>OX602120.1:7500000-8750000 GCA_951449985.1 Falcaria lacertinaria | reverse complement strand
GTAGGTTAAGATATGTTTTCGTAAATAGTTTAATCTGTTTAACGGCTAATTAATATATTCCCTATATGTATTGCCCTGATTAGAATTGCACTTTTAAAAAAAACTTAAGACAATACAATTTCATACCCAGAAATTTCAGAAGCTAACGCCCTTCAAATCTGTAGCACAAACACTTGTACCGACAAGTTTTTCTAAGCCTTAATACATTGATTAATCAAACCACGAGCGTAAAAGAGTGGTTAAAAACGAATGGTAATAATTTCCCATGAATAAAATATTGCCTTCCGAATGTATTGTGTATTTCCACACAAACCATTCTCAAAGTCAAATTGTTATTTGTATAGAGTTTTCTGTTTGTAATGTTTTACATCAGAGTAGTGTTCTTTTTCAGTGTTTTGGCGGTTTTCTGTATTAAGTGTTTGTGTGTACGACTTTAGATTAAATGTGTTTCTGCAATGAGCAAGGGCTTCAGAGCTTCTCGAAGAAATGAAGAAGATATGCTACTAGCTAGGTTAGCTAAACTAGGCTGGCACAGTGAATAGCAACTTAGCAACAAAAGCTTAGCCATACGCTATCGATACCGCTCGTATTGTGAGCGTCTGTAAGCTACGGAGACCGACTACAATCAAAAACACGCCTCAATATGTATTTATCCTGATGAACCTGATCAGGATATAAGGATATAGTTATGAAATTATTGGACGTCGTCATCCTTAAAACGAGTAAAAATTATCACAGTAGTCAGACGTCTGGATATCTGTTAAAATTATGTTCAAAGATTCCATTACATCGATGGATCCATACTACTACAATACTAATTAAAGTGTTTTTAACACGCAATGTATAGTCCATTTAAGAAAATCGTCAACAATTGCTTTCCAGCAAAAGCAACAGCCAAGTTAAAAGTCTAGGCACGCGATCAACAGGTGAACTAATCGACACAGTATGTGAATTGAGCGCCAAGTTACTTCGAAAACACGAGCTAATTGAGCGGCGTACAATAATTGCGCTTTTTGGGAGCGCCCGCTCCGAATGTAATTCTGTGTCACTCTTTGCTACTGGAATGTAGATATGAGTGGATAAGACAGTGGTAAGCGTATATTAAATATTATATAACTAACATGGCCAATAACCATACGAACTGATGGTAAACGGCTACCGTGGCTAAAGACTTGCTACACCACGGGTTACGGGGTATAACGCGTAAATAAAGAAATCCATGAAATATGTGAGTACGTGATAATAAAATATAGTTTTAGTTGTGTTCTGTGGTAATGTCCACAGTAAGACACATCATGCGCACAGTCCACATCTTGATATCGCAGTGTTTACATATGTGTAGTGCGCCGAGTAATGTACAGACGCTGGAAGCACGGTAATAATATTACCGTGCTGGAAGTGTCGGTTTGGGCACGGTAATATTATCGTTTGGGCACGGGAATCAGGAAGCGTATCCAGTGTTCGATAATACGTCGGACGCTAAGAAGTAAGGCAATTTAGTTGAGCTTGAAATAATTGGAAAATTTAGAGCTAATTTAATTTTAATTTACTATTTTAATTGGAGAAGAAACGTAATTCATTTGACGTTCGATTTTTAAATAAAAAATATCTTGCAAACATTTTCACTTATAAACAAGAAAATATTTTTATTACTATGAATATTTGTTATTATCATTCTGCTACCTTTTCGCCCGCGTCTTCGTCTGTAGGATAGTTTCGAGGTAAAATAAGAATATATTCATTCTTACACTACATACTATTTTCATGATTACGGCTGAATCAATCTGAAATGTTTGCAGATTTTTGCATTTGTAATAGTATAGATAAAAGTGTTAATGTTCAACATACAGATTAATTGATTAATTGACATAAACTTGACTAAGATTTTACTTAAATACGAAGCCAAAAAACAAGTTTGAAATTAAAGTGTAAATAATGAATACCAATTACTCCGTATGTCAATTACGAATGCAGAAGCAAATGCTATATTTGCAAGTAAAAGTGGACGAGAGAGAGTGGACTTATATTAATTTACTTAACTAATTTGTCTGCCTGCATGTATTTATACTCAAACCGTAGCCTACGAATGATTACAACTTATTTTGAAAATCGTTCCAGTACTTTGTGAGTTTATTCATTACAAAAAAAAACAGGAATACGAATATTTGCATAATATTAGTACAGATTTGTAAACTTAACGCAATTATGTATTTGGTTAAAGAAAGTAATTTTTTTCCTCAAGTCCACATTCCCCTCGGTGTGTACAGTCAAAAGCTACCGTACTCTCGATCCAGTTACCGGCCTCATTCTAACGTCTTTTTCTACATTTTTTGTCCCTCTCTCGCCTAATAACGTAGTATTTGGAAGATTAATACTCCGCCGACTAATGCATATCATTACTCTGAGTGGCTGGAAATGTACTTGGCTAGTGGTGTGGTGTGATGGACCAGCGTGGAGTGGACCCAACTTGGAGATAGTAGATTGAGTGAACTTAGAATATTCATAATTGATAAAAAAAGGAATGCAGATTAATGGATGTAGAAGAAGCAAAAGAGGTGTGCAAGGTATGATTGAAATGGCGCTGTACATTGTCTTCCCCGTGAGAGAACAGGCGTGATGATATGTACCTGTTCATAAAAAATACTTAACTTTTCTTCTAAGGAAAGCGATTAGACATTCAAGTCTTATAAATTACTAGCTGTCCCGACAGACTAAATGTTATCCTGTCTTCGCTATGAATTCATATGTAAAATACACCATTGACAAAGGGACCTGTAGTTAGTCACGAAATAAAAAATGTAGGTACCGTTTTTTTTTCTCTCTTTATAACAACCTCCTAGTAATAACAAACACAAAAATAAAAGAATTAGCGAAATCGGTCCAGCCGTTCACGCATGATGCCGTGACCAATGGAAATAGGGATTTGTTTTTATATACAGAGAAGTGCATAATCGGTCGCTCAATAATATCATACATACAGTCTCCGACTGGAACAACCGAAGGTCCGGTTGCGAAGGCACAACCCATGTTGCTAAACGATTCTTGGTCAAGAATTCAACAGCTCATAAGGTACAAGACTCTTATAGTATAGATAACCAGTGCCCGTTCACCACCTCTTTAGCTTCATCCACACTCATTAATTTTTTCGTACATACCCGTTTGATCGTATAGTAGCTTGTTAGTTGAAAGCGTAAGGAAAATAAATGTGCATTATCTAATTACTAATTAGCAACGTGACGACAAATTTTTGGCGGACTGCTCAGTTTTGAGGCTCTGGTGCCCTTACTCACTACAGACAACATAACACATCAGAGTAGTTTTATTTAGTCCTCGCTCAGGTCCTATTTTAGGGCTCTAGTATCGTGGCTTACTGCAGAGGTAACATACATCGAGTAGTAGTTATTCTGGGAGTTCTGTAAGGTGGAGGACCAGTCCCTGCCGGGCTGCTATTATGAATGGAAAATTCAATTGTTTTATTTTATGTTTCGGTATCTAGAATTAAAACCTACAGGAACATCACTAACCCACAGAGTTATATCAATAAGTAAATCTAATAAATAAGAAATAAATTGGCTTTACTCGGAAGCGTTTGAAGAAAACCCAAGTGTCAAGATATACTGGTCAATAAAAGTGAAATGCAAACACGCGCTGACTGTGGTGAGCTTTGTGACTCACTCTCATTCTTTTTGCTTGTTACTTTACTTTTAATGAGGTTCGCATTACATACAACATGTGGAAAAAGTACTAGACAGAAGAAGTCAAGTACAAATCTGCGAAGTGGTTTTAGAAGCATACGGTTTTTAGGGTCGGCAACGCGCGAGTGATACCCCTGGTGTTGCAAGCGTCCATAGGCTGCGGTAACCGCTTACTATCAGGCGGGCCGTATGCTTGCTTGCCACCTTAGTGGTATAAAAAAAAACGGATAACCGCGCTCCATCAGTCTAGGTAAAATAAATAAATATGTGTAAACACTATATTTTTATAGCAATAGAAAGAACTTAACAGAGCGGAATCAATTAATTTATAAGGCACACTTTGTGTTAAAATTACAAAAAACAGGTATAAATATTATTGACACACAATTAATTAATTTACCATTTATTTAGTATTTTTGTTAACAAATTTTCACACTGGAGCATGTAAAGAAAATTTACTTCCTAAAAACCTTATTTGTAAAGAAACTAGAGCCTCCTATGACAGCGAGCTCTCATAAACCTAATAAGTTAGGCTTCAGTAGTAATATTGCTTGCGTCAAAAAAAAGTAAGTATTCAATTGATCGTATATTATATAGAAAGGTTCCACACTTTCTATAAACTCCTAAGAAAAGCAATTGCAGCTTTTAATAGGTTCATTACCTTTATAATGGCGCTAATTTATTAAGTACTTATGAATACAAGAGTAAAAAATCTAATCTAATTTATTCGGCAGCGCAAATCTATAAATAGTGACGCGTTGATGTCTTTTCTATTATAACAAAAATAGTCGGCGAAATCAAACGTAAACTAAATTTAAATAGTAAAAGTAATTAATCAAAAGCCCGCGAAACTCATTACACGATATTCGTTTTCAAAAAACGAATCTGTGATGAAAGCAACAAAAATTGCAACGTCCAAATCCCACATCACATTTTTGAGAGCATGTATGCATTCTACATTCGTATCTATCATTCATTAGCGCTGCTAGAATCCAATACGACATTTTTTACAATCCCGGGCACAAAGAACGGGCTTCACCCACACAACCACACCGACGCACACAACACCCCTTGCGCTATAAAAACTGGAAAAAAAATACACTGACCCGCACACACACACGCAGAGCCGCGAAAAAAATCACTGACACAAAGAAAGTCCACCGAAAACTTGAATACTAACTTTAGCACTCACACTAAGAGATGAAACACACATGGGAGCGCACAAGGAAGCTGCCCGTGTGTGCGTGAGTGCACCACGTGTGTATAAGGGCTAAACTTAGCGCGCGTGTGTGCGTGACTCACAGTTGCAAGAGTCCAAACTTCACACGGAAATTGGTGGTATGTAAATCCTTGCGCCCTTACAATATATTTTAAGCTTTATAGAAAAGAAATAATGTTTCAATTACAGTGTTTCGAGGGAGCTTTAGAACGTTCCTTGTTGGGATAAAGCCTGCGCGCCGCGGGTAGTTTTCGTATGAAACTTGGTGGCGCGAGATGCAGCGACGGAGATGGGTAGATAGAGTCTATAGCTGTCTCGCTCGCGCCACCCGCCGCCCGGGGCGCAGGGGGCGGGGGGAGCGAGGGAGTCGTGTCGCGTTGATGAACATTTTTCTCATTTTTTCTTTATTTTTACGCGAATCGTTTTTAAAAAGGGTTTCGTCATAATTGCGTCGCCGCTCCCGATTATGTTAGCGGGAGTGATAAGCCGATCATCGTCTTAACCATGCCCACACTTTCTTATGTAGCCTCAAGTTAAATGGCCAATTACTATCTTAATTACTTTTGACAAATTAATGTGTTACAAAATATATCCTACTAATATTAAATAAGCGAAAGTTTTTGAGTATGAGTGGATGTATGTAACTCTTTCACGCAAAAGCTACTTGAACGGATTTGGATGAAATTTGGAATACGTACAGCTTAGAATCTGGGTATTTTTTATCCCAGGAAATGTTCGTTCCTCTGGGATTTTAAGCTCAACGCGGACGAAGTCGCGGGCGGAAGCTAGTTCTTTATATTTTTCATAGATGCATCTGATGGTGTAAAATTTAGTTTTAACATATTTGAATGAGTTAAAATTAATAAGCATATAAAAAAAAACATGCTTAAGCTAATGTTCCTATACAAAAGCTTGCCCTATGTTATTAAGAACGCGCAAGCTTTACAAGTACGGAACATCTGAACAATGGATAGTCTAAAAAGTAAAAATTAAGTAAAGAGGTTGGAGCAAAAAGGCGGACGTAAACATTGCGTTACCGTACGCATGTCTCGAGTACAACGTCTCGGGTCGCGGCGGGAAAATAAGTTTCCCGCGTTTTCTCACTCGCCGCCATATTTGTTTTGTTTTCGCCAATATGAATCCAGTTAGAATAATCAAATTCCAACTTAGACATAGTTTCCTCTTAAGTAATTTCCTTTTTTGAACACCAATTATTTACTTATAAATCTAATTACAATAATGATTAAATAATAATTATAAGTACCCTTGAAATTGAACTACAAACGCGTTGCGGTGCGGAAATGCAGTACAAGAATATTTTATTCCAATTCGAATTCCAAAACGTGTTTTTCCATTTTTAAACTGGTAGGTCTAGGTTTATTTTTGAAAGATTTTGTAATATTGAAAATGTGGGATAATCCATGGGCACTGGAGCTGCATCCTCCGCGTAGAAGGGAAACAAAAAACTGCGGCTCGCCGGCAGTCTCGCTGGCAGTGCGGCGCGCGCCGGCCGCATCCAAAAGTTTATATTATTTTACATTACGTGTTTCATTTCGCGTAGACATTTGGACGGCGGTAGTTTAGTTATGCGGCGCGAGGAGTGCAACAAATTGTGACTTTGGACGAAGTATTATTTAACAAAAAAATGGAACAACCCACAGACGTTTTGAGGTCGAGCAAAAATTTTCACCGGCAAAAAAATTTTTGGTAACCGCAGCTAGACGCAGTTCAAATTAGACTTTTTTCTGGTTTTTCAATTTTTTTATTTTTTACTCAAACAAACAGTTTTTACTACATGCAGTTCAATAAGTTTTCGTTGATATTATTACTTGGTTTTTTTTGTAACAAACTGTAAGAGCGAACAGTACCGCACACACGGAGTAAGGAGAGGAGAGAGATAGAGAATAGAAGAGAAGATGGCGCTAGCATCTTCTGTGAGCTTATACTACTCGATAGTGCAGCGAGCGGCGAGGCACTACTTAGAGGACTACTGTCATACCGGTGAGTCAAACACAAAAGGAAACACAAATAAATTGTTCCAGACATATTATTATGTATGTATATAGGGTAGATATTGACTGAAAAGTAACATAATATTCATGTATTTTTTAAGACTACAATATTTAAATTTAAACACTGTTTAATACAATAAAAAAACACATTTAAATAAACTATCATCCGGCAAAAAAAATAGGCGCTAAAATTGCTTTATATTTTTTTGCAAAAATAATAATATAAAATAATAAATAAAAATCCCAACTAAAATCGAAATACAAAACCTATTTATTTACAGAAAGATAGAGTTCAATTTAATGCCATTATATTTTTATAGTTAGTTAAATTATAACTAAAATAACTTTATGATACTAAAACTTTTGTTTGGTCTGAACTGACTCATTTAATTTTCCTTCAGGCACGAAGAAAAAAAATACGAATATTTATTTTCATTGTACTGAAAATCTAATTGGAAAACCCGAATTTATCCAATAGTCTGCCTTATTTACTTATTCGGTAAACAATAAATTGCTCCATAATGAGATAGTTTATAAAAATACATACATTTACTCATTTTACGTTTAAACAAGTCTAGCTTTGTGTTATTATATACTAGCTGCCCCGAGAGACGTTGTCCTAAAATGACCCGTTTCTTAAAAAAAAAATCGTTCCATAAGAACCTTCTCGTGAAAATAACAAACACAAAAAAACCGTGTAGATGCTATGACTAAGGGAAATAGGGATTCATTAAAATATAGATTTTGATCACACAATTAGTAACATAATTTTGCTTACACCCGTCGCATTTGAATAAAAGAAATCTATTTATATTTGTCATGCTCACTTTGAGATTGCAATATAAACGACTCGACCCATTTTGGGTGATTTCTTTGTTGTCAGGACAAGGTTTTGATAGAACGAAATTTTCGAATATCCAAAACGTCCGAAACCAGGGCAAATCGCTAGTTCAGTTTAGTATAAGGTATTCTTATCTTTTCCAGTCCCATTTATTATTATTTATGGATATTTAAAATAAAACCATAATAATTTATTCGTAATTAAAATTTTATTTCATCACGCATTAGCGGCTGACTTATAGGATTTAAAAGAACGCCATACAGGCTAGACCTTAATCTTGAGTGTAACTCGGGAAAAACGAGGGATTCTGTAGATTTAAGAAACCAGTTGTTTCTTACTTTTTAGTCCAAGTTCCAAATCGCCAGTTTACATAAAAAAATATTACGCTTTTATAAACGGTATGTTCCAATTTATCTTCTTTATTTTCCTCTCATTTCATCTCTCTGTCTCACTAAGAAGAGAGAACGTAGAGTCTACTTACTACGCACTACCAATAACGACGAGACCGCTGGTCTAGTGGTTAGTATACCTGACTGCTACGCTAGAGGTCGCGGGTTCGATTCCCGCCGGGCAAATATTTATTAGACAAATATGTTTGCCTTGCGTCGGGGTGTTTGTTATGTAATATAAGTATGTATTTACAAAAAAAAGTATATAAGTATTATATCAGCTGCTGGTTCCCATTATACAAGCTTTGCTTAGTTTGGGGCTAGATGACCTTGTGTGATAATGTCCAAGCATTATTATTATCATATATATTATTTTATATTACTTGTATTCTTACGCGTTTGTTTATTTTTCTTTTTCTCCATTTATCAATCTCGTCCTAAATTATGACGTGGAATTACTAACCTCTTGGTGATCTTAATCGATGTTGTCTTTACAAAGTAAGGAATTATTTTCGGTATAATGTTATAACTGCCACAAATTTTCTTTAAAACTTTATCAGACAAGTGCCTTGTTAGGGCGAAAGCCAATGATATTATTTGTGTAATGAGGCGGCGGGAGCTGAGTAAATTATTATCATTTCAAATGCTTTGCTAATATCGATGTCTATTGACGAACGGGCATGTATATATGAAGTTCTATCTAACCACCTGTAACCCGGTATTTCGTCTGCATTTGTTTAAAAATAAAAGTAGCCTATGCCCTTTCCCAGGATTTAATCTATCTCCTTGTTAAATTTTATTACAATCCATTCAGCCGTTTAGACCTGAAAAGGTAGCAAACAAACAGACAGAGTAACTATCGCAATAATAATATTAGTATGGATTAACTTGAAGAAAGAGTGAGTTATGCCAGTCAAGACTTGACGCTCTACACTCTCTACCTGTCCCAAAATGACCTCGTAAAAAAAGTATTGATTATAATAATAATAATATTCGACGAGACCGCTGGTCTAGTGGTTAGTATACCTGACTGCTACGCTAGAGGTTGTTTGGGTGTTTGGTATGTATTATAAGTATATATTTACTGATGATTTACTGATAATGTCCAAGCATTATTAATATTAATAATGCTTGGACATTATCACACAGCGCCATCTGGCCCCAAACTAAGCAAAGCTTGTACTATGGGGACCAGCAGCTGATATAATACTTATATACTTTTTTTTTGTAAATATATACTTATAATACATACCAAACACCCAAACGCAAGGCAAACATATTTATCACAAAATTAAAAAAAAACCAGCGACCTCTAGCGAGCTAAGATAGGTGTACAAACCACTAGACCAGCGGTCTCGTCAAAGATTATTATTGTCTAAGCATTCGTGTATTATTGGATAAAAACATTTTTTTAATTCTTTTTGCATCATTTATGTAATTAAATATATTCCGGCATCATTCACTTTGCGACTAGTTGAGGCAGGCTCCGCCGATCCGGTTTGTTACATTTATTTAAAATAATAACCAGTTTTCAGTAGGTATACCTCATAAAACACAGGTAAATAAAATAATCACGAGTGGCCATGTTATGGGAGCATACGTGAAGCGTGATAATACTAGCTTTTAAAAAAGTCCTTTCATTTTTGCCTACATGCTTATATTTTAACTTGTGGTGTAGCAAGTATCTATAGGCCACGGTAACCGTTTACCATCAGAGGAACAGTATGCTTATTTGGCAGTTTTGTGTTGAAAAATCTTATTGATAAACAATTATTTGTAGACATTTACCAAATATTTTGTCTACCCGTGCGAAGCCGGGGCGGGCAGCTAGTATAAAATTTTCTTTCTTTTTTCTTTCTATAATATATAGCCTATGGTACTCAGTGATAATGTAGCTTTCTAACGGTGAAATCTGTTCAGTAGTTTCGGAGCCTATTTAATACAAACATACACACAAAAACACAAAAATATATATGTTTCCTCATTATAATAATAATATATTATAGTTTTTCTTGTGTAACCAAAAATATTAACATCTTTTTTCATTGCTTTTCCTCTTCTCCTTATCAAATATGAAACTACGTAAGAGGAAGCAAGGTTAAGTTATATTTTTCGAATATTAAAGTAATATTAAAAGCTATACCTTTATACATGACTCTTTATTGACACAAAACAGATTAAACTATTTAAAAAACATATCTTATCCTACCTACTTATAGATAAAAGATCTGAATACATAATAATAATACATAATCTTTATACATTATGTGAATATTTTCCGCTAATAATACCAACTAATGCATAGGAATTCAAGTGTACAGTACAGTATATTAGGTATGTGAGAAATTTAAACTCATCCTTTTAAACGCACTAGAGTTATTAATATTTAATTTAAATTTAATTATTTCTAATGACTGTCTCGTAGGACCTTGACTTAATAATACTTGCATACAAAAATACAATATAAAGTGCATATTAGCATAATACTGAGTTAACATACCACCAATTAAATTATTACAAAAAAAAAAATTATACCTCCATCTTTAAGTTAATAAGCTCTGATTAAAGTCAATCTTATCTTTCATATTGCCATTTGCTACTAGTTTATTTATTTATTTATTATTTATTTGGGACAACAAACAGTTATACATTTAAGGTAAGAATATTAATAATAAGTAACAGAGAGACTAGTTGGTTATAAATTAATGGACAGTTACATGTTCTAATTGAATTGATTTGATATGTCATCTGTAAGTCCGTTTAGTCCGAAGCGCACTCGCATGGGCGTAAAGATATGCTTAGGGGATATAATTCACCCTCCAGCGATATTCGATGTTCAACAATTTGATATAAATAAATAGGTACTTACAAGGTATAATGTACAGGAAATTTATATTAACAGAATTCCATGTTCTGTAAAAACGTATCGGCGTTTTGGTAATTGCATTGTTACGGGAACCAAACGTGCACGCCAAATTTCAGCTCAATCGGAGACTGCGAAGTGGGTCAAATTTTACTTGCAAGATTTGTTTACACAAATACAAGATAATTAGGTAGTCGAATAAGCTATAAAAATTGAGAATACCGTGAGAAAAACTCAGCACTTATTTGTGACTTTGTGTTTTATAAAGATTTAAAAAAGAAAGAGAAATTCAAAATAAAGCTCCATTAATCAAAGAGGTTCAACACATTTGTATCCCATCCGTGGAGGATTATCTTAATTTACTAGCAAGCTAGCTTACCATCAGAATAAGAAAAGCAAAAGCTGTGATCCCGCCGTGAGTAAACCAAGACACGAGACTACGCGACATAGCGGTAAGATTCCTACCATAAGAATGATGAATTTTCTAGTCTTAATATTTATAAAAAAAAACACAAATCGATAAACCATTACTTAAATGTTCCTAATATTAAAATCATCGATATCTCAGACCCAGTCCCACCCATGCCCTTATGCTTCAGACGAGTACAATCGGGTATAAAATGTTTTACCTAAAAAATAAAAATAACAGTTTTTACGATACACCATATAGATAAAGTTAAGGTTACCCTGAATACGGTCTGAATGTTTTAAAATAAAAATTCTAGAACAATATATTAAATTAGTTTATATTACGGAAAAATTTAATGTCTCCTTATTACTCTCTGCCTACTATATATTACTGGCGTTAAGTTGAATATTTGTTATTGTTTACATATAAATTGCATTAAAATAGTGTTGCATTATTAAAGTAACATCAAAAAATGTCAAATCAAAAGGTTTACACTTACTTTTCCTCACGCCTACACTCTTTTGAGGTAGGCAGGGAAAAGTGCTCTTTCACTTGCCAATAATATAAAATTTCTAAGTATTTCATTTTAATCCTACAAAACCTTAAAAATCTAATTTGAATTATTTTATTGTCTTATCATATTGAAGGCTAATATTAGGATTCAGCGCGATTTATATTTAAAAACAATCTCCAATGGTATGAATTTCATATCGAACCACTCTAAATATAGTATTTTATCTCATAATTCAAATATGCTTCATGCTCAACGATGTGATCATTTTAACAGAGTCAGCAACGCGCATATCATTCCCTGAGTATAAAAAGAGTGCTGAAAAATTTCATAGTCGTAAAAAATACAAATTAACATGTATTTAGCTTGCTTCATTAGCACATAAAGTACTAACATAATTTTAGGAGGTTCAACAGATTTTTTTGCTTCTATAATTTTTTTATCTGTTTGTTTTATGCACTAATACTAATAACCGAACACATAACAAACACTTATCGACGCGAGCGTACGAACGAAACCAGTTGCGTACAGTCGCTCCACAGTCTACAAGAACCAGTTTGCGATAATCGCAGTGGTCGTGCGTTTCAATATGCAAATGCAGTGCATCTCTACTCTATAAGGTCAAGGTCGCGACTAGCTCAACATTTACGCGCCCGACTGTACTTCACTAATTAGTTTGGTAAGCGTTTGTGAACTACGCTGCCTAGGGCTCCCTAAATATTAGCCAGGCTTAAATTCTATAGACTTAACTAGGTCTTGCAGATCAACATCTAGGGAAAACGTCGAAACGTTATTTCAAGAAGAGTCTAGTAATAATGTCATTTATAAATTTTAGTCAATTTCTAGCTTTATTACCGCGACTTCGCCCGAGTAGCAATATCACATAATCGCCTATGTTACTAATTTATTATA
Organism: Falcaria lacertinaria; assembly: GCA_951449985.1. Classification (NCBI taxonomy): domain Eukaryota; kingdom Metazoa; phylum Arthropoda; class Insecta; order Lepidoptera; family Drepanidae; genus Falcaria; species Falcaria lacertinaria. The sequence continues at coordinate 8,737,149 of OX602120.1, read as the reverse complement.
TCGCAATCGATAGGTGAAAGAATTTTAAATCGGTCCATAGTTTTAATTTATTTATTACAAACAAAAAAAAATATACAAATATTTTCTTTTTATAATTTACTGTAATTTTCTACACTACGCATACGACTTTTTAATATTAGTGTAGAAAATGCTTTTGATTTTAGTAATAAGACATCTAGATTGTACTCCATTCAAACATGTAGGTAACCATAGGCTTGCGATGACCAGCCCTCACAAGCTGCACAAAAACCCCTCTCGATTCTTATTAATCTTTCTACTTGTGAAAACAGTAACAAAAGTTGCATGGCTTCGAAGATGTGAGCGAACAAACAGACAGGCTACAGCGATTTCTACCAGTCAACTACCGCAAACCGCGTTAAGAACTTCGTTCCAAAAAAACCGTTTAAAACGTATAACGATAAACATAGTCGTGACAAAAACTGTGTATCGGGTGCTGGCTGCGCCGCGGTCAATTACTTTTGGGGCAAGAAATGACGAGTCACTCTCTATGAGTCACTTCACTTACCTTAACGTTTGCTCTCTCCGAATTAAACGAAATTTTACTATATTGTGGTTAATCTGATACTCGAAACGTTTAACGAAGAAGATTAATATAAGCAGAAAAAAAATGTTTACGAGAGTTTTTTTTTATTATAAAGCTCTAATAAGACATGAATATCTGCCACTGGTAACTCATCTGAGAAGAACCGGCAAGAAAGCAAGGCGACTGACTAGCAAGCTAGTCCTAGGACTGGAAGCCCTGGGGCAACAAAGGACTACAAGCTCTAATTCTTTTCCAAATAAAATTCTACTAATATTATAAATGTGATTTTTTTAAGAGTGGGTGTATCGATGGGTGGATGTTTCATAATCACGTAAAGGGGTCAACAGATTGGTATGAAAGGACATCATCCATGTTTCATAGAGATTTGGTCCAAATTTAAAAGTGCCATTCGTTTTTTTTTGTAGAGTCTGTTAGAGCTTGTCCGTCTGAGCATTTTTTACTAAGACACCAAGGAGGAGGAGGCTGGACATTACGGGACATATCATTTGTTTTGGTTATTTTGAATTAATATTTCCAGCAGAAAATTATGAATATTCAGATTTTCGAACTCAAATAAAATGAAGGACTATGGTCCTAAAGGTTTGGTTCCATAGTCATAAATGTTCAGACGGGCAAGTTCTAATATATAAATATATTGCGATGGCCGGCACTTTCTGATTTGGACCAAAATGGATGATGTCCTTTGGCACACGTAGTTTTTTGATTATTTATTCTCTAATTAGAGGTCCTCCCTTATGGAGATCCCGGGTCTATAGCCCTGGATGTCCCCTAAAGCCGGTTCTGAGTGCCCTGACTCTAACAAGGTTTAAATTAAAAGCTACGCGGTGGCCGATTCCTAGTACAATAGAAAGAATGGGATTCTACAAATGCCTAGACATCCGAAAATGTTATTCACGAAAAAAAACCTATAATTCCGTCGCGAAATTCAAAGAACCTTACGAGGTTCTGGAAAATGATTTATTTTGTCTAGCTTGCTCTAATTAAAAAAACAGCACATTCACATGTCATTCATAAATAACGGTATAAAAAAGTAACATGTTGCGGAATAGTTATTTAAAATGAATATATAACTTTTTGACAGCGTTTTATATGTAATTAAAAACCTTACAAATTTTATTCCTAGGATATGAACTGTTTTTTCTAAGTTCAATTTAGTGTATCGTTAATTCGATAAAAAATCATAAAAAATATTGAAAATAACAATAAGTCTATTATTGAAACGAACAAAATAATACATCGCCTTACTTACCGTCAGAACTAAAATATTTGTGTATTATTTTTAAAATAGTTATATCTTTGAAGGGAAACATGACTTTTCACTAAACGGTCCTCAACTTACCCTGGGTATAAGAGTCAAACTCACGCACTAGTTAAGCGCGACTTTTACGACCATTACAGGCATTAGTTAAATTGACAACTAGTGGTCGTGGTCGCCGCGATCAAAGCGATCGCTCGACCATTCTCCTTCACGCTACGCCGGTAATCAGCTGTTAATCTTTATCGTAGCGTTTGCTTACTACACTAAGTATTAAAATACATTGAACGAAATACATGAAATACATTTGGCAACATATAATACACTAGCGGCCCGCCCCGGCTTCGCACGGGTAGACATTTATCAAATATTTTGTCGTCTACCCGTGCGAAGCCGGGGCGGGCAGCTAGTTTAATATATAGCCTATGTTACTCAGTGTTAATGTAGCTTTCAAACGTTGAAAGTTTTTTTTTTTAATCGGTCCAGTAGTTTCGATGCCTATGCAATACAAACCCACAAAAATACAAATCTTTTCTCTTTATAATATTAGTATAGATTAGTATAGAAGACTAGTATAGATAGATAATAAGCAGGCCTTCCTGTGAAGGAGAGATAAGTAAATAATTAATTTTAAATTGTGATATACGTAAACTTTTTAATACGGATTGCTTTGCTCTGTGGATCTTTGCAAATCTAATCTCTATGGTTGAGAAGTATAGAAGTGTAGACTAGTGATTGTTTTCTGAAGTCAATAATCTTCATAGTCCACAATTTAGCCTGCATTGGATTTTATTAATGACAACGATCACTCAGTTACAAGGCTGTATGTTGTCCCATTTTATAAAAGACAGATTAACTGAACAAACAAAACTTCATACTATTACATAGGTAGTCAAGTTAAGTAATGGTTAACATAGAAATGAATTTATTGAGGTACTTGTAAAGCACACGCTGGTACAGTCAGCAACATAAGCATCATAAGTATATTTTAAAAAATAAAATAGAACAGCACATATCATAAAAATCACATTACAATCGAAAAAGTAAGTAAAATTACGATAAATAATTTAATTATATTCTTTTCGATGTTACCGACTGTACATCCGAGACAGTAATCTTGCAGGGCCAGCCAAGCGTGACTTACGCTGATAACGGTCACCGTCGACCAACTAATTGAAGTTTTTTCGCTAATTTGCAGCCACTTTGGTGTTATTTTTAGTAAAATGTTAACCGTTTTGGAGAATCGCTCTCTATTACTTTTTCGCTACAAATCTTCAGATACATGCCGCAGTTTAAGTGTAACTTTTATAAAATAAGAAAAGTGCCAGTTACCTGTTATCTTTGGACTTAATCAACTTAACTTGACTATTTTACCAACTTAGCCTTTCTGACTGACTTCCAATAATCTAGCGTCTTAGCTTATAACATAATCTTAAAGAATTAAAGCAGTATTTTTAAAAAAATAAAGAAAAGGGTTGGCAACGCGCGAGTGATACCCCTGGTATTACCAGCGTCTATAGACTACGGGGACTGCTTACCATCATGTGGGCCGTATGCTTGCTTGCCACTTATACAAACAAAAGTTAAATATAGAGGGATCATCTCTAAACCTATGAAACTGCCTCAAAAATCGTTCACTTATAAAAAGCTACACTACTACATAATATTCAAGTAACAAGTTACCTTTAGGCTATTTCTTTGTAGAAAAAGTAAGTTTTTTACTCATTAACAACTACATGGACTTACCTAGTTTCATATGATATTTTGTAGTCGAGTGTACTCAACTCTCACGTGTACCGTCACGTAGCAAAGTTTACAAACAGTTCGCTGATTAGCACACGTCCGGGCACGCGATAATGTGCGTTTACACTTTTATTGCCCGTTTATGGGTGTTTACAGCCACTTATTAGGTATACAATATTATTGCTTCTTCCGCGGATGTGTACATAGTTACACATAGCCTATTTTATAAAGCCTCTAATCTGCATACAGCTCCTAATGATTACTAAGACGTATCGTGTATGTAAGCTTCATAATTTAAATAAAACAATTATGAATGTTATCGGCTTGTCTGTTTATTTATCTGTACAATACAATAATAAAAACAAAAAAGCGAAATTAAGTTATAAATCATAGCATTTGAAAATCGAAATATAAAACGGAAGAAACTAACCAGCCAGTGCCAGTGCTCCACGAGGATACACTGCGGCAGTAGTAATGCTGCTAGCACAGTGACTCCTCATTAACAACAGGGTTGGCAACCCGTTAGTGATATCCCTGGTATTGCTAGCGGCTATAGGCTACGGTAAATGCCTACCATCAGGTGGGCCGTATGCTTGTGTGCCACCTTAGTGGTAAAAAATGAATACCAAGCCTTAATAAATAAATCAATACATAAACGAATTAATATAATTCGGATAATGAAATGAAAAATTTATTCGTCAAAAAAGTTAGTTACTTTTTTAAGCAAATTTGATATTTGGCTCAACAACATGTGACCGCAAACAAGTGTCCAATACGACAAGTAACTTGCTAGCTTATCGCTAAAAGCCTTTTCGTTATCACACGACTCACGCTGTTTAAATGCGTAAGTGAAAATGGGGCATTTAAGGCCGCTTGTAACTTAAACTCATTGAATGACCGATGTTCTCCTTTTGTTTAAATTCCTTTATATTTCTATTAATTGTATAACTCCAAGTTGTATGTTTCTTTTTATAAGCACAAGCTTTAAAAGTGTAACGCAAGATTTACAAGTGTATGAAAATAAATCTATTAGACTTGATTAAAACTAATTGGTATCTGAAAAGCTTAATATGATAAAGAAATACATATTTTTAGAAGTCATTTAACTAATTAATGTTCTTCTAAGCATCTAAAAAAATTGCTCACGAACAACTGTTTAATTTTTTTACAAAAATCTCACCCAACTAAATACACTATCAATATCTCTGTACTTTTTACCATCAAAACTAATGGCAAAGCCTCAATTTCGGATTGTCCTATTCTTTCTCTATGTATATTTAGTATGTTGGCAAAGTCATAAACTGACGTATAAAGCTGACCTAAAAAGGTCCTTTGCCACCTGTAGGAAGTGTAAGGGTCGTCCCGCCCTTGAACTTGCCGCCCTTGGCCCTCGCGGGTCAATACTCTTGCATTTATTATTATGTTCAACCCTTATTCTGTAGGGTTTTAAGGGGTGCGTTTTTTGCGCGCTATCTATATTTTTGATTGCCACAAACATTGACAAAATGGTGTTGCAAGCGTCTATAGGCAACGGTAACCGGATACCATCACACGGGCTCGTTAACCTTAGCGGTAAAAATGTGTCTTATTCAGTAATATTTTTCATTAATTATGTTATATAAGTAGCTAGTCTGTGCCTTCAATGTCTCAGTAACTTATTTGACATTTGAATTTAAAGCTAAGCATATAGCATACCACTTCATATAATATTTAAGCTATATTGTTGTATACAGGTTGCCCCCACTCGCTGCTATGTTGCTGTAAATGTCATCGCGACCAATAATATGTAGGTTATAAATAAAATCATTTAATTACAATTAAATGTACTTTTTCTTTTGTATTATTTCACAAATAAGTTTAATATGTCGGCCCTACACCTAGATATATTATGTTTCCGTATAATTTGGATGAAACTTAGCAGTAACCAAGATTGGATCAAATGAAACAGAAATTATATATTTATTAAAAGTTTCAGCATATTAGCAACAAAATCACCTAATTTACAAGTATAGTTCCCACAACTAATTTCCAACTGTCACGCGCCGCCCAATAATTAAAAGCTCCTTCGTCCGGTATAATTTGCTTAACTGCGAGCCTAAACAGAGGGTGCGTCTAGGCGATCTATTTGTCTATCCATTGTGTGACGTATGTCCACTGTCTGTTCTGATCAGACACGGTGGTTGAACGCTCATTGCGCATGGACACCGGTTCATTGACAACATATTGCTGGGGTTTGAAAATATAAAAGGTTTTAATCAAGAATTAAATGCGATTACTTTGTAACACTACCTTCAATGCTTTTTTATAAGGTGACGAGACGAGCACAACGTTTGTCTGATGGTAAGCGTCACGCCCACAACAGATGCTCCACCCAGCAGCTTTAATCCTGAAGTCCCGCGTGGCTTCACTGCGCTCGTCACCTCGACACCTTAGTTCATAAGTGTTCTTTGCCCAGTAATGTCGCTAGCTGCAGTGCCCTTCAATCTGTATAAAAAAGCATTCACTGAAGCAACACCTCTTTTTCTAAGATAAGATTTTTATATCTTATATTTGTTAGGGAACGAGATCCATCATACATTGGGATAGCTTGTTTGTATGCTTGTAATTTTATGCAACGATTTGGCGATCACGACTAATAGACCTTTTGTTATAAACAATCAAATAGTAATACTAATTGACATTAAATGGTGTTACTGCAAAGAAACATAACTAACAACAAAGAAAAACTTAATTGATGCCATAAATCACATAACATAAGACCTATTGTTAAAAAATGCCTATAATTTATAATTACAACTAAATATTTTTTTTTATACACAAGCATACGGCCCACCTGATGGTAAGCAATCACCGTAACCTATAGCCGCCAGCAATACCAGGGATATTACCAACGCGTTGCCAAACCTTTTTCTGTTGACGAGGACTCACTGTGCTAGCAGCATTACCGCTAGCGCAGCGTATCCTCGTGGAGCACTGGCAACCTTACTCTTTATCCACTGTTAAATCAAAGCAGCTGTTTATAATACCACTAGATACAACACAAAATAGGTGCACCCTCCTAGATAGACGTACCCCTTGTTCAATTACTGCGCACACACCCTCACTATTATAGTCTAATCAATCAGATGGATTCCTGCGTAAAATTCTTTACATATAATTAAAATTGCATCTGATGTAATCCTGTCCTACTAATATTATAAATGCGAAAATTGGTGGATGGATGGATGTTTGTTACTATTTCACGCAAAAACTACCCAACGGATTTGGATGTAATTTGGAACAGAGATAATTTATAAGCTGGATTAACACATAGGATACTTTTTATCCCGGGAAAATTTTAGGTTCCTCTGAGATTCTAAGCTCAACGCGGGCGTAGTCGCGGGCAGTAGGTAGTAATTTTATAAATAAACAAAACGAGCGAGCCTTAGAGTACTCGCATATGATGTGTAACTACAGACCTAGGATTTTCTTCGCTAAATATATGTGTGTAACATCTGACATCTAACGGCCAACTCTACCACCGCGCGCGCTCATTGGCTAAATCAAATAGCGCGCGCTTGCCCGACTTCTTGTAACACACCCCCGTCTCTTCACGAACTTCTTTTTATGCCAAGATTACCAAGGTGGCACACATACATACGGCCCACCGTAAGCAGTAACCGTAGCCTATAGCCGCTAGCAATACTAGGGGTATCACTAACAGGTTGCCAACCATGTTGTCGATGAGGACTCACTGTGCTAATAGCATTACTACTAGCCCAGCGTATCCTCGTGGAGCACTGGCAACTTTACTTACCGCAGAAACACAACACTACATCAAGTAGTGTTATTACACTGCGGTCTTCTGTAAGGTGGAGGTACAGTCCCCAGTCGGGCGGCTCCAATTTAAAATGGGAAAACCCACGGGAAATCCCAAATCTCCCTACCTCTCTTTACATGTTACACATCAAAAATATCTTCCTTTTTAAAGAGATAATTCGTGACCACTCCTTACCGAAAATACATATCCATACTAATATTGAAGGGAGAGAGGCCTTTGCCCAACAGTGGGACAGCAACGGCTAGATAGAATAGAAAACTAATATTATAAACGCGAAAGTTACTGTGTTTGTTTGTTTGCTTTTTTGCTACCTTTTCAGGTCTAAGCGGCTGTACAAATCGTAATAAAATTTATAAGATAAAAAAACAATTGCAGACGAAGTGCTAGTATTTCATATCCTAACGCGATAGGTAACGTGAGGGTACGGCAGCACTTATAATCGGGTGAGCCGTATGCTTGTTCGCCACATTAATGGTTAAAAAAAGGAATTTTATGGTGCAACTTCTGAAAACTTTGCAAGCTAGAGCAATAACCATTTTATGGGTTCCTAACTATAGTGATAGAGTTATAGTCTGGCTGGAACATAAATAACACATTTTTGTTTGTATGTTCATGTAGTTATTTATAGCGATAGGTTGCACGTAAAGTCGCGTGTCAGAGTGCTAGACACCGGCTTGAGGATAATAAATAATATGCCACTAGTCAGTCTGGCTGGCTGCGAGGTGTGGTGCGAGAAGCGCGGGAACGTATTAATCAATTTTAAACTAAATTAAGTTTAAAAAATCGGTTATTTTTTTAATCACTTATAAGTTCGGAATTGCATATGGCCAGTCTGGGACAGGATACACTAGGCTGAATATAATTACAAATGCAAAAGATTTGGCAGTCTTTGGCACCAGCTCACTGGTCAGCTGCGGAGCAAATTTTGCCTGCACTGAAAATCTTTGTCTGTACCATTTATTATAATTATTTATAACAATCGGACATTTTTAAATACACATTTATATTACATTTTAAATACCAAAAAAGGCAAACACACAAATGCTTATCACATAAATGTTCACCCCGGCAGGAATCGAACCCGCGACCTCTAGCGCGGCAGTCAGGTACACTAACCACTAGACCTCGGTATCGTCTATTCTTAAGATCATCACTATTAATGGCGCTCTACATACGATGGGTTTTATTATTTTTTGCTGTCCATCTATCACAAATAACAATAACGAATAATAAAATCCATATGATTATCGTTGACAACAAAAGCATCATTTTATTTTAACTTCCGCATAGCTTTGTCAAATATTTATAAAATAAACACAACACCTAGGTTCAAAATAATAGTAAAATGTTTAAAAATAATCTTTAAGCTCATTGGCTCAAGAGATATTTTTGTATTATTCTTTCGTCCTAGGTAATTATTCAATCATAAATTTAGATGCAATCCGCGACAGACGGACAAAAAATCCAACATCATAAACTGGGAACCTCAATAAATTATTGTATTACTTTTATGACCCCTCAATGTATATATCTACACTAATTTTATAAAGAGATTTGTATTTTTGTATGTAACGAATAAACTCAAAAAGTACTGGACCGATTTTAATAATTCTTTTTTCATTAGAAAGCTACATCACCACTGAGTAACATAGGCTATATATTATACTAGCTGCCCGCCCCGGCCTCGCTCGGGTCGACAAAATATTTGATAAATGTCTATAGGCTCTGAAACTACTGGACCGATTTCAACAACTCTTTCACCGTTAGAAAGCTACACTATCACTGATTAACATAGGCTAGCTGCTTTGCACGGGTAGACAAAATATTTGATATCAATGTCTACCCGTACGAAGCCGGGGCGGGCCGCTAGTGTATATATATGTTGATAAACATAATAACTATAATTACAAGTTTATACTTTGAATACTAAACAACTGATAGAATACTGAAAGAGAGGTACGATACAAAAATGATGAATGTAGGTAAAGCAAGAGTTGTAAAAGTCAAGAGTGAATTATCGCTCTTTACTCTCTGCTCGGACTCGGCGTCGTGATATGTGTGTATGAAAAAAACCAAAAAGTTTTCCAATATACTTGTTTACAACTAAGATTGGCAAAAAAGCATTCGGTCCGCCTGATGTTAAGCGGTTACCGTAGCCAGTGCCGCCGTAGCCGCATCAGGGGTATCACTCGCGCGTTGCCGACCCTATTTATACAGAATTATTATACATAACATAACAATAAAAGTATGTATAGCAACGATACATTGAACCGTGTGGGTGCGTTACCCTGTCTGTCTGTCTGTCTGCTGAATTGGTGTCAAGTGGCACTTGTGCAACGGCGGTCAATGTCGCGGTGCAAGCTGATAAATGTACAACCATTTCATATATCAACACTAATAGTAATTATTATAGAAGAAAAAAAATATCGGCAATAGTAAAAATAGTACGCTCTTTATTTAGAAAATATTCCAATATCACTCATGAGCATTTCTAGCGTCTACTTGGTGCCATTAGATAGAGAAAAAAAATAGGTACACGTTTCTAGTAGGTAAGGCTGTAGAAGCTTAGTGAATTGTACTAATTTAGTTTTAATCTGCGATTACTTTAATTAAATCAATTTTGAGAGTAAACACCAAACAAAATATATTTTCCTGTTTTTGTTTCATTTTATATAAAATTTAGTATTATCTCTATGAACACAAAAGAGTTTTTTAACAATAAATAAAAACTTTTGTCTATGGTAATATGACCCTTGTCTGCTCCGTATATGATTTTACCCGGAAAGTTGTCAAATAAACATATAATCAAACAAATTTTTGCTCATTAAACGAATAACGTTTTTATAGCGTCTGGTGGTAAGCGATCACCGGACCATATTTTCAGACAGGCGATGGCTATATTGAAATCTGTAACAATTGCGAAATCCTAATAACATTATCAATGTACAAATTTTTATTTGCGGCCCGAGACATCGCGACATACACCTGTTTGTAGCCCCTATGAAAAAGGTTGACTTTTTTTGGATAAACGTGCTGGAGATCTTATTCGCCCTATCTCTTCTTATTGTTTAAAGCTCATGGGTACAGGCTGAGGTTTAAACCTAGGCCCAAAGAATAACAGGCCGTTGCTTCAACCACAAGACCATTTTAAAACTTTTTTGACTTTTTTGAAAGTCACATTATGAATATAAGCTAACTACACGGACAGCACCCACTCCACAATAAGCTTGCAAACCTGACCCTGCCCGTGATCCAATTGTCTCGCCGGATGTGACGTCACGGACGCACTTCCGCCGCTAATTGCATGCGTCTGCGACCGACATCCTCGCTACTCATGGGGATTAGCTGGTTAATAGAAGCTCATGTTATCATGCATTACTAGTTATGTATAATATATTTTTTTTTGTTGACGAGGGGAAACCTTCAAAAGGTACCCGCCTGCTTAAGGAGAGCAGATGGGGTATATGAGATTTTGACTCACTAATCCCCCGGTGGCCATCCTCCGTGCTATAGGAGGGCTCCGGGATCTCCAGTGGAACGCACCGGTGCCCTCCTGCACTTTGCCTGAGCACGTCCCGGGGGCAGCCATGTCGCGGCACTTGCCATGTTATGCTGCCACCAGCCCCGGGCCCGCTTGAAGGAGCAGTCAGAGCCCGCACTCAGGCTGCCCACGGGCCCGTCGGATGTCGAATTCGTGTTCTTAAGCTAGATATTATATCTAGCTTAAGAGCACGAATTCGCTGTGATTTACGGAAATTTCCAGCTTATTTCAAATACCTGGGTGTAATGCTTAAAAGTTTAATGTCAATTGCACAGTTTAATGACGTGATAAATATCACGGGTTAAACTTTGACCTCAAGTCTAGTGTCAAATATTACGCCGAAATTATTTTAGTAATTTCAGAATAAGAGTCAAACCACTATCTAGTAAAAAGAAAAATGCCACTGAAACATTCGTATAAATGGTCGCTATTATCGCGCTCATTATAAAACAGATTCAACGAAACGTGTCTCTTGCTGCAAATCATTTTTATCTTTAAAAACAGTTTACTTACTTGCCTAGTGAAAATATAATTAAAAATAATTGTCTTTGAGGCTCTACCAACTCGCATACGACTTAAACACACTTGCCGAAGGGATGTCTATGCAGCTGGATGTATACAAGCTCATGATCGTGGTAACAAATTGTATTTTCAGCGCCATCTGGTCTCGAACGAAGCAAGTTTGCACTTATCATAGGTGGGTATTATTTGTACGTAGTATAGTAATGACATGAAAACGGGTCTTATACGCGATATGTCATGGCATTACTATGTGTTTAAATCGCGAAAGTTTAAAAAACTGTATGTAGTATATTATCTACTCTGAGGTATTATCGTTTACCGCTTGCCATCAGTAGAAAACAAGTTTTTCCTTCCCCTTAGACAAGATGTACACACTTGTGGACTTGTGAAATACCTTTGTAAGGCTTCGTAGTATTATGTTTCCATACACAATTATAAAATGAATATCTAAATTATAGGAGTGAATAAAAAATGCGATATCAATATTATTTTCTGGGTAATATTCTAGGTAATCTCCAAAATAGAATATAATATGTCCTGCCTTGAATAGGCGTATTAATATTATACATACATACATACATACATACATACATACATATCAACACGCCAAGTTCCTTACCGGGTAGGCAGAGAGTATAGAGCACAGCGCCATTACACTCTTGACTTGCAAACATCTTTTGCTTCTTCTTTATGCGAAAGTTTGTGAGTCTGGATGGATGGATGGATGGATGGATGTTTGTTACTCTTTCACGCAAAAACGAATTAACGGATTTGAATGAAATTTGGAATACCGTTAATTTATAACCTGGATTAACACATAGGATACTTTTTATCCCGGGAAAATGGTTTTACCCCTGGAACATTTTAGGTTCCTCTGAAATTCTTAACTCAACGCGGACGTAGTTGCGGGCAGAAGCTAGTCTCTTCATACATACTCGCCGGATTCGACTTCCTACTTATAATTAAACAATAGTTTTAAATTAGCTAATGAAAGTCGTGACATGCGGCAACTAGGAACCATTCATCCAGGCATTAGTGTCAGCTATTCAAATCCTGAAAGTCCCCTAAAACTACAATAACTGTTCAAAAATTGAAAGCTCAGCTCGGCAACACTGAAAAATGCATTCGCAGGACAAAAGCAGGCTATTACCACCCCCGGGATTAGCCCTATTGACACTACGTTACCAATTAAAAAGGGAGGGGTGCCTTTTCGTCTCGGTTTTTTTCAGCAGACGGTTTTTCAGGCCGCGGGCGCCCCCCTACACCCTCCGTGGTGGCTGTACAGAAAAATCAATATCGCAGCACTTTTTTCCGCGCGTAAAGCATGCACCGACACGGGGCCGTGGGTGTGTGTGTGGGTGACGCACACACGCGCACCTTGCATCGGGCTGCCAGCATTTTTTCCGTTCGCATTAAAATTTGCTCGCAAAGGACGTCGTGTTTGATTAGTCGGATGCACCTGGAAGGCTTACGCATAAGCTTTGTATATGAGGAACCTTTTAAATGCCTATACTAATAATTAGGGTGCAGCGTCTCAAAGCTTTTCTTTAATCATATTTCCAAGACAACAAACAGTGTTTTTATTTCTAACTCTATTTGTCATCTAATCTTCAAACCGGCTCAACAAACTCTAACAAAATTGTTCCGAAAGCAAATTAGCCTTAATCCCAGAAAAACAAAGAGTTGCCTTACCATGTAAAAAGAAATCGACTTGGTTCAAAATCCAGGCGAAAGAATTTGCGACAGTAAAACTAGTCATAGTCCAATAAACAAATATTTAAAAAAACAAAGAAACTCTTTACTATCTATGCTTTAATAGCGTACCATAGAGAACACGTTTTTGAAACAATCTAACATCGAGCTTTTGTAAAATTTTCTTCAAGCAATCGCCGCAGCTCATGCTCTTAAAAGGATTGCGGTAAAATGAAGTAAGGAGTGTGCAAGAAAAGGTGCAGACAGCTTTGTATATCTGTGGGCTTTGTTAGACCCTCTTAATTCTATTAAGGTCTAGCTATAATATAGTATATTATACTTGATCATCTACTCAAAAAGCGTCGCTTCCGCCTTTTCAAAGCCTATCCTATACTAGATTCAATGAGCAATAAAAGCTCTTTAGAATTTATTCGATCCCGAGTCCCGAGAATATCATTTGCATAGATGCCTAATGCCCAATACGCGCGACAACCGCACAACACTAATTGCAAACGCAGACTAACATAAAAAAACGAGCACATTTAAAAAAGGAACGCTTTGCACATTTTTATTTGCGATCGCAATGACAGAAGTGGCTCCGTCCCGCTTGCGCGTTATTGTTCCGCGGCGCTCGTCATCACTCCATCTTTGTCTGCCGCGTTCTTTTTTTGAATGTGCAAAAATATAAAAACGCCGAATCGCGCGGGGGTGGGGCTCATGCTTACAGCGTTGCACTTGTGTGCGTCGTTGTGATAATGTTTGTTTTAGGGCTTTGCCCCGATCATAAGTCAATACGAGCTCGCACAGGGATGCCTAGACAACACCAATCACACAACTCATCAAATTGTACCGTGCCACCTTAGCGATATCTTTAACAAAGGAAACCGAAGCGGGGAACCATTTTCTAGGATACGAACGGTCGAACACATTTTAAACGAGTCGATCGGAGGTATATTTAATTGGCGTAACTAGCGATGGAGGATACCGAGTCATTACTTTGAGCTTGAGACTCGCTTTACTACAAACGTTGCAAACAGGCGTACGGTCCGCCTGATGGTAAACGGTCACCGTAATCTAACTTCTCTTTAACATTACCATGCCTTGTAGTTACGTGAAATCTTCAAGAAAGGCTGGTGGCTCAACAGATAGCAAAAGCCTGAAAAGTCCACAAGTCTCATAAATGTATTCATTCATTGTAGAGATTTCGAAGACGAGCATCTATTTTCGTTACGTAGCAAAAAAAACTTGCGCACCTTTCTCTGCACCTTTCACCCGTCTACAATTAATGCTCTGTTAATCATAAGGTAACAAGTGGTCCAGACTTGTTTTTTAACAGATCCAAATTGAGCGTGGCCCGATCAATCGCCGCATGACGGGCAATAGCTATTAGCTGGCAACACCGGCTACCGGCATACATTGACCGTTACGTTCGCAAATTTGAAAATAATTATTTTTGAATCAATTTGCAAAGATGCATTAGTCAGTCACGGTCAGGAGCCGCAGACAGAACCGGTGTATTCTTTTCATGGCTCTGAAGCCTCTGAATAGAGTAATCTGACCGTGAAAGATACCGTTTGTGCGGCAAGTGTGGGTGCACCGACAATACATCGCCGGTAACGAGTAAAAAAAGATACACTCACTTCATCTTATTTAGATGTTCCGGAACAAATTTCACCAAATGGATCTAGTTTGTTTTAACGTAGATTAAACGTTTTTTTTAAAAAAGATACTGGCCGTCGACAAGTTACCATAGTTTTTTTGCGCTTTACCATTTTAATCTATAGTTACGAGTGAAATCTATTGTGTTTATAGTCCAAATCATGTACGCCAATGTTGTTGTCATACTAAGCTTAAATTCGTACAAAAAATAACACACTACTTGATGCAAAAAACGTGTTAGTCACTTATTTTGTATACACTTTTTTTAATATAAATTTCGCTTATCGAATTGTTAATTGCCTGTCAGACTTAATTTAAAGTAAATAAAGTTTTTACTAGCCATTAAACATTATTAGAACACACCGTTATTTCAAATTATTGAACTTAAATTGAGTTAAAGATTTGAATTATGAACGTGAACAAAAATGTTGCCTGTAAAAAAATGCCCCCATTACCCAGTAACACATTTCAAACACCGAACGTCCCAAAAGTCCAGTGTCCGAGAACATTTTCTTCCGACCCCTCGCAACGAAACGAAAAAAACAAAACAGTCGTCTACCCCGACCTACGCGCTTTATTGCGATCCTTACCTCATAACACAGTTTTTTTCCGTCTTTGACCCCGTCGAGGGGAGTAGAAACTTAGCGAAACGTAGTCCTTAAAAAGAAACTTGTAGGCTTATTTTCTTTGTATCTTGTTCGTATATTGGGGTTATGAGTGGGATATTGTTACTACACTTATACAATAAACCCAGAAGTAAATAGTGAATACGATTAGAGAACAAACTTACATAGACAAGTACGGATTACATAAGCTTATGGCTGTCTCAAGGCTAAGACAGTTTTCTTAATTTAAGGAAGGACTCAGTTCAAATAAAAGTATGTAGATGGAACTTTGCGAACAACAAAGTGAGGCCGGTTTTGCGTGGGCAAGGCGTAGTTTCTTTGTAAACGTTGTAGGTGTGTATGTACACTACAAGAAGTTTAAACCGGCGTCAAATCGTTTTATCTTTCTACCTTTTTTATTTGATCTGAGAAGGAAGAGTTACGAACTAACTAACTTAATTGTATTATTACTCTCAAAGAATTTTATCTTATTAGGCAGAATAAAATACCGGCCCTCTTCAGTGCCGGTAGCAGCAGCATTGTCGACAACGTTTTCGTATCGCCTTCGACTATTTTTGTATTGGAAAATGAACAGCGCTGTGGCGGTGAAAAGTGGAACTAAAAATTTGTATGACAATTTTGACATTTCGCGAGTTACGTTTTCGAATAAGTTGTCGACAATGTTCCTGCTACCGGCACTGATAGAAGGGCGAAAAAATATTATAGAGTAGCCACGTAAATATACAAAAATATATTTTAGGTTCGAAATTCAAAAATGCAATTTAAACCACATCTTTGAAAATCTATCCGTTTCAAACTAATTGCTCCGGTTATTAAAAGCGTGTAGGCACTAGGCAAACGGTAAAAAGTCTTTTCATCACGATTTTATGAAAAGCAATTTCGTTAACGAAAAAAGATATTTCTTTTGAAAAATATAATTACGACACCATTTAACTCTACTTGGAAGATATATATAAAGAAATAAAGTCTCTTTAGATATGACGGATGTTATGATCATACATGCTTATAATTAAGTGACTTTTTTAATGAAACAGTCGTATTTAAATGGTGATTCTTAATAACAAAAATATGTACTCAGATTTGCCTCGCTACGCGTACTTCCTGTATTTTGAATCAAAAACGCAAATTCGAAACACGTTATAATTTATAGATGTTTTGTTAATTTTACTGTTTTTACGTTTTACCGTTACGAAACTCAATGGATCATCTAATGAACTTCAAACTGACCAAAACTAGACACGCTTAGCGTAATTTTGAATAATACAAACATGATTTCACATTTGAAACTTTGTTTTCTTTATAAATTGTTGATTCAAACTCCAAAAAAGATTACATGATCACATTTGACCATTAACTCCTAGAGTGAAAAGTGATAACTGTCAAATTAGGCACCGTCACTTCGATACAGATTAAAAAATCTCATTAGGTATCAAACAACCTTCCAAATTCAAACTAGATACATGATACATGACGGAGGGGGGCGTATCTAACCCTCTCAAACACGACAAGTTAAAAATGAACCCCCGTGGAATCCTGTATTGGTTTTACCGGTTGTTTTTGTTAGTCGAGAGGGGGGTCATTTTGTATTGGTGTAATTCACATTTTTGCACGGGTTTTGCACGCGATGCTAGGTCGAGCTCGCTTTGCAAGCGCACACAGGCTCGCGTGTGGACAGTCTTAATTTTGTATATGTATACAATAGGTAGTTATGTACTTATGTAGTAGGCTTAGGATCAATAGGATGGAGGGTGATAAGTGGTTAACGTAATTTGAGATATGATATCTTTTGTTTTTTATTTTTCATATATTCATATTCTATCCTGCTCGGTTGTCTCGAATCTCGAAGTGTAGATAGTATTACTCTGGAGTGTATTTTTTTACTTGATATCACAGTGGATATATACAATGTAGTGTTTACTCCTTTATAATCGATTTTTATATATGTTGACCAGTATGGAAATTTTATGAGAAGTAGGTATAATTTACAAAAGCGTTAACGCAAATGGGTTTTTTTATATTTGCCCCTCCTGCTAAATAGACTTATTATGTAAACCTGTCTACCTTACCCATAACCGAAGATTTTAAAAGATTAGGTTTGTGAAATTATAAAAACCAATACTTACAACTAAAATAAGAATACAAAGTAAACACCACATCGGTACATAGCCAACAAAAAATCATATAAATCGTGATGGTCGAAATTCCGTCTCCACAGCGTACAGACGGGGGGTCAGGGTTTGGGGGGCCAGTGGGGGCTGTTTCATTTTTTTCGCGATTGGCGGATTGCACCGGGAGTAATGATCGATGGAATTAACGTGCGCGCACTGGCCACCTAGGCAGTCCAATTTGAATTTCGAACAGCGAGCCATAAAAACAAAAACTTACAAAAGAGCTTTGATTGAGTGTTGTCTTGTCTATGGTCACGTTGTTTGCATTTCTTTATGTAGATTTGTGATGTTTGGCGTTTTTTCTTTACATAAAGCTTGAATCATGCTTGTTACATGAAAAAAAGTTACATTCTTCTCAGATGGCATTATTTTTCGAACCGGTGGTAATTTAGACCTTCATATGTGCCTTATTAGGGCCTAAACTGAATAAATTGTTTTTTTTTATTTTTATTTTATTGAATCAAGCTTGAATCATTAGGTAATTAGTATTTAGTATAGAGAAGTAAAACGGGAAGCACGAGCCATCTTTGAATTTAACTTCTATGGAAAAAATAAGGTTACAATGAAGTCTTCACTTGTTCACATGTCATGCAACAATGCTACAGAAAAACACTTCAAAAACTGTTGTAAAACGCAAAAGGCGATTCAGACAGAAATTCAATACGACAGCGATTACTATTCCGTCCATAAAGCTTACCCTACCCAACGCGTCACATAAAAATATCCGAACGCATAAAATATTTCCAAGCTTTGTTCTTTTTACTGCACTGTCCAGACAATCTATACCTTTGTATATAAATACTTCGATCCGTTTACAAATTAAACACACACCCACATTATATCGACTCCCTATCTCCCTCTCTGTGCATAACGCGGACGAATAAGCACACACCTATATGTGTATGTGATTTATACCACATTCGGCATAATTGAAAAATGGCCCTGACTCGTTATGTCACGCCATCTCATATAGCTTATTTGTGTATTGTACCTGTTTGATGCTTATATGAATATGATGAAACCGCCATTTTCGGGGAAAACATTTTTCACTCCTAATGCTCAAGAAGTCCGTCTTTGTAGCGTACCAAAGCTAGGAAGAAATAGATTATTATGCTCTAGGGTAAAAAGTATATATTTTTAAATTTATGTCTTTTACCTGGAACTACATATATTATTATTGTTTATTAGTTCATGACATGGATACAAGCCCTTCAGTCGCATACTTACTATCGATATTTTCAACAGTATCGATAATTAATCGGGTGAAAAAAATTCGTTATAGCGATATTTTTTGCCCACGCCATCTCGTTAAATATCCAAAATAATAGGAACTAATTATAGGTACCATTTATTTTTTATTACATAAATACATTATTGCTATTCAGAGGGGGAACGCTGCCAGTATCTTCGGAACCTTGGCCACAGGGACTCCGTTGAATAATGTTTTAATATTTATATTATATTTTTAAGGTTTTTAGTTTTAGCTTATGTAATAATTAAACACGAGTTATCACTATAAAAAAAATCATTATTTTTTAACATTGTATTGGAATATTTTATTTATTCGCACTCATTGTGAAGAGCAGAGTGTTACACACGGCGCTAAAACCCATTGTATACAAGGTAGTTAATAAAAACCGAGTTACTTTAACCCATTGTATAAAAATCTACTATTTTAATACGACTGATGACACAAACGAGCAGAGTCGCCTGATGGTAAGCGGTTACCGTAGCCTATAACGCCAACACCTTGTTATGTAATGTATATTATACTATTATTATATAATAGCAGATTAGTTAGTTTGTATAATAAGTTGCAATCTTTGGCTCTAGCTACTTTTTTTTATACCACTAAGGTGGCACACAAGCATACGGCCCACCTGATGGTAAGCAGTCACCGCAGCCTATAGCCGCTAGCAATACCAGGGGTATCACTTACGGGGTGCCACCCATGTGCTAGCAGTATTACTACTAGCCCAGCGTATCCTCGTGGAGCACTGGTAACCATACTTACCGCAGAGACACAACACTACATCAAGTAGTGTTATTTCACTGCGGTCTTCTGTAAGGTGGAGGTACAGTCCCCAGTCGGGCGGCTCCAATTTAAATGAGATAACCCACGGGAGATCCCAAATCGCCCTACCTCTCTTGAAAGTACTTATACACTCATTTCAAAAGGCTAGATTTAATCTTCAAGTTGTATTACTTATCCTATTCCCACCGGAAAACTAACGCGACAAGACAGTTGATTAATAGTGTGTTAGTATCAAATATCTTACACTTCCTTACTCACGAAAGATAATCCTAAAACTGATCAGTAACAAAGGATCAAATGAATTGACTTACAATATATGTAAGTAAAAGCGAACTGCAGAGTAATATTAAAGTGTGCGGATTGTATTTGTATGTAGAATTGTGTATTTGTAACAGGGTTGGCGATGCAGATATTTAGAACATTTATCTATTATAATAATATTATAAAGAGGAAAGATTTGTATTTTTGTGTGTATGTTTGTATTGATACATAGGTCATATATTACACTAGCTGCCCGCCCCGGCTTCACACGGGTAGACAAAATATTTGATAACGAGCGAAAAAAGCAAAAAATAAAAAAACAAGCGAACCGTATCCTAGTCGCATATAATGAGTAACATTTTATAACTCCACCTCATCTTTTGTCGTTAAGTCTAAAAGTCATTACTTCGAGCGAAGTCGCTGAATTGGCAACACTGTACTCCTGCTTCCAATGCATTCCAGACCTTTTTTACGAAATCACTCCCAGAAAAGTGAGAGAGATGTTAAATGCTAAATAATAATGCTCAGAATTGTAAAGACAATCTTCGACAGCCCTGGCCACACTAGAAGCACGCGGCATGTAACTTTCCCTCTCGGGATGCAGAGTGGCTCCAACTTTACAATGTCAGCTCGCTCATTAAGTTATTTACCAGAGCCAAGGGCAATGTCGGCAGTACATATGTAAGACCAGTGCGTTTTGATACTTGATTTCATCAAAACGTTACAAGTAAGTTTGTTTGGCTGACGAATAATATTTTTATGTACAAGGGATTCTGGGATGTTAGGACAAGTATCTTAATCAAGTACATCAATACATAATTATACTAATTCTTATAATATTATAAAGAGGAAATATTTTTATCTTTGTATTTTTATGTGTATGTTTGTATTGAATAGGCTCCGAAACAACTGGACCAATTTAAAAAAAAATGCACCGTTAGAAAGCTACATTATCACTGAGTAACATAGGCTATTTATTTTACTAGCTGCCCGCCCCGGCTTCGCACGGGTAGACAAAATATTTGATAAACGTGAAATTATACGTAGTTATAGTACCTACCTTCTGAAATTATGTGAGCAGTGCGGATTTCTGTGTTCACTTGAACACAAATTTGTTGATAGAAATATTTCAAAAGCAGGTTTCCAAATCATCGACTTATGTAAGCTAATTATTTATATAAAATATCAATCAACCGTATCAGATAATTGTAAACGAATCCCTGTCCGCTCCAAAACAAGATTTGCTTGTTTACCATCGTCAATATCAAATTACATTACAAATGGCCTATGTAACTTAATAGTCCAAAAGAAATGGTAGCCAAGCCAGTGGCTCACAGAATCAATGATCTTTCACACTCCGCTAACTGTCACTGTCACATTTGACAGTTTGACAGTTATGACGTTAATGTAAGCCAACAGCGCTTTCTATTGCATTTTGTTAGAAATTATCTAATATCTCAGCTTGTTTGTTTGAGTTATTCTACCGGTTGTTTTGCCACTTTGTGATTAATTATTTAATTTCATTAATTGGTAGTTTTGAAGACCATCAAGTGAACTGCAATTAAAATAAATGTAAAGATTGTTTTAAAAGGACTTGTATCCAGAGTGGTAAAATCGTAAACATGCGTATCATCAGTGAAATTTCACTCTTGACTTGCACACTATTTTGCGTTTTCTACATTCATCAATGATCAATCTCTTCATACATGCCCGCTGGTTCAAAGTACTATTTACCTATCCTACGAATTTTAAGCTGATTTTTTATCTACATTATAAATATGGCAATTATTTCGTAATCCAGTAAGTTTAGTAAAACGCTTAGTTTCTCTACGCTCTGCGACATAGCCCCACTCAATGCTAGCTCGAAGCTACAGGAAGCTATGGCGTGTCCCGCGAGTCGTATCAAAGTTCTGAAACAGCGCGCTTTCAGAGGCCGTTCACCTTTCAAGACTTTCAGTCGCCTTAGAACCCAGTACCCACTAAACTAAACCTTATTATTTCAGCCTCAAAGTGCACTTTAACATGTAAGTCGCCTCTAGGGTAGGTACAATCTTTTAATGACCAACCTTTAGCAGTACACGTGACCCGTATTCTGAATGCTGTAAAGTTTATTTTCACTTATTCCAGATGTTTTATGTGTGAACTTTAGCTCTTTGGAAAGCGCTAGGTTTTCTTTTGACAGGTTCCGTGTGAAAAAGGTGAATTTAAAATTTCGGTCGTTTTCGTGAAGAAACAATTTTAATGGTATTCTTGGAATTAAGCTTAGAAAAAAAAGGATTATATTTTTGTAAAGACCTCATTTAAAGGTCAATAATACTTGGGTGACGTCATCGGCATTCGACATCCACCTGTCCGCCAATTCCGTCATAAGTTATCGGTGCAATATGTAGTCTCTTCAATTTCTCTCTAAAAATCATTGTCACTGTATTCACTATCTAACCATTTCAAAGTTGACAGACAAGCATACGGCCCGCCTGATGGTAAGCAGTCACCGTAGCCTATAGACGATATTTCATTCCGAGATTTCATTCGCTATAACCAGTTTGTAATTTCTCTCCTCTTCTCAAAGACGTGTCATGCTTTAGATGATCATTGCTTTAGGTTTTCAATTTGCAACAGAGACTGACGAAAAGAAATAAATATACATAAAGTATGACTATGTTATTAAATTTATTATCCATCAAATTCCACTCGAATCAAATAACGTTGTACATAAATATAATATGCATAAAATACCATATTCTTTTTGCAAGCTCATTGTATTTACTGACTTAAAGAATTTAGATACACTAGTTCTTTAGATTGGGCAAAGAAAAGTAGAATTTCTTAGTATATTTTAGTAAGTACATACTTTAATTTGCAATGCACATGTTTACTCTCTACCAGTAATAGGCCAATTCAATAAGGCTATACGTTAACGGCCAATTATTTGGCCAACAAATGTATTGAATCATTTGGACACTTATTCAAATTGGGATTGCATTCGCACAAATAGGCAGCAACAAACGTAATGCTAGCAAGTTTAATTGGTTCATCTAGTAATGCATTGTTGCCTTTAACTTGTTAATATATTGGCTTTTAACTTTTAGTTCGTTCTTTGGAGATAGTAAATTTATATTTTGGTCCAAATCTGAGAGTGCCGGCCAACGCATTATGTTTGTATATTCTGTTACAGCTTGCCCGTCTGTTTTTTTTACTGTGGTACCAAAGCTGTAGGACCATTGTAGTTGATTTTATTTGAGTTCGAAAATGTGATAATAAAATTCCTGTAATGTTCAAATTTGATACCATATTAATAAATGCTCAGACAAGCTCTAACAGAATATCCAAAAAAAATGCACTGGCTGGTACTTTCAGATTTGGACCAAATCTATATGAAACATAGATGATGTACTTTCACAGCAAAGCAGAAATTATAAGTGGCACCGTAATTTATTTGAATTAATCCTTTATTTACTCTTTCTAAATCAAATTTACAAACCAGCGAGCATGTATGCAGAGATTGATGAAAGTAGACACAGCAAAGTGCAAGTCAAGAGTGGAATGGCTCTGCCTACCGTGAAAGAACTTGCCGTCATGAGATGTATGTATAAGGACGCCGGTTAGTAAGCAACTAGACGTATATCTTGAAATAGATTTGTCTCCGTACGGCTATCCATCCGCACCGGGTAGTTATTCAGTATTAGATTCGAATGTATTTGGGTGACTGTTTGTCCCTTACATTTCCGGGATGCATTTATCTTTAGCTTGGAATGTGATTTATATTTATTTGGAAGACAACGTCAGTGTAAGTGAATACAAATTGAAATTGAACTGAAAAGGTTATCTTTTTTTTATCCTTATACATATAATTTGTTCAAGACATACCTTGTTTAAGAGCCGTGGTGGCCGAGTGGTGTGAAGCGTTGCCTGCTATTCTAGCAACACAAGGTATCCCTCTGGGAGGTAACAGTGAAATTTCAAAAAAAAAACGCGATGAGTAGTCACACCACGAACTTTACCTGCTTACGTCTGAGAAGAAATTCAAGGACGTATAGTGCCTAAAATACGGCGACGGACTCACCATCTGTCACGTCGGCACCGAATTATCTTCGGTGGAAAGTGGGTGTTGTAACCTCTGCCTACCTCTTCGGGGTTTGTGCGAAGATATATTATAACAACATACTTAAGTAGATTCCAAACAATATAAAGATCCACTGACCAAATCAACACTAATCTTATTATTTACGACAGAATTAAGTGTAAGCTTCCTACATGATTGCCAAACACATTATTAATCACAGTGTTGTGGTATCCTTCTTGGAAGTCCGCTAAATCGTGACCGTGGCGAGACTGACTCATTTTGTTGCTAGCCTGTCTAGTTTAATATCAAAATGTTACTATTATATTAATACTTTGTTCGTTGGAGAAACCTGGGATTTAGTAACGCTTTGATTTAATTTTAATGTAAAAAAGCTTAAGGGCTAATGTGATCAATGGATCTGCTTTATATTCATCAACAAATGTGTCATTTTGCACAGAAAAAAATCATGTTACTGATTAATAGGACCATTGACATTAAGTACTTGGTTGTTAAGTACTTTTGGGTGATCATTTTAAAACATCAGTGTTACCTATAGATCTGTTATACTATGATTTCCTCTGCTCTAGATTGTAGATAGCATTAGAAAGAAAGCATGACACTACAAAATTAAATTATAGTTACTGTAACACTGACTCAAAGGATATGTATCCGGAGCCGTTAAATAATTCCATTCGGTTATGAATTTACACGTATTTAGACAATCACTTGAATTATTAACAAGCTAGTCATTATTCTAAGGATGATACTGTGACAGAATTACCAAAGATAAACAGTTAGACTACAAGCTAGCGTAACCTGGACATATATTATTATGCTAGTGTCTGTGGTTTTACGAACAGAGTTTAAAACAACTTAAAATTAAAATAAATTATGTATGAAGTAATTAATAACAAACACGCATGCATGAAAATAAAATAATAGCTTTACTAAAGACAGACTGAATGATAGGACGGGCCAATTAAAAATTACGTCTCGAAGCTAAAACTTACCGAGCTGCATAAATAAGGTCATGCATGGAATTAATTTCGCATTACCTACATTTAAGTCTAGACAACAAGTGACGTCATAACTGCAGCAGTCCATGACTATCAGCAAGACATTTCAACACAGTACCTGTGATACATATTACTATTTATTCTCTACTGTAACTTTAACTTGAGAACTCAATAACAAAAGGTCATGGTGAAGGGCGCAGTGTAGTGCTCGCAGAGCAGACTTGGCACTTACAAATAAATTCCACGAGCAAGGAAGAGAGAAGTAGAGTTACACACTCTCAGTGGAATTACCATAAAAAACTGGAGACTGTTAAGAAGATCGCAGTCAAATAATACTGCTCTGATATAATGTGTTCCCGCAGTAAGGTTAGCAGAGCACCTCGAGGATACACTGTGTTAGCTGTAAAGATGTCGGCTGCAAGCACAGGGAGTTCTCTCAAAAATAAAATTTTGTGATCGTAAAAGAGTCGATAAATACCGTATAAACTCGGTAACCGCTTACCTTACCAAAGTATGCGTAGTACTATACATACGCAATTACATGTACAACGAACACAACGAAACTACGCCTTGCCCACGCACGTTACTTCGTTGTTTGAAAAGTGCCATTTACTTTTTTATTAGATCAACATACAACTAGAGGTAAATCCGTCCAAACTAAAACAACGCTCCCCTCTAACGTTTTCACTATGCAAACGTGAAAACAAGAGAAATTTACTACAAGTTGCTCAATTATAGCTTAGACAATATATTTACCTTAATAATGTCCGAAAGTTCTATAATAAAGTATGTATGTACACAGCTTCTGTTGTCGAATAGCAATGGAAGCACCCTGCACTGGCTGGAGTGTCCTAGCGGCCATTAGCATTTGTCGAGGGGCGTCGCGACCGAAATAGCGCGGGCGTCGCATCATCAATGCGCTTGCGCTTCGTTTGCATTATGCCCAGTTATTGCAGTTTGCACGCGTTAATTACCAACCTGCGCCGTTTCGCAGAGCCGTTCCGAACATTTGCGAAACGTCACTTCTCTCTCTTCTCTTCTGTCACATCTGTCACTTGCGCTTTTCTCGCGCCATTTTTGAGATATACCCTCAGAATAATGACTAAAGCCCGCTAAGAATCACCAAGCTTGCACAGGTAATTAACAATTCATCCTCACGCCACCCAAAATCGACTTGTTAAGACGGGTTATTTTAGTGTACAATAATATTTGTTGCTTTTTTTCAAGCCCAATCGAAGTTTATTTTAATTAGCACGCTCCGGGCTGAATTTCCGTGCCACGGCACGATTTAGCGTACAGACTCCACTTATTTTGGGTATAACAAAGTCCGCCATGTTACATGGACTGTATTAAACTTTTATTGCCTTCAGTGCCATTCTTTAGTGAGTGCGAGTGTGCGAACACGTCGTTAATTACAACCGAAACCATTTAGAAGATTTATTATATTTATTCTGAAAATTTTAAGAGCATAAATACTCTGCAATTTATTTTGCGACATACCAAAACGTGGGTCGTTACGCATTCGCGTACTTTTGTTGTTTTAGCTTTCCGCCTCATTGTGTTCTGCCTACATTGAATAGTTCATGGGTAATTTGAACTTTTAATCAAAAGCCCTGTCAGTTCATGCACAACTCACGTTGTATGAAAGGTCAGAGTCACTTGCCGCGTTCATTACCCCAGTCGCCCACTGCGCCCACAGCAAGTGGTTTGCGCAGCCCTACTCGACTAATTTTAACAGCCTTGATTTGTCGCCGTCTCCGACGGTCGCGCCTCTATTTTTTTCCCTACGAGCTTCATGTTTACTCTCGTTTGTTCGACGCGCAGATCTCAGGGCTGCGTGCGATAAGTGCATTGCCCCGAACCGAAATAAATTGTCGCGACGCGGAGTGAGTGTCGCGTGGTGCGTACAACCGGCACCGATGTCGTGTAGATATAAAGGAATAACCAATGCCAGACGCGGCGGGCGGGCTCCCGCCAAAACGACCTGTCAAAATGTGTCTACGCACTTTGTACCGCGCACGTAGCTTTTCATTGTAGTAGTATTTTTTGAATTGCCGTTGACGTGGCGATGGAACGCGCTTAAGTTGTTCCGTCGAAGAGATTATTTAGCACCAACTTTTTAAGTAGCTGACACATGTTTTTTTTGTGAAATGTCTTCATTCACTCACATCATTTTCCGCCTGGTGTGTATGATTCAGTGCGAAAATATTTCGTTTATTTTTCGTAACAAAGGACGTCGATGCGTACGATTTTGCGGCGGTTATGTTGAGATAGGTATTTATTTATTGTGCCGACGCTGCGGCGAGTTCAATAATCCTTTGCAGGAAGATATTGGCCGTGTCATACGTGAATAACCAATGACTATTTGAGTCTTCAGGAACCTAGAAATAAGTAATAATTATAATTTTAAAGAGGTAGGGCGAATTGGGATCTACCGTGGGATTACCGTTAAATTTTAATGGGAAAACCATTAAATTTGGAGCCGCCCGACTGGACTGTACTTCCTTACAGAACCCCGCAGTCAAAAAACACTACTTTGATGTAAATATATACCTATAGTAAATAAATAAATAATATACTCTTAGTATAAAAAATTAAATACCAAGTTCTTTTTAATTTCAAGTGCCCATCGAAGTCTTACATAAATAAATACACTTACTTATACAACAATCCAGAAGTAACCAGTCTATCCTATATGCCCCGGTCACAAAGCGACCGTTGATATGACTAAGCATCCTGGACCATTGTAGGTACCCTCTGGTGACTCACTTCGCTGAAATAACCTGTGGCTCGCTGTTAAATATTAGTTACAATGTTAGCATGCGATTCTTTAAAAATGTGTTGGCGAATATTTTACTGAATTTTTGCGATACATTACTTCGAACTATATAACTTTATGAGCAATTCATTTCTTTTCTACAAAGGTAGCACGCGAATTTTCAATCTGCCTGAAGCTCGCAATACCAGGGGTATCCGCGTCGCCAATCAGATTGCACTAGTTGTAAATGTCACGAGGATACGGTGCTATTAGTAATGCTGCTAGCACATTGGGTTGGCAACTTTTAGTTAGTGATACCCCTGGTATTGCTAGCGGCTATAGGCTACGGCGACTGCTTACCATCATTTGGGCCGTACGCTTGTGTGTCAACTTTATGCAAAAAAATCTTAACAAAAGATTTTTAACTTTGTTGTAAAGTAGCGTTCGAAAAGATCATACATCCATTTAAAACGCGTCTTAAGATCGATCTGAATGAATATCGAAATGGTTCTTAAGGTGCTGTAAAATTTGAACAAGATTTATGAAAACCTAAGTCCCCATAAATTGCCATCACCAATAATTTATATTAATCACAAAATACATAGGACAAACCACAAAAACTCAGAAGATAATCTTCATACATTGATTCTTGATTTATACCAACCAATAATACAGTTATAATACATATGCTACTCAATATTCGGTCTTATTATGTTAGCCTTAATACACAGGCATAGAATTTGGGATGAAAACATAAGCTAGTGAACGTATAATCCAACGGGTGACGGCTCTGGCCAACCGTGAAGTGGTACTGGTGGCATGTGGCGAGATTAAATTAAGATACATCTATAAAATTTTAAACTTACAACTTACATACATATCATCAAATGAAATCCCTCACGGGGTAGGCAGATATCTATAGACATTACACTCTTGATTTACACATCTATTTTGCTTTTTCTTCATCTCAACATCGTGAGGAAACCTGCATACGTCTGAGAGGAAATTCAAGGTCGTATGTAGCGCCTAAGAGACGACGACGGACTCACCATCTGTTACGTTGGCACCAAATTATCTTCGGTGGAATGTGGAAGTTGTAACTCCTCAGCCAACCCCTTCGGGTCCTTCGGGGACCTTTGTGGGAAAGCGTGAAGATATATTTATTATTATTATTATGATTAATAAAATACAATAAGATATTTCTGCTGTCGGTACACAGGAAGAGGCGGTCCCGTCCGGACCAGTTTTGGTGCAGGACCACTTGATTGCGCTCGCGCACCCGCCAGTCTTCTGTACCATACACGTATTGTTGCTTTGTTTATCGAGGATTCTAGGGTCCTTATTATCGTGGTTTTCAGATTTCAGATTATAATTCAGCTTCAATACTTAGAGAGTAAAGCGTACTCGAAACCTATATATAAATATATATCAGGCCTTCCCACAAGGGTCCCCGAAGGGGTAGGCAGGGGTGTTACAACAGCCTTTTTATACCGAAAATTAAATACTATTAATGATTAATAATACTATGAATTTAAAAGAAGCAAAAGAGGTGCAAGTCAAGAGTGGAATGGAGCTCCTAACTCTTTGCCTAAGTACCCTGAAAGAGAGAGATATATGTATACATATATATATATAGGTACCGTATCAAAGGTAAACTACGCTGCCAAGTCCTTGTCTGGGTAGCTGCAGTAGGTAGAGCTGATCGAATTTCATCTTACTCACAGTCACCCGTTTGATTGTCACATATCACGTGTTTCACACATTACACCCAGAGGCGAAACAAATAACTTTACCTGTTGTAAGCCAATCTTTACATTTACCTTCAGGAATCGAACAAGCTGCCCTAAGCCTGATGAGTCAATCGCTCGACTACCAGACCAACCAGGTTGTATTTTGTGATAAAATCCCACAAACTAAAAACAAACAGGGTTCTTAAAAAATATACCTACTAAGTTTGGTCATTATATTATGTATTGACTTTCTTTTTGCCCTGGAGAGAACCGAACCCGCGACACTTAGCGTAGTAGTCAGACTCACTAGGCACTAAGCTAGACTTACGGTGTTGCCGATATGAACTAAATCACACGATAGAGAAAGACAAAGCACATCCAGTCCAATTTAATCACATGGTATGTTTATACGCAACGTGATGTGACGTTATTATTGTAACTAATTATTTCCGCGTCAATAAAAAACTCCAAATAACTTATGTCTTTCTCATCGGCACCGCACAACCACACATGTCTTAACCCTTTACTCCTCAGTTTTATGTGAACCTATGACGTAAGCAACCAGGGGCTGCATTCCCATCATGTCATCCCAACATTATAATTTAAAAAGGGTTACGAGAAAAAAGTTAATTCAAAATGACACCCCACATGTGGAGTCATCCGGTCGGGCAACAGTCATTAAAACTTAGCTGTCAAACGAAGAAATCGGTTGGACGCTCTTATATATCCTCCGTATTATTTTATACCAAGATTATAAACAGATGTGACTCAGTAATAAATCTTTGTCCGCACTAAGAAAGGGCTTCACAATTAATATGAGATAATCCCAATGTCAAATCGAACAATTTAGTAAGACCTAATTAAATGTAAAATTATCAAGAGTAATTTTTAACACAATAATAATAATTTAATTTGTTTTTCCTTAGTGAAAATCGTTGCGTATAAAATAACCTGCAATGACCAAACAAAAAAGAGTTGTAATATAATTTGATTTTTTAAAGTGGCAAGGAGTTAGTTCGCCACATTCAGTCACGTTCCAAAATCGAGATATCGAGTCGATTGTGGCCACAATAAGTGTTATAGTAGCATGATTTTATCAGCATTTAGTCGATCTTTGGGAGTTAATAACGATGGCCGACGGAGCAAGATAGATGGTGCACGGCTTAAAAAAAAAGAGACTGCATGCGTCCGTCCGATGACGAATGACGCAGAACGAGTTTAAAAACTCTTTGTTTAACTTCTTAATCGATAATGAGGTTCTAACGACCGGCCATGATTGATTCGAAAGGAAATTGTTAAAAGATACATCTAGACTAATTTATTAAACGTAATTAGGAAAGTAAACACGGCATAAGCTCAGACTAATTAGATATCGATGTGCTTTTAATTAGTTTTATTTATTTATAGATAATCATTATATCTTTATTTAACTAAATTATTAGATAGTTGACACTTTTATTAGACACAAGCTTTTCTCCGCGAATTCGCCTGCGTGGCAATTTAGTATAATATTACCGGTTTTCCCGTATGAATGAAGGATTATCCCACGGTAAAAAGCAGCCTATGCTTATCGGGGATAATGTCGGCTTCTAATGATAAAATAATTTTACAAATCGGTCCAGTAGTTTCGGAGCCTATTCAATACAAACAAAAAAACAATAAAATAATTCCTCTTTATAATATGAATTATAATTATAACACTTAGAACTTACAACGTAAATAAAAAGCCACATAACATAACTGTAGAAGCAGAAATCTGACCCGGCACGGTGGCTGTCAAAAATTCGATAAGCGTACGTAACCGCAGTCCACAGTGACGTTTGAATGACAAGTACCTACGTTGTTACATCTGTGGCGATGCC
This sequence comes from Falcaria lacertinaria, assembly GCA_951449985.1. Classification (NCBI taxonomy): domain Eukaryota; kingdom Metazoa; phylum Arthropoda; class Insecta; order Lepidoptera; family Drepanidae; genus Falcaria; species Falcaria lacertinaria. The sequence continues at coordinate 8,705,833 of OX602120.1, read as the reverse complement.
CTTTGTAGTCAGGTACTATGAGGAGGAAATTTTATTAACAACAAGCTTTTCTAAATCTTTGTAAACCTTGTCTATATACTAAACCGGTCCCTGAAAATTTTAACGAGCAATTCTTGTATATATATGATTCAAATTCAAATGAATGTATTGCAGTAAAATAACATATATATACATATTACAACTCTAACAATTTCGTTCAAACTTTTTTTTTATACCACTAAGGTGGCAAACAAGCATACGGCCCGCCTGATGGTAAGCGGTTATCGCAGCCTATGGACGCTTGCAACACCACCTTGCAACGCTTGTAACGTATCGTAAGCTCGATAAGAAAGACTTGTGGAAGAGGCACTGGCTGAAATAAAAATAAAAACTCGGCAAATTATCCCAGTTATTCTGTTAAATAAATACAGAAACCGCTATTTACATTTCCTCTTTGAACGGGAAAAGAAAATGGATGCGTTTTTGTGTTACCACATTCCATCCAGTTCGAGAGTTATCCATTAGAAACGTGGTCATTTATGTTTCATTCAGACATCAAATTTAAATTGTGTTGCGAGAAATCAGTTTGCTCTCACCTATCTAAAATTTTACATTATTATAACAAAAATAATTAATAACCGCAATCATAGAATTAAATGTATAATATAGTATAGTATATTTATTTTTCCATTAAAAAGTTAAATTAAAAAATCTTTTTTAAAATGGTTACCGTAGACGTAAACGTAACCATCGCCAGGCTTTTTGTATACCTGCCATAAGTCCCAAAAAAATTCGCCAAAATGTTGTTATTTTTCCACCTTTGTTTCCTCATAGGTAGGTAAAGGTCTTTCCTAAATTCTTAACAAGTATCTGCCCCCGGCAATACCAATTTACCCAGTTATTACGCCATATAAGTCTACTTCTATATTAGTCTCGTCTCGCCACCTTTAACAATATGTTATTTATTTCCAGATACGACAGCGCCGTACGTGCTCTACAAGGATGGCGTGGAGCGCGCGCCCCCTGGCACGCAGTGGGGCGGAGGGATGCTCGAGGGGGGCTACCAGCCCATGCAGCACCAGAGCCCCGGTGGTCCCTCGCCGCAGCCCGAGCCGCAGCTCGCCTCCCCCGCCCCGTCACCATACCCCCCCGCACCACCTCCGCCAGACTCCGCTCCAGAAGACCCCAACCAACACCTCGCTCAACAACAGGCCCAGCAACAAGTCCAACAACAGCAACAGACCTCTCCCGAACACATGCAAGTGGAACAACTGCAACAAACCCAGCAACCGCCCAACCAGGACCATCTCGACCGGGGCCCTTGTTTCGTGCCACAGCCTGACCTTCAGCAGCAATACACGCCGTATTTCAAAGAGACGAGGCCGACCAGCCACATGCTCGGCACTGGTGGCTTTCCCCTTCACTATCTAAAGCAGAACGGTGGAGTCCTGTCACTGGAAGGTCCACTCGACCAGTACGCGACGCCAGACTTGCGCCACTTGCCAGACATTGTGCAGCCCGAGCCACCGAAGCCGCGCAAACACAACCCTAACTCTGAGCTCCGCCTGTTCAAATGCCTGACGTGCGGGAAAGACTTCAAGCAGAAGTCGACGCTGCTGCAACACGAGCGCATCCACACTGACTCGCGGCCGTACGGGTGCCCGGAGTGCGGCAAGCGGTTCCGGCAGCAGTCCCACCTGACGCAGCATCTCCGCATCCACGCCAACGAGAAGCCGTACGCGTGCGTGTACTGCCCGCGCTCGTTCCGCCAGCGCGCGATCCTCAACCAGCACCTGCGCATCCATTCCGGTGAGAAGCCATATACCTGCGGCGAGTGCGGCAAACATTTCCGCCAGAAGGCCATCCTGAACCAGCACGTCCGCACACACCAAGGCGAGCGCTATTCACACATATATGCCTCTAACCGGCGCGCGCGCGGCGCCCGTAGATCCCGCCGCTGCCGGCGCCGCCCGCGCCGCCGCCGCCCCCGCCCGTTCGACTCGGTCTCGCACACAATTGGCCCTCCTATCGGAAAAATTATCGGTGTCTTCGCCTCGGGGCGCTCGCGAGACGCGGAACCGACATCCGGACGCTCCCGTAACCGTCCTCAGCTCGATTAACCCACTCGTCGGTTGTTCCCTTAATCTTATCACAAACCAGTAACTGACCATTATCTTCGATTTTTGCAGATGTATCGCCACACTTGATCTTCAAGAACGGTACGACGCCCACGCTGTGGCCGCAGGATGTGCCCTTCCCACCGGACGAGAACAAGGAGGAAATACAGTCCACTTTCGGTGACGCAGAGGGGCAAAACGGCGAGCAGCGCGGCTCGTGCTTCTCACCAGGAGACACGGCGCAGTATCCCGCCTACTTCAAGGACACCAAGGGACTCAACCACACGGTGTTCGGCTCCGGCCTCTCCCTGCAATACCTGAAGGGCAGTAAGCTGCCTGACGTGCTTGGCGGCAGAGCCATGCCCCTCTACGTACGCTGCCCCATTTGCCAGAAGGAGTTCAAGCAGAAATCCACCCTACTCCAACACGGCTGCATCCACATAGAGTCGCGGCCCTACCCGTGCCCCGAGTGCGGCAAGCGGTTCCGGCAGCAGTCGCATCTCACGCAGCACCTCCGCATCCACACCAACGAGAAGCCGTACGGGTGCGTGTACTGCCCGCGCTTCTTCCGACAGCGGACTATCCTGAACCAGCACCTGCGCATCCACACGGGTGAGAAGCCGTACAAGTGCACGCAGTGCGGTAAAGACTTTCGGCAGAAAGCGATTCTGGATCAACACACGCGCACACACCAGGGCGACCGGCCGTTTTGCTGCCCGATGCCGAACTGCCGGCGGCGGTTCGCGACAGAGCCGGAGGTGAAGAAGCACATCGACAACCACATGAACCCGCACGCAGCGAAGGCGCGAAGGGCTGACGCCTCCAAAACGCCCCGGCCGCTGCCGCCCGCGTCCGCCGTGGTGAAGCCAGAGCTTTACTTCCCGCAGTGCTACGCGCCGCCCTTCCAGCAGTTCGGGGGCGAGTTCAAGCCCGCCGTGGGCGCCTGCCTGCCCGCGCAGTGACCCGTGCCGCCGCGCTGGCCCGCGCCGCCGCCGCCCGCGCCCCACTCTCACCACCACCACCACCACGACCTCTACGCCTCTGACCGCCTTTACAACTAATCGCCCTTTCCTAGCGGCTCATCCACATAATTGCATACAGGGTTTCTCTCTACAATGTTACGCCCTGCAAGCGAGTTCAGTGGGCGAGCCATTACTCGTCAGTATCGACAAGTGTAATGAGCGGGTGCTCTAGCGTGGCGCCCAAATGGTATACGACTCGCTCCGGCGAGATAATTATGTTATTATTATAATCGGATCGCTGTAAAAGAAGCTTCGATCTGTAAATACGACTGTTTATTATACTGTGCGGAAGTCTGTCGCTGTGCAGTTGGTCATAATCCACGAGTAGCGTTACCGTTGAAGGAGCGCGTTCATATTGTAGCGTTTTGCCCCGTAATTGTTAAGTTACCACGTAAGAGTTAGGTTTCTCGGTGATTCTGGATACGATCGAAATTTTCATAAAACTAAGCGAATCTAACCAGAGATTAGGATTAAAACCATTTCGTCGAAATCTAAAATTAAGAATTGATCTTTTACCATGTAACAATATTTCGCGATGAATGTTTGTGGTACATCGGTGTGCCTCTCATTAGGAATATTATATACTATACATTATAGCTATACATACTTTGTAGACGTGTTAAGTTAATTTTATTTACGATTATTAAGAGATAATATCTGGCAGACGCGGGGAGAGATTAATGAATTTATAATGCTCAAGATATCTTAAAGGTAATGGTATAACTATAAGGCGTGTTGCCTGGCACGGGTGTAAGCCGGACCTTGCCAGTGAAATAGAAGCATGAATGCAAACCAAAAACGTAGGTTACCTTTTGCCATCAACGATTTCTTTGTTAGTACCAGAGAAACTCATGTTGAGCTCGAACCATTGACTCTAATGATTAGACATGTCTTTTTACTGTATAGGTGCCAAATAGAGTAGTGATTTTTGTACCAGTTTCTATTATAGTTGGCCTATTGTTTAGATTGTTACCAGTTTTTTCAACGATGATGTGACAAATTCGAGATGCATTTAAGTGGAAAGGGTCAGACTGAGAAAGGACTGTGATAGCTAGGTAAGTTAGGTGTTTAATCGCTCATTTAGCGTTAAAACTGCGTGTGACGAAAACTATTGGGAGCCGTGTGATTGTTTATTAAATTTTTCGTTTATTTCGGAGGATCACTTCCTCTTATCTTTGTTTGAAAGTGCTGAATGAATTTTAATGTTTAAATTATCAAAATTACATAATTGGGTTGTCGGCTCGTCACTCTTCGACTGAATGTGAGTGAGATTAGTAAAATTTACCAATTAGGTAACGTGTGTGATGTCGCCAAGTGCTTTGTGTAGGAACCAGGGACGGTGGGTAATGCCAGAATAATATTATTTCTAATTGTAGCTTAGACTATCTCGAATTACCAAGCAATTCGACCATTCATCGCGAAATAGTTTAGACTTAGGGAGAATAAAGATATAATTATTATGAATTTGTGACCTTGTTGGAATGTTCTGGTGTTATCGATAGATGTTCAAGTCTTCGTCGTCGTTTCAAACTACATCTTCAAATTTACATAATAGATATCAGACAGATATATTAGATATATCTAGGCAATTCTTCAAAGGATTTTACAGCAAGTCTCACAGACTATAAACCAGAACACCAGAATATTCCCGCATAATTTTTAACGTTTTATCATATCTGTTTGTATGTTTACGCAACTACATATACATATAGCTTATTTTATTATTATATTATTGTGATGGTTTCGTTTTCCTACTGCGTAATATGAAATGTTAGTTAGTTTAGAAGTAATGTCGCATGCATTTGTGGGAGTCACACATCACAGTACCAATTATCTTATGATTTGAACACTGATCGAGGGGAAGCAATATTGTTTATTAAATTCGATGTGTTAGTTAAACGAGAAATTTACGTATTGGACAGTTATGAAAAATTTACACGCGTCCGTTGTGTCGAAGATAAAGATGATTCCAAGCCGTTAATAAGATACTCTCAACGTTGGCTTATAAATAAATAGTCTTTGACGGCATAGCAGACGCGTACTCCGTATATTTACTTTTCCGGTTGATTTTCCTATCAAACTTTTGGGAGGTTTACAAGCGAAATCGAGCAATTAAAAAATGATTCGTGTTATAACTAAGGTCAACCACAAATTGTCGACATCCTCCGAAATCCGCACGTCGGCCGCGTTTCAGGTTTCAGTTTCTCTACAAGCAGCCTTAAATAGTTTATAAGTATTTTTATAAAGTCTACAGTTTTATCAACACGCGGCCGGCGTTAGGGTCTCAGTACAAAGTTTGATTACACACACCAGTGCCATAGCCGAGATAATAATAGCCACAGATTTATACTTGATAGATTTTATACCGATACAAATGGATTTAATTTTAAATATAAACAAAGGTGATTAAGTATACAGAGATTACAGATGATATTTTATACATTTATTACATACAATATTATTGGAATGATGAATACGTTAATGTGAAATAGTATTAGTTGTACTTGCATCTTGTTAGCTACCTAAAGTGGATAGGGTTGCCAGACGTCAAAGGCCCAAGCAAGTATGATTTGCGAAAATGTATTCGTATCGTTAACGTAAGCCGTTCCATGGTTACCGGTGATCATTTATGGTCGAGATTTCAATACAATACATGTACACGTCACATGGAGGTTTTTCTGATGGGAATCAATTTTTCCAGTGTCTCGTAAATTGTGGTAGTAATCTTTAATGTGTATTTTTGGTGTCGTTATGTGCAGTAAAGTTTCATTTAGTGACTCATTTATAGGAACATTGGAAATAATGCTATAATATGTATTTTGGGTTAAGTGATTTATCATTTTGGCCAATAGGTTACCTCTGACCTAAAGGCAAGTTACGATCTGCTACTGCCGTGGATTGTCTCCAGAAACTCCAATAAGCATTAGAATGCCTGACAATAGGCATTTTAATGCAAAAATATGAAAAATTTAGAAACTTGATAATTGTTTAACACTCGACACTGGCAGAATAGTCCATAAAGAGGTTTGATTGTCATAGTTAGAAATATGAAGAAGAATACGTCGCATGTACCAAGGCAACGACGATACTTTTGCGATACAAAAGATTTTACGCAGAACGGTTTAGCTCTTTTCACTTACGATAGGGGGCATACATAAACAAATACAGGTTACCATGGAAGTGTTTACGTTAACGATACCTTAACGATACGAATACCTTTCGCAAATCACAGGTCAAAATACCTATGATTTGCGAAAAGGGCCTCAGTTTTCCTGACACGACCGGAATTTCGGCACTTTATCACGAATTTAAACAGAAGGTATGCGGGTGACAAGGAATGCATCAAAATATATTTGTGACTAAATTATCAAGTCACAATTCAAAATTGTACGAAACTACTGTTTGAATTACTTTAAAGTGTCAAAAAAAACCCGGGTTTTGTCAGAACATCATATTTGGATCTTGTAACCTTGCGGATATCACATTATTAAGAAGTACCTACTTGGACACCGCTAGACTAAATGTCAGACGCATTCTATTCCACATTTCATTTACCTAATGTCGGTTTTTGTAAATACATATCATTGGAGGAGATTGATATACCACATAGTCACAACTATCACATGCTAATCTGAGCATATACCTACATATATATAATTTAAAAAAAACGCAATAGTTTTTAGTAACTTTTTCTAAATCAGTTTTTTTTAATCCACTTCAGGCCGTAGCCTCTCATTGCTCAGTCGTTTCGTTAAATTTGCTCAATTACTCATTTACTTTTAAAGTTATACTTGTAAGTTTAAGGCGAGGTATTGTTTGTACTATAATTATTTAGAGCACGGTTTTATTTTCTAATGAAACTATAAGTTAAGTGCTTGTAGAATGTACCCTGCTACGGAACATTATTGTATGTACCCAACCCTTAAGGCTCATCATATTAAAAAGTGCTAAGACATCATCGATATCGATAAATCGTGCAACGGTAATATTATTATTGATTAATTATGAAATATTCACAAATATAGGGCATTATTGGTGCTGAGTTTTAAAACAGTTTCCGTTTTTTTTTGGATTTTTTTACTACAATCATAACATGAAGCTTTTAGTGCCAACGAAAATGTCAAAGGCGGTTTTCCAGAGAAAAATATAAACAAACTACTGCGGATATTTGTCACGCTTGACAAACGATTTATCGACATCGATAAAAGAAGCACGTACTTATTATTATACTCGATAAAATATCATTACCGTATTTAACCGAGTGCCGTCCAGTATCTGAAACGTCGATTGCCCGAACGCATTATATCCGCAAAATATTAATTTCGCAAATAATTAATTAGGTTTCAAACATGTTCCTAGCCTTTGAATACGTAATATTTATTTATAAATAACAACTACTTAATAATTCGGTTTCCGATCTGCCCATAGATTTAAGGATTGAATTCGTTAGACATGTTCTGTCAGAATCTTTATAGAATTAAATTCCATTCAACAATTGTTTAATCGTTTAATATTTGCATTGAATAATAGTCAAAAATGCAATAGCCACATATAATATTAAATATTGGTTAAATCATCTAATATTACAAGTACTCCCCTATGACATACTTAAAAACTTTTGTATATTTCTTTAAGATTGCTAACGATAAAGGAGAGACTAAGATCGCATTGTAATATTATAATTTGCAATAAAAACAATTGTATCAGATACAATGTGTTTGAGCAGTGTTAGTTAAACTAAAGCATTGCTTTATGAAACAAGCACAATAACGTACCTAGTTAAGCGTTTTAAATTCAAAGTTAACGTCACAACTTAACTCTGGTGAAGAATGCATTTATATTTTTGATCTCAGTATGAAATCGAAATAATTTAGGGTCTTTTGCATTGGCATTTAATTAAGAGGACCGTGTAAAATTTTAGTGCTTGTAATGTTTAAAACATATCCACGTATTGTCTTAAGTACATGTATACGATTTCATAATTGATTGTCATTTACTTTTTCGTTTTTATGATAGTCGATCGATTTGAAAGATGACGGTGACACTCAAAATTGTCTTCGATGTTAGCAACTGAGTATCGATATAGTGTTGTGCTGAAGAAATAATTTTACCATTTTCCATATCTTATAATCGATATAAATTATTCGATAATGCCTGTTATTAGGAATACCTACATTAATTATGTTGTCTTTTCATCAACAATGCATTTTATTTTATTTACTGTAATATATCACAAATCAGGTGTGTAACATGATTTTCTTCTAAGAATCAATATTATAACAATATTGGGAGTGGTTATACCTGCATAATAAAGAGCTTAGAAATAATATTTAGTTTCTTAGAAGTTGGCTACAAATTATTTGGACGTCTTCCATTTTGCGGTAGCTTTATCAACTATATTAATTGTAATAACATTGTTTAATCTTCGCGGTTTCTGTAGATTTATTTTGTATACATTTCATTATTATATACATAAAAATATTCGATATAAAAGTGTCTACGTGCAGCTAGTGCACGCCGAGTGCAATACACTTTGATTTTTGGCTATATTATTGTACATTTTATTATAACGGTTTATTTTTTAATAGATATAATGTAGTTAACAAAATAATTGGTAGCCAACATAAAAATGGCCTATTGTATTTCATTTTGTACACGTAAGATGTAATGTAATACATATATAGTAACACTGCCAGTCGCCAACCGCTGTCAATGAAATAACAAGATAATACACATATTATTTTCTAACAATAGAGACTTGTTGACACAGTTCCACAGTAAAATAAGTGTTGTTGAATTTTTTATAAAATATGAACTAAACATATTACATAAATAGTGATCTTGTAGTCTGGATTGAGTTTTTACAGATTTTATTGAATACAAAGTCTTTGAGCTACGTCGCCTACTTAGCTTATTTTTGCTACAATTATTTATTTGAAGCCATACATATAACTTTATCATACACAGTACAATAGTTTACACTAGTTTACAGATTATACAATTATTATACAATAGATTATACAATAAACAGTGATATATGTACATATACAAGATATTTTGTTTGTAAAGAAGCGGGGTGGGCGGCGTACCTTATGGCCAACATTGATTTTATTAAGAATGGGTGCTGTTATAACATTAACTGTACATATTTATTGTAATATACGACAATAGACTGGTAATTCTACAATGTTGTTAGGTTTCTACAGAGTTATTAATATGGGGCTATTGGGAACGTTTCTAAATGTTGAACTATTTCTTTATTATATTACTATTTCATTATTATTATTATTATTTTAATATAATAACTATTTGCTTAATTATAGAACATTCGACATTTATCGATATCGATAAGAGTTGAGATTGCAATGCACTTGCCCGTGACAGATGTTGTGACGTGTCGCATGCGCTTTAAGACTGCGATAAGTCATGGGCAAATTTAAAATCGATAAGATTAATGTAACAGTAATAATTTGAGGTTTCTTTTTTTATTATAAAACGCCTAATTACTTCGTTTCCCAACAGCCCCTCCTCACATGTTACAATAGAGAATATTTTCTTACATGCCTACAGACGGAGACACCGAAATAGACTATACTATGTATAAAATTGATTTTAGACAATCCCAGAATACAAGATCGAACTTTTTACACACAATAGATTATAAAAGATTTATGTTTTGTTCTCAATAGCCGTTGTATCCATTTCATTTTACGAAAAAAAATTAAAAAAAAACAGTTGGTTGCGATAAGGTCACATGCATCCAGGCGAAAAATTAAACGTTGGCATTTATAAATAAAATTGTAAATATATTTTCTAGTTCTTCCAAAATCAGTATTGAATACAAATTCGACTCGGTTAGGTCAAAAATGTATATGTGTGATCTATAGAGAATTTTTCGATTAGAACATTCTTGGTGTAAAAAAAATATTATTGCAGTTTTTATTACATATATTTTTAATTACAATTAATTTCAATTTATTAAAGTTATTTTAGTTCATTGTAACGATCTTGCCTAGAACTGCATTTATGTTAGTTACAATCCGTTTGAGGTTGACACCATCTCGTATTTATGTATATTTTTATTGTATTAAGGGTTTTGTTTGTTTTTGACATTATTAGAAGTAAAATGTTGTAAAAAGTAAGCTCGTTGTATTTTATCAAATAAACTTTTTAGTCCAACTGAAGCAATATATGTCGGTTTTATTTATAACTAGCGGCCCGCCCCGGCTTCGCACGGGTAGATATTTATCATATATAGCCTATGTTACTCAGTGATAATGTAGCTTTCTAGCGGTGAAAGAATTTTTGAAATCGATCCCGTAGTTTCGGAGCCTATTCAATACAAACCCACAAAAATACAAAAATAAAAAAATTCAAATCTTTCCTCTTTATAATATTAGTATAGATTAGTATAGATATAGATATAGATTCCTAGCCGTTAAATACATTTAAAAAAACTAGCGATCCTGGTGATGATACTAGGACAAAGTTATGTAATGAGTGGCCAAACAAAAAACTTACCTGCAAGTGAAGTTCGGCCATCATTATATGAAGACAATTGACTTTCGACGATTACTATTGCATTGTCATCGCGACACATTTTTTAAATAATATGATAAGTACATTGTGATAATCCCACGTCTAGATATTGGTAAAATTGACGTTGACAGAATCCGTTACTCTGATAAATACATACAGGTGAAACTACAGAAAAAAAATTAGGTGTGGCACTCGGAGTGTGCCGCGGTAAAGCATAGCATTTTTTATCAACTTATGCAATTATAATTATTGATTTATTTTATTAATGCAGTATTTTTTTATATACCTATATACTTTCTCACAAACAGCTGATTACGGTAGTTTTCCAATACAACCAATGCCACCTAAAGGCGGGTTGCTGAACTAAAGAGACAAGCGTGATATTTCAAAAAGTCATTAAAAGTTCTGGTATTTATCGATAGATGGAACTAAAAAGTATCACCGCTGTGCCGGTCGGAGTGGGCGGTGTTAGGTTTTTTTCGTTACGGTATTTCTGGATTCGGTCCCCACGCTCAAGGCCCGCGATAAAAGCTATGCAATAGTTTAATATTACTATTAAAATATTTAAAATAGGGAGTAACTATGTAAAGAAACATAATTTGAGATTGTGAAAACTTGTTTGTAGTTAAAACGACACGTAGCGACATCTATCGATAAAGGTCGCGAACACTTAACTGTTCAGGCTCACTGGATCCAAGTAGGTTCGCAGTTCCCACTTCGGGCCACAGAGTACATACATAAGCACTACGTTTTAGTTCGGGCCGCGTGTTTGAAGTGACCGCCTGTCACTTGATAGTCTAGTATTTTAATATACTACGTACCTACAATTCTAGGTTCAATTTTCAAACCCCGACGGCCTGCACTAATGAGTTTTACGTTCGTAGTATATTATCTACTCTGCGGTTTTACTAAGCGTAAGTACAGTGATTAATAAAGAAGGGCAAAAGGATCTCCCGCGGGATTCCTTACTTAACCCGCAGTGAAATAACACTGCTTTGATGTAGTGTTGTTTTCTGTAGTAAGTAAGGTTGCCAGTGCTCCACGACGATACGCGTGATACCCTCCCTCAAACAGAAGGCGTGGTAAATTATCTCTCTATATAAAAATGAACGGCTAGGCCGATTTCGCATTTTTTTTTGTGTTTATTACTGTAATCGGTACATTTTTAATATCGGGATAAACTAAAGGACCTTTGTTCTATGGTTTATTTGTCATATGAATTCAAAGCTAAGACAGGACAACGTCTGTCGGGACAACAATGAATGTGCTTTAGTGACCGAATGAAAGAACGAACGATTAATGAACGACCTTTATTTATAAAACAGTTCACCTATCACGCTTCATCAGGGAAATAATCTTTTCTTGGTTCCTATAGATACATAGATCCATGAATGTCAAACTCAGGAGGAGACAATGACCTAGCATATCCTTTTGCAGGTCCTTTTGGTTTCGGAACATAATTTTTAAGTGTTCAGGTACTTTGACATTGTTAGAGCTGTTACTATTATCCAACAATATATCTACCGTCTGGTCAGTAGCCACCTCCTCGTTACCCACTAGTGTGCCGTACAGTCTGAAAAAAATAATATTAAAAAGTTTTTTTTTATACCACTAAAGTGGCACACAAGCATACGGCCCACCTGATGGTATGCGGTCACCGTAGCCTATAGACGCCTGCAACCCCAGAGGTATAGACAAAACCCGAAAATCTTGTTAAAGGAAAAAAATGTCTTATAATACTAATTGAGCTAAAAAACTCACCGTCAGTAAGTTTAACGTGTTTAAGATACACGGGTATCTGTGTGTCTGTCTGTGGCATCGTAGCGCCTAAACGGATGAACCGATTTTAAATTAGTTTTTATCTGGTGACTTGATCGAGAGTGTTCAAGAGGATTTTGAGGCGGGTATATTTTTTTATTAACGGTTAATTGTACATATAATTACGCGCACATATACTTTGAAAAGGAAATCTAGCAACGGATTTTTTTTTGTCTACTGGCAACTTTCACAAAATGGAATCCATGTTATGACGTGTACTATAAACAAACCAAACAAGACGGTTGATGCTCTATACGAGCTGCAGCGGGCTGCCATACGAACGAGATGCACCCACATTATTTATTTGCCAGACTATAGAATAAAAATATAGAGATATTTACCTGTAAGGAAGCGACGGTCTTAGGAAATACACTTTGTGTTTCAACTTGGCATCATTCTCCTCGGTGTCCACACTGAAAGATAACACATCCACTTATAATTTAAACTACAAATCTATATGTAATTTAGGTTAATAAGGCACTTATAAAGGTCGAAATTACCACCGGTTTGGAAATAAAAGCCACCTGAGAAGAACCGTAAAGAGAGGTAGGACTATTTGGGATATCCCGTCGGTTTTCCCATTTAAATTGGAGCCGCCCGACTGGGGACTGTACCTCCACCTTACAGAAGACCGCAGTGAAATAACACTACTTGATGTAGTGTTGTGTTTCTGCGGTGAGTAAGGTTGCCAGTGCTCCAAGAGGATACGCTGGGCTAGTAATGCTGCTAGCACAGTGAGTCCTCATCAACAACATGGTTGGCAACCCGTTAGTGATACCCTTGTATCGCTAGCGGCTATAAGCTACGGTGACTGCTTACCATCAGGTCGGCCGTAGGCTTGTATAAAAAAAAACCCGGCAAGAAACTCAGTGCCCTGTCTTCTTTTCATGTAAAAATAATGATATGACAAATGACAATGATTAAAAAACTTCTTCTAGACATGAGATGAAAGCTACCATAGTAGGCCCCCAGTCACCTGTCGCGCGAGGCCCTGGCATTGATCAACGCGACGATCATGGCGACCAGCTGCGCCTTCTGCAGGTTGACGGCGAGCACCTTGGGGTTGCTGGGGTCGCTGCCGGCGGCGCGCAGGGACGTCGCCTCCGCCTTCATCACGAACATGTCCGCTAGGGGCAGCGACCCGACTATCCGCCACGCCTAAACATTTAGCGTAACACTAGCTAGAGAATTTTCTCGAGCATTTCAATGTATTGTAACGTTCTTACGAATAATAATAATAATGTTTGGAACTTATCACACAACGCCATCTGGCCCCGAACTAAGCAACGCTGTACTATGGGAACCAGTAGCTGATATAATTCTTATATACTATTTTTTGTAAATACATACCAAACACCCAGACGCAAGGCATACATATTTGATGTTTCACCCGGCGGGAATCGAACCCGCGACTTCTAGCGTAGCAGTCAGGTGTACGAACCACTAGACCAGCGGTCTCGTCGAATGGTACAATACAGGTGAAAGCTCAGTTTCCAAAGCAAGTCGACGTTGTGAAAGGGTGATAGATTAGAACTTGAATAAAATTTAAATAATTTATATGGCAGAACATCGTTTTCCGTGTCAGCTAGTAAATGTTACGTAAAAAAAAATGATACCTATAATTTCTTACACAAAAATTTCCTAGAAAAATACACACAGCCCTATCAATGCACGACAGTCAAATCAAATCAAAATCATTTATTTAGTTTAGGCCCAAAAAAGACACTTATGAAAGTCTAAATTACCACCGGTTCGGAATAAAAAGCCACCTGAGAAGGACCGGCAGGTAACTCAGTATTCTATACATACCATATCCAATATATCTGTGATCTGCAACCTCTTGCTTTCGGGGTAGTCAATGGCAGAGTACTCCCACTGCAGCACTTCATAGCTACCCTTGTCTATGAGCGTCCAACAGACAGAGTTCACAGATATATGCACTGTTAGTACCGTCTTGCAGCTCTGTAAATATATGCACTGTTAGTACCGTCTTGCAGCTCTGTAAATATTAGGTCCTTACATATGAAATTGGCGTTTTTCGTACTGGCCACTTTAATCACGAATTTCTCCTCTTTGGTAAGGAATTCCAAATTCAAATTTGTACAGCTATAGACTCATGTATTTGTGCTTCGATGATCGTCATTCATTTGTTTTTTTTCTTCTGTTTTTTTCTGTTTGCGTCACTCATTTTACAAAATGGAAAACCTTAAATATCGCATTATTTACGAGTACGAGTTCCGCCGTGGCACTAGTGCTGCGGAAACAACTCGAAGGGTGAATGATGTGTATGGCGGTCGTGTTGCAAAAGAAAACACAGTTCGTTTTTGGTTCCAACGTTTTCGTTCTGGAAATTTCGACCTGCAGAACAAGCCCCGTGGACGGCCTGAGACTCAAGTTGATAATGAAGAGTTGAAGGCTATTGTGGAAGCGGATCCATCGCAAACCTCGTCCGAGTTAGCTGCAGGCTGCAATGTTAGTGATAAAACTGTTTTAATTCACTTGAAGCAAATTGGGAAGATTAAAAAGCTTGAAAGGTGGGTACCTCACGAATTGACTGAAACAAACCGGCAAACGCGCGTCGACTGCTGCGTTACATTACTAAACCGGCACAATAATGAAGGTATTTTAAACCGAATCATTACCTGTGATGAAAAATGGGTTCTTTACGATAATCGGAAGCGCTCAGCGCAATGGTTAGATCCTGGCCAGCCAGCCAAATCCTGCCCCAAGCGAAAATTAACCCCAAAAAAGTTACTTGTAAGCGTTTGGTGGACTAGTGCCGGTATTGTTCATTACAGTTTTTTCAAATCTGGCCAGACTATTACGGCTGATGTCTATTGTCAGGAATTGCAAACCATGATGGAAAAGCTAGCGGCTAAACAACCTAGGCTGGTCAATCGCTCCACGCCACTGCTGCTTCACGACAACGCTAGACCACACACTGCGCTACAGACGGCTACTAAATTAGAAGAGCTTCAATTGGAAAGTCTAAGACATCCTCCGTACTCCCCGGACCTTGCTCCAACAGATTACAATTTTTTTCGAAATTTGGATAACTTCTTGCAAGGGAAAAAATTCAACTCCGATGGGGCAGTCCAAATCGCCTTCAAAGATTTTATTGATTCCCGTCCGACTGGTTTTTTTAGTAAAGGGATCAATGAACTACCTATGAGATGGCAAAAGTGCATAGAAAATAATGGTTCATACTTTGATTAATTAAATATATTATATTAAAAAATATTCGACTTTTTGTTCCTCCCATACAAAACGCCAATTTCATATGTAAGGACCTAATATATGCACTGTTAGTACCGTCTTGCAGCTCTGTAAATATATGCACTGTTAGTACCGTCTTGCAGCTCTGTAAATATATGCACTGTTAGTACCGTCTTGCAGCTCTGTAATTTTATCAATATTAGGTAAAATTATGTATGGGAACTTGCCATTGTTCTTTAAACGGAGGTTTTTTCGTCAACTGTACTTTTAATTGAAAACTTCTTTCTATATTCGTGGTCCCATTGAACCACTCAAAATAATTATTAATTTTAAATTTTAATTTTAAACTTTGAAATTAGTCGTTTGTTGCATTGTCCCCTTAAAAGTATTTATAAAATCCAAGGTGGTTTTTGGGACCGTCACGAAAGCCCAATAAATAACCAATTAGTTTTGTTATAATGGGTGGTTTTTTTTGGTACCACTGTGATGGCAAACAACCATAATGCCCGCCTAATGGTAAGCGGTTACCATAGCCAATGGACGCTTGCACCAGGGGTATCACTTGCGCGTTGCCGACCCTGCTGATCTGCTATATACTGTCAGCTTTTATCAGATTTGATATCTTCAATTCAATTCTAAATGTGTGATGTATGAATCTAAAATTGATGAACCAAATAAATAAATAAATTAAAGATGATAGGGGAAACCAATTTTTATTTGTGGTCTAACCCTATGTAATTGGTAAAAAAAACGGATGAAGCGTCTGCCATTTTACCTTTGAAACCAATTTATATGGAAATTTGTTTGTCTGGGTTATATCAGTTTTCAAATATGCTTCTTCTAAACATTTAATGAAGCTCAAAATATATTAAATCAGCAACAGGAACCAAAACTAACGAGGCTTCAGTGGAACAGAAGGTTACTGTATGTCTGTCTGTTATCATATTATCTCTTAAATTAAAACATTCAGCTTCTCACCTTTATAACGGCTTCACTTAAATGTGGATGCAATATTTGGCCCCTAATTTTACTTGACACATTGTTAGCTTGTTTCTGTGGACCTTTTAATATGCTGTCAAATAGTTTCTTAGCAGTTTTCTGTGTGAAACCATCAATCAACTCCACATCGGACAATGTGGCTGCTTGACCTTTATTGGACTTCCACTGGGTGACCTTCCTCAATCTAGCCTTAGTGAGATCATAACTGCAAAAGGATATGGATCTTAGTACACAAGATCTTAGCAAGAACAACTTTCAACTACGTAATCATGTCTTATGATGCTTTCCATAATTTTTGTATGGGAAAATGAACTGCAATGAGCCGGCGATATGTGGAAATTTGTGTGAAAATTTTGAAATTTTGAGAGTTATGTTTTCAAATAAGATGCTCTTGCTACCACTACTGGTAGGCATGTATGAAATTATAGTTGAGACTCACTTATTTAACTAAATTCATACAATTAGCATACAGCCCTATCTTACAAGCATGCCTAGAAAATCAAATAGTTTTGAGCTCATTCCACTAATGTTAACGCCCCTTGACTCAAACAATCAATCAATATGATAACTTTTCATATGACTGAATGACAATACTGGTGGAAAGGAGTTTTACTAACTGACTTTTACACTCGGTGTCACCTGCAGGGTTCTACTATCTATACTAATATTATAAAGAGGAAAGATTTGTATTTTTGTATGTATTGTATAGGCTCCGAAACTACTGGACCGATTTCAAACATTCTTTCACCGTTAGAAAGCTACATCATCACTGAGTAACATAGGCTATATATTATACTAGCTTCCCGCCCCGGCTTCGCTCTGGTAGACAGTATATTTGATAAATGTCTATAGGCTCAGAAACTACTGGACCGATTTCAAAAATTCTTTCACTTTTAGAAAGCTACACTATCACTGATTAACATAGGCTAGCTGCCCGCTCCGGCTTTGCACTGGTAGACAAAATATTTGATATAAATGTCTACCCGTGCGTAACCGGGGCGGGCCGCTAGTCTACTATAAAAAGTATCCTGTATGCTAATCCAGCTTATAAGCTCCCTCTAAAATTATTCAGCTTGAGGCATGAATAGGGTACAAACACACACTGACACACAAACTTCCACATTTATAATATTAAGTGATGTACATACTCTGATAGTGTGTTTGCATCAGATCCATTTATAACTTGTAGTATTGTCTCCTTTTGTTCCGGTGTATATTTATTGTCTGCACAATCACTATACCACCTTGGTATAACATTAGCTACTCTACAATAAAAGTATGGGTGGTTCTGAAACAGATTTTATATTATTTCCTCCTACTATTAAGCTGGGGAATCACGTATTTCAGTCTAGCATGGTTTATGCACTACTCAATACAGAAATGACGGAAGTTTATAAGTATCAGTAGTTCCTTATATACCTTTGAAGGGATTAGTGAGAACAAAAATTGTCGTCAGTTCCTTTAGGGAATTGCTAACGCAACTACTGAGAACAAACTAAGCATTGGATATACATTATTGACTGGCTGAATAATACATAAACAAAAAAACATTTACACTCACTATTTACACTGTATGAAGAAAACAAACCGTGATTCTTATTGAAGACCAAACACTCCTTAGTAACATTTCTAGTTTGTACAGTAGTTTAGTTTTTGTAATAATAATTCCTGTGTTGTAACATACCACAGTGAAAACAGAATAGAGAATTCAAAGGCTAGAAAATAGACGACAAAGAGAAAAAAATTGAGGTTATTAAAAACTAAAAGTTATACCTAATGCTTTGGTTGTAATGACAATGACAATGACATAACATGACAGGATACCAGGATTACTGACTGCAGACCGTAGAGTAGAGGGTTGTTGCTAATAACCACTACGTTTTACTCAGTTTTAGTTACTCCGGAGTAACTAAAACGGATTAAATACATAATTAAAAATACGTAGTGATATATCGTAGGTTGTAAACTCTGTGATTGTATTTGAAACATGCATTTAAAGATATCGGCAAACGTCTTTCTTTACCTAATATTAACCTAAAATTATAGCAATAATATTAGGTTTTTTTACACCGTACTCCATCACTTCTACCAACGAACGCCACATTGGCGAAATTGTGGCAGCCCCGCAGAAGCCATTCATAAAGAAGTTGAAGTTGTTCCTTTATTAGGATTTCTAAGATTTATAGGACTGTTAGACCTTTCTAGTTTATATCTAATCTAAGCTCTTAGTTTAAACTAAAGCTATAAACCATATCTAACCATATCATATATTGTAAACCATATCTACTCTAATGCTAAACTATCACTACCCGAATCTATCAAGTTTAAGTACATTATTAAATAAATCTTGAATAAGAAAAAATATCCCGCCCGCCATCTGTCGGATCTATCTGAATTATTCTGAATCCAACTACACAAACACTGGCTACCTACCTAAAATTATGACTGACCAAATTTAGAGTGCAATCTGAGATTGCAAATGAAAAACGTTTACTTATATAAATTTGCAGATGGCGCTTCAGAACCGTCATTGTTTTCTGAATTGTCAAATATAATAATTAGTCCGGTGCAAAGGCGGTGATTCTATCGATATTTTTTTCACGATATTTTGTCGCTGCCTTATCTCCTATTCTTCGTTCTTGTTGTATTTAGTTGTATATTATCAAGTGGTAAACGTATTCAACACGAGATCTGTCCTTACTTTAGTGATAAATTTGATTAATTAAATAGGTGTTGGTTGACTAGATGGAAGTGGGCGAAAGTAAATATTATAACCACTTCAATGCATATTTGCCTCAATTCTATCTAAGGAAGAAGTCAGTGAAAATATAAGGTTGGTAGGTAGGTAGGAAACTGTTGATAATAATAACCACTGGCAGTTTGTTGTATTTCTCGTTTTACATTGGGAAGTAAAACAAAAACAAATCGCTAAAATTCCAAACAAATGACAAAAATGGCTTAGCATTGACAGTCCCTACCTATATATTATAATATTAGGTAAACGTCATTAAATTGCGTAGGAACTATAAATGATGTCGTATATTACCTGAATACAAACTGAATGGATTTGATTAATCTTGCGAGAATAGTAAGACTCAAAACAAGAATACCAAAGAATAAACAAAAGAAGTAAGCAGCACTACAAATATAATCAAAGGATTCAGGATTCATAGAAAGAAATCAGAAACAGATGAGAAGACCAATTACAATAAAGAGAGAGGGCGACGAAGATACATCTATCTCACTCTGACTCGCGAGCAGAAACATAACAAAATGGCGGCGGTTGTCTATCCACGCGGCGGGGCTTGTGTCACCGAGTATTAGCGTGCATTCCATCACTCCTTCACCTCGTGAAAGTACGTTACGTTTGCTTATGCTGTCTCGACTTCGTCAAGTCTCCGACTCCAGCAGTAGCAGCACACCATTTTCAGGATTGGTAAGTTCATTACCAATTATATATTTAATGTTTTTGTTTCAGATGCAGAGAAATTTAGGTATCGTCGTTTATATTTGCTTCGCTCCTATTTCTCTGCCATTCAAGGCTTTTCTCAATGCCTATGTTAAATTAGATTGCCCTCTTATTTCTGGTATTTATTTTGACTTAAGTAGGCCAAAATCAGTTGTCAGATGACCAATGAAAAAAATCATCAGCAATTGTATCGCTGTCTCTGGCAATGATAATATACACTCATTCTCATAACTACTCTAGTAAAATGCCTGCCTCCTATTATGCGGATTTTATATTAAAATGCTAGTTATACTTGCCTACTGAATGACCTGGCAACGCCGCAGCGCAGCTAAAACTGGGGCCAAGATAAATACCCCACTCCACCCACAGAATTTCGTTGTTTTACAACACGCTAAGTTTATAATTGTAAATATTCTGGGACAGTACAGAAGTTGAAGTCGGTCGATACCATGAAGTCGGTTGTCATTGTCGATATCCCAACGCCAATTGAGTATGTGTTGTGTCCACCCACACGTATAACAGTTTAGGTGTGGATCTGTTTTCTACGTAGCTTGGTACAATAACCAGTTAAAATACCGAGTGCGCATGGCATTGAGCGTAAATTTGTATGTGTGCGTTATCGCGAACTATACATCAGCTTTGTTGCCAGACTTCTGGCATAATTATATAGTTCGTACGATAGGTTTATGCCCCAATTCGTCCCCAGCTCCAATAAAAGTTGATCCTCCAACTTCAATACTTGATTTGAAGGGACGTTTTTACCAACTTCATTTGAAGTTCTCGTTTCTACGCTTCATTCTATACGTAAATCTTCCTTCATCCGGATTAATTTTATTAAGGCACCTACTTACTTACCAACTTTAGCACTTTTTCAATCTTTTTCACAGCGTGTCCGGCAAACCCTGTAAGAAAAAATTAAGAACTTCTAATGTTGAATTAGGTGTCTCAAACGTTTTTGGTTTTTTAATTTCGTTATAAGGAACGAAAAAATCTAAGTCCAAAGTACGTACTCTTCAAATACGTATGCAATTTTTTAGGAAGACAAGAAATTCATGACAACCAGCCAGTCCAATATCATTGATGATACCCCCTGTGAAGAATTTGTCCCATTTTTATAATCTCTCAACTACATTAACCTTACATATTTTTTTACAGAATTCTCCTAGTTGGGATATTAATTTAATCCATTCCAACATTTGCAACCGATCCGCCATTTTGATTCAATGTTAGTCTTGTCTATTTCTGTCGTATGTCCCTTACGCTCTTATGATGGGTTTAAGCTATAAGCCACCAGGTAGCGTTATCTCTCTCCCTCTCTACTAAGTTTGAGGTTATTCATTATTTTATTTAGGATGTAAGTATTTATAATAAGTATTACCTACCCAATATTTAGGACACGGTAAATAAAATACACAAAAATATATTAACGCATAAGTACAATATATTTGTGTATTTATTTACTTCATAAAATGTTAATGTTAATTATTTAACATTAAAATTTTAATACGTGTTATTGTAGGAGAACCAACAAAACAATCCATAAAAACTAACTTTTTCAAAATGCTACGAGGTCTGCTATAAATTGAGTTCCTCTCTGCCCGATAACTTTTCAATTTGGTGTACAATGCTGCTTTTGCAGTCAGTAGAATTTTACACGACAGATCTATGGACTGTAAGCAGCATTGCATAAGGAAATAGACTTATGATGAGTAAGAACTGGTTTAGTGACGTGTTAGTTTGGGATTACAGCTGTCGATTAAATTTTATTTACTCGCGTCGGAGATTAACAGATAGAATTTTTCGTGATTGAAATTTTGATGATTTGAAAATTAAGAACTTTAAATCATTAACATTATTCCTGAATCGTAAATAACGTATGAAGTCTTTGGTTAATTCGCTTCTCTGAATAGTCTACTAGGAGAAATATAACATTGAAATATAACCTCAGAATATAATGCGAGATTGAGAAAATGATCTGACGTATTGTTGACGTATATGACTGAATCGTGTTTCATCGGAAGTGTTCGTACACGATCGGTAACCAGTCAAATGACCCACTCGACTCGGACGCGGCGCTTAACGCAAAAATGGCAACGCCGCACATTCTGAATGAGCCATGTTATCGAACACTTTTTCATAGTTTCTTTCCATTCTGTACAATTAACAGCAAAGATCTTTAGAGAACTTTGAAGTTATGCTTACATATGACCGTTAGTAGGTATTTCGCAATATTTGTACCTCCTAAATCTATTGAAACGATGTTCACACCCGAAGTGGTAGACTTTTTTAGACAGACAACTGTAAACGCGGCCGCAGGCGTCATCAGAGTTATAACCTAAATACTGAGCCATAATAGATACTTAAATTAAATTAGAAAAGTCAACGCCATGTGCGTTGACTATTTCAACTGTTACAGCTCGGTAGTTCTAAACGTTCTAATGAGGTAGGTACTGAATATTTAAAGAGTTTGTGAGTAAATCGTATCATTCGAATCTATGATTATTTTTACTTGAACCGGCGCGGCCCCCACCGATCGGAAAGAATTGAAATACAGAAGTAGAACGCAAGAGAATGAGTCTCCATTATCATAATGTGACCTTGCTAGAGCGCGTTCACAGATTAATGTGTATGTGAGACAGTAAGCAGAATCAACCGCTTGATGTCTAACATGCGCGCGCCTTTTCTTTCATGCGTATATGCGCTATTGCCGTCCTCTCCTCGCTTCGGTAGTTATTACAACCGTAACGCATTCTCTGTGTTACGCTTGCTCTGTAGATTCTCGTGAGTTGACTTGCCTTGTCTGCTTCACGATGTAGCCGCCATGTTTGTGTCCGCCATTTTCTTCTCTCTCTTTCTGCAGCTCAGTATCGCTTTAGACTCGTAACCGCACGCCCGTACTGAGTGTATACGTAATCTTCTCGACCACTCTTCTTCTCAAACCTTTAGCTTAGTCATTTAGGTGAGTTGTAATGTTTGTTGATTACGATTTTTTGTCGATGGTTCTATTCTTGCCTTAATTTAAAAATAGAATAACAGAAAAGCATTATTTTTTGTAGATGAAGAATATATCAACGGTTCTTATTTTCGTGCAGAAATAAAAAGAACGCAAATTTCACGTGGGGCTTTATTAAGAACAAAACAGAAAAGAAGAATTAACATTTATTCTTCTTTTCTGTAATGTAAAAAAAAACACTCATTACAGAAAAGAAGAATAAATGTTAATTCTTCTTTTCTGTGAAGAGTGTTTTTTTAATTATTCGCTACTTTTGTATTGTATCTTGTATTGTTGAATGTTGGATTTTTTATTCCACTGTCATATTTTTTGTTTAAATTAACGGATTTAGGTCATTGACTGTACTAAGGTTAATGGGCTCCTTAGAAACGTGGATGAATTTTATTTCTAAGTACATGTTAACCAGGATTTATAAATAAATTTACCAACAATATGATGATCACTTTTTGATCATCGACATGGATGAGTGGTGACCATTTCTAATAATGTTCAAGCGCGCCGTACTCCATCTTGTCATCTTCGTCTACAAAAGATGATCATTGGTGATGAACATGGTGATGACATTTTTTTCTGATTGTGTTCAACATGAAGAGTAAGGTTCTAATAACAAAATAATACTATGAAAATAATTTAGAACAGCAAAATAAAAATTAACCTGTTACATATATGGTATTAGGTGTTCCTCCACCCGATCCGATTTGATTTTCACTTCGTTCGATAGTCCCACGTTCAAGTTCCACCTTCACCTCAATCGTTTTATTTTCGGCTATGCTCGGCTTCTCCCCTTGTCGTCTCTTTCGCACCCGGATCAACGCCGTACGCGTTGCCGAGAAATGTCTAGTTCGCTCTGTTTCGCTTTTAACTGTTCTGAGCAGCATTGTGAAGTGCAGCTGCTCTGTCAGTGGGGAATTTATTCCGGTAATCGATGTAGACCGTTCCGACTGCCGCCATCTTGGATAGGATGGTATGGGTCAAGATACGTTTTATTATTCGCATTAGCAAGATATTACATTAATTTTACGGTTTCCTTAATACATATCTATGAGCTACAACACTGTCTTGTAATGCTCGTAATTGTATACTTACTAACCCAAAATAAAAACCAGTCACGTCATCGTGACGTATACCTACGACATCAGCTGTCAAAAGATTGTATGCTATTATAGTTCTTATACTTTTATCGCTGAGAACGATTATGCCTTAATGCGCTAGTAGCTGTCAGATGTCAAACAAATCACATTATAACTCTTGCTATGGGAATTTCCCTTGAAATGGCAAAGAAAAACTCTTATTTTGGTGCGATAAGCCTTATACAATACAGTTGAAAACTTTATTAAACCCGGAATATGCATTCATATCATTATTTATTCCAAAAGCCCGCCTTCGTACGAAAACCTTTTAACAACCTGTGGCCTTATTCCGTACGATGGTTGCACGACGGTAGCAAGGTTTCCGGCGTCATTTTAGAAAAAACAAGCGAATAATTGAGACAATAGTAACAAAAATATATGTTGCTGTTACGACAAAATTACGTCACGTCAAATCTTTGCAACCGACATACGGAATTAGCCCACGGAATGACACGTTCTGACAGATCAAACTACAAGTTATAAAAATAAATAATTATGGTTTTAGTGGTATATTTGGGCCTAACTTACATATTAAAATTCTACGATTATGCTTGAAGAATTCCACATTAACCAATTGTAATTAATTATTAACATGAATAACCGTAAAAAGAGTGTGTTTGGAGGCTTTTTAAAAGTAGTGACGAGACTTTTTCTGTTGTGAATTCTTGTAAATATTGAGCTTTAATAACTAAAAAAGCGGGAAAATAAACATCTTTAGATTGTTCCGTGCATGTAATTAAGTAACATATTGTATTAAGTAATGCATTCAGCGATGCTGAAATTCAGTTTAATGCATTTAAAATTATTAAGCTAAACGAAAACCCGTGAATCTCCTCAATAATAAAATTATTCACAATATAATACATTTTCACATTGAAATATTTTAAAATAACATTGCTACTAAATTAGATAAACTTTATTATTGTGGAGATTCACAGTTACAGAACGGAACTACTTACGACATCAAACAATTTGAAATGCTACGAGTGAGCTCCATCATTTACTCTGCGGGTGTTGGTAAATTATTAGGCACCTCCTCAGAGTAGATAATATAAAGTACCTCCTACTTACTCTATTCCTCCCTATGATAAGGAATTTTCGGTAATATTGTTGCATTCATTTGAATTTTTTGTAGTTAGTCATCATTATTCTCCGGCCCTTATCCCATTTTATTTGTGGTCGGCGCAATATGTTTCCTTCCATTCCTCTTTGTCAGTCATCTTTGTATTCACTTATTTTAATAATAATTTAACATTTTTTGTAGTTACTATGGTAAACATATAGGCGTACTATATTATCTACTTTGAGATATAGGTTTCGTAATTTTTTTATAGTGCAACTTAAGAAAATCGGATATAGTTCGGCCGAAATGGTCAGTGTTACGTGACGTCTATATACATACATGTCACACCACTTTCGGTTCTTTTACATTCATCAATCTCTTCATACATGCCCGTCGATTCCGAGTACTCAGCACCTTTGCATTATTGAGTACCCTTTGGTAATTTGATCTAGGAAGTTAGACCATGGCCTTCCACGGGCTTTTCCACATACATTCGCATTTTATTTTTATGCCTAATTCTATTAGACGATATTGTAATTGCCATTTCCTTACAAAAATGGCAATTGCATATTAAGTATTTTTAGGTTAGGTAATTTATCTACTAACGTATGGTATGGTATTATTCCGTACATTTTAACGAGATGGCGGTAGTATTGCAGATTAAATCCCCGAATCAGAGGAAACATTGGACGAACGAGAAGTATTTACAAGTGTTTTTTTTATAAAATTTGAGACTAAGTGATTTGACGAATGTTTGTATTGATTTCAATCTGGGTATTCCTTTAATCTGGAATGTAAGTTTATCTATAACCAGCTTTTTCCCCGCGAGTTTGCCCGCGTAGTCAGTGATATAGTGATACAGAATACTAATGGTGACAGATGTTTTTAAATCGGTCTAGTAGTCGTTTTTTCCTACAATCACATAAAAATATGCAAGTCTTTTCTGTTTAGAATATTATTATTAGTTTAAGGTATATTATCTACTCTGAGGTATAGCATATCTTTGCTAGTACACATTTGAAAAAAAGTATTTATATATTATTCTATCAGTTGTCTGGTATCGTCAGTACAAACTTTGCTTAGTTTGAGACGAGATGGCGTTGTATCACAACACTGAACATCCGCTAGAAATAGTAAAAATCTGAAAAAAACCCAAATGGCTAATTTTATTTGAATGGAAACCGTACAGCGACATCTAGCGAATAAATTTAGGACGTAACCTGTCTAAGAAATGAACTATAGTAATAGCTCAGAGTAGATAATAATTATAAATAGCAAGTATATTATGTACTCTGAGGTAATAGGTACTTACTGAGTCTTTTAATGATCCATGTCCATTATATTATATGTAGATTGTAGATTGGTAGACGTTGTCCTCGAAAAGGATTGGATTGCCATAACGCAAAACAATAAAAGGAAGAGAAATAATTTATTTGAATTTGACAAACCGCAGTCAGATATGTCAGATGTACTCTGTGCTAGCATCATTTGTTGTCCATGGAACGTTCATTGTTTGTCAGATAAAATAAACTCGAAACTAAAAAAACAAATTCACATAATTTCATCACTTCTTGTTCATCATGCTTATTTCAATAAAATTAGACAATATTGTTATGGTTTTAGTTGGGTAGGTTTGTATTAAATTTAGTAATGTCAAGCTCAATACGTGGGTAGAGTTAGACACTTAATCCAAATAAATTAAAATAAACACACCAACCTTGCCATAACCTACAAACTGAATTATTAAATACTTGATATGTTACAAATATTATGCTCTAATTTAGTTCGACCTTTATTTAATGTCCATCTCATCAACAGTGTTACATGATTAGTTTAATTTTTTTATTAATCTATGTTTATTTTTATAATCTATGATAACTATGAATGTTCTAATAAAAATATTTTCTAAAAATAATCTCTAATGTTTCAGAGCTGAAGACGGCTTCTCCGATACAGAGCAGGAAATGATAAACAATGCAATTAATTATTGAGACTGAACCCACTGTGGATATAAAGAGGAATATGACAACAGTTGATGAATCTCTGGTAGACAAGGTGATAAATGGCCTAACTGAAGATATCAAACACGAAGTTAATGATGGCAATAAGGAAAATGGAAAGAGCAAAGACAGTGTCTTACTAGACGCCATTGGCAAGGCAACAAATGATTTAATAGATGATATTAATGCTGGTAACCTTTTCATAGAGAATGAAACAGAACAGGATCTCTCAAATGATGGAACAGTAACAACTGTTCAGAATTTTGTTACAGCCCTTATAAATGATATTGAAAATAAAGATTGCGTTCTGTCAGTGGAGAGTAGTATTGATACTTTGGATGAATCTAATTCTGATAGTAATAATAGTGAAGCAAACTGTATGAAAAAGAAAACAAATGCAGAATCTGATGTTGAATTGGTTAACATATCTATAGAAATTGAGAAAACAATTGAACAAAGTCCACTACAAGAACACCATATCAACCCAACAAGTACAGAAAATGTTACAACTGATGAAAATGTATCTGAAGAAAATATATTAATTCCCGAGGAAAGTAATATACAAATTGGGGATGAAGCACAAAAGGAAGGAAATTTTACAGTTAAGGAGAGTGATCTTATACAACCAGACAATAAAGATCAAATTGAGGGTGGCCCAGAAAAGCAGAAAAATATAATCATTGATTCTGTTATGGATGATACTATAAGTGGATTAGAAGAAGAAACCCTAGTGCAGGTAGAAAGTAAAACAGTATGTTTGGAAGATGTGGTGTCAATTTCTGATGAAGACAAAGAATGTTTAGGAAAAGATGAGGATGATCGACTGCACAAAAGTATGGTAAATGTTCCTATTGATGATGATGTGTCCGCTGTCCAAACAGTTGTTGAAGTTTCACGACACATCCAAAAAGCAATAGAGGAAGTAAAGTTTGTGGATGATAAATCAAAATCATTGCATGAAAATGCAACTTCTAAGGATCCATTACAAACTTTAGATAAAACCATTCCTGATATTGTTATGGATTGTGAAGAAGTTACAGAAGTACATTCAACTGATAGTGAGCAAAATACAACCGAAGATCTCAGAGAGGAAGACTTAAATATAAATGATGCTAGAGAAATCCAAGAAATTATTGAAACAAAAGAGGCTGCTGAAAATATAACTCTTCAACCAGAAAAATCTAGTTCTCCAGAACCTGAAAATATCATAAATGTACCTCAAACTTTTGATTCTCAAAAGCGAAGACCTTCAACGCTGTCCAAATTGTCCAATACTCTAGACATTTTATCTGATGATGATGAAGACGAAACCATGAAACGAACGGAAGAGACAAAAAAAATAGACAATGATGACAAATGCATTAATATTGAAGATGATGATGATGTCATGGTTATTGATGACGTCACTACCAAGGATATGAATAAAACTGAATCTTTTAGCAAGACAAATAGTGAAAAAACTAGTTATGTAAACCCTGAAGTTGAGTTGGGTGCCAAGGCATATGATGAAAACAAAGATGGTGTACCAGTGGTGCCAACCAAAACAGAGAATGGTAAGTAAATATTACAATTTGTGACTATTATAATTTCCTTCCTATTTCACCATGTTTACCTTTGTAATATTGTATAAAATTGATCATCATACATAACCCTAAATATGTTTCAGAAACAACATCAACAGAAATTGTTCCTGATGTCGACATTCAGTCAGAAATAAATGAAAAGCCCAATTTAGAGAAACAGAAGCTTGAAAATGAAAAGCCTTTACTCCCAGAAAACTTCTTGCGGTCAGCAAAAAATACTTTAGCAAATATGACTAGAGATGATCTTGAAGAATTTTGTATACTGAAAATTGTAGAGGGTGTTCTAGATAGGGGTAATCTTAATGAAATTAAGTCAAAACTCAAAACAATGGCACAGAACATAGACGAATATAGAAAAAAGGCAATGATACTAACCAAGCAGAATAGAGATCTTCAAGTAGTCCTGAAATCTGTTCAGGAGGAATTGAAAAAAAATAAGGATGATATTATCACTCCGTTAAAAATAACCAGATCTGTAGGCATGCAAGTTGTGGCTGACTTTGTTGGAGTAAGGAAAAAAAACACGCCTGGACAAAATGCTGCACAAAATAACAACACTAATAAACAGACAAAAAATACAAATCAGCGATCACCTAAAGCACCTAACAGTAATCAGGCCATACCAGTCCCTAGACTTGTTCCTGCTGTCCAAACCAATGCTGGGAATAAAAGTTCAACTAGTCCAAATATGATAGTTAATCAAGGAAAAATATTTAGTCCTGTGAATGGCATTAAAATTGCTTCGCCGGCGAAACCAGCAGAGAAAAGAGCTCATAATAAGTCCCAGTCGGTCACTGTAGACTTGACCGACGATGAGCCGCCGGCGAAGGTAGTTACAAGAAGTTCTACAACCCCTCCGGTGAGATTAGTGCCCTCACAGAATTTGCTAGCACCCACACGGCAGCCATTTGCGGCTAACTCTGGTATTAGAAAAGTGTACATCCCCATTAGTGGTCAGGGTCAAAACATTAGGCCAGGGCAGACCATTATGCTCAAGTCCTCAACTTCACCAGGTAAGTAAAGTTAATATGCTTTACCATCATCCACTTGGCCTTACCATGTTATTTAAGGGTTGGCGTAATATGTTTTCCATTTCCATTCGAAGAAACAATATAAACAGTCAATTGTTTTCAGGTCCAAGACAAAGAGGTCCAACTCCCAACATAGTCAGGGCACCGCAAAGTCAAATACGACCGCAAAAATTGGCGGGTGCAAGACATCCTGCACCTTTGCCCGAACCTATGAAACAGTATCAACCTCCTAACTGGAAATCATTGCCGCCCGCACCTGAACTGAAACTATCTAAAGTAGAAAATGGTATAGTTATATCGTGGAAAATTGAGGGCTACCAAGACGACAGCTACGAGGAAATAGCCAGTTATCAGTTGTACGCCTACCAAGAGACTTCCTCTCCACCGAACACGGCGCTTTGGAAAAAAATTGGCGACGTAAAAGCGTTACCACTTCCAATGGCGTGTACGTTAACGCAATTTATGGCGGGATTCAAATATTACTTCGCCGTGAGGGCAGTTGACGTTCGGTCGCGTCTCGGCCCGTTCAGTTTACCAGGAAGTATATTACTGCTAAACAAAATGTAAGACTGACTTGTGATTTTTAGGATAATTACTGTACGAACGAATGGTCGCAGTGTCATACATTGCCCGTGAAATGCAGTGAAAGAATTAAATTTGTTGTATATTTATTGATGTATGTCATAATGCAGAAATGCTTTTGTATTTTATGATAAGACTCGTTAGATTTAATATTGAAAAGTATCCTATTGTAAAAATATTTTAAACAGCTGCTAGAGCACTGCAGTAGCACTGCGTCAACTTTTCGTTGTAGGTAGATATATATAAATAATTAGATGTCAGTAGTTCGTGTAGATAATAGGCAATTTAGTAAAAAAAAGTATGTAAACTCTAATTACATTTTGATAGTTACATATATATAAAAATGTTCCTTTTTTTATTGCTTCCTTACCTATGTAGGCCGCAGCACAGGATACGTATTCGTTTTGGCCATTGTTGCCATAAATACGTGCTACATGTAATTAAATTCTCTGAAATCTTATAGTTTATTTTCTTGCTGAGGAATACCTGTATATTTTATTTACTTCTTACATATTATATTATCTACTCTGAGCTACTAATATTAAATATGTAACCCAAGTTCCTGGGGACTTTATTTTGCATTTTATTACAACAGTAACGATCTCAATTTCTGACTGAATAACGCCATCTGTGTTGTATACAGTGAAATAAATTGAGATCCAAAATGGTGGCCATTATAAAAAAATATAGTTTTGTGACGGCTGGTAAAGTGGTAACTACTAAAATAATTGTGGTTGTGAAAACGAATTTAAACATTCTACTAGTAAAAAAAACGTACTTTAGCTATATAATATATATACGATTGAGTTCTCCACCCCTGCGAATATTCTCTATAAATAGAAATATTTTGTCTTTTATAGATAATACATAGTAACAGCAATATTTTTCTTGTTGCGCATGTATACACAGCGACCACCCATATGAGACTAGTTTACAGATAATATCAGCTATCTGTCATCACAAGTCAGACAAAGGGGTTTAAATAAGCTTAACTACGCCGCCGCTGAATTATTTATTTGTTAGGCACACAAAACAGAACACAGTCATACACAAACAGGTAAAAAGTAAAACAGTGAAAGCAGTTTACATTGTATAAATCCGGTACCTAATCGTGGATGGATCGTTTTTTTTATAATATTTATATTATTGATGATACCGTGGACATGGTAGATTAAAAGAAATAAAGGTGGTATTACTTCAGCTGCCATTCGTATAATTAACAATGTTTTTTTGTAATGGCAATATAAAAAGAATGGATTCATATCGTCAATGTCATTTTTTGACAGTGACAGATTTGTCAGATTTCGAAGTCGGACGTCGACGGAGAATCTACGTCAGGCGTCACGTCAGTCTGTGATAGATACGCGTAGCGGTAGTGGGTGCAGTATCATCACCGCATTTTATAATAAAATATTTTGAAAAGACGTAAAATAATACACTGCATTAAATTTATAGGTAGTTGTGTGCAATCAAGCTTCTCCATTATTTTTTAACGCTGATGTTTTCCCCCGATTCTTGTAGCGATCATTTGACGTAGATAAATCCAAGTTGACATTACATTTCGCAAGTAGTTTCCACGGAGGTGTTTTATACTACGTTGTGGTAAATATAAATATCCGCTGGGATTTGGTGATTTGTGTTTAGTTGTTTGTATTAGGTTAAACGTTTTGTATATTGCAGTTCAATCAATATTAAGTGCGTGATGTGAACGGAGTGGTAAAGTCAACTTGTGTTTTAGTGATCCGATTGCTCTAGATTGCTGGCGAGTGTTCCTTGCAGCCCTGTTTTGTGTTCTGTGACTGTGAGACATGCTGGCTAATGGTTCGAGTCGTCAAGTAGACAAACGGCTGGTAAGTAAAAAAAAGAAGTTGAATTCCTCAGCATTCCTTCAAGTGTTTTAGCTAATATTATTTTTATTATGTTGTTTTTCATTGAACTTATGGAGCTAGCTGTTTATTTTATCACCTCATTAACTATTTCAATGTCTGTCCTCTATTCATGATGAACTAGTTGGTATAAGCAAAATATTTAATTATGTTTTAATGTTATCTTCATTTTGTCAAGGTTACAAGTGATAGGTATATTTTTAATTAGCCTAGTCAGTGTCATGTATGATTTTAAAGTGACTGCTGCTTAATTACATCATTTTGACTTGTAGATTGGTATAGTATCAAAAGCAAAATAAAAGTAATTTATTCAATTAGGGCTCTAATAAGGTTTATGAAAGCTACTATACTACCATTTTGAATTTATGTAATTATATGTTTGTCAATATTGGTTTACATTTTCCAACACTCAATTGCAAAGGCAAGAAAGAATGCAGTTGGTATTAATCTTGGAATGGTTATTCCTAGCTAAATATATTGGCTTAAACTTTAATAAATACTTAAAAGTCTGGTATTAATATGTCACAACTGATTCAGACTTCATCTTGTATAGTGTAATAAAATTGTTACGGTGTTTGTAGTTAAACTCCTCCAAAACGGTTTGACCGATTCTCATGAAATTTTTAATGTCTACCAGTGCAAAGCCAGGGTGGACAGCTAGTAACAGTATAAAAGAATGTTGCTTTGTGCAGTTTGAATGTTTAAATCTTTTAAACTGTATGGATTTTAATGCGGTTTTCACCTATAGACTGAGTGCATCGTGAGGCTGATATTTATGTACAATTCATATAGGTTTTGTGTAAATGTGTGCAAAGTCAGGGCAGTTGCTAGTTATGAATAAAACTCTGTATTCTGTATATGATATCATACAACATTCTGTCTATAAATATAATAATTGTCAGATTGGGTCTTTGTGTGTTAATCATGACCCAACACTGAAATGTCAGTCAAATCTAATAACACATTAATTTTGAGTGGCCACTGAGCATACATGCAATATTGTATTTTGAATGATCTTCAAACTTGCATGTAATTTCAGTATTCAGCCATCAATGCAAAACTGTAGAGTTGATATTAAAGAAAAGAAACTTTGCATGGAGATAGCTAGGAACCTGATCATGAACAAAGGCAAATTTTGAATCCAGTAAACTATTTTTTCAATATGAGAAAAACAATGAAAGTCTAGGTGTAATGACAAATGAAATGTATGTAGTTTTTGTCCTAAATCCATGTGTAAATGTTTTAGTAACCTGTTTTAGCTACTGAATTTGTAGGAACCACAAACAATGAAGCATTCTAATATTTACATAAAAAAATAGATTAAAGTTATTTGTTTGTATTGATCACATACTACACCCGCTTATAGACAGACAATTCAATTCAATTCATTTCAATTTATTTACGGACATACCATACCACCAACATCTGCATAATTTGTATTTACATAACTAACATAATTTTAATTTTACTTCCCAAAGTGAGATAATTTTGGTCCCAGCTCACCTGGTTACACGTATTTTTTTATTTCGGACACGACTTGAATGCATCGTATAGGTTGGTACTTACATTCAGTAATCTAATGCTGTTAAAACCTACGCTGATAGAGCTAGCGGAAGCCTGAAGTCCACCCATCAACATTCAATGATAATAACGTAAACCCAGCTTTCAAAGCATGTAACAATGTTACATAAGACCCGTCGGATGCCGACCGACCAATCACAACAGGATATCAGCTAATGTGCCAGCCTGCAAGAAAGCAGTTCGTTCGACGTTCGTGGCCACTTTCACTCGTAGTGAGCGCCCGTCTACTTTCGCCGAGATAGTAGGTGTCATGGCCCTATGGGGTGTCGTAACACGTACCTACCTTATGCAGAAACAATAATGTACCTACTTGGTCATATTATATAGATAGTATATAGTTTTTGCGCATGGTTCGTAGATAGGCTATAAAAAAGTTTCACACAAGTTATCGACTTTAGCTTACGATTAAATTTTATTATTTAGGTAGTCCCAAATCCCAATGAATACAATGACATGGTAACCTTGGCCTGATGCTGCAGCATCATCTGGAACCTATAGGATACCTAACTCCTCACCAACTTACAGTTAACTTAGTTCAACCAACTTAGTTAATTGGAATGGTCTCAATTAATTGGTGATATTCTATGACCAGTCCCTAATCACCATCTACATTAGTAGTAAAGAGTATAACAGTAGGAAAGAGTATTGAGGATAAATTGGTGATGGTGAGCGATTCTAAACTACATACACTCGTTGAAAAAATCCGAAATATTGGTATACGATGTTGTATCGTATTGTATTAAATGTGTAAAGCGAATGAATGAGTGATTGGAATTGAGTAAATGTGGTATACCTATTATTATGTACTAGATTTCATATATGGTAAAGCAGGGTGAGATTAAGTTGATACGTGGACCACAAAGGACGTGATTAAATCCTGAAGTCATGAAACGTTAATATTTATAGGGTTCCGTTTCTTAAAAGGTAAAAAGGAACCCTTATAGGATCATTTAAGGATAAAAAAAACTAGGTATTTATATAATACACAAAATGCGGCGCTTTAAAATGTAGTGCCGTATTTTCGTGTATGGTTTCGGAAAATATCTCATCATATCAGAGTGTATGTGGGGATATAGATTGTCAATCTCTTGGACACATTGCCATCTGGTCCAAAAAGCTTGTACTATGGGAACCAGCAGCGTAGCAGTTAGGTTTACTAACTAGAACAGCGTGCAGCGGTCTCGTCAAAAAGTAAATAAATAAATATATACCTATTATACAGGCCTATATAGGCCTTTAAGTTTGTGATAAGTTGCGATATAAATAGTAATGATAATATATCCAAGCGTTATCGCATCGGGGGACCGCTTTCTTTTGATATTTAACTATCTTGCCTAAGTAGCTAACTAATATGGCTAGTTTTGTTCTGACTTAGAAATATCAGCGCAGAAATTCTGATAGACGGTTCACCTTTATTTTTGGCTCTGAGATATGATATAGATCATGATTTCTTGCTATAAGCTATTTATTGTCTTTCGAAATATCCTAGCCAACGTATTAAGTCCCACGCGATTATTGATGCTGTAGCTGATATTAGGGATCTACCTATTTTATTCCCAGAAACCCAATATGTATGATGTTTGTAATATAATTGACATAAAAAACTGGTTAATAATGTTGATATACGTACCTACCCAACTTGTTTCTTTGTTGTATGATGCTCAGATCCAATAAAAAGGTAGATGGAAGTTTGCGAACAACGAAGTGACGCCAGTTAAAACTACGCCTTGCAGTGTACATATATATAATCAATTACACGCACACACCTACAACGAAACTACCTCTTGCCCCCGAATTTGGTACATGGTTAAACACCGGCGTCACTTCGGTGGTCGCAAATATTCGTAAGTCTTTAATTTAGTTTTATTTAATGTTTTTTTTATTCTTATTAACTGTTAATGGTATGTTTTTTTTTGTGTCGTGTGTTAGTGGAAAATAAATCATTCTTTCTTTCTTACTTCTTTCAAAGTTCCATCCTACCTTTTTGTTTTGATCTGAGGTAGATGTTGCCTACAAAATTTAGCAGATGGTTAAAAATTTATTTGCTTCATGTCATCTTTGGTCATGTCATGGTTAGTAAGGTTAATTGGTCATCAATTAACTCACCTACCGAAGTTTTTCCTTCATATGATTGATTATAAAAGCCGCAGCTGTGTGTCAGCAAAAACTAGCTTCAGTAAAAAGTCTCATTTAATTAGGTGCAATTGAAATGCTCATTTTACAATGCACCTGATAACTAACTTACCGATCAGGAAAATAAAGATGTTTACCGCATGAGCTCAACACTAAACTACGAATAGTCTGTCTGCAGTTCTGCACTGTTATCGCTCACTGGGTGGTGTGGGATGAGGTGGCTACAAAAAAATAAACGGCGATTACGAATTAATTAAATGCCAACACTCACAGTCTTTCATTGACGGGTCTAACGTCAGGTCAAAATATTCGACTACCATGAAACTACGAGCATATAGATTGTATCGTCATCGTTGGGTCATAATAAGTGTGGACATCTTGAAGTAGTCGTAAAAATGACGTTGAAAGATTCGATCATATTGATATGAAGATATATATATACTAGAGTCGGCAACGCGCGAGTGATACCCCCGGTGTTGCAAGCGTCCATAGGCTGCGTTAACCGCTTACCATCAGGCGGGCCGTATGCTTGTTTGCCACCTTAGTGGAATAAAAAAAAATAAAAAATAGGTCAAGCTTAAAAAGCGTGTTATTTTTAAAATCCGCGACAGTTATATTTAATGCTTTAATAAAATCTGGATTGCTCTGTCTATCATTACGTGTTCGGCACCAGCTGATGTGTCATTCTAGTGCTCAGTTCAGTACATTGCCAAAACAAAAACTCTGAAACAGTTAAGTCATTGAACTACTAGTATATAGGTTGATGCTAAAAATATAGAAGGATATTGGTCAACGGTTTGTAAATAGCTGTTAGCCAATGGAAACGAATGGATTTGTTATTTGACTTGGCGATCTTGTCGGGTGTTTTCGGTCGGCTTTGATACCCCTGGTGTTGCATGCGTTCATAGGCTACGGTAACCGCTTACCATCGGGCGGGCCGTATGCCTGTTGGCCATCTAAGTGGTAAAAAATGCGAGGAACACCAATCTTAAATCCTTTTCAAGCTTTTATTTATTTTCACCTGTCCCGATGTGTGTGTTTGTGTGGCCAACTTTCCAGTGTCTACATTTCTTTTGTTTTCAAATGAGTAATTGCTGAATTTCTTGCCTGATTCTTCTCAGCAAACAATGACCTTCCGAATCCGGTGGTAGATTCTGTCGATTTGAAAGTATTGATGCGTAAAGACTAGCCAAAGGTAATTTTGAGTTTGAATGCTTGTAATAAAAACCCACATTATAATATCTTTCTAGGGCTGCATATACCTATTGAGGCCAAATCTACATCTCTGAATGCGGCCCTGACTAAGTGTTTTCTTACACGTCGATTTAAGACACGAAAATGTCTTATTCTATCAACAGTGTTTCTCGATACAGCGAATTAAACTATTAACAAAATTGCGGTGGAATTACTTTGACCTGATTTTACTAGTTTTGGTTACTACGCTACGGTAGAATTATCTTGTTACTGACGTGGGACTAAAAGTCAAATATAATATGTACTCTTGTCCGTGACATTTATTGATAAACAATTAATATTTAATTACTTTTGTGCTCTTTCTTTTACTCTCTCTCTTTCTCTCTCTGACATATGAAAAGGTGAAACATAAAAACAGATTTTAACCTTATATGTACTTATCTACGTTTCTACTACTACATACTAGCTGTGCTGGCGACTTCATACGCTTTGGGCCCTAATATTTTTTTCAAAATAAAAATAACCTAAGTTCCGCCTTACCCCGTCTCGTTAAAATCGGCCCAGCCGTTTTACAGACTACCGAAACAAAGAGACAGACACAAAAATCAGTTTTATTATTATGATCGTCATTACTTTCATATGCATTTTGACGTTACAAACAGAAACCTCAATTTTATTTTTTTGTATAGATGAAAAGTGTTTATATATAAAGTGTTAACGCTCTAGAGCTACAATCAGTGCTTTAGATATGATTATATTTTATAAAATCTGTCCTTTTCCCTTTTACAGAGGGAGGAAGGTGCACAGCCAAATAACTTTACTTCATAATGGTAAGTTAACTATAAGGTACTACTTATCTATCTGTATATATAGGCTATAGGCTATAGGCCTCTTATTTTCATTTTTAGGGTAACCTTAAAAGAAGAAGCTAATTTACTAAAAAACAATCCTGAATCGCGCTGTTGAGAGTCACCGACGAATAATTACCTCATTCGAAGATTTCCTCCTTAAAAATCTTACCTACAAGTGTGTACGGAACCCTCGGTGCGCGAGTCCGACGCGCACTTGGCCGGTTTTATGTATCGGGTCTATCTTATGTATCCTATTTAGTTTTTGTATACAACAAGGAGAGACAAATTCGTCGTAATAATTCACAGCTGCACCCGAAGCATCAAAATCTCCAACCAAATCTCCAACCAAATTTCCAACCAATAGTTCCAAGACCGTTATATTGTAAGTTAAGTAATGGACAAAAACCGGCTAAACCTGATCGACGTTTGCGTTGCCTAGAATTCGTGACTTTTGGGTAAATATCGGCGCCTGCAACTATGTATTGTTTGTGGAATGCAACAAATTTTAGACGGATTATGGTGCCAATTCAATAAACTAACCCAATTTGACAGGGCTTAAAGTAATGTCATCCTTATTTACCCCGCACATGAGAAAGGGATAGCAAGACCTTTCAACCTGCCAGTCTGTCTCAAGTACTTTAATAGGTTGTACTAACTAGTCTCATTTTGAGTTGATTTTGTAGTCTTCACATAATTAAGCTTATTCTACCCACTTCTACCCATCAGATGAATCACTGTGAACATGGTATCTACAAGCATTTATGTCTGGAAACAAAATCATTCATTATTAACTCATGAATCATAAAGTTACTTTATGGTCTTACTTATCTTTGTTAATTTCTGAGCATAGCCAACGCCAAAATCGATCCGCCTGTGAATAATTAGAGTCAGTAACCCGGAGTGAAGTGCTGTACTCAGAATACCTAATAGTACCCTTGTTGCAGTGAAAGTTGATGACACTTGAGGTAACGTAACGTAAACAAACACGTTACTCGAAATCATGACTGACCCTATAGATTTACGCAACAAATCGATTGACGTTGATATATATCATTATGTGTACTTGAACTGTGCTGAAGTCTGAAGTGTAGAATGTGATCAGTTTCTGTGTTTGATATCTTATCGCAATCATTATTAGATTTAAGAGTAATAAAGACCTACAATACTTCACATGTAGCTCTAGTTTTTGAATTGTATTTTTTTTTAGTTTGTTTATATTAGATGCCTAAACTTTTAAGAGTTACTTTTTCACGGAAGTCCTGTCAAATATTTTCTGTCGCTTTTAGTATTATCTCTGTCATTCAGACAGAATTTTAGTTTACGTCAGATTATAAATGCGTACGGCAATCTGTCTATCAATTAAATACACACCGCCAAAGACAAAATGAAAATCGTGAACAGAAAAATACGTAATCATTCACGTCACGTGTGCTAGGTAAACAAAACTTTTACTGTCACAATAAAGTAATGTTGTAATATAATAAAGTTGGTTTTCCTGCGGTTATTTATGTTTCACCAATGTGTTCCTTAAGGCTATCTGTTGATTTGTCATATTGAAATGGATGCCTTTGGGCACTCCGTGACGTTAGCTTTGTCTTCGAGCATGGGATGGCTTTTAATTTATTTATCAAGGTTGTAATCAAAATATGCAATAATTTAACAGCTCTGCTGCATTGTTCGGCTTTGGTAATAGATCAAATTATTATATATATTCATCACTTTTGAACACCGAGTGCTATTTTATTAATGACTAGCGGCCCGCCCCGGCTTCGCATGGGTAGACATTTATATCAAATATTTTGTCTACCCGTGCAAAGCCGGGGCGGGCAGCTAGCCTATGTTAATCAGCGATAGTGTAGCTTTCTAACGGTGAAAGAATTTTTGGAATCGGTCCAGTAGTTTCGGAGCCTATAGACATTT
Organism: Falcaria lacertinaria; assembly: GCA_951449985.1. Taxonomy (NCBI): domain Eukaryota; kingdom Metazoa; phylum Arthropoda; class Insecta; order Lepidoptera; family Drepanidae; genus Falcaria; species Falcaria lacertinaria. The sequence continues at coordinate 8,665,707 of OX602120.1, read as the reverse complement.
ATCAAATATTTTGTCTACCCGAGCGAAGCCGGGGCGGGGAGCTAGTATAATATATAGCCTATGTTACTCAGTGATGATGTAGCTTTCTAACGGTGAAAGAATTTTTGAAATCGGTCCAGTAGTTTCGGAGCCTATTCAATACAAACAAAAATACAAATCTTTCATCTTTATAATATTAGTGTAGACTAGCGGCCCGCCCCGGCTTCGCACGGGTAGACATTAGTTTCGGAGCATAGACATTATCAAATATTTTGTCCACCCGTGCTGAGGTGGGGTGGGCAGCTAGTATAATATATAGCCTATGTTACTCAGTGATAATGTAGCTTTATAACGGTGAAAGAATTTTTGAAATCGGTCCAGTAGTTTCGGAGCCTATTCAATACAAACTCACAAAAATACAAATCTTGCCTCTTTATAATATTAGTGTAGATAGTGTAGATGTAGATTAGTGTAGACTATTTCGGCATGACCTACTATTTCTAACATGAATGACGAATCAGATTTGAAAAGTACCAAAACATACAAATTTGATGCTCGGGCTACAATGGCACCTTTCTAAGATAATTTAATTGCAGGCTGCCCGGGTAAATTTATCTAGTTTATTAAGTACTATTAAAAGGTGTTTACGATCTTAATTTTACTATATGACGTGGAGTTATCGGAATCAAACACCATTCATGAAACAAAAAAGATCAGAGCCATGTGGTACGGTACATTCATGTGGTATAAAGCGCTCCCTGCTATTCTAGCGACGCAAGTTTGAATACCACCAGTCTGTACCAATAAGATTTGCTTACTTATGAGCAGGGCTTAGTAGCTTAGTCTAGTTAGAAAAGAGACAAATCAAAAGAGAGGTAGGGTGATTTGGGATTTCCCGTGGGTTATCCCATTTAATTGGAGCCGCCCGACTGGGGAATGTACCTCCACCTTACAGAAGACCGCAGTGAAATAACACTACTTGATGTAGTGTTGTGTTTCTGCGGTAAGTAAGGTTGCCAGTGCTCCACGAGAATACGCTGGGCTAGTAGTATTGGTGCTAGCACAATGAGTCCTCATCAACAACATGGTTGGCACGCCGTTAGTGATACCCCTGGTATTGCTGGCGGCTATAGGCTACGGTGACTGCTTACCATCAGGTGGGCCGTATGCTTGTGTGCCACCTTAGTGGTATAAAAAAAACAGTGAGGTCATAAGTGAAACCTTCGAAAGGGCCGAAGGTTATCACAAGCTCTTGTTAGTAAACAAGCGGGATCAACAAAATGTTTGTTTATCACCAAATCTCATTGCCTTGATTGAATTGAACTAATACATTTGTTATTCCAAAGCCAATATTGTTATGCGTGAGTGTTTTGATTTGATTAGGTACTCCCGTCTTGATTCTCGACAGGTCTTTGGCTGTTGTGTTATTTGGACCTTCTTCTTGTGTTAGATGATTCTCAATGGTGTCGATTCTGTTGTTCAAAATTACTAAACTTAACTAATTTGACAGGTCTAAATGTATTGCCATCCTTATTTAACCTCGGACATGAGAAAGGGATAGCGAGACTTTTAGACCTGTCAAATTAGTTTAGTTTGATGATTTTGTACAACGGAATTGGCACTATTGACTGCCTATCAATTTTATATAACTGTGTTACAACATCTTGGTCTGATTCATACACTTATCACATTATCTTTATATTTATTATACACAATATTTCTGTCCATTTGTATTTCCCATATCCTATCCGATCGCTTTCTGGCGTTCAGTCCCTCAGCTTATCTGTCAAAACCGTTTGACATTCCACGTTTCGTTCCACAGACAACCTAGATAGGTTGAATAAGCTAACACTTGTAAGGTAAAAATAATATCTCTTTCTAGTCCGTCAACTTTCAGCTCAGTTTCCGTCTAACAAGAAGCATCTACGCAAGGAGCTGGACTACCGTCTCAGTGTCATTGTTTACATGTGCTAGCGGCATGAGTTTATTTATGTGTAGACCTTCAATATATTGTAAAAAGCCTACGTAATGTTATGTTTGACACGCCAAGGTTGTTCCTCTTTATTATGCACCGTCTGAAGCGTACCAAACAGAATTTGGTTCTATTGAAACAAGAATTATACGCAGTGCTAAATAGACCATGGTACTTCCTACTCAAATATTTGATAAATAACACTTTGTATTCAAACGGTAGATTTCTAGTCCCTTGGCGAGGTCAGTTACAGTTTCCTTACATCTTTAGATATGTTGGTTAATGGTTAAACCTCTGTGTTAAGACCCTTTGTTTTGTTTCGACGCCTTATCTGTTATGTCACTGTTCATTTATACTGTGAAGAGTCCAATATTCTTCGAAAGAGAGCAGAATCTTCGTCTGTCACAGCCGCATTAGATTCAAAATTCAAAATTAATTTATTCAGTTTAGGCCCTAATAAGCCCCATTTATGGAAGATCTAAATTACCACCGTTTCGGAAAAAAGCCACGTCGGAAGAAACGGCTAGAAACTCAGTGCACTGTCTTTTTTTCATGTAACAATCATGATATAACAATGTTTAACAAAATTCTAAGATTACTTAGTATGTCCTGTTCAAAATAAAAGTTGCCTAACTGGGATAGTTCGCAACTTGCAGAAGATCGCAGATAAATAACGCTACTTTATTGCAGTATTGTTTTACTTTGTGAGTGAAGATTTTTAGTTTTGCTAGACGATGCGCTGTCCTGGAAATTACAAGATCGTCCGTCCCTTCTCCCAATCCTAACATAGACCTGGCAACGCGATATGGTACTCTTAGTCCTGGCGTCTATAAGCTACCGAGTTCATAATATCATGTAGGCTGTTCTGAAATTTGCCGCTCGGAAATATACAAACAGCCAGACAATTCTATAAATCTAGGACCACTTCGGTTCTGGAAAATAATGAGTAACGGTCTGGACGTGATACGGGCTAAATATAAACATACACTAATGACTGTCAGAAAATAACCTCAGCGACGAAATGTACGTTTTCCCGCTGTGAATGCGTGGGAGTGTTTACAACTTTACACAACAAACATTTTTATGGGCGATCCAATCGTTTCTAACTGCAACAAATGTAAAAGTTAATTGACAGGCTTGTGATTTGTAAATAAACAGCGGGTTATTATGGAGCTTCCATGATTATTTGCCTGTTTTTCTGTCAGTCGCGACATTTGTCAGGAGTACGTACCAAAATGCCTCAAGGAACCGCCTCAAAAAACACTGTCCTGCTTCTTAATTGAATTGACAAAGTTCGGAATCTGTTACACATTTCCCCCAATAGGTTTCCAAAAATCAAGTTAACCATGTAACCCGTACATCTAATGCTGTGGGATAAGGCCTGGTTGTAATAATTATAATTCTGGAATAGTAACTACACTTATTTCGATCCCTGAAGTGTTTTTTCGACAATATTAGAGTGTCGTACGGTATTCAAATGCCTCTATTTCCACGTCATCGCCAAATTCCGTAATGGCCGCCATATGAAAGGGATAAGTGATATTATATTCCACCGGTATTGAATCCCGTCCGGTAAATATTTGCGCGCTGGCGAACACGTACGTTATTTGTTTACTGTGGCTCTTCGTAGGGCTGATAAATGTGGCTTTGCTGACATACAGCTACTATGTTATATCTGAATCAGTCGAGGCGTTATTGGTCAATTCTATACTATTTATACTTTTGTGTGAAACTAAAGCATTTTAAAACATGACGAATTTACATCATGACGAAGCGCTTAGGGGTAACACAACAATACTCTATCTAACCCAATAAATAACCAATATTTTCGGTGGATGCGGAGAGATCTTCATTGGGTGATCTTGTATCGGCTACGCGCGATAGATTCCCCTTGTGATGCAAGCGTCCATTGTCTACGGTAACCGCTTACCATCAAGCGAGCCGTCGGTCGGTACGTTTGCCGCTTCTGTGGAGTAGTTTTAATATAAATAATCATGTAACATTTAATTAATTTGCCAACCCAACAAGTCGGAACGGTCAGCGTCCAAACTTCCAGCCCACGCTTTGTCCGCGCGAAATCCAACATGGCGAATATGGCGATATATCAAGCTTCAACTTTGAATTTAATCTCACCAACTCACAAGGCCACGTCGCTCTTTTAATGATATTATCATTTCATCGTCCCTTTTAAGGTTTAAGGGGCGGGAAGTTTGGCTGCCCTTTACCAATAGGCTATAACTGATTTGCGCCCCATGTTGGACGACACCAGTCATCAATCATATACTGTGAACTAAATTGTTATGTGTAGTTGGGTGGTAATTTAGACCTTCATAAATGCCTTATTAGGGCCTAAACTGACTTGTTTTTTTTTTCATGAGTTCTCCATTACTATCCAACTTTTTGACGCTATATGTAGCCTAAACGTTTTGATTGTTTTTCTAACATATGCGGTGTCGTTAGATTTGTTTTAAATACGGTAGTGCTTTGGGGTATATTTTGAAAGCTCTGAAATGATTTTTCTCCGATGTTCACCATGTTGGTAGTACTTGTAGATGGTGGCACACAATACCGCCACCTAATGGTAAGCAGTTACCGTAGCCTGTAGCCGCTAGCAATACAAGGGATTATTAATGAGCTGCCAACCCCTGTTGTTGATGAGTACCCACTGTGCTAGCAACATTACTACTTGCGCAGCGTATCCTCTTGTAGCACTGGCAACTTTACTTACCGCAGAAATAACACTACACCAAAATAGTGTTGTTAGACTGCGGTCTTTTGTAAGGTGGAGGAACAGTCCCCAGTCGGTCGGCTCCAATTTTAAGGGGAAACCCCACGGGGATCCCAATTCGTCTTACCTCTCTTTTTAAGCTCATTGTGATTAATCAGTGTACTTAGACTTAGAAAAAACTCATTGGTTCAGGCCGTCTTAAGTATTAACGTGTTGCTCAATTGTGGGAAATATATATTTTTTTGTTGATAATTGAGGTTTTTATGCCTTGTTGTTTTGATTGGGTTTCTTGAACTTAAATTCCAATAGTTTTTTTTTGCTTTGATGAAATTTACTAAAAACACAGGGAAATATTTTAAAATTTTCATCATGATGTATAATTATCGCCCAGGGCCTTATCCCCCATAATTAAATTGTTATGGGTTTAACTTTAGCCATTATTTACTGGGTTATTCTGCGACTTTGCCCGCGTCGAGATAGGATATTATATAGATGGCCAGTGTTTCTCACGGATATTGCGACCTATAATGGTGAAATATGGTTGTGTAGTTACAGAGATTAGCCCCATACATAAAAATAAACAAACAAATTTGTAACTTGTTATAATTTTTTTAGGGTTCCGTTCCTTAAAAGGAAAAATGGAACCCTTATAAGATCACTTTGTTGTCTGTCTGTCTGTCAAGAATTTTTATCTCAAGAATCCGTGTAGCTATCAAATTGAAATTAATGTGAAATACCCGGGTCTGTGTTCCCTTTCGGCTGAAAAATAATCAAACCTGTAAGTCAATATGAAGAAAAGATATATGTATATATTACCATATATGTCGCAAAATTTAGTTTTGCGATTTCAAGGGAATCAAAGCCTACAGGGTACTTCCCGTTAACCTGGAATGAAATTTGGCAGGAAGCAGTAACAAGTAAAGGATAAAATCTGAAAACCGTAAATATGTAGTTTGATTTTTTTTTATGGGAATTTACAAAAAAATATATTTCTGAATCGCGCTGTTGAGAGTAATCGACGCATAATGACCTCATTTGAAGTTTGCCTACTTTTAACCATACCTACAAGTGTGTACGGAACTCTCGGTGCGCGAGTCCGACTCGCACTTGACCGGTGTTTTTTTATTTTATAATTAAATCACACTTTAGTTTACCTAGGACGTGCCCTACCCGTACCCATGCGCAATAACAATTCTAAAGTAGGAAATTTACTTAGCAAGATTACTCGTTCTCGTACATTTACATATTCCATATCATCAACAACCCATACATAAAACATACAAGAATAACAAAGTAGGAAGGACATTATTTCCGTAGAACATTAGTTCTGTTCTGACAGTAGTATGGCTTGACTTATAAAAAAAAACGTTTGATTAAATAGGTACTAGTTTTTGTTTGGGACTCGTGTGGATGATTTAACTGAAATTATGTTTTTCATTTGGACAGAAAGCCAGTTTGTTTTATCCTGTGGGTTAGCGATGTCAATATTGGCTGATTTTTTATTTTCGTTAAACGTCAAACAATAATATCGATATTTTTAACGGTTGAAAATATTAATTAATATTTTTATTAGGGATTTCATATAAATGAAGTTGATGTACTTATATTAGTTCGTTGAAGTTGATATAAATATTGATATGATATTTTTATTCGAAATCGTTTATTTTATTTATTGAATATGATAATTAATGTAAATTATTCGTTAATTTTACCGGTTAATAAATGTATTCGACATCGCTACTGGGTACACTTTTTTTTACTTGGATAAAAAGGGTTGCTAGCCTCCATACAAAATTTTATTGAAATCCTTTGAGCTATTTTCACCTAATCTTTAAAAAATAGACTGTTGAAGAGCAATACGGGTAGTGCATTGACTCTGTTCGTGGCTAGTCACCCGCAAGTTATGAATTGGTCTAGAGTTGATCAAATTGCTACGAGTACGTCTCCAGGTAGGCTATAAACCTCAGATTACTATCCTGTTTGGAGAGTTACAATTACAATTCCAGTTACTCAATGACACCACGCCATGCCGAGATTGTTTTGGCAAACTCGTTACTAATTGATAATAATGGAATTTGAAGCGTAATAATTAACCTTAATCGCATTGTTTTCCTTTTTATTTCAACACCAACAATCTAATAAAGTATTTAGTGCCATAGTTAAATACAGCTTGGTGATGAATAGGCCGACACTGGTGCCAATTCTGTTGACATATTAGTTTTAATTAGGTACACTAAATTTAAGCTTAGAACTGTCAAATTAAGTTGTAGTGCTGTCAAATCAAATTGTCCTGTCAAAACGATCATTATTTAATTTTCAATCAACAACAGAATACGGTTAATGTTTTAGTTAAGTTTAAGTTTAGTTTAGAAGAAGAAACACTACTCAGATCAAATTAAAAAGATGGATGCAACTTTGCGACTACCGAAGTGACGCCGGTTTTTGCGACTACCGAAGTGACGCCGGTTTTTAACCATGTACCTTATTCGTGGGCAAGAGGTAGATTCGTTGTAGGTGTGTGCGTGTAACTGTGAATATATATGTACACGGCAAGGCATAGTTTTAACTGGCGTCACTTCGATATTCGCAAAGTTCCATCTGCCGTTTTTATTTGATCTGTACTTTACTAGCCACTCGGCGAATGTGTTGCTGTAGCACAGTGATTCCCAAAGTGGTCCAAGTGGACCCCCAGGACCCCCTCCACGAAATGGTATCTGGTTTCGATGGTGAAAAACAACAAGAAAAAAAGTTTGGGATCCTTTGCTGTAGCATAACACTTACTCTCGAAAAGTTATGCTCACCGGCTTAAATACACATTGTATTTGCTTCAAAATCATGAAATCTTGATTGAAACGAAACGTTACGGACATTTACCCAAGGTATTTCATTAATTTAATTGCGTTTGTCATAGTTTCAACTTTGCAACGAGTCTTTGTTGCCATTTCACAATGTTTGTGAACCACACAATTGAATTTTTATTCACACTATACTCGCTTATGCGGCATTAAGGTACACTTAAGTTAATTGTCGATTTGGATGGTGAAAGTTATACTGCAAATCATACCAACCTTGCTCGGCTATGACAAACTGAACGAAATGTACAGTTGTTTCTAGAATAATCTTGAGTTAATTTTAGATTGAATGGACTTGAGACAAAACCTTTTAAGAACCCACCGGTAAAGTAACAGCGTACAGCCTTCCGTATAGTAACTTGTTAATCTTATGACGGACGATATGGACGATTGCAACATCAGTGGTACATAATATCTTGTGTCAAGGAAAGACCCCAAAAAAGAAGCACGATGGGGATTTTATTCAGCTCATAACATGGGGGTTAACGGGGAATTCGGTTCGTAGATAAACATACTACTGACATGTAAACGTCTCATGGATCTTTTACCAATTAACGTGAATTTGCTATATGCGTATTGTTGATTTGTTTAAAAACGTTAAGATATACTGTAATCGCACGAGAAAACAAGGATAAAATTATCGGCAATCCTATTTGTTCTGCTAGGGATGATTTACTTCGCAGCGATTCAAAGCCTTCAATCGAGAGAGTGTAGAAGGATCCCGCTATTGAAAAAATTACGAGAGATGATACATTTTTTTACGATACGAGATACGTATTTTAGCACTTTTAGGAAAAAATACTTTTATAATGTTCGTCATCTCAAACTCAAGGCAATTTTCATCACCTGACTAGTATTTATTTCTGTGTACATCCATATTGTACTGTCCAGGTATGTACTCAAAGGTATTCATAGACAAAACAATAACAGCCTTATCATCTGCAACAAAGGCTTATATGTCCGGCCGGCTATTAGACGATGTAACAAAATTGCAGAGCTAACAATCGCACGTTACTTGAGCATAAATGCCCGTACACACCGGACAAGGACAAAGGTAGTTAAATTGAAATAAAACAATCTGTGCCGGTAGCAGGAACATTGTCGACAACGTTTTCGTATCGCCTTCGACTATTTTTGTATTGGAAAATGAACAGCGCTGCGGCGGTGAAAAGTGGAACTAAAAATTAGTATGACAATTTTGACATTTCGCGAGTTATGTTTTCGAATACGTTGTCGACAATGTGCCTGCTACCAGCACTGATACTTTAAAAGTTGATAGATATTCGAGTGCAAGGTGTTAGAGTTGAGGAAAACACTCAAAGTTGGTAGATCTACCTTAAAGTTGGAAGAGTTGGCAGCACTGCACCTAAGACTAAAAGTATCTTGTCAAAAACGTCTCCACAACATGCTAACATACCAAACAAAATGTATCTAGATACGAGATACGTTTTCAAATAAGTATCTTAGATACAAGATACATATACGTAAAGTCACATCTCTGTCGGACATACGACGGAAAATGTTGTATATTGATAATATACGATAGATGTACAAAAACTTCCAAAACAAGAAGTGATCGAATCCAGATAGATCTAGCTTTTACCCGGAGCTTTGCTCGCGTGGTTCTTGATAAAGATAGCATATTTCCTTCCCCGGATATAATCTATCTACATTTAATTTTTGTTTACGAACCGTTCAGCCGTTTAGTCCTGAAAAGGTAAACAAACAGAGTTGTTTTCGTATGCATAATATTAGTGTGGTAAGTAATGGTATGGTTATCAAGAAGAATAAATATAAGAATTGAACACATACCGCCTATAATTCCAGGAAAATGTGTTGTGATATCTTCAGCGATACTCCAATACCGTGCTACGAGCTTTTTCTATCGTCATTATCCTGTTGATATCCCATTTTATTTGTGGTGGGCGTAATATGTTTTTATCTTCTATTCCTCTATCAGCCTTTCTAGCCATCTTTCACACAGACCAGCCAACGTATCTTAAGTCTACCTCAATCGATATTTGTACTCCTCTAGCGATGTTGTCTTTCACCCAGTCCATTCAAATTAGCTTGGTTTGCTTCGACCAACCCTTGTACCCTGATTCATACATCATTGAAATATATCTTGTAGCCTTCATCTCAGAGTAGATAATATCTCCTTCACCAATCTCTTGGCAACCTTCATTTCTTTATCTTTAACATAAATCCAACCTCTTCTTTGCCAACACAAAATACTGCGCCAATGTGACCAATATAGTGTTTCTCGACCCTCTTGTCTTATAATATCTTATGTCATCTTACCTTATGTTCTTATTTCTTCTTGTAAATATACTTGTACATACTTACACCTCTCTTTATTTATTAACAAGTATACATAGCAGTCAAATCTGTATTTGTAACTTTAATTTGGCAAATTTATTTTGTGTTCGGAACTGCCACGATGAAAGAAACTTGTCATCTCATTGAATAATCGTATTTTTATAACTTCCATAAGTGTTTATTTATCGTAAATATATTCGCAGCTTGACTGGTAGAAATACAGAAAACACAGATGTTCGTAAAATAACAGCTATTAATATTACAATGGTAAATGTTTGTCTGTTTTATTCAAATGGATAGTCAGCTTTGGCTTATCTGTACATCTGTAGGTTTGCAAGAACCGTGGCTGCTGGTTTAACCTAAATAATAGATTTGTCTAAAACACCATCATCAGGTCAAGGCTACCATTGCATTGTATTCATTGAGATCATTGCAATGAGCCCAAGCACGATATATTAGCTGTAAGTGTGTAAGGAGTTGGGGTATCCTATAGATTCGACATAATGCTCAGGTCAAGGTTACCCTGTCATTGTTATATCATTGAAGTATCTGAAACGACCGGACCTTCTGCGGAGCTGATGATCTTCAAACGGCTGGTCAGAGTTTATTTAATTACTTTAGAACACTCTCGATCACGACACATTTCAAACCAATAAAAGTAAATTCATCGGTTCATCATAAAAAAAATATGCACAAGAAAACATACACCTACCCTTATAATTGCAATAATAAATGCTCTTAAATGATGACAGTTCCACAGATACCTGGCACAGCACTCGAGCCATTTAACCTTCAGTTAAAATAAACAACAGATAAAAATGATTAAATACTGAATGCACTTTAATGTGGCAGAACTGTGTGTTTTATGTGGCCTTTGTTCGATGACGTCATGAATGTTTTTAATCTTCGAGTACTTCAAAGTAACGGTGCTCGTTGTTCAGTTTAGCACTCACTGACTGACTCATCCGGGCCGACTGCCGGGTGAATGTGGGGTGTAACAAGAAACAAAAAAAACTGATAAAAGTAAGACCTACTTTCGAATCGACCAAAGTTTTACACACGGAAGATAATTCTATGCTTAAAAAAGTGTTTTTTTTTTTAAATCAGGCATTTATTCAGTTTGTATAATACTACCTGTTACCCGCGACTTCGCCTGCATTTGTTTAAAGACAAGTAGCCTATGATAGATTATATCCTGCGGTCCTTACCCCAGGATATAATCTATCTCCTTGTCAAAATTTATTACGAATCGTTCAGCCGTTTAGTTCTGAAAAGGTAGCAAACAAACAAACAGAGTTACATTCGAAGTTATAATATTAGTATGGATTGTGATGAATTTCGATCACAAGGCGACCGCTAGTTTTTTTATACTACTAAGGTGGCACACAAGCATACGGCCCACCTGATGATAAGCAGTCACCGTAGCCTATAGCCGCTAGCAATACCAGGGGTATCACTAACGAGTTGCCAACCCTGTTGTTGATGACGTTGAATATATTGAGCCCCTTCAGCTGGACATAAAGCAGACGATAAGGAAATAAACACGTTAACGAATACCATTCCTCAATCACGTACCATTTTCTCAGTTTACTTAGCTACGATTACATTTCGCACTATAATGATAACAAGTCAACATTTAAATTGATTGTTATCATGTAATAACCAACACTATCCCTCATACGAATAAAGCTTACTTTCATTTGACCGCAATTACGCGTTACCCCTACTACGATAACCTAGACCTTAAGAAAACAGTTCAATGACGTTCTCGAGTACGATTTGGATGATAAGTGCTTTATCTAATGTTTACATAGAGTTAAAAGTTTAATTAGAGATTTAGGAGCGCTAAACGTACATAACTCGATAGTTAGCAGCGAATAAGTACCAAGCGCGAAAGCAATAGTGACCGAGTTAAAAATGTGAATTTGAATTTAAATTTTCTAACGAGATAAACTATGCTGTCTTTTGTTATTTTTATACCACTAAGATGGCGCACAAGCGTACCGTCCATCTGAGGTTAAGCCGTCACCGTAGCCTATGACGCCAGCAATAATTGTATGCTTTCATACGAATAGGTTGTTTCGAATAGAATAAAGGATAGAATCTCGTAAATTGTACGACGTATATTAGTAATAGATAAAAATGGACGAAACCTAATTTACCTAATGCGCTAAAGATTTTTTTATCCATATTTTTATATTGGAAATCAGCAAAAGCTGCTCTTTTAAGGAAATTATTTAAACTTAGGAAACAAGTAATGCACAAAGGTCGCGTGGCATAGTAACTATAATTAACATTAATGCGAGTAAGGATAGTGTCCGCTTACTGTAGACTGACCTTTGCCAGAAGTCATCGTACTAGCAATGTTATCGGGTATGTAATAAACTTTTGTGACGTCACGTGCCATTGCGGAAATGAGGAAGAATTGAAGAAATCTGAACAGTCCATGACACTGAGTTGCTGGCCTTGAAAAACCTTGACTTATCATATAGTATCACTTATAATATGCTTTAAAGTAAAAAGCTGCGTTGTAGTTAATATTTCCATGATTATTTTTTAGTGCGGTGTCTGTTCTGTCCCACCCTTATTTCACCTCTAATTCACTGTAGCACTATGTCTGCCTACTACTTCACTTACTACTACGTAACGTATGTCAGAATTGGATTGACTTTCTTATACTTTACGACGATATGTAAACTTTTTTCACCTTGTTTCCAGGTGTCTCATATTTCGCCGTTTCCTATTTTTTTCCAAAACGTTAATAGATTCAGTAACGAACATATGTGTCTAACCTGAATAAAAAGACTTATTTTTTTATAACTTGTCTGTTTGTTTGTTCCAGGCGATTAGTTCGCGGCAGTGCCAGATCGCCGCCCACGATGCTGCGTCCGGAGTCGCCTCTCGCTGACCACCGCAGTCTGCTGCCGCGCCGCCTGCTTCCAGTCAAGGCGCAAATAGCACCGGTCGACAAGCGAAAGAACCGACGCTCCCTCGAACTCAACCCACCTGAACATGCCCCGTACGACTACCCTAAACTACTCATTTCCAAAACCACGGACTCGTTAAACACAGAGTGCCCGAGAAAACACATCAACAAACAGGACTCGACGGACAGTCTCAAACGCGCGCTCTTAACAAAAGATGACAAAAAAACGACGCTCAAAGAATCAGATAAGAAGCTCCTGAAGCAGGATTCCAGTGAGAGTTTGAAGAAGGCTCTACTGTCCAGACAAGACTCGAACGACAGCGCGAAGAGAAAAGAGACGCAAACTGAGACGAAACGGAAGGATGAAGTGAAAAGGGTAGAGGTCAAAAGAGGCAGTGATAAAAAGGGATTGCTGGAGACTGATATCGACGAGCCTTGCAAGAGGATCTATGAGAGGAGATCGGGGTGTGCGAAGCCTACCCTCCCTCCTGTCGCTGAAAAGGCAGTGGGTTCACCAAGCTCCCCCAATGGAAGTCAAAACACACCAAGCGTGGCTGCTGTGGCAGAGGGTCTTGTCCGATGGGGCAGTGGCCTTCTGTCCCCTCGAGAAGAACCCAAGTTGAGAGCCGCTAGGAGCTGGTACGGCTATGGCACACTCCCGACGGACAGCGAAAAGGTACGTGTTATTTGCTTTTGTATGATCGTGTGTACTTAGTTATCAGTTATCATGACATGCCGTGTCAATAGCGGTAGACGCAAACATTTCTGCAGTGGTGAGTGCTGTGGCATATCATAATATTTGAAGGACAGTTTTGGAAACAACTTTTTTAATATTTTCATGTGTTTGTTATTAAGTAACAGTTTGAATGTGGTGTGATTAACATGTCTGTGTAGAAGTAATTGTTGTGTTTATGATAATTATTTTTCCATTATGACAGACAGGCCGTATGTAAAACAAAACAGCATTAGTAAATTGTTTTAAATGTACTAATTACTATCAATTTAAGGCAATTAGCGATGTATTAATGCCCCATGGTATTGGTAAAAAAAATCTTCCATATAAGAAAAATCCTATGGAGTATGTGGTCATGCCACTTGTCTGTTAACTCCACCTGTTGGTTTAGTAACATTGTTTCCGCTTTGATTATGTTTTTTTTACCATATTTTAACATCGTATTTTTTAAATAAACAAAATTTTCACTAATATATGTAAATTATATATGTAGCTGCGTAACTCAATCTTTTTTTGTAAAGCATCAGTTCGTTTTGAAATAATTTTTGACATAGTAAACATTTGAAATAGTAAACATTGAACAGCATGACTTCATACTTATCTAGCTACGTAACATATGTCTCCAAGACAACAATATTAAATTTAAACATGTTATTCCGTTTCATTGGGAACAGCTGTCTGTTTAAAAACAAAATGGCAGTCACTATTCAAGCAATAAAGTGGAAATTCAATATCTTGCCATTCCCACATCGTATGTAAGTAAGCAACTGTTTCAATAATGACTAACTTATTGTTAGGTGGTATGTGACAAATATTATTTTTCGTCAAATATGTATATTTAAATAGCGAAATTCTTTTGTCAGTATGTTGGTGTACGTACCTATATTGAGAAGAAAACTTTGTATCCTATGAAATTATCTTTGCAATGTGTTTGCTCACATTGAGGCGTGGCAATTATTAACTAATAAAGAGAGATAATTCGATTCGTTTGTACATTCAATTCATCGCACTAAGCTATGAAAATATGCCCACCAATGCTCATATTCTCATCATTACTAATATGGTGTAAATCAATGCCAACAATCGGAGGACGCTATCCATACTTCCATACGAATATTATAAATGCGAAAAGGTAGCAAACAAACAAACAGAGAGCTAAAGAGAGGTAGGGCGATTTGGGATATCCCGTGGGTTATCCCATTTAAATTGAAGCCGCCCGACTGGGGACTGTACCTCCGCCTTACAGAAGACCGCAGTGAAATAACACTACTTGATGTAGTGTTGTGTTTCTGCGGTAAGTAAGGTTGCCAGTGCTCCACGAGGATACGCTGAGCTAGTAGTATTGCTGCTAGCACAGTGAGTCCTCATCAACAACATGGTTGGCACCCCGTTAGTGATATCCCTGGTATTGCTAGCGGCTATAGGCTACGGTTACTGCTTACCATCAGGTGGGCCGTATGCTTGTGTGCCACCTTAGTGATATAAAAAAACAGAGTCACCTGTTTGTTTGTTTGCTACCTTTTCAGGACTTAACGGCTGGACGGATCGTAGGTAATTAAATTTAGACAGATCATAACCTAAGGCAGGACATAGGTTATCTTTATCTAGAACCACACGGACAAAGCCGCGGGTAAAAGCTAGTTTAATATATTTTCATTCGTTTTTTGGCGTTCCGTACCTCAAAAGGAAAAAAGGAACCCTTATAGGATCACTTTGTTGTTCGTCTGTCTGTCTGTCCGTCAAGATTATTTTTCTCAAGAACGCCTGGTTAATCAAACTGAAATTAATATCAAATACCCGGGTCTATGGTCTTTTTTTTTCTATAAAACTAGCTTAGTAAAAAAAAATTAAGCCTCTTATGCAAATGACATTCATTAATTATTTACCTAATCACAAAGTACGGACTTGTTTTGGATCATAATTTCCTATACCTAATTAATATTAATGAGCAAGTTAAGTACACTCAGCTCGGAGCAGTCATTAATTAATTAGTTCAATTATCTTTTCACAGAACTAATAATATAGCGGTATAGGTACATTCCAATGGACTAAAAAGTGTTTTTATTACGTCGCGAGTCGAGCGATCAATCGCTGCCAAGTTACATCTCGGTTTAGGAAACCGACCGAATACGGATGCGGAAAGTAAAATTTTATCTTACAGTTCTTACTTTTCCCACTGTTTTTACTTTGCATAGGAAGTGGTTAGAGATGTCACGCTTGGGCGTGTAGTGATCTAGTAAGTAGCGCTAGGGACCGTTTGCACGCGCCGTGTGACATTTTTTCGCGAGTGCCGGCCTACCATGGACGGTCGCGTCGATTCGATTTCGAAAGTGATAAAGTCCTCGGAGGACAGTAGTAGTGGATTTATCGATCGACTGGAATATGCCAAAAAGTAGTACATGTAGTATAATAGTGGTGAAGTGTAGTGGATAGTGGTAGATAAGTGGATATATAATATTATTGTAGTTGTTTGTGTATTGGTGTCAACGGCTGTGAAACAATCCGATCTATTGTTGTTTTTTTTTTATTATTCCCAACGCTGATATTGGACGTGCAAGGGTGAATATTCTTTTATTAATGTACTTATTAAATACTAGCTTTTCCCCGCGACTTCGCGAATATATAGCCTATGTTACTCTGTGATAATATAGCATTCTTCTGGTGTTTTTTTTTTAAAATCGGGTAATTTTTTTTTAAGTTTATTGGTTACATACAAAAATACAAATCTTTCCTCTTTATAATATTAGTGTATTGATGTAGAGGACAATAAGAAAACAGATACATTCAGGTAGTATTCAAATATTGTAATTAAGCTCCTGCTTGATTACCTACTAAAGGTTAATTTCCTCGATGAGTAAAAATATAAATCTGGGACTATTATTAGGTATTTTATTCTGTGGCTTCATCTATTTTCACGAACCTACTTCCTTCTGTTGTCATCCGCTTTGCGGTTTGCCGACTAGCGTTGTCTACCGCTACTATACATATTGGCTTGTTGGTTATAGAAGCTTTGTGTATTTTATGTTTTTAAAAATTGGAATAAAGCGTACACAATATTATAGATGGAATATTTTACTGAAAGAAGACATTATTTGAATTTAAAAAACAATTTAAACTGCATTCATAGATATTGAAATAATTACATGGTTGAACCGGGCATCGAACCTTACACGAAAAAAATAATCAAGCAAGCTTAGCTTTATAATACCGATCGAAAGGCTTCATCATAAGGATTATTCTTCGCTAAATAAAAATAACATAGTCTCAGAAATAAAAGGAAGACCATGAATTTTATCATTTGAAGTTGCTTTTTTTAAATTTTACATTATCATACATAATATTATGTAATCTTAACATTCCGGATTGTGCTTATAGTAGTGATATTACAATAAATATCTAATTTAAAATGTACATAAGTAATAATTTACTATATCTATACTAATATTATAAAGAGGAAAGATTTGTATTTTTGTATGTATTGAAAGGCACCGAAACTACTGGACCGATTTCAAAAATTCTTTCACCGTTAGAAAGCTACATCATCACTGAGTAACATAGGCTAGCTGCCCGCCCCGGCTTTGCACGGGTAGATACAATATTTGATATAAATGTCTACCCGTGCGAAGCCGGGGCGGGCCGCTAGTTATTTACTAAAGCCGGACCGGTGTGGAGTCATCAGTAGACTAATCTTTCTAAAAACGCTTAGGACTTCGACAAGACTATCAAAAAATTCTAAGAAAACATACATAAGACCGAAGTGAAATAACAGTACTCGATGTAGTGTTGTGTTTCTGCGGTAAGTAAGGTTGCCAGTGCTCCACGGGTATACGCCGGGCTAGTAGTAATGCTGCTAGCACAGTGATTCCTTATCAACAAGATGGTTGGCAACCCGTTAGTGCTACAGCTCGTATTGCTAGCGGCTATAGGCTACGGTGACTGCTTACCATCAAGTGTGCCGTAAGCTTGTGTGCCACCCAAGTGGTATAAAAAAAAACCCCAGCAGACCCGCCTTAATAGTGTTGATGTCGCAGCAGAGCCTGTTGATATTGAACCATTGAACGATAGCCAAAAGTGACGCGCTTTTGCACGAGCAGTGGCATACGCAAATTGAGCAATGTCCAAGCGTAACTGTGATGCATGACTGTCAAAATATATTTTAGTCAGCTGATACTGCATCCACGTTGTAAACTTATTTATGTGCATCTAATTCCGGGCAATAAGGACGGATACAATGGTGTCGATTCTGTTATTCAAAATTACTAATTTGACAGGTCTATAAGTCTTGCATTCCCTTTGTCGTGTGCGGGGTTAAATAAGGATGGCAATATTTTTAGACCTGTCAAATTAGGTAAGTTTAGTCATTTTAAACAACAGAATTGGCACCATTGTACATATATACCAATTTTGCGTTGAGGTTAAATAAAATTTGTTTTGAGTGAAAGATAAGTCCGTGATTGCGAAAAGATGAAGAGATTCGTATGTATAGTCTTGACAGTGAAATACGAATGAGAGTTTCCATTTAATTTAAGAGTTAATTGTTTTAGTAAACTGATAAGCTATGCGTTGGTGGAGAAATAAATCAATGCCAATTTTAAAGAGAATTTAAATGCGTGGTACGTGCCGCCTGCGTTTTATCATCTTATGGATTTGGATTGTATGATGGAAAAGGCGTGACGATACATAAACCAGGCCAAGAAACCGATCAGATGATTCACGCGGCCATGGCAACATTCAGTCCAGGTGCACTTTTCATACTTTGCAACAGTTCTTTGTTCCATTTTCGAATTTAAAGTTAATCTTTATTTTTTTGTTTTTGTTCGATATTTGAATGTTATGTTCATTTCGTTCCGAACGTTCGTCGAATTAACGACATTCTTCTTCTTCTTCTTCCTAAGTATGGCAATCAATCCCTTCAGGGACTATTTTTGCCAGTGTGAATTTTCATGTTGCAAAATTTCTCGTGTTTGCCGCATTAAAATGCCTAGTGTCATGCATTCTGACGCCCAATGGAGTTTCTGGAGACAACCCACGGCAGTAGCAGATCGTAACACGCCTTTAGATTAGAGGTAACCTATTGACCAAAATGATAAATCACTTAACCCAAAAGTCGTATTATGGTATTATTTCCAATGCTCCTATAAATCAGTCACTAAATGAAACTTTACTGCACATATCGACACCAAAAATACACATTAAAGATCACTATAACACAATTTACGACACACTGGAAAAAATCTCAACCGCTCCGCCTGATTCCCGCCAAAAACTCCAATAAGGTATTTTAGAGGGGACACCCGGGTATGAACTAACGACATTCATTTGAAAACAAGTAGTCTGGTGTATTTTGTTTTTTTTCAATGTTTTTAACTGGCGATATTAAAATAATTTAATATTTTTATACCAAAATAATTATCACTAAACTAAAAAAAATGCCTTTTGGCCTTAATTTTATAAAAAAAAAAAAACCTGCAATAATTCGTCTTAACAAGCTACCTGGTATGTTTTTATTTTCATTTAAATAAAAAATGGAAATAAAACCAGAATATCCGTCTCTGAACGTGATGTGGAAGTGAATGTTGAGAATACAAAAATAACTGAAATTGAACAAAGGATTAAAAAATCTTTAATTCCAAGGCCGGTGACCACAACTTGAGTAGGTAAAGTAAAGGTTGGCATTAACAACATCTTTCGACTACATATCGAAAACGTAACACTCGAAATGTCAAAATGTTTATACAATTTGTAGGGCCACTTTTCGCCGGCCCAGTTCCTGTCCATTTTCCCATATAAAAATAGTCGAAATAGACACGAATACGTAGTCGGAAATCATTCTTGCTTAGGCTACTGATTGCACATACGACTTAACGTTATTATTGGATTCAATGAACCAGTTTTATATGTCTAATTATAGAAAACTAGTCACACCTATTCGCAAAGATATTTGTGGCCTGTTTTTTAGGGTTCCGTACCTTAAGAGGAAAAAAGGAACCCTTTTAGGATCACTTTGTTGTCCGTCTGTCTGTCTGTCAACTTTTTTTTCTCATGTACGCTTGGAGTTATCAATTTGAAATTCATATCAAATAATCAAACCGGTGAGTCAACGTAAGAAAATATATTTATGTTTATGTCGCACATTTTCGCATATTTTGTGATTTCACAAGGGAATCAAAACCTATTGGGTACTTCTCGTTGACCTAGAACCATGAAATTTGGCAAGAAGCAGTGTCTTGCAGCACATGTAAAGAGAAAAATCTGAAAACCGTAAATATGTAGTTTAATAACAAAAAAAAAATAGTATAACAATCCAACAAAAATATCACTTCCTCTCCTTACCTACAAGTTTGTACGGAAACCTCGGTGCGCGAGTCCGACTCGCACTTGGCCGGTTTTTTTTTTATAATGTCATTAAACTAGACCTTGACTGACTGTGTGTACATGTCGTGTTGGAAGATCCGCTCCAATATTTAAAATGCCATTTTGTTATATTCCATACAAGCTTTTAACTTTTTTTTTAACTGATGTTAAATAACGTACGCTTTTCATCTCTTGGAAACGATTAGATATATATGTATCGATACTTTTGTAAGGATTACTAAATTTAACTAATTTGACAGGTTTAAAAGTCTTGCTATCCCTTTCTCACGTGCGGGGTTAAATAAGGATAGCAAGACTTTTTAGACCTGTCGAATTATTTAAGTTTAGTAATTTTGAGAACAATAGAATTGGCACCAATATCTTTTAAATTTTAATAATAAAAAATTACACTTAACCACACGTAAATAAAAAGTCACTACTAATGGTTAACAATTTGAATCGGTGCCGGTAGCAGGAACATTGTCGAAAACGTATTCGAAAACGTAACTCGCGAAATGTCAAAATTATCATACTAATTTTTAGTTCCACTTTTCACCGCCGCAGCGCTGTTCATTTTGCAATACAAAAATAGTCGAAGGCGATACGAAAACGTTGTCGTCAATGTTCCTGCTACCGGCACAGAAGTATTAACTTTTTTTTTACAAACATACTAGCGATCCGACCCGCCTTCGAACGGCCAGCGTTAGCCATATAAGTTAAATAGTTACAAAACACGAATTAATTGTACATAAAAATATTCCTCTTGAATCACTCTATCTATTAAATACGCATCGAAATCCGATGCGTATTTTTAAAGATCTAAGCATACATAGGCTACAGACAAAGGAATGCGACTGTTTTATACCATGTAGTGATAAATTATATACTTATTTCGCTATACACATAAAACATAGTACATAAGTCTCAGTTGCCGACAAATATAATACATTATGTAATCTCGTTGAATTTAATAGCGATCACAATATACAAATGTATTTGTGCGGTATTTGAAAGGTCCAATACCAATTTTCATGAATGACAGATTTTCACCTATATTACCTTACGGGTATTATTTCTAAAAACCCTTCCTTAGTGGATGCCTACGTCATGAAAGGTACCTACTGTCAAATTTCAAGTCTCTATCCCCAGCTGTATAAGCTGTACTTTGATATGTCAGTCAGTCAGTCAGTTTCTTCTCTTATATATACAGATTGTATTATTCAAGTTCAAATACAGCGACCGATAATCTTGGCATTCGATATCTTAATAATAGATTGCCTTGATTGTATAATGTCGCGCAATTATCACGTCTATCAAGTGGTATATATATTAAAATAATAATACACGTTCAAACTATAATTTTGGTTCCAGATTACGCTCGCAAAAGTCCCAAAAAAAACGCGTTGCTTAGGCAAGCTGCATAACTAAGTAGCTGCCTAAGCTGCAGTATTCCAATGATCAAATTCCGCATGGAACGATTATTATGATATGTGATATTTCTCCTCCTTTATTCCGACTTTATTAGATCCATATGTTTGAGTGTCTTCACTAACACGGCCTTATATTCCCAACAGCTTTTGCCGGCGGCTTTGCACGCCTGGTAAAGTGAATAAATCAACATGTAACTATATATAAATGACTAGCGGCCCGCCCCGGCTTCGCACGGGTAGACATTGATATCAAATATTTTGTCTACCCGTGCAAAGCCGGGGCTATGTTAATCAGTGATAGTGTAGCTTTCTAACGGTGAAAGAATTTTTGAAATCGGTCCAGTAGTTTCGGAGCCTATAGACATTTATCAAATATTTTGTCTACCTGAGCGAAGCCGGGGCGGGAAGCTAGTATAATATATAGCCTATGTTACTCAGTGATGATGTAGCTTTCTAACGGTGAAAGAATTTTTGAAATCGGTCCAGTAGTTTCGGAGCCTATAGACATTTATCAAATATTTTGTCTACCTGAGCGAAGCCGGGGCGGGAAGCTAGTATAATATATAGCCTATGTTACTCAGTGATGATGTAGCTTTCTAACGGTGAAAGAATTTTTGAAATCGGTCCAGTAGTTTCGGAGCCTATAGACATTTATCAAATATTTTGTCTACCCGAGCGAAGCCGGGGCGGGAAGCTAGTATAATATATAGCCTATGTTACTCAGTGATGATGTAGCTTTCTAACGGTGAAAGAATTTTTGAAATCGGTCCAGTAGTTTCGGAGCCTATAGACATTTATCAAATATTTTGTCTACCTGAGCGAAGCCGGGGCGGGAAGCTAGTATAATATATAGCCTATGTTACTCAGTGATGATGTAGCTTTCTAACGGTGAAAGAATTTTTGAAATCGGTCCAGTAGTTTCGGAGCCTATAGACATTTATCAAATATTTTGTCTACCCGAGCGAAGCCGGGGCGGGAAGCTAGTATAATATATAGCCTATGTTACTCAGTGATGATGTAGCTTTCTAACGGTGAAAGAATTTTTGAAATCGGTCCAGTAGTTTCGGAGCCTATTCAATACATACAAAAATACAAATCTTTCCTCTTTATAATATTATTAGTATATTAGTATAGATGTTCCGGGCGACATGCCCTTCTAGCTATCGAATGTCTGGCAAGGCTAAGGCTTCATAAAGGCTTGTACATCCACAAGGACGATAGTTTATATTGGCAAGAAATCCCGATCGATAAGTCAAATATATATCCTAGCTTCTGCCCACGATTTCGTCCGCGTTGAGCTTAGAACCCCAGAGGAACCAAAATCTTTATTAAAAAACATTTTCAGTGATTTCAGCTTGCATTTAAGAATTCTAAGAAGTTCTTATCTCGCATTCCATTTGAAGTATTATGCAAGTGCTCAAGAATTCCAAAGAGCTGTTATCATTACAAAATGTCACATAGCTATTCTTTGTTCATCACTGCGAGCAAAACGTGTCTTGAATGTGTAGACGCCGTTGAAAGCCTCAGAAGTGAATGAGCTGTGAAAATGACAACCATTGTTCGACGTGATATGCACCTTGGACACTGTAATAATATTTCTCGATACCTAGTCTTAATTAATAATTTAAAAAAGAAAAGTTGAGGAGCAAGCGTTTATCACGGTATGGGCATGTTATGCGGAGGAATGAAGATAACGTGGTAAGAAAGGTTTTATGTATGAATGTGGATGGGTACAGGGTTCGAGGTAGACCTCAGAAAAGATGGATGGACTGTGTGAAAGATGACATGGCCAGAAAGGAAGTGAATACAGAGATGACGGCTGGTAGAGAAGTATGGAAGAGAAATACACATTGCGCCGACCACAAATAATATGGGATAAAGGCAGGAGAATGATGACCTAGTCTTAATTCTTAATACATGCATACAATGTACGTCACGCGACATCACGCGGAGTCCCCTTCGTGGAGAATAGTATAGTGCCATTTCACTCTTCAATTACACACCTTTTTTTTATACCACTAAAGTGGCACACAAGCATTCGGCTCACCTGACAGTAAGCAGTCACCGTAGCCTATAGCCGCTAGCAATATCAGGGATATCACTAACTTACTTACCGCAGATACACAACACTACATCAAATTAGTGTTATTTGACTGCGGTCTTCTGTAAGGTGGAGGTACAGTCCCCAATTTTAATGGGAAAACCCACGGGAGAGCCAAATTTCAAATGCCTCTTTTTTTTTTTTTTGGGATATGGTCTCTCGCAGTTAGTTCGAGGGAACTTTTACTGCTTAACCGGACTAAAGTGGCGAGGCCATTTAAGGCCTCCAGCCAGAAGGGGGACTTAATCTAAGCAACAGAACTAAGGGCGTTGCTGGGAGATGGGCTACGGAGCCTAGACTGGCTTTGGGGACGAAGAAGACGGGATGAGTGCGACGCTCCTCGCCGGCGAGGGCGGTACAGGGGTCGGTTTGCGGTTTGTGCGCGTTTAGTGGCTTCCTGGAGTAGGGTGGTGTCATCGTCGGGATCGAAGAGGACATGCCTTGGTCGACGACGTTTCGATATTCGAGATGGTGTATATCGGGCGGCTGCTGCTATCAGCGGGTTGGAATGTTTTTCGGCAGAGTCGAAAAAACGTTTGGCCATCTGTTTTAGAAACTGCTTGATGGTAGGCAGTTTCAGATCCACATCAGGTAGCCTTGCGCAAGAATCGGTTTTGAACCACCTGCAATCTATTCAATCGCCTCATTTTATGCTTCTAAATATATTTTTTATACCACTAAGGTGGCACACAAGCATACGGCCCACCTGATGGTAAGCAGTCACCGTAGCCTATAGCCGCTAGCAATACCAGAGTATCACTAACAGGGTGCCAACCATGTTGTTGATGAGGACTGTCTGTGCTAGCAGCAATACTACTAGCTCAGCGTATCCTCGTGGAGCACTGGCAACCTTACTTACCGCAGAAACACAACACTACATCAAATAGTGTTTTTTCACTGCGGTCTTCTGTATGGCGGAGGTACAGTCCCCAGTCGGGCGGCTCCAATTTGAATGGGATAACCCACGGGATATCCCAAATCGCCCTACTTCTCTTTTTAAAAGCTCATGGTGTGATTAATCACTGTACTTAAGCTTAGAAAAACTCATTTGTACAGGCTGGGATTCGAACCTGGGCCCATCAGATGACAGGCCTGTTGCTACAACCACAAGGCCACCACGGCTTTCAAAATCCATCAATCTCTTCATTCATGTCCGCCGGTTCCGAGTACTCTTAACCTATCCTATTTACTTCCTTTCCTTTCATTTCATTGACATGATTCAATGCGAAATCTACACTTTTTAGGACCAACGCGTTCCCTAATATGGAACATTTTATCAGATTCTTACCACGTTTCCGTAAATATGATGGTGGTTGGAATTTGGAACGCTGCCAAATATCGGACTCTCAAAAATAAATACTAAACTCAGTAAGAACCCGTCTAAATTGTCTGTAATCATGTCAATACGAAAAATATATTCATCGTAGTGAAGAGAAGATACGAGGTAGTCAGTCCCCCGTAGACAAGTAAGCTAGCTTACGCATGCAATAGATTTTATGATCCGCCCGAACTCTAATTTGTTTATCCAAAGTTCTCAGTTTTTATACCAAAATCAAGTTGTTTTTTTTCTTCCGTAATTTTTCTTCCAAGAATGCATATTGTTAGTAGCGTTAGGGTTTTACACTTCAATTCAAATAAAAGCGCTATCTAGATTTTACTTTTTATCAGTCTGTCCGCTGATTATACAATTTTATTACTTATAATTAACACACTATCAATGTGAAATAAAAATTACAGTAACTTTTATTTATGTCAACGGAAGGCAAATGTGTCCTATTTATAAGGCTCACTGTTGATAACGTAAAAATATTTGCAATTATTATAATAATTGATACTGGGTAATGAATCATCACTCATTGGAGTCCTGGAAAAGTTTTCAGGATAGCGATTATCTGTTATGGACAATAACAGATAAATCTAAAGATCTAGAATCTAAAGTAATGTTTGTTCGTAAAATAATGTTATTGTGATCGATTGTGAATAATACACATAGAGTTTCTGAAACCAGACTTTTAACTCGTTCAAGCATAAAGCGTCCGGCCACCTGATGGTGAGCGGTCACCGCGGCCGATGGACACCTCCGTCCAATACCAGGGGTATCACTAACAAATTGTCATGTGTAAAGAAGAATCGCACTATGTAAGGGACGAACAGAAACTTTCTTATTTCACACAACGAAACAGACAAAGAAAAATGCTAGCAAACAGTTATCTTTGCTTCCAGAACAGCTTACTCTAGAATATTTCTGAAAGCCTTACTAAACCTAGAAATACAATAGAACTTAGAAGTAGCTTCTGTGAGTAGAATTTGCTATCGCAGTCGGACGGCTTCAATTATATGTATAAACGGAGATACCGATGTAACTTGCTAAGTTGAAGACTGTTGTGTGAAGTTGTAAGTTTCTATACAATACTAGCTTTATCCCGCGTCTTTTCACGCGTGGTAATGTGAATAAGTCAAGTTCAACATGCTACTTTACCACCTTGTGTGGAATTTCCAAAAATCCTGAAATATGTTTTATTTTATTTTTAAATGAAAGGCTAAATTCCAATTTTAATGTGCATAACTTAAAAAAATTACGATTGACGATTTTCATACATACTTCTTCATCTCCTAATTTACACCCTTAGCAAAAGTCCTTTCTTAGTCACTAAGGCTTAGTTTTGTTGGGTTGCCTACGTCATAAAAGATACATAATGACAAAATATCAAATCTAACCCCAGCCGTTTAGGCTGTGCGTTGACATGTTAAGTCAGTCAGTTTTTCATATATATATACAGATTGCTCGATGTAATGTTAATTTAATCTGTACAATATTGCTCGTGCTATTTCTGGTGGATGAAATCATAAATGCAAACATGACGGAACATTTTATTCCGCAGCGTTGGGGAGCGCGGTCGCCGAACTGAACCAATATTTGTACGATTCTATAGCTCTTGTTTGTAACTATATGCTTACTGCCACATGCGAAGAGATACATTACGCATAATCTATTCTATACCGACATGTGAAAAGGATTTACGTACTTTATGTAATTACGTCACAATCTTACAATTGAATATCAAGGACTAGGTCTTTAAAAGTTTAAATCTTATACTTAATCTTCATATTGACTATCAGACTAGACCGAATGTTTAAAAAACAAAGTAAAAATATCTCAATTAGGCAAAGACAGAATAGGTAAGAGCCATTTATACTCACTCTTTTAGAATCCATTTTTAACGCCCGACTCAAAAAGAGGGGTGCTACAAGTTTAACGCGTGTACCTGTGCCTGTGGCGTCGTAGCTCCTTTTGAGATCCCATTTTGAGATATTTTTTTGGCAAATTTTTCATTATATGTTTTTTTTTAATTTAGATTTTTTATGATTGTTTTTGTTTGGTATTAAGTTATCAATAAAAAACAGTTCTTTGTCACAGCAAAACGTGGTTGGGTAAAGTTAGTTAGAATGAAATAAGCTTGTTTACGTTTTAGCAGATGCGTGAAAAATCTGAAGAAATTTTGATCAACGGGTTCAGGGCACACAGCCAACTGTAGTACGGAAGTAGCGAGGTTATGTAATAGTGTTAGTGAAATGTGTTTCAGTGCTACGACACACCATTTTGGACTACATTAGACTGGCCCTCGTGGCAGTGACATACAAAACGCGTGCGATAATTTTTACGTTTTTTTACCCGACTACGGCGAAGCAAAAAGGAAAAGGAGGGTTATGTGTTTGACATGTATGTATGTATGTTCATCTGTTCCCTCATAATTCCAAATTACTTTTCATAATTTGACAAATGAGGTATGGTAACTTTCGCTTTCAACATTCAATTTTAATTCTAATTTCAACTTTTCAATTTTCCATTTTAAATTCAACTTTCAACTTTCAACATTCAACAAACGCTTAGCCTATAGGCTATGTGACGACACATAAAATTGAATGTGGCGCCCTCTAGAGGACATTATTACTAATTTGTGTAATAGCTGGATTCGTTTAATGATTTCGTACATCAGAATTAGCACCAATAATTCTGTAGCAGGGAACCCTAAAACATGTCACCGTAGAGTGAGGTGGAATGAGGAAATACGCATCAAATTGGCCATTTGGTATATTTATTGGTACACAAATCGTCAACGCTTAGCTCATTTCAACGTTTATCGAAAATACTTACGTTTGGACGTGCGTTGTAAATAAACGCTTGCGTAATTTGTCATTGAAAATTAGTCTAAGGGGTTTCGAAGCGCGATAAATAAAAGAAAATAAGCAGAAAGACTTATTTTATTTGTTTGCGTAAATTACAAGAATATGTTTCAGTCGTGAAACTGTGGGTGTGAAGACATATCGAATACAAACAAATGTCAAAGCAATCCTGAAAGTTCCTGAGCGTATAAAATATTGTTTTGTCTCGAATGAGACTTACAAAGGCAATTGGTTGGTTTTATTTGATGGAAGCCTTAGTAAAGACTGCCAAAATTCGTTTATATTTGCTTCAACTTTCACATTGACTCAACCATGTCATTGTGATTGTTCTCGGTAGTTATTCTACTAGAATTGTTTTCGGTTCAACCAAAAGCTAAAGTAACCAAAGTGATGTATACAGAGTAGTAGTGATTTTTATTACTAACTAGCGGCCCGCCCCGGCTTTGCACGGGTACACATTTATCAAATATGTTGTCTACCCGTGCGGAGCCGGGGCGGGCAGCTAGTATAATATATAGCCTATGCTACTCAGTGATAATGTAGCTTTCTAACTGTGAAATATTTTTTGAAATGGGTCCAGTAGTTTCGGAGCCTATTCAATACAAACATGAAATACACACAAAAATACAAAAAAAATCTTTCCTCTTTATAATGTTAGTATAGATATAGACAAGTGATGTATATACCAAACGCCTAGACGCAAGGCATACCTACACAAATTTTGATTACATTCTCTTCGAGCGCTGCTAATTAGTTTGCACGTGCGTATTGCCAGTCGCGGAACCGACAGCGCTAGACTGAATAAATGCTTGCTTGGCAAGAATCGAACACGCGACGCCTAGCGAAGCAGTCATTTATACCAACCACTAGAGTCATCAATTGGTCCCGTCGATCGAGGATCATCAATTAGTATCATTTGGGGTCGGTCCGTTTCTTCGTGTGAGGTCCCCCCATACCTCATCATGTGTGTGTGTGTGTGAATAGGAAACTTATAGCGAAAATAAAGCGCAAGCCAATATATATAACGTACTGTAGCGCGAGCATGAGTAATTTGCGACATCGTTTTTGTAACGCCTTCGGCTATTTTTGTATTGAAAAATGAACAGCGCTGCGGTGGTGAAAAGTGGAACTAAAATTACTATGACAATTTTGACATTACGCGAGTTACGTTTAGCTTACGTAGTCGAAAAATTTTCCTGAATAAAATAAGTTAATTTAATTTATAAACGAAAGTGTATCTTAGAAGATTATGTTTCCGTCTCGTCGATCCGTCATTTAGTCCCCATGTTTTTAAACATTGCATTTGTTAATAAATCAGTGTTTAAATAATTCATTGAACAGAAAAACACTATCGGCACCTTCTGGGTTACGTCACAGCTGCATTGTAATGCAATAGATGGCACATGGTTTGCATGTCGACTGTCAATAGCATACCACTCTGGAATGGTAAACGGACGCCTATATGTAGAAATACTTGCGTTTTCATCTATCTATACATCGTGTACGGCTAATCTATACAAATAAATTAAATTGAAGTGTCTGTTTGTAATGTCGAACTAACAGCTTTTTACTCAATGCATATGAAAGTAAACACTATACTAATACAATTTTTTTTTGTCTGGCTGTCTGTTTGGGGTAATCTCCGAAACCGCTGGACCGATTTGAATGGATTTTACCTGGCAGATGGCTAAATTTACTGACCGTAACATTTTTTGAAACAATAAAATGGTTCCGCGCATCTAATAAAAAACCCATTAAATTGTGAACAACATACGAACGGCAACGGGACTTATTTGTACAGGACTTTCACTGAAAGGTAGCTGATTAAGCGTAACTTAGGCATGCTTTATTTTGGATTAATTATGGCACGGTGCAACAAAATTAAACCCATTAAATTGTCAACAAAATTAATACCACGCGTACGAAGTCCCGCGGTACAGCTAGTATATAATAAGTACCTGCGTATTTACAAAAATAAGGTTTTTAAACATTCTGTCTCGTATCCATAGCAAAAAGCTTTGCTCAGTTTGGTTCCAGATGGCCTTGCCTTGTGTGATAATGGGCGAGTATTTTTTTTTGTTAATTTTCATATCTACCAACTCAGAAATTCACGAACACCTTGATATTACTACCGTGAAGGAGGAAATTTATAAAACTTCAATAAGGTACAGGCACCGCCTGCTTAACCATCCAAATGAACTTGCTGTCCAGCTAACTAATGCATCATACGTCAGACGCCTCAAAGGCATGACATTCTAACACTCGACAATTGAGAATGGAAAATAAATTAGGGGTTGGTTACATTACTGAATGACACACCCTGCCCGAAACTAATAACCCACACAACATCTGCTTATAATCGACGACTGATTGCAGATTAAATTATATAAAAAAAAACATATCCTTATTAAGGATGGAATATGAAATGCTTAAACCAAGTGTGACATTGCTTGAGACCTTTGGTTTAATTAGACACAACCATATTTGGATTCTTAGATCATTGTTGACTCAGGGTCAATAAATTCGTTTGCTTTTAGCGACAGAAACATATGGCTGGATTATTTAAATGTACAAGGACTAAAAGTCATTATGATTTTGATTAAAATTTAACCTATATAGAAATCATCTTTGCAGTTGAGATACATTTAGTCGCCGGTAGTGTAACCACGTACCAACATAGGGAAAAAGTGATTACCTTCTTTCGTAATGTTTAATTGTTATTAATGTAACTCGCAATGTAGCCAACATTGACCTGTTCCAGTTCTCTCGAAAGATAACATAAAATGATAATTTTATTAAATTAAATGAATTGTGTGAACTGAGCCCGCACTTATGTCACACGGCGGTTTATGTGGCACCACTTAGGTGGCGACACGCATACGGCCCGCCTGATGGTAAGCGGTTACCGTAGCCTATGGACTTAAGTCACACGTACTATAACACGCTTTGTACTAATTTGAGCGTTTAATTTTTCTCCATTCATATTGTTAATTATTGAGACTAACAGTGGCTGATAGACAGACGAAGCACAACGATGATTTTTTTGTATAAATCGTATTCTAAGGTTAAAGACGCAGAAGTGTGACGCGAGGATGGACCTATGTGATGAAAAGATAGTACAGTGCTAGTGCTAAAATCACAGACGAATTCCACGTATCGTGAGTTCTATACGCACACATTTGTTTTACAATAACAATATGCCAGACTTCGAGCAAATATCTGATCTGATAGCTCTCTTGAAGGTCGTCTTACACAGTTTATTACTAAACTAATCGTTAGACTGCTCGCCCTAAAACTTTTTCGTCTGTGTGGTATGTAGTTAATGGTTAATTTTGTGGTACAAAAATCACTCAACTAAACTAATTTGACGGGCCTAAAAAGTCTTGCTGTCTCTTTCTTATGTGCGGGGTTAAATACGGATGGCAATACTTTAGGTGCGGTCAAATTCTTTTAGTTTGGTGATTTTGTAAAACATAATCGGCAGTCGGCACCAATTGTGCCTACCTCTTCAAATATCTTTAAAAGAACCTGTCATCTGTTTTCATATTGTATGTACATTGTACAGGTGAATCAAAGGAGTCTTAACCCCGATTTTGACGAGATCTAAAACTGTATAATTGTTTTTTTTTTTTTTTTTAATATTTCCCAGAATTCAACGCTAATAAGCAACACTATCGATGGTGTAATAAATAATACAGTGTCTAATTAATAAAAATTAATAAAGAGGCTCGTTTCATAGCTAGGATTATAGATTTTCAAAAATGCCATGATGCCGTTTTAGATCTCATCAAAATCGGACCCGAGACTCCTTTGAGATTGACTATTC
This sequence comes from Falcaria lacertinaria, assembly GCA_951449985.1. Classification (NCBI taxonomy): domain Eukaryota; kingdom Metazoa; phylum Arthropoda; class Insecta; order Lepidoptera; family Drepanidae; genus Falcaria; species Falcaria lacertinaria. The sequence goes on along the minus strand of OX602120.1, from coordinate 8,634,302 downwards.
TTCATTGTTTCGGATTAGGCCATTCACGCCCACTTGAAAGATTCATCCTGTATGCATAGGCCTTTCTGCTACATACATATTTATTTAGTTTAAAACATATACAAATAAATCAGTGTTATCACTTCAATTGAGACTACTTTATTGGTTTTTAAACTAATTAACCGGTCTATTGATTGGAATACCAAAACTTGGGCGTCGATCTTTTGTCGTAATTTATACAAGAATATTTGTGTCATGGTGTTGATTAAAATTTTGCGACTCGTTTCAAGGTTCTGACATAATAATGTTGCGAAATGATGAATTAATATCCTTAACTTTACCAATTTGTTTTTTTTTTTTCATAAAACGATATTTAGGTCGCGGTCTAAGCAAAGTTTGAACTATGAGTCTCCGAACCCGACACATTTTTTGTACATGGTTCCTTATATACATACACTCTTATAAACATATACAACCCTATCTAATATACCAGCAGACCAATGTGCTGTGTGTTTATATTCAGTGCCGGTAGCATGAACTTTTTCGACAACGTTTTCGTATCACCTTCGACTATTTATGTATTGAAAAATGAACAGCGCTGCGGCGGTGAAAAGTGGAACTAAAAATTAGTATGACAATTTTGACATTTCGCGAGTTACGTTTTCGTATACGTTGTCGACAATGTTCCTGCTACCGGCACAGCTTATTAATTATACTTTAGGCGTATCGTTCATTTCAGAGTACCAAGGATGGATAGGTAAAGAGTGCTCGGAACCGTCGGTTATTATCGAAACGACTGATGAATGCAGAACCAAATTACTTGTGTTAAATAACTCCTTCAATGACTGCTTATCAATCTTATACAACTGTGTTACAACGTCTTGGTCTCATTCATACACTTATCACATATTATTCTTATGTCAAAACTTTTTGACATTCCACGTTCACAGCTTATGTCAAAACCCTTTTGACATTCCCCGTTCTTTCCACAGACAACCTAGATAGGTTGAAAAAGCTAACACTTGTGCAAGTCTAGAGTGAAATAGTGCTATACTCTCTGCCTTTCCTGAAAGGGGGTTGGCGCGATGACGCTTGTATGCAACTTGTATGCATGTTAATTGACATCCTTCCACTGTTCATGTTCAGTTTGTTTCTCTTGCCAATAGATGGGAGCAGGTGTGACGGGGCCTGGCGGGCGGCGGGCCTTAGAGCTCATGCTGTCTGGAGGGCTCAAGTCCTTAGCGAGACCTGCCAAGCCAGTGCGCAGGGCCGCGTCCAGAGACTCCGTGCTGTCGCAGCCGCAGCCCTTGCTCGAAGGTGAGGATCTACTCACATACCCTTACTCAGCCGTATATGACACTTTGTTGTTAGAAGCGTCGTGCGCATAAAATTAAAAATGGATAATGTTCGACGTGTTCCGGAAAATCTTTATGATCATCACAGTATTATGTAGCTGACTGCATGTCCCTATTAACTTTTAAGAACAAAAAACAAAATGAAACATATTTATACGGATTTACAGACTGTTAAATTATACGGTGCTTATGTTTGATTATGAATATTTTCTGCTTCATTCTCCTCTTAAATCAAGGCCGAATAGAAATTTATACATGTTTTTCCCCATTACTCCAAAAACCGTGATGATTAGTAATGAGATTATTATTAAGCTTGTTCTTATAATGTTTCCAAGAACATGTATTATGTCACCTGTACTGTGAAACTAATTCCCATTTAGCTGAAATATTCCTTGTTTCATCTGTAAGCGAATGATGCCCTAGTGTGCAGATATAACACTTTGTCATGTCAATTGTACGCAGAAGAGAGAGCTCTGGCTTCAATATTTATGAAAACATGTTTAATTAACCAAACCATCTGGTAGCCAGTCTCGAGGGAAATATCTAAAATGTATCATCGCGTTAATTTTCGATTATCCCTGAAATTGGGTCGTCTGTCGCCGTACCCAAGGGCTTAAAATTTACAACTTTTCATTGTACATTTTCTGTATGATTATTTTGTGGTGTTATGTAAAATGCCAACCATTTTCTGGCTAGCCGTTAGATTATAATGCGCGCTATGAGCCTTTCGATTTCATTCAACACAATAGAAGTAAAGAGCCTTGATTTCAAGGTCGGCTTGCGTAGTTTGTAAACCTAGTTTAAAAATTCTTTGCTGCAGGCTATTCGATTAACATTTTTGCTGAAGCTATTATAATCGGTATTTATAATTGTTTTTAGCCTTTAAATATAATGTTTACTAATTTAGGATGTGTTTTAAGTAATCATAGTGATATCCGCTTGATTTTCCGTATTGATCGCAGTTTGTTGTTTTGACAATTCCTTCTACTAAAGGTCCCTGGAAATTAGTTTTCGCAGCGTACGTGTTCTCACAATCACGAAACAACCCATTGTTGCCTCCATTGTGTAATGGAAAAGTTCTTTTCTGCTTTTTCTTCGTGTTTTTTGTTACACGTGTGCTATGTAGTATGTCTTTTGTCGTCGTTGTGTTTGTTTTTTAGTATTTCCTTTGAAAACATTGTTTGGATGCTCTCGGTACGTTATTCCCTACCGTTGTAGCACGGTAGTACTGGAACAATTTTTACATTGTCATTGAGCTCATATGCAAACACATAAATGTTTGTATGTTCTGTCAACTCATTGTGAGTAGTCTTTTCTTCTTAAAGTTTGTAACCTTGAATTCTGCGGCTTATCTTTGGGTTCCCCTGCGAACAATTCGCGTATCTTATCGCTCTTTCTGCTTTTATAAGCACTGATTCGGCTTGAAATTTTAATTAGAGCTTTGCCTGCGCTGCTGTACTTGGTGCTAAATATTCCTTTCACCGCTTTCACATCAACATTTAAAGTTTAAACGAAAGTTCTGCGCTTTGTCAGTGATCCTCTAGAATCGTGATTGTTTTATGTGTAAGATACAAAATATTAATAATGTATGGTATTATACCTGTCACTCTTAGTTATTAAGGTGCTTGACCTCTTTTAGTTAATTCGTTGTTGTTAGGGCACATTCGCTTTTAGTTCTTGAACTATTTGTTTCTTAGTTTTTGTCTGCTTCGTTTTTTTGTGGTTAATTATTTGAAGTTCAACGGCATTCGTCATATTTTGTTATAGCAGAAAGTCTGTGTAGTAGGCGCTTGGTGTAAGAGTACGGCTAGTTAAGTGAAGCTAAATAACTAATTAATTTTGTACTGTACTCTTATTACCTATCAATTGTAAATTTCTACTTTCATATTTTTTTATACCTCTAAAATGGCAAACAAGCCTACGGCCCACCTGATGGTAAGCGGTTACCGTAGCCGATGGATGCGTTCATCACCAGGGGTATCACTTTAGCGATGCCGACCTTTCAGAAATCTCTTCACACCCATACTCTTTTGGGAAAACCACGGCGGGGAGTTCATTCCACTGTTTAATGGTGCGCGGGAGGAAGCTCTTTTGGAACCGCGCAGTTCGGGACCATTTTGGTTCCAATGTGTGGGGATGAATTCCCCGCCGGTGGCGAGAGGTGTGATGGTAATTTTTTTTGTATGTTTTTAAAATAGTAATTGCTGAGTTTCTTTCCGGATTCTTCTCAGCAAAACCGACCTTCCGAATTCGGTAGATTCTGACGATTTGAAAGTGCTTGCCTGTAAAGTCTAGTCAAATAAATATCTTTTTGATTTTGAGTTGCCGTGGGCATTGTGTCAAACAATATTTTCATCAAATAAATAATATTTGTATTCTTGCTATGTTTCGTGAACAGTGTTCGCAAGCTTTTCTTCCGTGTTACACGTATTCTCCTATTGATAGGCATAAATCGCTTATCATCATCCACGTGCTATTTATAAGGTGAAGCAAATAAGAAAATAATCCTATAAGGTGAAGTAAATAACCCATCGTCGTCGGATGCTGTGTTGCTCCCATAAATCAGTTGCTTATCTATTGTGCCTTAAATGGGTAACCTTCTGGTCTGCACCCTAAAAGCAATCCCCTCAACGCAAACCCTTTCATACTTCGTGAAATAAGGGTCCGCATTGAAGAATATAATCGCTGGCTTGAAAATAGATTTACGTAAATCAAATGTATACATTAGGGAAATACAAAAATACATCTTCCAATGTCGTGATGGTGGTGTTCCAAGTCAACTTTTCGGCATCATAAAGGACTATGAAGCAATAACTTATTCTAATATCCCATGAACATTCTAATTAGCAGGCCAATAAAGATAAGCAATTTGGACAGAATATGTCCATCCTACTTATATCATAAATGTGAAAGTTTGTAAGGATGGATGTATGGATGTTTGTTGTACGATCACGTAAAAACGGCGCGACGGATTTGTATGAAATTTGGCACACATAATAATAATAATGCTTGGACATTATCACACAGCGCCATCTGGCCCCAAACTAAGCAAAGCTTGTATTATGGGAACCAGTAGCTGATATAATACTTATATACTTTTTTTTTGTAAATACATACTTATAATACATACCAAACGCCCAAACGCAAGGCAAACATATTTGTCACATAAATGTTTGCCCTGGCGGGAATCGAACCCGCGACCTCTAACGTAGCAGTCAGGTATACTAACCACTAGAACAGCGGTCACGTCACATAGAGTTTATAACCTGGATTAACACATAGGATGCTTTTTATCCCGGAAAAATGTTAGGTTCCTTTGGAATTCTAAGCTCAGTGTGTGTGATGTTGCGGGCAGAAGCTAGTAATGAGATATGGTCCTGTGTCCGCTAAGTATTGATTCTTAAGCCGGCGGTTATTACACTGTGAATTTTCCGTGAACCGTAGCCCTAGCAAGAACCACTTTTGACTACGTATTCGTATCGGCTTCGGCTATTTTTGTACGGGAAAATAAACAGCGCTGCGCCGGCGAAAAGTGGAACTAGATAGATAGATAGATAGATAGATAGATAGATAACAAGTTTATTCACCAAAAAACTGCAATCACAAAAATATTTACACAGAAAAAGAACACTAAGTAAATTAAGACAAGAACGGAATTAGGGGTTAGTCACAATTGGAACTTAAAAATATGTTAGTGACAAATAGTTGCTTAGCTACATAAAACTGGTGTTCAATTTACTGCGTGCGTTACAGCAGTGGGAAAGGGCCATAGCTCAGTGTGTAACATTGCTGCAGTAGCAAAACACTGGTTTTCAGCTATTGCCTGGGCCTAACAAAAAATTCGTACGATAATTTTGACATTTACAGTGTTATATTTTCGAATACGTAGTCGATATTCTTGCTACCAGTACAGCTTTCAATTCACATAAATACGTAGATGTTCTCGATGCGAGTTATTCATGAGAAAGTACCGTTAGATGTTGTAGATCGATCGACTGTGGCCATTTCACTAGAGGTGCGTGATGACTGACTACACAACGTCGACATAATAGAGATGTTCTTTGTTACGTTGGTTACGCCTTTCTTTCATTAGATACGATTTCTGTATACCACTAAGGTAGTAAATAGGAGGGGCAACATGATTGGCTATTTGCTACGATATGACGCATTTATACGAAATATAATGGAGGGAAAGATCGAAGGAAAGCGTGGTAGAGGAAGGCCAAGTATAAGTTACCTGCAACAGATAAAGACGAAGGCTAACGTTATGTCGTACCAAGAGGTCAAAGAGATGGCTAACTATAGAACGGCTTGGCGATTGCTGCACCGACAAGAGCCTAGGTCTTAAATAGATGATGAAGGTGGCAAATAAGCATACCCACCTGATGGTAAATGGTCACCACAGTCTATGGACGGTTGCAACACCAGGGGTATCACTCGCGTGTTGCCGTTGGTCATGGGCTGACTGATTGTAGTTGTGTCCGTCTTCTTTGATTCAGCTACGACCACGGCCGATGCAACTCGATCGAAACGTCGAGAGGTTAATAAACAATTTAATATCACGTGTAAGACCCGTTTTCATATATGGTACCAATACTGTTGTTCAAAATTACTAAACTTAACTAATTTGACATATCGAAAAATATTTATTTAGTTATTTATTAAGAAATACCAACAGTATACATATTAAAAATTACTAAGGAAACATTCTTAATCAAAAACAAGTTCTGATACGTAAGCCCATTACAAGTGTTTACAACATTAATATTGCCATCCTTATTTAACCCCGCACATGAGAAAGGGATAGCAAGACATTTAGACCTGTCAAATTAGTCAAGTTTAGTAATTTTGAACAACAGAATCGACACCAATGTGCGTTTAGATCGCGTAAGTTTGAAACATATATTAAGGGATGTTGTTATGACTTGCCTGCAGGTTTGAGGAAGTGTTCGACAGTGCTCGCGCTGACAGATCGTGATCGGTCAGAGCCGATACGCGCTCATAACCGCCTGCGCGCGCCCTCCGTCTGCTCCCGATGTTCCTCCTTGCTGTCTCTCGCCGGCGCCGGAGGGTCCAGGTAAAATTAAGTTTTTTTTTGATACCACTAAGGTGGCACACAAGCATACGGTCCCCCTGATGGTACGCAGTCACCGTAGCCTATAGCCGCTAGCAATGCCAGGGATATCACTAACGGGCTGCCAACCATGTTTTTGATGAGGACTCGCTGTACTAGAAGCATTACTACTAGCCCAGAGTATCCTCGTGGAGCACTAGAAACGTTACTTAAAGTTGTGTTATTTGTTATTTGACGGTCTTCTGTAAGAAACAGTCCCCAGTCGAAATTCCAAATTTACTGGGAATACCCACGTGAAATCCCAATTTGCCCTACCTCTCTTTATGACAGCATTATCTTTTTAACCACAAAGGAGGCAAACGAGCGTGGTCACCCATTTTTCACCCATTAGAACCTTAGCGGTCCCGGTAAGCAAACATTGTTCTGAGATTCTGACATAAAAGAAAATTACAGTGTATAACAACTAGGAATTTCGACAAACTACCAATAAAAACTAGCCAGACCGGAAAAATGCATCAAAATCGGTCACACCATTTAGAAGAGGTATTTAGGAGGAGTTGTATTTAAAAAGTTTTCAAATTATGATTTATTTCTAACAATTGGAAAACCCACATATTTCGTTAGTTATCTTTACCTCTGATTCAGACTCACTTTGCCTTATGACCTTGAGTATTAAACCAGTGGGAATACCGATTAATATACATATCTAATTCACACTTGATCCTTATCTACTTATCGCATGCAATTTAGTCGACAAATTATTACGAGGATACAAACAGCGCGATGGTTTCAAACTTGTCTTGAGTATTACAATTAACAAGCAGTACAAGGTACATATAATTATATAATTGCACTCATTAACACTCGTCTTTGTTCTAACTTCTTTTCTAGCCGTTAGTTAAAATAAAAAAGGCGGATGGATCTTTGCGGACAACGAAAGTGACGCTTAAAGCTACGCCCTGCAGTGTAAATATACACAATTACACACGCACAAAACTACAACTAATTTTCTAATCAATCAATCTAAAGAGAGGTCGGGCGATTTGGGATTTCCCGTGGGTTTTCCCATTTAAATTGGAGCCTCCCGACTGGGGACTGTAACTCCACCTTACAGAAGACCGCAGTGAAATAAAAATAACACTACTTGATGTAGTGTTGTTTCTGCGGTGAGTAAGGTTGCCAGTGCCCCACGAGGATACGCTGGGCTAGTAGTAATGCTGCTAGCACAGTGTGTCCTCATCAACAACATGGTTGGCAACCCGCTACTTATACCCCTGATATTGCTAGCGGCTATAGGCTACGGTGAGTGCTTACCGTCAGGTGGGCCGTATGCTTGTGTGCCACCTTAGTGGTATAAAAAATATCTAGAAACACCAAAACATCGTGGTTCGTGACCGATATCGCTAGCAAAAGTAATCGATTACTTAGCAATGACCTATCGAATTATTGAAATTTCTATAGCTATAGGCACATTATCTTATTAGACGGCTCTGATCAAATGAAAAAGGTCGATGGAACATTGCTATCAACGAAGTGACGCCGGTTAAAACTACACCTTTCCCACGCACTACATATTGGTAAAACCGGCGTCACTTCGTGGTCCGCAAAGTACCATCATTTTTTTATTTGAACTGACATCTAGCCATGTTGTCTTTAATATAGTTCATCCACATTTACTCAGGTCTGCCTTAATTTGCCTTAGCATTGTGTTTGTGAACATTCTTAACAAGCTGGAGTCCCTCAAGTGCCGTCAATGTGCTTGTCTTGGTCCAGGGCACATATTTTCTGCATTTGCGGTTGAAACTCTAGGACCTGTGCCACGGATATTCTTCAGCTTTTTAAGGCGGTCTCACGTTGGCTGGTTGAGGCCTCTAGTGACATTGCTATCCAGCGTGGCAATGCTGCCAGCTTTCTTGGCACACTCCCACGTGATTCTCGTTTGGGTCAGATCTTTTATCTATCTACTAGCGGCCCGCCCCGGCTTCGCACGGGTAGACATTAGTTTCAGAGCATAGACATTTATCAAATATTTTGTCTACCCGAGCGAAACCGGGGCGGGCAGTTAGTATAATATATAGCCTATGTTACTCAGTGATAATTTAGCTTTCTAACGTCGAAAGATTTTTTGAAATCGGTCCAGTATTTTCGGAGCCTATTCAATAAAAACCCACAAAAATACAAAAAAACAATCTTTCCTCTTTATAATGTTAGTATAGATATAGATTAGTATAGAAGTATAGATATAGATAAGTAGGTTGGTTAAGTTATGTTTTTTGTAAATAGAGAGATGTATTTTTACAATGTCTTCTTCATCTTGCCTTCTGTCAGGTATTCCCTGGACGGCGCTGGCGGTGGCTTCGTACCGGCCGCTCCGATCAACTGCAAACTGTGTTTGGAAGACGCAACTCCTGACAAGATCACCATCATCAGTGGCTGTGGCTGCACCTTCTGCACTAAGGTTAGCTTTAATTACAAGATGAAAAGTTAAACGTTACACGTTTACATCGGTTATTGATAGATCGAGGTGGGTTAACGATAACATGTTTAGCAGCGCGACATAAACAACTCTTGAAATCTTAATCATTTACTAAAATAACGGTTGCTTCAAAATTTTGACCTGTACATAATATTTTGTATGTTTTTTTAAATATCATATTTGAAACTCATAGATTAACGAGTTTCAATGATGTATTCCTGACACTGTCCATAGGTCACGGTTAGATCTAAAAGTGTCTTACAAAATCCTCACTAACTGTTTTTGAAACATTATCCGGTTTAAAATTTGACGGGGCTAAGCCTTTCAAGTTCAAAATGCGGACACGCTTAAGAAGCCAAACGCACTATGAGATATAAATAAGCATGAACTTGTGAAGTTACCATAATAATCTTATTGGTGTTGTATACTGAAATAGTTTCGGTCGTAAGTCTTCAAGTGCTTTATTCCGGGTCTTCAACAAGATGTGTTGACATTATAAATGTCCGATTGCAAAGGTCGTGACCTGTTGACCTTTGATAGGTTGTTATGTACCAAAACATTTCATGGAAGTTCTTTTACTGGTAGCTATTTGATAAATTGCGAGAACAATACCCGCAAAAAGATGTTTGCGCAATAATGTCCAAATCGTGCGCAATTTAATTTGCATTGACAGGTTATAAAATTTTGACGGATTACTTTGTCTGTGATTGTTGGTTGTTCCGACCGCAGGTCACAACTCTTTTAGGTGCTTGAATAACTAATTTTTGGTCTGCATTTAAGTTCGCAATTTGCTTAGTAGTTACGAATGAGGCTATATATTGAGTGCTTTAAATATTTGTGAGATGTTGTTCTCCATTGTTCAAATTAATCAATATAAATGAATAGTTGCCAATTTAGATAATTTATACAAATATCTTCTTGAATCTGTGGTTTGGGTTGAATTACGTCCATTGTGTCGATCCCATTCTTACAGATTTGTAGCTTTTGGTAGTCTGCTAATTCTTTACGTCATAGGATTCTGGTAATGGTAATTGAGTCGTGACGGAATGCTTTGAACTTGACGCCCGTTTGCAGAATAGTCTCGGCTCTTTCTGCTTCGACTGTGTCGCAGTGTTCCCTACCTAATTGGATGAAGTGCTTTCATCTTACATTTTCCTCATCCGTCCATCCACTCTGTTTGAACAAACAAGGCTATTCCGCGATAAGTATGTACTTATTGCATACCCATTACGTATATTTTGAATTTCAAATGTTTCACAAAAGCTGTATATTTATCAATGAAACCATAGCACTGGAGACATCATGTTCTCGAAGAAAACGTTCTGTTAAAAAACAACTGGCTTACGCATCTATGATAGAGCTTACCTATAGAATATTAATTTTAAATTTTCTAGGGTCGGCAACGCTAGAGTGATACCCCTGGTGTTGCATTGCAAGCGTCCATAGGCAGCGATGCGTATGCTTGTTTGCCACCTTAGTGGTATATATAACAACAAAATTAGGCTTGGTATCTGGTAGAACTATTAGCATTACTTTTCAAATAGGTTCTTTTATTGCAAGAAACTTTCGCTTATCTATTTCAATTTGAAGGGCATTCCGGCTATTAAAATTACTATTCATGAGACTGAATAACTTATTTCAGAATAAACATTAGTAGGTATTGTATTACTAATGTCCCGATTTGAGGAAATAATAGTAGGTACTACTAGTGTCTCGATTTGAAGTGACACGCGCAATGCCGTAACTGCTACAGGCAAGATAATTGACATCAAACGATTGAACTATTATTTTCAACACGAAATAAATGATAGACGCATGCTGGGTGGCAGCCTCTATTTAAAGCCGGCATTAAACTGTCTGAACTCGGGTTAATTAGTACCGCGTGGTCAGGGTATTAATAAACGTGCATCTAAAAATAGACAATGGTTCACATGATCGTTGGATCGCAACATTTAACCTATAAGGCGGCCCGGTATTTCCAGAGAGTAATTATGTAAAACGGAACTAAGAATCTGTCATATGTCATCTACAGTTGTGTGTAAAAAACATTGTAATTGATCAATTTCGTTGCGCGTACGACACGCACACAAAATCTCAAGAGCAGTGTCAAATTGTGGATGCTGATAATTTTGAACAATTTCCGAAAACAAGTATTTATATATAAGCAGACCATCAATTATAAAGAAGATTACATCGTGTAGTGTGTGTAAATATGACAATTACAACAATACAGTCTTATGATTAAATGTTTAAAGTAAGCGTTAAATTTTCACCGAAATGGTAATCATATGAATTAACAAGCCAACGGAGAAGCACGAGACATCACACTTATAGTTTCGGTAGTTATTTTGTTTGTATGTTATTAAAGCATTTAATTTTTCTCTCGGTTTCGAATAAATCCCATAAAAACTCAATGCATGAGAGAGAAGGAATCAATTGCCTATAATTATGAATAGTCAGTGAGTTGTCGTGTTTCATGTTGACGTGTATTTTCGATAACACTTACTTTTCTATCACAGTAAAAATGCAACTGGAATTTGTAGTTATATGCAAATTGCAACATAGTACTTTATAGTTAACAATAGTAAGATTAACTGCACCACGAATTGCTAAAGAGCTATCTAACTATGGGTTTGGTTGGGCTCTATCGATTTCATACACATCTTTTAACTTTGCTTGTAGCTCAGTTCTTAAAGCCCTACTCTGTATCGTCAATGTTAATGATGTTGTTGATTTGTATGATCTAATTGTAATTATTTATCGGAATTATTTCATTCATTGTCATACTTTCCTTATCCTCCAATTTGGTTTGGCAGAGAGTATAGAGCGCAGTTTTGCTCTGTAATCTATAATCATTACCATAAATATAATGATATAAGAGCGGGACTCTAATCGGTGCAACTGATACATCTCCATCCATTTTCTTCTGTCCAGCCAGCGAACCATCACAAATCTTAATCTATTTGACTTCCTAATACGCCGTTTTCTTCCTCTTTTCTCTTAGTTCTCTTCTACGTTTCCTTCTAAGATAATCTTTAAAGAAGTTATTTTAAAAAATTTAATATTCAAGAACTTAATAGTATATGTATGATGTTGTTAAGTTCATACAATATGGCAGCTTAGGCTTACGTCTTGTTTAACAATGACGTGTCACGTGAACTTGTCTGGATTCCTACTTTGACGTCATCTAATGGCCGGTCTATTAGAGTGCCATGTAGTTTATGAAGTAGGAGCTGAACTATTTTGGGTATGTCATAAAATATTGATGAGATTGCGAGGATAAATGAAGTTATGTGTGTTCATATTGACGAACTTTAAGTAATTGAGTATGTATGAAGGATCAGCATTGCCATACAGCGGGGCAACCTCCTTGGCACCCTCCCGCGTGACAACAATTTGGGACAAGTGTTTTATTTTATTTAATTTATATTTTTTTTATATTAGGTAATTTGAGGTATTAGGTAATATTTTTCTTTCTCCTTGTGTTTTTAAAAGTTAGTTTCCAATAACACTATAAAAAATTTAATATGTTCGTTCACTAACTCTATGCTAGTATCTGAATTGTGCCATTGTTTGTGAAAATGTTTCTGTGATGCTATTGCTATCAGAGTAATTTCATCAGATTGATATTATTTTCGTCCAGTTTTAGTGCCCGATGCGGTCATTGAACTTGGCAATGTTTCTGACTTGGCAAATTTCTAAATTTAAACTTGTTCATACTGTCTCCTTTGCACGTAGTCTCGGGATTTATATTGGGCAATGTTTGAGTTCCGTAAAGCTTCGATCATGTTTTGCTTCACTACTGACGTCTGTGAATGGTCTTGTTGTATTTATTATAGTAACAAAGGTTGGTGACATATTTCCATCGTCAACAACCGCTTCTAAAAGGTTTCGGCATCTATTTACGGAATGCGTAGGACCGTTGATGTTCGTTACATATTTATTTGTATGTGTCCCCATTTGTATATATCCTATTTTACTTAATCAAGTATATCGTACAATCATGCTGCTACGGACTTGAACCTTTTGGAGTAAACAAAGAGATTAAAGCTTTAGAAATTTGGTATCTCTCTTGTCTTACACACTAACTTTACTGTCTTAATTCACGCATATCTTTTAATTAATCTCCCGTGGGTTTTCCCATTAAAATTGGAGCCGCTAGGGACTGTATCTCTACCTTGCAGAAGACCACAGTCAAATAACACTACTATGATTTAGTGTTCTGATTCTGCGGTGAGTAAGGTTGCCAGTGGATGCCACGAGGATACGCTGCGCTAGTACTAATGCTGCTAGCACATTGAGTCCTTATCAAAAACAGGGTTAGCAACTCCTTAGTGATACCCCTGGTATAGCTAGCGGCTATAGGCTACAGTGACTGCTTACCATCAAGTGAGCCGTACGCTTGCGTGCCATCTAAGTGGTCTAAAAAAATTTGTAAAAATGTGTTAGTGTACTATTCCAATATATTACTATGCAAACAAATGTCTATGTAAAGTAGATGGGTATATTTATCGGCATTTGAGTGCATCGCGTGTGCCGATGTATTGTTTGTCCAACTGGAAACAACGGGCTCGTCGTGATGAATGCCAACGAGCCGATTCATTGTCGCAGAGTTAAGATATATATGGAAGAGATCTGACCGTATTAAATTTGTGTCATGTCAATTTTAAAATAACCTTATTATTGCCGAATACTGAACCGCCATTCAAAGTTTGAAGGCCCACGAAACTGTTGGAAGCGTTGTCACAATACAATTTCGCATTTAAAATCGGAGGCCACTCAAAAGTAATGTGGCATCAGATTTGATTGGCGTTTTGGTGTACGGCCTTATGTGCATTATAAGCAAAGCTGCAATTTGCTGAGTGCTTTTTAGTCTCTTTTTCAATTCCACGACAGCTGATTATAATCACGTTGTATAGTTTGAAAGATAAATCAATTATTTCGACGAATAAAATCCCTTAAAAAAATGTCTACCAAATTATTTAATGTTCTGTGTTATGTGTTCTTTTTGAGTTTATTGTATTAAAATATGTTCATGTCTATCGTCTAAAGTAACACTTATTTTCTTAATAACACTTTAATTCAGTGGTGTGATGAAATAGGCCCTTTTGTGACATTGGCATTTTAACTATGATGGTTGCAAAACTTAACGAGTCGTAACGTGACTTGTGACTTCTTAATAGGTAATAGTAAATTTAACGCAAGTCGCAATTATTTTAAAACTGCATTTATACTTGATTGTTAATTGCGGTGCATTACGATGCTGCCGTCACGTTAAATTATCAAATTGGCTAAAGTAAACTTGCATCCAAACTATCAAGTGCAATTAAATACTGAGAAAACGTGAACTAAGTATACATACTATAGTATAATAAATTCGTTTCAAGTAAATTTTTGAACTCAATCATTGGAAATCATTTTTTTTATACCACTTAGGTGGCAGAGAAGCATATGTTTCACCTGATGGTAAGTGGTCACCGTAGCAAAAATGTTCAATGTTGTTAGTTCCAGCTTGTGTGTAGTAAATTATCCGTGTGCACCTGTTGAAGTAAATAATTCAGAGCGCACTCGGTGAATGAATATTGCATTACCGCTAGCCAGTATTACAAAGACGAACTAGCACAAGTATACGGATGCTGGGCAAGTAAATAAAGTCAGTAACGTACCGTCAAGATTACTGAGCTGCTGGTAGGTTTTAATGAGGTCACCACGACAGATGATAGCGATAATAATGACAGCCAGAGTACATGATACCGGCGGACATGTTTGAAGAGCTTGATGAATGTAGAGGAAGCAAAAGAGTTTTGCAAGTCAATAGTGAAATGGCGCTCTATACTCTCCGAAAAAGACGGCTCGATGTTATGTATGACGGCGAAAGATGCGTAGGGTTCATCGTCGTGTTGATTCTCCTTAAAAATCCCTAACATCCTTCATTTTTTGAGACAGTCATTAGTGTCTTAGATGTGTGCGATTATTTCGTGGAGTCGGTAATGATCCTGGAAGTTCTTGAAAGTGATAGTGATGCAATGTGAGACTTCATCGTGTCAAATCTCTTACTGAAAATTGAGCAGCTCAGGCTCACGTTACTTCTGTTTACGTGACTTTGTATGTATACATTAGTAACAAGCTACTTTCCTAAGCAGTTGTGCAAAAATCTTTCAAGAGAGCATGGTCCCACTCTTATTCAAAATCGCTAGGATGCCTTATATTATGGTTACTCTGTTTTGCCTATCGCTATTCACTAGTCGTTCATGAGTATTGGATACCTTAATAAATATGCCATCGTTTATATCGCCGACAGACGTTGAGGACAACGTCTGTCGGCGATTGAAGACAACGACAACGGCAACGTCTGTCGAAGACAGGAGTCTTAGCTATGAATTAATGTATCAAATGCACCATAGAAAAAAGGACCTTTAGTTTATCCCAAAATTTAAAACATTCCGTTTCTTTTCTCATTTTATTCTATTATAAGAACCTGCTCCTGACAATACCAAACATAAAAACAAAAGAATCAGCGAAATCGGTCCAGTCGTTCACGCGTGATGCCGTGACCAAGGGAAATAGGGATTCATTTTTATATACATAGACATAGGTGTAGATTCTGTTGTACGAAACTTCTAAACTTAACTAATTTCAAAAAATATTGCCATCCTTATTTAACCCAGCGCATGAGAAAGGGATAGCAAGACTTTTAGACCTGTCAAATTAGTTAAGATTAGTCATTTTGAACAACAGAATCGACACCGTTGACAGATAGATTTAAACCAAGCGTTACTAGTGCAGTTACCTACTGCGCTCAATCAGGCGTTCTATGTACTTAAATTTCTATATGTATATGGTTTCCGAAAGCGGTAAAACCTGAATGGGAACGAGTAGTTGTTATTATTTACTTGGTGTTATATTTAATAACAGCTATACGTGAGCTATGTATGTTGTACGCACATCTCGTTGTTAAGTTAATTGAATAATGATTGTCTTAGTGTATATACTATTTACCAACACACTTATGTTATAATTACGAACCAAATTGTAGTATGATTTACTTAATTGCGTTATTATAGTGTTTATTTAAGATTTGTTGCTAACGTTTTGTTTGTGTGGCTTAGTTTATAATGATATTATTTACAATCGGTAACTATATTTCTTCCGAAACCGTGCCGGTTGCAAGAACATTGTCGACAACGTATTCGAAAACGTAACTCGCGAAATGTCAAAATTGTCATACTAATTTTTAGTTCCACTTTTCACCGCCGCAGCGCTGTTCATTTTTCAATACAAAAATTGTCGAAGGCGATACGAAAACGTTGTCGACAATGTTCCTGCTACCGGCACCGTAATATGAAGTATCATTGAAATTAAACAAACTAAAATATTTAGTTTGTAAATCGCAGCGAATTTAACAGACCGTGAAATACGTTTTGTAAAGAGCATTTTGATGGGTCTGACAGTCGCCGTGTTTAAAGGTGGTTGTAATACTTGGAACGTTGCCGAAATATTAAATAGTACTGAATCATCGCGTTGGAAACTAACTGCTGTTTAACACTTAACCCAGGCACCAGATAGATTTTCCCTTTAATATAGGTTCCGAAAGTCTCGAGTTTTTTGGAGACTGGCGATAAGTGGTACACTATATCCTTTGCCTGTCCCTCTGAATCATTACAATATGATCATAAGTAATTAGGAGACGCTTTTAGTATTTTCATAGGAGGAGTCTAATAAGAGTCTAAGAATAATTCTTTCTTTCTTTCTTGCTTTCTTTCTTTCTAAAATATACTTTATTGCACATAGAGTAACAAATGTAATAACAATACAATTAAGATAGCATTAAGGTTAAACAATAAACAATAACAAACTTATCGCTAGAGCGATCACTTCCAGACAACCCTTTAGGTAACTACACACAAGAGGAGCGCAAGGGGCGAAGGGCAGCACAAAAGAGCCCAAGGGTCGAAGTGCGTCTGGGGTAGCTCGGACCCCACAAAAGCTCAACTATAAGATAAGATAGGTAACTACATAAGAAGCGAAATGGACTCTATTCTATACTGAATATGGCATGCAACAAAGCTGTGAAGAAGTTTTTTGAAGGGTTGGCACCAATTTCTCCAGTCCTGCAAGCGCCCAAGAACTTTGATGATGACTTAACTGTAAGGTCTTATGCTTGTTTGCAACATTAGGGTTAAAAACAATATAAAATTCCACGGCGATGAGGAATTATGGCAGGAGCCCGCTTGTTGCTGTGAACGGCTTATGAATCGAGCAATTTTCGACCTTATGACCTATTCTACTTATTTACCTATTCTTAGCTGGATTTGCAGAATTATTTATGCGCAAAGTTGGTTGACTCGTTAGGACTTGCTTTCCACTAATGTATGCCGATCTCGGGTCTCGGAAGCAAACTGGATCTACCTACCTGCGTGGTGAAGAATAATATGTATAAGAAGGAATGTAGCTGGACAAATTTTATTGTTATTCTTGATAATCCTGTGGTTTTGTAGAATATACTATCAGAATGTTGAGTATGGATTGCAATAGTGTCAAATAAAATTTAGAAAGATAAAAGATGCTTTATTCAATTCAGGAACACTGATGAAATTAATGTCATGTTTTTTTTTGTTGCGCTCTGCCGGCGAAAAGTGGAACCAAAAATTCATTTGGACATTTTGAGAGTTACCGATAAAGATGCTACGGTTTATCTCATCAATTGTCCGTTTAACTGCCAACAATACAATTCACACTACTCGTGTTCATATAAATAAGTAGAACAAAGGTACAATAACATGTGTCATGGTAAATAATTCAGTTCACGAGCGGAACGTTTTGGACTGCATATTGCATGAGCATCCTCCAAGGGCTTTCCTCGAGATGTTTAACTAGCCCTGTAAGGTGTCTGAAGGATGGTATTATCCTCCCTATTAATTCCAAATCAACAAGATTGTTCATAGCCAGGAATTGTGACTGATTTTTGGCAACGTTTTTTTTATCTATTTTTCTCGCTTCTGTAATGTCTCTGCCTGCCCGAATACATCAGTACAGGACGTGATGCATTAAGACCAACGTTATAAAATACTAGCTTCTGTCCGCGACTTCGTCCGCGTTGAGCTTAGAATTCCAGAGGAACCTAATATTTTCATGGGAGTCTTTCTAGTTGGGAGGCTATTGGGACTGGGACCGCGGTTTAAGCCACCTTGCATTTAATAATTATTTTTGATGAGGCAATCGCGACCGGGACCACGTTCCCAAACGCCACCTTGGAATCAAGAATAGGACTTTTTTGATGTTCTTTGTGTTTTGGAACGTGAGGCGAACGATTCTCTTGTTGCTCACTTGGAATTCTTAAGGAAGATATTATACATAATGAACACTGTGTCAAATAGGTAAGGTGACGAGTTTCAATATACACGCCAATCCGGCTGCAGGAAGTAGGTGAAAATTTAATTTCTAACTTTCTCTCCCTCTGACAATATGACCTTATTGAATAAAACATTGCAAAGGTAGTTTTCTTTCTTTCTTTATAAACCACTTAGGTGGCAAACTAGCATGTGGGCCGCCTGATGGTAAGCGGTTACCTATGGACGCTTGCAACATCACGGGTATCAGTCGCGCGTTGTCGAACCTGCAGAAATCTATTCTTCTTTGCTTGTATCAATATAATATATAGCCTATATTGCGCAGTGATAACGTAGCTTTCTAACAGTGAATTTTTGATGTTGTTCACAATTTAAATGTTTTTTTATGTGTTGCGCGGAACCCTAAATATTTTTTCAAAATAAATGTAGACTTCGTTACGCATTACAGCATCAGATATCTGCCAGTGAAAGTTCCGTTCAAATCGGTCCGGCCGTTTGGATTTTGTTCTCAATTTTATGGGTTTTTTTCTTTATTGTGTAGAATCCTAATTATTTCAAAGTAGCCTATGTTGCGTCCAGTAAAATCAGCTATCAAACAGTGAAAGTCCTGTTCAAATCGGTCCAGCCATGGACTGTAGACTAAGGACGTCCACAGGTCCTTCTGTTGGTTAATAATAATGTTTGTACCTACATGTATCAGAACATCCTGACGTGTTATCGTCACGTCATGTCGTTTACTTTGCGATTGTAAATTCTTACGGCTATTGCATATGGTCAATAATATTTAGCCGGGAGAAAATGTGTAGGTTTAGGCTAAGACTAGGCTTGCCTATCGATAGCAGACTATCGCTAAACTATCGATAGTCTATCGATAGATGACGCCATATCAATAGTATCGATAGCCTATCGATAGTATCGATAGTTGATACAGGGGAATACTATTGATATACAACAATAGTATTATCAATAGTATTGATATTTACTATCGATAGTTGGGCAACCCTAGTAGGTACCCAACTTGCGCCGAAGGTAACGATTTCTTTATTTAATTTATCAGCTCAATTTTGCTTACGGTGCCGCCGAAGCCGACACATGTAAAATAATGGCGAATGGTCATCTAGGTAAATACGCGTTAATGTCGAATAAATCCTACTCATTAGGCGGTCCTATTAATAACGCGACAAACAAGTAGAACAGGCCCATTATGCATGTTAAAAGCGGAAACCTCGCTCAGTGAAGTTTCTGGTGGTCTCATTTAAATAATTTGTTAAGAACGCTCATTACCTACTCCTTTTTAAGGGTCACGGTATCGCCATCTCGTTTCGTCCTGACACGTTAAATATTAACGGGCAATTTGCATTTATATTGCGTTAAAGGTTTTTATTTCAAACCAGTATAATATGTATCACGCTCTAGTATATTAACATATTATGGTCTTTCTAAAAAAATACATGTTTCGTGTAAATAACGAATTGATTATGACAGTAGTTCAGGGCTTTACCTTATGACAGATGACAGATACAACATAAAATCAGTGCTCCACGAGGACACGCTGGGCTAGTAGTAATGCTGCTAGCACAGTGAGTCCTCATCAACAACATGGTTGGCAACCCGTTAGTGATACCCCTGGTATTGCTAGCGGCTATAGGCTACGGTGACTGCTTACCATCAGGTGGGCCGTATGCCTGTGTGCCACCTTAGTGTTACATAAAGAAAACAGTGAAAGATGAATTAATAGTTGCTTTAGACTTCAACCATAAACATAGGAAACTCACAAATAACGAATGTACTAGCAGCGAATGGCATTTATTGAAATCAGGAGACTTATCCCTATAGTTATCCACCAATACCTATTTCTTGATTTTGGTTTTTAAAAGAGTAATTGCTGAGTTTCTTGCCGGATTCTTCTCAGCAAAACCGGCCTTCCGAATCCGGTGGTAGATTCTGACGATTTGAAAGTGCTTGCCTGGTAAAGTCTAGTCAAATACAGATCTTTTTGAGTTTGAGTTTGACGATATAATACGTATTCAGTAATAGCTACCAACAAACCATACTTTGATTGAGTCAATTAACGCACAGCACGACAAAGGACCGTCATTAGACATATTAGTGTTTATCACGCGACAAGCTTCGTGTGAATTAACACCTCTTAAGGACTACGCGTTTACACTTGGACGTGACTAGATGATGATAGACGAGGCTACATATGAGTTGCCTGGAATTTATCAGAGATTATAAATTCTGAAGGTTTTAAATATGGAATAAACACATTTGAGTTGCCTGAACTCTATCAGATAATATAGTGTGATGATAATATGTGCTTAGAATGGGAACGAGGAAATTCAATAGTGAAGGAGCAAAAACATAAATCGCACAAAACAGCATAAAGACAATATTTGGAATAGCATAACAACGATTTTGAATCGATGATTTTCGGTCGTTCTAGCGAAATCCTTTATTATTGAAAGAATTATAATGGTACTTCTGTCTCTCTTGGAATCAGCTTAAGTAAACACCTTTATTTATTTATACGTACGTGCTAGCTCTTTATCATCATGTCTGCTCTAATCAGTATTGATAATTGTCATGATTTTTCACAGCACATCGATAAGGCCATTTAATAATGTACTAAGAGTTATTTATTATCTGTTATCAATTATGTCGCCTTTAATAGAAAATCTAAAAAATTTCTTTGCACTGTTACTTATTGAAATTTCCACGAAAAATTTAAAACTCACGGAATATCTTCTATTGTCGTGATTGCATCATCACTACGTACTATTAATAATCAATTCGACAACATCAATCCATGATTCACATATTACACACTCGTAATTGGCTGATTGGAATTTTCAGGAAAGTCGATCAGTAATAAAGAACAACATGTATTTAATGCCATGTTCATCAGGAATAGGGAAATTATTTCCATTGTAACAGAAATTACCTTTAAGATTATATCATTGACTTCACACGAGCCTTTCGCTATTAATAAATACACGGTTAGTAATTTATGTCGTACGTACCTCACTGTGTTCCTAATCAAGTGCTCTTATTAGATCTTGGATGGCTGCTGTAAATTCTTTATTATGATTGTGCTTCATCAGAACTATTTGGAATCATTATAGTTCTACACATTTCTCAGCCAACGACAATAGCCAAAGAACAAGTTGATCAAGTTAATTATAATTTGTTTATGACTAGCTCCTACAATTTAGCGTTCGATACCCATGAAGCAGAATCGCTGTAGAAACATACCAAATTCATAGTGGGACTTCGACCCAAAGAGCCCTGTAATGTTTCCACAATGACCGTACAATTAAGTTCATGTTCTGCACCTATGTATTGTTTATTCATCTTGTCAAGCGAGTGCGGTAACGTGTAATGTGAGCCTTACTTGGACACAGTGAAGGTCTGTAGTGACGTGGGCGCACTTAAATTAGACGTACCGTGATTCCGTCGTAGGCTGTTTGTGTGCGGACTCACTGCGTTTAATTATATGTATTTTTTGGCTCTGGTGGAGGGGCGAGCTGGACTTCTACGAGGAAGACCTGGTGTGAAGATGAGAAGACCATGATATCAGGAGATAGAGAGTTGTTGAGGGAGAACAGAGATGCCTTTTCCCAGTTGTGGGATTTAGTGGACTCCTAATAATAACTATTAATGTTTGTTGAGAGAAATAGCATATTAACTTCAATTAGAACGATCATTAGCTGCGGATGCATGTAGAGTTTAATATTTGGGTTTTTCTAGATCTGTAGGTTCTTTGACGTATTATTGAAATGATAACAGCTCGTATCATTTATATATTCGAATGATCAATAAATTCATGTTTACCTTTGATTAATCAATTATCTAATCACTTATGACGTGCAAGAAATATGCGTCTGCAATGATAAGATGACGAATGGGATTGAACAATTGGTAGTTATCTAAATTGTATCTACTTAGTCACATTTCTAAGTGGCATATCATGTAAATATCGTACACAATACTAATACATATATGTAAATGGAAAAAAAAATGTCTGACGCACTTTTCGAATTGCATGAGCAAATCAAATTCAAAATATAAATATGCCATTTTCAAATACACAAGTTTACTATGCAAAATACATTTGAAATGGCATTAAATTCTGCAGATGTAGAAAACACATGTATAAAGTTTAATAAGTCATCTGCAACTTCAAGGACCGCAGACATGTACTTATAATTAATATTCACCGAACCAAAAATCCGATTAGGGGTCGCGGTACCGTCTCGTGGCCATAAATGAACCTACCTGGGATGTAAGTTGGTTTGTTTTTTACAATTGTTATATTTTGACGAGACCGCTGGTCTAGTGGTTAGTATACCTGACTGCTACGCTAAAGGTCGCGGGTTGATTCCCGCCAGGGCGAACATATATGTGACAAATATGTTTGCCTTGCGTTTGGGTGTTTGGTATGTATTATAAGTATGTATTTACAAAAAAAAATGTATATACGTATTATATCAGCTACTGGTTCCCATAGTACAAACTTAGCTTAGTTTGGTGCCAGATGGCGCTGTGTGATAATGTCCAAGCATTATTATTATTATTATATTGTGCGAAATGAAGCTGTGTTTCATTTCGCACTAATACATACTTAATTTGTTATTGAGGTATTGGTACCTTCCATTGATCCGCTTTCACTTCATTAACTGATTGACTGAATTATTGAGTTGTCACTTGGCTGTAAGTAATGCTGATTTTTCTTTGAAAATGTCTACTAGGGAACAGGGATGTCGCTTTAGTTAAAAGCTTACATGGCTGAAAATACCTTTCATATAGTTTGTTACTAATTCTAAAAAGTATTCTATCATCGCAAATATTGGTGCGGTTTACATCAAGATTTCTATACTGGCTAAACAGGATTGCTTTCAATTAATTTTATTGAAGTGATCTATATTCTCGTTTTGGATATAAAAATGTTTGTGCTTACTATTTTTCCTTCAAGTTTTATTATCTTCGGCAGTCGTTGCCAAGGTCGATTTCGCACTGATTCGTCTATCGCATTATGTATTGTATCATTATCTATTCTAATTGTAATGCAAGAATGTACATTTATTACAAGTATATATATATATAATATTTACAAATTCTATATGCGTCCATGCCTTTTTTGAATATCGTTTATGATAGAAGCCATTTTGTTTTCACTTTGTGGTTTATTTACGGATTAAATCAATGCAATCAGCGTGACATTATTGTTGCCAACACGCGAACCGCGTCACGACGGTAAATAGCTCTTAGAATAACCACCAATCATTCCTGCGTAATGATGATAACTGTTTACAATCGTGCGTTCGTAGTTAGAGGCATGCTTTGTTTCATGTTATTGTGGATTGTGTGATACGCTTATCCTCGTTCTTATCATTATCTGAGATACCTTATCATTAACCGGCCAGGGGGGGTCTACAACGAGAAACGAACGAAGCTTTCGTTTTGACAGATCGGCATTTTTCTTACCGGGCTTATACGGACATGTTTGTGGTAAGAAAATCAAAGGTCCGTCAAAACGAAAGCTTCGTTCATTTTCATTATATACCCCCAATTACTCCTTTGTCTCGAGCCAAACGTTGCATTTTCTGGTTTTAATCGCTGTTTCCAGGTTGGAAATTAGTATAGCAGCTGTTCTGATAGGTCGCCGGTACCAGGGGCACATAGCGAGCGAGTAGGTTTTTGCAACCGCCTTCGTGCACACTTGCACAAGCGGCCACGTCCGCGCGCCGCACACAGCATTGAAAATTACGTCACGTATTATTTCGCTTTGTGAACGCGCGACGTAGTGTGCTGTGCACTACCAAAACGCAACCGGTATGGCACGCGCAGTGCTCACCTCCTACGCTATTATGGTCGCCTGGTACTTCAATAGCCTGCAAGGATTCGAAAGGACCTAAGGATTGTCTTTTTTTAGCTCTCAAAATACAAACTAAGTCGGTTGCTGAGAAAAAGATTGATTACGTTTATGAAAGCTTAATGACACCTCGCTGAAATACTTGGAACAATTTTTAAACCAATAATTGTCTAAGGTATCAAATTAATGCTTTATTAAGGCGATAAATGTTTACACAATTTAAATTTTATCATCTAACTTATGATGGTATATTTATGATAGGCCTTGAGCGAACGAACAGCTTTAAAGTTTTTTATAAGGTACAAGCGGCCCGCCCCGGCTTTTCCTGAATTTTCTATAAACCTCACGGAGCCCGAGACCTTTCCAACGAATGCAAAACCGTGGAAATCGGTTCGTGCGTTCTGGAGTTATAGCGTCAGGAAGGAAAACCCGACTTATTTTTATATAGTAGATTATCGCTTATAGTTAGGTTCCACTGCTGCAGCACTGTGTTAATATTTTAAGCAGTTATTTCTACATAATTTTATTGGATGGAAGGTAGTGTAAATAATCATATAGACTAAATAACGATTTCTCGTGGTGTCCCAGTGCCAAACAGAAATACTGAATTAAACCCCTGTGCTGACGATTATTTTTTCTGATTTCCCGATGTAAAAACACTTGTGTTATTAATATAAGAATCTATATTGTATTTGGAGATAGTTATTGAGCAAGCCGTACTTCTCGTAATCGAATTTGAGTGCGGTCAAAGGGCTGAAATTCGTTTTCATTTCATTGCCCTCCCGTCTGTAGTGGATTGAGGAATAACTGACTACCTTTCTAGGAACTGTTTGGTGTCGTTAATGCGAGTGGTAGTAGGTATTCTGGAGTCTATTTCATGCATGGCGGATGGAAGTATTTTAAAGCAAACATTTATGTTGATGTACCGTGATGATAACTCTAACTAACAATGATAATGTCACCCATTTGTCTGTCTAGCGGCCTAGTAAACAAACTGGCGGCTAACGGTATTCTCTATTGTATATTTATTTGGGCTGAGGCGTTACTAATTAGAGACAAATGATTCGATACTTTGAGGAGGATTAAGAATGAATAAAGAACGATGGTTTTTTATGCCACTAAGGTGGCATACATATAATAAAATGGGCTACCTGATGGTAAGCAATCCCCGTAGCCTATAGCCGCTATAGTAATGCCAGGGATATCACTAACGCGTTGCTAACAATGTTGTAACTCACTGTGCTAGCAATATTACTATTGCAGCGTATCGTCGTGGAGCACTGGCAACCTTACCGCAGAAACACAACACTACATCAAAGTAGTGTTATTTCACTGCAGTCTTCTGTAAGGTGGAGGTACAGTCCCCAGTCGGGAGGATCTAATTAAAATGGGAAAACTCACGGAAGATTTCAATTCGCCCTACCCTACCCTACCTCTATTTTTAAGCTCGTGGTGTGATTAATCACCGTACTTAATTTTACCCAAAATCAACCAAAGATTATATATTTATTGCATACCTCAATTGGTACTGCGAAAATAAACAACTTACTTATATTATTGAGCTATTTTTATCTAGCACTAGCGGCCCGCCCCGGCTTCGCACGGGTAGACATTTATATCAAATATTTTGTCTACCCGTGCAAAGCCGGGGCGGGCAGCTAGCCTATGTTAATCAGTGATAGTGTAGCTTTCTAACGGTGAAAGAATTTTTGAAATCGGTCCAGTAGTTTCGGAGCCTATAGACATTTATCAAATATTTTGTCTACCCGAGCGAAGCCGGGGCGGGAAGCTAGTATAATATATAGCCTATGTTACTCAGTGATGATGTAGCTTTCTAACGGTGAAAGAATTTTTGAAATCGGTCCAGTAGTTTCGGAGCCTATAGACATTTATCAAATATTTTGTCTACCCGAGCGAAGCCGGGGCGGGAAGCTAGTATAATATATAGCCTATGTTACTCAGTGATGATGTAGCTTTCTAACGGTGAAAGAATTTTTGAAATCGGTCCTGTAGTTTCGGAGCCTATTCAATACATACAAAAATACAAATCTTTCCTCTTTATAATATTAGTATAGATTTATTATTAATTCATTACACCTCCCCGTGACAGTTCGGAACATTTATTTTACGTGTAGGTAAGTTTTGTACTTCTTAGTTTAGTTTATTTTAAGTTTTTAAATCCTGTAAAATTTGTATTCAAAACATTCATCATATGATATAACATCGCTGTACTTCAAAGAACCCGTTTTAAGCAATTTGTGTATGAAATTTGAACTTCAAAACTAACTGAGCTACTTACAGCATCTTGTATCTTTTTACTCTTATGTAATACTTAAGTAAATAAACGTACTCGATATGTATCTTAAGTGTTCTAGACTTTTAGAGGTCACAGATGCCTTTGTATTCATTGACGGTCGTTTTAACCCAAACATGCCAAAATAATAAAGCATTCACCTAGTTCTTATAACCAGTTCTTATCTTAGGCAAACTAATGTTATGAATTTTAACTAGCAATAAGTACATTTCCTTTGATATTGGCAAAATACTTTGGTTTCAGTGGAAATTAATTTGTAATAACTACAGTGGTTGTAGTTATTATAAATTACCGTAGTTGGTTTTTTGGTTGGTAGAGGTCCTTAGATTTATATTTTTTAATTTTACATTTTTATTACGTCGATAATATCTTGAGGGTCTGCAAAAACACACGATATTTTGTATCGCTAATTGAGACATTTAAAACTTCGTCAGTATCATTTAGTAATTTTAGGTGTAGGTTTCTAAAACCGGATTTCATCATAAATAATCAACATAGCTCGAATTTCTGGACGCAAAGTGTATCTTTTGTTATTTTGAAGTCTTATTTCTTTCCCGGGGTTTTTGTTATTTCAAGAACAGTCACTTTCTTACTTACTTATTCACTATACCACGGGTGAGAAGCCGCGGGCAAAAGCTAGTGTTAAGTTATTACATTAGTAGTCGATGTGTCTATTGGCGCGTCCTAAGACAATGTTCCTTCTGGAAATTCATTATCACTATGACTCATACTTAAAGACACAAAAAACATATTACCTGTAGATTGTGAGATTGTATCTTGTAGTCTTGGTTAATTGCCTATTAGTCATGTGTTGACACAAAAGTTACTAAGTATTTTATTGCGTGAATGTATGTTTTTAAAGAGTAAGATAAATCGTCACATCAGCAAGATAATAATATACAATCTTAGTAGTAATGGTTAATAATGCTGTGTTGACTTATATTATTAAATCAAAATTATCTTTATTTGACTAGACTTTACAAATAGGTATTTTAAAATGGTCAGTATCTACCGCGGGATTTGAAGTGTCATTTTCGCTGAGAAGGATCCCGTAAAAAACTCAGAAATTGCGCTTGTAATAATTTACATTTCAATTACTTCTGTATACCATTTATAAAGGGATCCATCCGACTGCGATGGTCTTTGCACTTTCGATAATATCCCAGTGAAAAATCGCTAGTCCTTTGTACTATAAGTACTATTCCAGTACTACCACTGCATGAGCTCTTGTAGTTAGGCAGACGTATCACGTTTCTCAAAACCTACTTCTGACCGAAGTTATTTTACGACAGGTGGTAAGGAAAGCCCATTGCTGTTCATTCTTAGCCTTGTTTTTAAACCTTCGAAAGGTACCCGCCTGCTTAAGGGGAGCAGACGATGTATGTGAGATTTTGACTCACTAAACCCCCCCGGTGGCCATCCTCCGTGCATATAGGAGGGCTCCGGGATCTCCAGTGGAACGCACCGGTGCACTCCTGCACTTTGCCTGAGCACGTCCCGGGGGCAGCCATGTCGCCGCTGGGCTATGATAATGTATCAGATATTAGCTTAGCTGTAGGATGTAATTTATTCTATGTTGTAGAGCAACACATAATTTTGTTTTCTTCGTGTTTTTTATGGCAACAAATTCTGTTTTAGGACAATTTTTGCCAGAAATTTGAAATTTAGTTACCACAGTAAATTTCGATCTGCCTGCAAAGCAAGTTGCGCTCAAAGCCTACTTAGGATCGCTGCCAAAATTCAGGTACGGTAGAGGTGGTGGGATATCAAGCGGAAAATTCAATACAGTTCTTGTAGGTAATTCTCTTAGGCAATACTTACTGTTGTGTAACCTCGTGCAGCATATGCTGCATATAATTCTATATCTATAGAATAGGCACTAGTTTTGGAACTGCGACTTCGACCGCGTAGAAATATATAGCCATTCTTGCATTGTTACTATTGCTAGTTTCTTAGGTTCAGTCGATGCAAAAATGAAGAATAAAATAATATGTTTTGTGTTATGGATGCAATCAAATCAAAAAAACATTAATTAAGTTTAGGCCCTAATAAGCACTTATGAAGGTCTAAATTACCACCGCATGCAATCTGTGGTTTCTTTTTGTTTATGTTATTATGGTCTAATTTCTGGTTTTAGTGAGTCGTGGTAACCAATCCTTTGTAATATTTCGACAAGCACTGTACACGGGAACACAGGAAACAACAAAGTAACTGTTTACGTGCTGTTTACAATGTACATAACTGTTTTTTCTTTTGCCCGTTCATATATAGATAGATGTATTTATTCCACTTTGTTTGAAGCGATTGATCGCTCGGCTTGAGTTTAGACGTAAGCTTCAATTCACAGGTCAAGCTAAAAATTTACTCATTGTCAGTGAATTGTGCTTTGAATTGTGCTGAAACTGGGATCTCACCCGTTGTTACATCTAGAGAAGCTGTCAGGTTTTAAAACCGCAAGACGAATGAAGTTTTATAACAATACGACTTTATTACGAGTGTAACTTTATAACGCGGCTATTTTAAGACACATACAGTCATTCTAGAATTATTATATTAATTAATTGTTGATTCATGTTCCTTGATGACCTATATTTATGAGTCGGTTCACAATTCCGTTTAAGAGCGTTGTTTTGTTTTTAATTCAGAGGGCCAAGCGAATCTAGAAGATTTCCAGAAATTGATGACTTTTTATGTTTGTATGATCGAAATAAATGGTAATGCAATGTTTCTGTATTTATATTCTCTACGAATTTGACGAGGTAAATGCTCATTTAATGTTACCTTACATTGACATTGTACAGAATTAAATCAGGTTGTCGTCGCGAATAAATTAATTATCCGTTTACACACCGACCCTATCTTCATTAATAATGCTAATAATTTGGCATACACTACCGCCATCCTGATGGCAAGCGGTTACCGTACACCAGGGGAATATCGCACGTTGCCTACAGACTGAAAACTAAATAGGATTTTTATGTACACCCAACCTCTTTAGATAGCAGATCCATACATAGTAAATTAGGTTAAAATCTTTAGCACGGACGAAAGATTAATTAATCAGAAGAGGAGCACTACAGTAGCTCATATCCGCGGATCGAGGTCGTGACGTCATGTTAACTATAGGTCACGACAGCACAGGGCACGGAATAGACCCAATAGGGTCACGTAGTAGGGTGATGAAAGGGTTTTTTTCTGTAAGCGACAACTTAGACAAATGGGTGCTTTGCGGCTTGAATTTCTGATACGACGTTCATTTGAGTTGGACTTTGTATAGTTTAGTTGATATGAAACGATGTCTGCCCTTAATTTTGAGCTACCTAAACATCTCGATTATAGTATTTTGTTCTAAATTTTCGGAGTGAAAGTCAGCCATTAATCTTTCCCGATTTATCGATAACGATTTAGAAATCGAATGAATACGTTATTAAAACCAGATTACTGTAAAAATAAACTTAATTATGATTAAAATACGATCACACAACAAAATCTAGATAGATTTTTATAACCTTTTGGGATTGTGTTATTAAATAAATTTACGCTGACCAAACCAAATACTGCCAGAAGCAGTCTAGCGGATGGCTTAGCAGGAAATGTGCGAACTAAAGTTACAGATTATATTTCAGATTTAAATTTGGGCGTCTTGCTTTTTCTGGTTCTTTTAAATTTGATAACATAGTATCGTTATTATTTATGATGGTTTTTGAGATGTCCGTTGGATATTCTGGAATCGGGTGGGCATTGATCCTCTGTTGCTAATCTCTGTCGCTGTGTCTACATTGATGTAATCTACATTGGTTTGATTTAGTGTATGTATAGTGTATTCTATCTAGATCAGAGTTTCATAAAACTCTTTGATGTAAAAAAATAATATTGTCATTGCCATTGCCCCACGAAATCCTTAATCTATTTTTTTATTGACATATGTATGGAAATAAACAATATCAACTAAGGTTGAGTAATTCAACATTTCGTTACATGTGATTTTACATTTTGTTATTTTTTCCACCGGCCACCGATTTCTATTTAGCGCTCCCAATATTACAAGATTTAATTGCGCCCTCAGACAGTCTAAGTCCTCTAAGAGATGCCCCGCCTACATGAAGTCTACTCGTAAGGTTGTTGTAATGTCAATGAACTTGGCGTCAGACGTTGTGCCTGAAATAAGAGGCCGGGATAAAGTCCTTTGACTCCTATCCCTCGTATAAAATCATCAGAGGTCTGGTTTTAATGACCTTTCCGTTGGTTGACCTCTTAATGTATTAACGTTAAGAGATAACACATGTGATTCTAAGAATAATTTCGGTATTGGGCTGATTAATTTGTCAAGTCTATCAACATTTAGTACTTATTATTTAATTTGGATAATAGTTAAGTTAGCTTGTGTTAATGTTCTGTTATTAACATATCTGATGTAAGTGATATATTCATGTCACGTAGGTAATTGAAATGTTTTTTTTTTTTGAAGTAATTGCTGAGTTTCTTGCCGTATTCTTCTCAGCAAAAAACGACCTTCTGAATCCGGTGGTAGATTCATATGTATTTGTAAATAAATGTAATTCTAGTCAAATAAAGAATATTATGAGTTTGAATTTATTATTGAGCTGAGAAGAAGGTCTAGATTGGTAGCACATATTTTTTTTAAATTATCACGGATTAATAAACTAAAATATTGTGGTTTGCTTGCCAATTATTCTTCAAATTTGATTAAAATTAAATAACATTATATTAGTTTAGAACGCTAAAGAAGAAGTTTGATTATTTAATATTTTCTAAAGTCAAATTGTGAAAGGTAAGCAAATTGATAGCAATAAATTATTTGATAACGATTCTAAGTAACTCTTATTGGATTATAGACTTAAAGTCAGTGAACTCATTGGCCTCAGAAATTAATTTCCAAGGTCGGTGTGAATGTGTCAGAAAATCGATTCGATTCCCCACTGAGGATTGCTACTGCAACGAGGCTTTAAGAACACACTTTTGATTTCGAAGAACCTGACCTTTATATTAGGTCCTTACATATGAAATTGGCGTTTTGTATGGGAGGAACAAAAAGTCGAATATTTTTTAATATAATATATTTAATTAATCAAAGTATGAACCATTATTTTCTATGCACTTTTGCCATCTCATAGGTAGTTCATTGATCCCTTTACTAAAAAAACCAGTCGGACGGGAATCAATAAAATCTTTGAAGGCGATTTGGACTGCCCCATCGGAGTTGAATTTTTTCCCTTGCAAGAAGTTATCCAAATTTCGAAAAAAATGGTAATCTGTTGGAGCAAGGTCCGGGGAGTACGGAGGATGTCTTAGACTTTCCAATTGAAGCTCTTCTAATTTAGTAGCCGTCTGTAGCGCAGTGTGTGGTCTAGCGTTGTCGTGAAGCAGCAGTGGCGTGGAGCGATTGACCAGCCTAGGTTGTTTAGCCGCTAGCTTTTCCATCATGGTTTGCAATTCCTGACAATAGACATCAGCCGTAATAGTCTGGCCAGATTTGAAAAAACTGTAATGAACAATACCGGCACTAGTCCACCAAACGCTTACAAGTAACTTTTTTGGGGTTAATTTTCGCTTGGGGCAGGATTTGGCTGGCTGGCCAGGATCTAACCATTGCGCTGAGCGCTTCCGATTATCGTAAAGAACCCATTTTTCATCACAGGTAATGATTCGGTTTAAAATACCTTCATTATTGTGCCGGTTTAGTAATGTAACGCAGCAGTCGACGCGCGTTTGCCGGTTTGTTTCAGTCAATTCGTGAGGTACCCACCTTTCAAGCTTTTTAATCTTCCCAATTTGCTTCAAGTGAATTAAAACAGTTTTATCACTAACATTGCAGCCTGCAGCTAACTCGGACGTGGTTTGCGATGGATCCGCTTCCACAATAGCCTTCAACTCTTCATTATCAACTTGAGTCTCAGGCCGTCCACGGGGCTTGTTCTGCAGGTCGAAATTTCCAGAACGAAAACGTTGGAACCAAAAACGAACTGTGTTTTCTTTTGCAACACGACCGCCATACACATCATTCACCCTTCGAGTTGTTTCCGCAGCACTAGTGCCACGGCGGAACTCGTACTCGTAAATAATGCGATATTTAAGGTTTTCCATTTTGTAAAATGAGTGACGCAAACAGAAAAAAACAGAAGAAAAAAAACAAATGAATGACGATCATCGAAGCACAAATACATGAGTCTATAGCTGTACAAATTTGAATTTGGAATTCCTTACCAAAGAGGAGAAATTCGTGATTAAAGTGGCCAGTACGAAAAACGCCAATTTCATATGTAAGGACCTAATATTTATGACTAGCGGCCCGCCCCGGCTTCGTACGGGTAGACATTAGTTTCGGAGCATAGACATTTATCAAATATTTTGTCCAACCGTGCGAAGCCGGGGTGGGCAGCTAGTATAATAAATAGCCTATGTTACTCAGTGATAATGTAGCTTTCTAAAGGTGAAATAATTTTTGAAATCGGTCCAGTAGTTTCGGAGCCTATTCAATACAAACTCACAAAAATACAAATCTTTCCTCTTTATAATATTAGTGTAGAATTTGAAATACAGAGACTACGAGAGAGAGAAGACAAGATCATATTCTTATTGAAAGACTTGTTGACTGACAGACTGCCAACTCCAATTGGCAATTAGTTATTTTTATACTACTTTGGTGGCACACGTACATACGGCCCATATATGTTCTCATAATAATGTTCACAAATGTCTGAAATAAAATTATTCTAATTTGAGTAAAATTAATTTCCTTCATATCATATCCCGTTGTCCTCGTCTCTCACATTATCATTTTCATTGTTCAACTTCAACTTTTTTATTAATGGCTTCTGCGGGGTTGCCACAATTTCGCCAATGTCGCGTTGGTAGAACTAAGAACAAGTGATGGAGACTATCTGTACGGTGTAAAATTTTAATCTCGTTTGTTGCAGTGTATGACAGCATATGTGGAGTTTGAGGTGTGCAATGGCGCTTACGAAGTGTCGTGTCCCGACGCCCGCTGCCGAATGGGGGCGGCCCTCGCCCTCGACGAGATTTCAGCACTCATCGACCCATCGCTTATGGAAAAGCATCTTAAATTTAGACTCAATCACGGTAAGCTATGAAATAATCAGACGGTGGGCCTCGTAAGTGCCAGCGGAATCTATTACTGCAGTTCTGCCTTAAGTTAAAGTGTAAAGCTTAACGCGAAATGGGATCTTCCGTGGGTTTTCCCATGAAATGAGGAGCCGCCCGGCTCTCTACCTTAAAGAATACCGCAGTCAAATAACACTCACTTTGATGTAGTGTTGTGTTTCTGCGGTAAGTAAGGTTGCCAGTGCTCCACGAGGATACGCTGGGCTAGTAGTAATGCTGCTAGTACAGTGACTCGTCATCAACAACATGGTTGGCAACGCCTTAGTGATACCCCTGGTATTGCTAGTGCTTGTGTGCCATCTTAGTGGTATATAAACTACTAGTCAGCATTGTGTCACGTAAGCTGTAGTTCGAGGTGGTATTGCGTCTGGTGATCTCAGATGCTTGCCATCATCATAAGCAAACTTTTCGTATTATTTGTAATTTCAAAAGAAGTGTTAAAGTTATCTATCGTATCTATACTACCTGACTCCTTCGCCTTGACGCTTCCATCCAAGCAATGGGCGAAAATTATGCGTCATACCCGTTGCGTGTGAACGTTGTCTGACGGTTTTGCGCATGACTCGTTTGCTCACCTTTGCTTTTTACGCTCTATTTATTTTCGATTCGCAATATGCACGATTTAAATATACCGCCGCCTTTATTTTTGGTCTAGATTCTAACTTTACGTTAATAACTAGTAATAAACTCAGCGCTCTATAATATCAGGTGGAGAAACTCTAAAATTAAGACACTTATATTTTGATCAAACTACCTAATAGTGCGATTTTAATTACGTGTATGGAAAATTATAATTTATATGAATTATTAACGCAATCCAGTAAGTTTTTTAAATGTTACGCCGACGTAAAGGCCGACCTTACTAATTCGTAACTATTAATATGTTTGACGAAATAAAAATCATTAAAAGTTACGGTCTGTAGGCTTTAGTATTTTTTTCATGTACACTTTTAATACTTCCTGCTATAAGTAACTATCGTTGCAATTAAAATCAAAACCTGTTTGATTGGTCATCTTAATACGTTTTATCCGTTACCTTATAAGGGCCAGCAAGGCGTAGCTCACCGCTTACCATCACGTGAGCAGGATTTTGTTTATGTTTTGTGGCACATACATACAGAAGCTGTAATTATTATAAGACTTGGTATACATACCATAACTTCACATGAGTAGGCAGAGAAAATAGACTGTCATTTCGCTCTAGACACATTGAGTTTGTCCAATATTCTTATCTTTTTGTTGCAAGTTTTACAAAAGATTAAGATAATTTATTTTGCTAGAAACAGTGTTACAGGGATGCTACATAAATCATTTCTTCGTGCTTATTCATTGTACAATTATAAATTACCACTTATTAAATACCAATTCATTACAGACGTTATCTATACTCTATACTATATGTACTATATGTACTATATATACTATATAATATAAAGAGGAAAGATTTGTATTTTTGTGGGTTTGTATTGAATAGGCTCCGAAACTACTGGACCGATTTCAAAAATGCTTTCACCGTTATAAAGCTACATTATCACTGAGTAAAATAGGCTATATTATACTAGCTGCCCGCCCCGGCTTCGCACGGGTAGACATTTATCAAATATGTTGTCTACCCGTGCGAAGCCGGGGCGGGCCTCTAGTTATACATGTAGTTATTTGCGTCGGCCAATATTTCCATTCGACTACCCCTAAATACAAGCATCAAATTATCTTCTCTGCCATCACATTGATTATGTTAATGACTTAAAGGTAAAGAACCGATCCAGCAATTTCCTTCATTATTTGCTTTTCTTTATTTCTATTGTCATTTCTGTGTACGTAATTTTATTTACATAAATTTATTCGATGCCTGTGGTTTAGTTCGGTTTCTTCGTATTACGTGTTTTGGCCTTCGGGTGCGTATGATCAATAGTTTTGTTTTACCTTAAAGTATTTTTCAAGGAAGTCTTCTAAATTAAAATCAGCATATAAAAAATATATGTTAATCAATGTGAGGTTACATATAACTATAATAAAAATGTAACAGGTCGCTGTCTGTACATGGAAGATATATGAGAAATACTTTTTTTAATACTTTTTACTAAGGTAGCACCCAAGGCTCAGCTGATGGTAAGCACAAAGCAGTCACCGGAGCGTAAAGCCGCTAGCAAAACCAGAGATTCCACTAACGAGTTGCCGAACCTGTTGTTGATGAGGACTCACTGTGCTGCATCACCACTAGCCCAGCGTATCCTCTTAGAGCACTGGCAACCTTACCGCAGAAACACTACACTACATCAAAGTAGTGTTATTTGACTGCGGTCTTCTGTAAGGTGGAGGTACAGTCCCCAGTCAGGCGGCTCCAATAATAATGGGAACACCCACGGGTGATCCCAATTCGCCCTAACTCAAAACTCTTGGCTGTTACTCAATAAGTCGTTAAAGCCAATAAATAAGTGTAACATTATCAAAAGCCCATAAACACCAGGAAGGCATGTGTAAAGGACATCGGCCATTCTTCTTCCGTTTCCGCAGTTAATAATTCTCAATAAATATGGTAAATATACACAGAAACCCGATCTTGTTTAAATTTATATTTTAAGGTTCAGTAACCGGAATGTAAACCATGGCACCCTGTAACTAAGAATTCGCTGTCCGTCCGTCCGCGGGCTGTATCTTATGTACCGCTATAGGTAGACAGTTGAAATTTTCACAGAAAGTGTATTTCTATTGCCACTATATTTCTATTGCCACTATAATAACAAATCATAAAATTGTAAAAAGAAGGGGAGGGGTGCTACAAGAAATGTGTTTTTAGGATGCCGTTCCCAAATAGGAAAAAAAAGAAACCTTATAGTATTACTTTGTTGTCCGTTTGTCTGTCTGTCTGTCAAGAATTTTTATCTCAAGAACGCGTGGAGTTATCAAATTGAAATTAATATGAAATACCCGGGTCTATGGTCTCTTTCGGCTGTAAAATAATCAAACCTGTAAGTCAATATGAACAAAAGATAAGACCGTTTATGTCGCAAATTTTCGCATATTTTGCGATTTCAAATCAAGGGAATCAAAACCTACAGGGTACTTCCCGTTGACCTAGAACCGTGAAATCTGAAAACCGTCAATATTAGGTCCATTTTTTTTCAATGCGAATTTACTAAAAAATATTCCTGTTTCGCGCTGTTGAATGTCACCGACGAATAATAACCTCATTTGAAGTGCTCCTACTTTTAACCTTACCTTAGCCTTACCTACAAGTGTGAACGGAACCCTCGGTGCGCGAATCCGACTCGCACTTGGTTGGTTTTTTATTTTTACTGTATCATAATAATGGTAACGAGTAGACGCTAGAGAAGCTTCAGCTGACTAATTGCGCTATGCTCGTCGCATTTGTTCCATAAATATCGACCTACACAATGCAACAATAAACCTCACATTGAGGCGTAAAAACCCAACGAGCGAAGATCGTGTTTACTCTTCCTCATTCTCAAACAAACAAAAACAAAATGTCTGTACAGTTGAAACGATGCGTAAAGTCGCCTGAACCGAAGCAGCATTGAATACGGCTGCGTTTACAATAACTGGCGTTAAGCCAAGCGAATACTGTAGAATACCAAGCTAAGAAGAATTAGTTACATTATATTTTT
Organism: Falcaria lacertinaria; assembly: GCA_951449985.1. Classification (NCBI taxonomy): domain Eukaryota; kingdom Metazoa; phylum Arthropoda; class Insecta; order Lepidoptera; family Drepanidae; genus Falcaria; species Falcaria lacertinaria. The sequence goes on along the minus strand of OX602120.1, from coordinate 8,597,110 downwards.
ACTGCAGAAAACTGCAACAAAAGAATTCATATCATAAACGTACCGCAGTATTTTATGTAATAACGTAATGTTTTTGTGCCTTTGCGCAAGGTTTCGAACGATTTATGAAGCACTTCTTGCTGATTTATCGCGTGATCGTAATGATCGGGTGAAAGATCATGTTCAGCTTATAGATTAGCAACCTCATGTTCAATTGACGAGACCGCTGGTCTAGTGGTTAGTATATGCGTTAGGGGTCGCGGGTTCGGTTCCCGCCGGGGCAAACATTTATGTGACAAATATGTTTGCCTTGCGTCTGGGTGTTTGTTATGTATTATAAGTATGTATTTACAAAACAAAAAGTATATAAGTATTATATCAGCTGCTGGTTCCCATAGTCGAGTTTTGCTTAGTTTGGGTCCAGATGGCGCTGTGTGATAATGTCCAAGCATTATTATTTATTAATTAGACACTGATTTGTCTGACGACATGAGTTAAATCGACGTATTCTTGGATCAAGGGCCTTCATTACAAGCACGATTGTTTTCTAGGCTATCACAGTTATTTAGTGCTTAAGAAATTGTTCCACAAATACGAGTATTTTAAATTCAGTTTGTAAACTTGTCCGATGTTATAATTGTAACGAGACAGTCTACGAGAATGCCAACAAACGGTATTGTTTCACATCGCTACCCGAGCATCGCTCAGGGTCATGTCTCCGCTATTTCATCGAAAAGCAATGCCGACACAACACATTTACTATTTCCAATGAAAAGCCCACGATATATCTTGTCGCTTTTGTATGTAAGCTTATTGCTTACATACAAAAGCGACAAGATATTGACACCATTGGAAGTCAAATCATTACATTACAGATGTAGGATAGGCAGAGAATACAGAGCGTGCTTTCACTTGACTACCTCTTTTGTTTCTTCTATATTCCTCAATCTCTTCATACACTCCCGCAGTTCTGAGTACTCTTCTCCTTTCCATCATTAAGTACTTTGTCTATTTGATCAAGAAGACTTTGGCCTGCCGCAGCTTCTTCATATAAATTATGCGACACTGCTCGGGTATCAAACCCATTAACTAATCCTAAATCTGAACGTGTCTTCGCTCTAAAGTCCAATCGCCCGCAAAGAGCGGGTGCTCTTGCGCAACCGCGGCCTTACGACTGAAGCCAACGTACGACCCTGACTTAGCTCGCAGTCGTGATTGTAACCAGGCTCGAACATCGCATGAGTAAATAACTAAATATGTAAATGCAATCAATTGTGTGACCGGTAATTGTTGCTGCCAACGAAACTAAAGTTACATGGCGCTCGTCACATTCGCAGGCACAACGATATAATAAATATCTATACGATAAAGTATGTCTGTGTTCATTCAGAGTAATGCGTGTTTTTACAGTATTATGCGATGGAAATATACGTAGTCATTAAGTTTGTACGCAAATAGAGCAAAGAACGCTGACGCTGACGCAAGGAATTTACAAAATATTTTTGGCCAAATTTGTATTTGTAAAATTTATACAATGTAGAGTCGAGAGACCAAATACCGGAGTGTAAAGGTCTGTATAAGGTTGATTAAATTGAGCCGGGGATCCATCGAAACGTTTATGGATAAACATAAATATCCGGATTTAAACTCAGTTTGAATTGAAAGTCAACAACTTGAAAAGGATTCGTAATCAATTCCACTGCCGTGAATGGCCAGGCTCAAATGAAAATAAACAAAGGAATGTTATATTAATTTCCTCACAATTATCGAAGGCTCAAATTCATCGGACTTCAAAAGAAGATGCTTCTCAATTCGGGTGTACACTTATTATGCCGGCGATTCTGGACGTGTAAATTATTGCACTAGAGGTGGTCTCATTTTCATCATTCTTCTGCCCTTATCCCATATTCGGGTCGGCGCAATATGTTTTTCTTCCATCCTTCTCTATCAGCCGTCATCTCTGTATTCACTTCCTTTGGGGCCATGCCATCTTTCACACAGTCCATCCATCTTTTCATCTTGTCTGCTATTCTAGCGACGAAAGTTCAAATCCCACCGATCTGTACCAATAAGTTTTTCTAACTTAAATGCAGTGATTAGTCACACCACGAGCTTTACGGTGAAGAAAAACATCGTGAGGAACCCTGCATACGTCTGAGAAGCAATTCAAAGACGTATGTAGAGCCCAAGAGATGGCGACGGACTCACCATCTGTCACGTTGGCACCAAATTATCTTCGGTGAAAAGTGGGTGTAGTAACACTTCTGCCTACCCTTGTGGGAAGGCGTGAAGATGTAAGATCCATCTTTTCTTAGGTCTACCTAGAAGAAGTCCCATTGTAATTTTGTGAAAACCAATTTATATGATTCATTTTGCTAAGGACGATGGTCTTCGTCAAGACAGATAATGGAACTCCTCAATGAATAGCAGCGAATCGCCCGTGCAAACGCAGTTCGTTAGCCGTATATAACGTGTACTTTGAAGTTTGAACGTGGCCATAAAAACTTACGAAAATACTGCCGTCAAAATATTAATAATTTTATTATTATGTTAGGTGTATGTTTTTTTAAATCGATGCCAAGGCAATAATCCAGCCAGGTACCAGTCACTCAAAAATAAATAAAGTATAAATAATTAATTTTAACTTTTTTTGTGATTTATAGCCAGCCACGTGCTGGCCTGAATTTCGATTACACCTAATGCACACAAACTTCAATGCCGTTTAAATGGCTAATTATAAACCCCTTTATGTTGCAGAAGTGGCAATGGACTCGGCGCGAGCGTTTTGCCCACGCGCCGGGTGTGACACAGTGGTATCAGTCCGCGCGGCTAGCCCAGCCCACTGTCCTACTTGCCGCCACGACTTCTGTACCCAGTGCAACCAGGAGGTGAGTACTCTTAGCTACTTAGAATTTACAGCTTTCATGAAATGTTGTGCGTCATTGAATTCGCAATAGACATATTATTAACACGATTGTAGGAACATAATAAAACATTTAAAAAATGTCTAAGGAAGATGTAAAACTATTTTTTTTCGACTATTTAAGTATTAACTGGAGCAAGGGAACGAATTGAAGTACATTATAGTTATTTTAAAGAGTACTTGTAGAATTTCTTGCTGGATTATTCCCAACCAAAACGAATCCGGTGGTAGATTCTGACGATATAAAAGTACTTATTTGTAAAGTCTAAACAAATTTAGGATTTCCCGTGGGTTTTCCCATTTAAATTGGAGCCGCCCGACTGGGGACTGTATCTCCACCTTACAGAAGACCGCAGTGAAATAACACTACTTGATGTAGTGTTGTGTTTCTGCGGTAGGTAAAGTTGCCAGTGCTCCACGAGGATACGCTGGGCTAGTAGTAATGCTGCTAGTACAGTGAGTCCTCATCAAGAAAATGGTTGGCAACCCGTTAGTGATACCCCTGGTATTTCTAACGGCTATAGGCTACGGTGACTGCTTACCATCAGGTGGGCCGTATGCTTGTGTGCCACCTTAGTGGTATAAAAAAAAGGCGTAGGGTTGATAATAATGTCCTCCAGTTGAAGTTTGTAGTAGAACTAACTAGCTGTAATATATTATAAGATTAATTTATGTAATTAACATTTACTTTGTACTAGCTTTTGTAGGTAATTCTAATTCAAGGGTCTTTGTTACACGGCTAAGCATAAGCTGACTGGCTAATTAGCAGTTGTTCCCACTTAACTGGCTATAAGTGCTATAAAAGTAGCCGCAGAGTTGGACAAACACGCAAACAAATAATTTGGAGAGTCAAGGACTTTCAGTGTTGGATGTGTTGTCAGCAATGCCTATCGTTTAGGGGAACTTGCTTTAGACCGATCTAAAAAAAATATTTATTTTATTACATTGTGATAAAAATCAAACTATTAATATTATAGTCTAGCCACCTACCCCGGCTTCTGATGGGTGCATTTGAATTCGAATTTCCGACTTCTCCGATGGATTTACAAAAAATCTTTCAAAATAACCGTTGATTCCAAAAAGTACTGCAGCATCCGTCGAGCCGTTCTCAAGTAATGCCCTTACATACATGTAGCAGTTGCTTTTTTTATATCTCTGTCTGTTTGTTACTTAATCATATCATACTAAACTACTGAAGAGATCATTTTCACCGTAGCCTATAGCCGCTAGCAATACCAGAGATTATCACTAACGAGTTGCCAACCATGTTGTTGACGAGGACTCACTGTGCTAGGAGAATTAGTAATGGCCCAGCGTATCCTCTTGGAACACTGGCAACCTTACTTGCCGCAGAAACACATCACTACATCAAGTGGTGTTTTCTGTAAGGTGGAGGTACAGTCCCCAGTCGAGCGGCTCCAATATTATTGGGAGAGCCCAAGAGTGATCCCAAGTCGCTATACCTCTTTTCTTCTTCTCCGTTGCCTGAGCGTAAGCGCCTGCTCAAATTTTGAATTCTGTGCCCCTTATTACGTGCTGAAGGTCAAAGCCAGGCGGGATTTAAGATTAAAATTAAAAGCCAGATTTAAACGTTTTTTCCTATTAATGTATTACCTGTCAAGATAATTGTTGCACAATAGGATCTAATTAAATCCTTATTATTTAAAAATACGTACACGTCTATATGATACTTAATGTCTAGATTATGACATATTTTTTGTAGTTTTTTGCTTATATACCGGACTCGGATATTAGATATTAGTTAGATTTAAATGTTTTTTTTTTCAAGTATACTGGCCTGGCCTTGTATTTGGCAGTTTGTTTTTGCCCTGTACTGGTATCTAGACTTCATAGATCTTTTTTCCTAGGTATTCTATACTTAAAGAACCTTACATAATTTAATTATGTGATGCCGAGTTAATTAAGCCTCCGTCCATCATATTGTCACTGCCACTTAATTTTTGATACATTGAGCTGTTCGAATGAGAACTAAAATAGTTATATTGATACTAGCAGTCCGCTCGTGGCGACTGACTTACATTGTAAGCAAATAGTGTTTACAAATAGTGTTTATTTATTTATTTCATCATCAAAGTACAGACCTGATATCAGAGAAAGTAACAGTTATAGTTAACAACAGTGCTACAAACATGTAATAAAGAATACATTGAATGAAATACAATATTTGATGTATTTATTTTGGCACTGTGTGCGTAGGATTTAATAAGTCAGTTGAGGGATCTTATCCGGTGGAGACTTTGCTGAGCAAAAACCTCCTCTTTCTCCAGTTGACTGGCTCCTATGTCTCCCTAGGCCAATTAACAGCTTACTAACAAGAGGCCCTCTTGCTTGTTTTCCATCTTAGTGCCACTAAAAAAGCGTCCAGCAGATAGAATACCCATATATATACTTAATTATAAAGCTGAAGAGTTTGTTTGTTTGAACGTGCTAATCTCAGGAACTACTGGTTCGAATTAAAAAAAAAAGTGTTGGTTAGTCAATTTATCGAAGAAGGCTTTAGGTTATATAATATTTGATAAATGGCTACCCGTGCGAAGCCGGGGCGGGTCGCTAGTAATAAATAGGCAGATTTATCACAATTCGCAATAGCACATTATTCCTTTGAAAGCCACACCCAAAATATGAATACTAAAGACTGTTATACCACAATTTTAGTTCCACCACAGAGTACATAATATCTTACATAGTATAGTACTTAAAAAAATCATAATCGCCTCAGTTAAGTGTGGTTAAAAGTTGTATGAAATCATATCCGAGCATGGCATGTAATATGCTGGGAGCACTAGTGCAGTCACCCACTTACGCCCGGCGACCCAGTATCCCAGTATCCCGGCCGAATGGGAGAATTACAGTCCTGCGCACCTTGTGCTCTGGATACACGCCGATACGGGCCTTTCACACCGCTCCCTGTAACTGGGTCGAGTTGGAACATAATACACATAGGTCAGCTCTAATAATAGTTAGTGCTTTGTTGCAACTTGTTGGTTGGATCGTTTATGCATCGCGCGAATATTTAATCTGTTCCAATATTGGCGACTCTGTTCGTCTTGTGGTTATGCTTGACTGCTGTGCTAGGTGTCGCGGGTTCGGACACCGTCCGGGCATTTGGTGTTTGCCCTTAGTCTGTGTGTTTGCCCTTAGTCTGTGTGTTTGTTACGATATGTAAGTTTTTACAATAAATAACAAAAAACGTTTTTAAGGATCGTATCAGTTGTCTGGTTCCCATAGTAATGTCTTTGTGGAGCTAGATGGTGCGGAGTGATAATAAAAGCAATTGTTAAACTATTATGGTTTCAAGTAAGAATACGTTCCTTTTTTACTGGAATTAAATAAAATTTATTATATTTTTAAAAGCAGCCAAGACAGTAACGCAAAGAATAATGAAGTTGAAACAAAAATGGAAAATGGTGCTGGAGTAGAGAAAAATAATCCAAGTAACATAGATCCCTTATGTTGCAATATAACAAAAAGGTTTCAACTGTTGCAACCATACTATGATACATTTGAACGATTTTCCAATCTACTTAAGCTGATGATAGCTCGTAGATTGTGTCATCTAGCACTGTGAATGTCAGGGCTTTAACTTTGTGCACATTGAGCTATAAATAAAACCTGATGAAAAGCCCAGTATCTGGGTCAAATGCAAGCGCAGTATGTTTTGCATGGAAAATGGAACAGTCAAGAGTACTCGTGCTAAATATCAAGATGGACAAGTATAGAGAGAGAAACACATATCATATGTAATGCAAGAGTGGTGAAGTAACGCTCTATACTCTGTGGTCAAACTGAAAATGATTATTAGCTGTCCAATGTAGTTAATTAAAAGGTAAAGAGAATTTGTTAAAAGCTGGTAACAAGACTGATGGAGATAGATGAAGCAAAAGATTTAGGCAAGAGTCACGTGAAAGTAAAATTTTACTTTACATCCAACCGCATTAAATAAATTGTTGAATCGATAAATTCGCTAGTGATATCAGCAACGATAGTTCCCATATACTTAAATATCGACTGTATGTAGCTACATAAAGCTATATAAAGCTTTATATGGGGCTCCAAATCGTTTGCTTGGTATTCAAGTGACGTCATTCCATACAATACAAACTTTAGTCTCCTTAACTCGTACAAGTTGGGGATAAACCGTAGTTAAATAACAATATCCGTTTCCTTAGCAGGTCATGTCTCAAGTCTAGTACTAGCACGACCAGATAGCCACTCCACACAGCCTACGTGTCTAGAACAAACCTGTTTGAGCTCAGCCAGTTTAGAATTGATGAAGTAATATAACATATCTTTGTCAATTTTATCCATTTATTAAGAAACATACAGAAAGGTATCAGTGGTTATGATGAAAAATTCAAGAACCCGATGCCCAGATTGCGTTTTCCAATAAAAAGTATATGAAAATCATAATAAAGCGAAGTCTAACGTCATCTCAGATGTCCATCCAGGCAGTTATGTCTGAGCTTTACCACTTTTTTTTTCTTTTTTTTATATCACTAAGGTGGCACACAAGCATACGGCCCACCTGATGGTAAACAGTCACCGTAGACTATAGACGCCAGCAATCCCAGGGGTATCACTAACGAGGTGCCAACCCTGTTGTTAATGAGGACTCACTGTGCTAGCAGCATTACTACTAGCCGAGCGTATCCTCGTGGAGCACTGGCAACCTTACTTACCGCAGAAACACAACACTACATGAAAGTATGTGTTTATTTCACTGCGGTCTTCTGTAAAGCGGAGGTACAGTCCCCAGTCGTACCTTTACTTAACCGCAAACATATACCAGTGACTTAAGGAACGGTTAAAGCCTACCAAAGCGTATTCGGTTAAAAATAAATGCCAGAGAAATAAACATGACAGACCAGAGAAAAATTTGGAGTAATGCTTTGACCCGATTTGAACGAAGAAAATCGATACAAATTATTCGGATAACAAAAGTTAAACGAACGGCTAGGAAGATATTGGTGCCAATTATGTTGTGCGAAATCTAGAAACTAATTTGACACGTCTAAAAGTATTATCATCCTTATTTAACCCCGCACATGAGAAAGGGATAGGCAAGACTTAAAGACCTGTCAAATTAGTTAAGTTTAGTAATTTGAACTACAGAATCGACACCATTATCGATCCTTTTTTGCATCTAGCGATTGCTATCTTGCGAAATATGCAAAGCCCGTTGTTACAGACAGACAGACGTGTAACAATGTAGTGTTTAGTATAAACATTTAAACATTGGACATCAATGTTGATGAACAATATCATATTGCTTACGTTAGTCAAGTAGGGAGTTCAACACAGACGCCATGGCGACGCTGCGTAATTGGAAAGCAAAAGGTCAGTTTATATGAGACGGTGTCTTCAAGTCACGTCAAACCTTAAACTAATGTGAATCTTTATTTAAACCTACTAGCTTTTGCCCGCGGCTTCGCACGCATGGTAAAGTGAATAAGTCAATATGTACCTATATATAAATGATAACTGTTACTCGCGACCATTTTCATGGATTTAATTTTAATAATTATGGATTTTCATACAACCTTTCATCCCCTATTTTTAGGGGTGGAGTTTCCAAAAACCCTTCTTTAGTGGATGCCTACGTCGTAAAAGGTACATACTTTCAAATTTGGAAGTCTCTAGCAGTCGTTTAGGCTATGCGTTGATATGTCAGTCACTCAGTCAGTCAGTTTCTTCTTTTATATATACAGATTGATTTACTTAAAATACACATTAAAGGATATCTAAAAAACAATGCACAATCAGTTGGAGACAAATTAATCATAAACGTATTGGAGACCGTATAGTTTTCTTAAAAACAACTTAATACCTAATATAAGGTTACTAAAATATTGGATAACAAGGTAACAACTAACATTCTTCTGCTTCTACATGTTTAGTGTACAGTAGTGCGAGAATGAATAATTTGCGACAACGTTTTCGTATCGCTTTCGACTATTTTTGTATTGAAAAATGTACAGCGCTGCGGCGGTGAAAAGTGGTACTAAAATGTTTTATGTCAATTTTGACATATCGCGAGTAACGTTTTCGAATACTTAGTCGCATGTTCCTGCTACCGGTACAGAATAGACAATTGGTAACTTTAATTTGAGTATTTTAGTAATAGTAGTAGTATGTAGTTTAGTTATCGATATTTCTATCCTTCTCGCACTTATTGAGTGAGTAACTGAACCTCGTCGTTAGCAGTGAAGATAGCTTATTGAAAATGGTCGTCAGTAATTGAGAACTGATAAAACTATGTAGACGATTGTAGTGTCTCCAGCGATGCTATGTCACTGCTGTAGTGCTGTCCCTAATTTTCAACCTAGCATCCACATAGTAAGGTTCAATATCGTCGGCTAGTCGTTGGCAAACATTGTTCCATATAAAGTACCTGTATTGACACGGTTCTTGTACGTAAACGATATATTTGGGTTAATGGCTTGGAAACTATTTCGTGAATGTTAAATTTGGTGCACAGTACTCTAGACAAACAAGTGATAATCTCTTAAGAAGTTTAAGCGATTATTAGTTGATGATGACCTACTACTGCGAGAGATAGCACTCTTGCGGGGTAGGCAGAGAGTATAGAGTATAGTAGGCAGAGAGTGAATTCGTACAGAGCTTTCTACAGTTTTATTCCGTAACTATGATATTCTTTGATTCATATTGTGTACTTACCACTTTCTTCAATAATATCGGTACTGTACCGCAATTATAATAAGCTCGAATTGACGACGAAGCTTGAATTGACACAGATACCAGCCGGTTTGAATGTTTGTGTCACGAGTAATGCGATTTCCGCATTATAGTAGGGGAGCCCAAGAGGGGATTTTCGGATTTACTCGAGCACGTCAGATTACCATAAGGGGGGTACCCTGCACCATGATGCGTACCTCCACCAAATATAAGCCCATACAGGAGCACGCGTCTAGGGCAGGTTTATTTTACTCTCTAACCGTCAGAAATATCCTCCCTACAATCGTCAGATTAGGGTCAGCACGATTAGGACATCAAGCGGAACCTTCTATATAAAAATCTGACGCGCTCGAGTTTTCAATATACCTATTTAGTTTTTTAGTATATTGCATTTTCGAAAATCCACCACGAGCTTGCGTCACGTCCGAATCGTTAGTATATTTAATAAGAGATTTTTTCGGGTTCACTTAACATCCCCTCTGAAAACCTGACGCGCTTGAGTAGGTGAGTATGACCATGTGGCTGTTTCATCTACATTTTTGTCTGACTCGAATGCTTTAAGCGAAATGTTTAATGTAGATATGCATATAGGCTGGTCGTTAATGTCCATTAAATATAAATAGTTTATGTAGTAAAACTGTTATTAATTTGACTTCGTGGCAGTAGCAACAACGAATTTTAAAGAGACGTAGGGAGATTTGGGAGTTCCCGTGGGTTATCACATTTAAAATTGGAGCCGCCCCACTGGGGACTGTACCTCCGCCTTACAGAAGACCGCAGTGAAATAACACTACTTGATGAAGTGTTGTGTTTCTGCGGTAAGTAAGGTTGCCAGTGCTCCACGAGGATACGTTGGGCTAGTAGTATTGCTGCTAGCACAGGGCGTCCTCATCAACAACATGGTTGGCACCCCGTTAGTGATACCCTTGGTATTGGTAGCGGCTATAGGCTACGGTGACTGCTTACCATCAGGTGAGCCGTAGCTTGTGTGCCACCTTAGTGGAATAAAAAAGTAGCCTACGGACGCTTGCAACACCAGAGGCAACACTCGTGCGTTGCCGACCCTACAGAAATCTCATCATACCCTTCTTGAAGAAAGAACACCATTCTGTACTCCTTTGGGAAAACACAAAAAAAAACATATTGATTCGTTATGCCTATCGCGCCTTGTTTCTATGCGTAATATATATTATTTTCTATGTCATAAAGACATAGTATTATCGCTGACACAATGCTTGTGTTTATATTATGTGCTCAATTAATTTAAGTTCAATTTTGTGAAAAATACCTTTAAAACTATTCAATGATCGTGCTAAAGTTACCTATTAAATATAATGTGAGGTATACATATGTATTAATAACCCTGATTATGTACTTATTTATTTATGTAAATGGCACCGGTTATTCTATACGAAGATTTGTTTGTGATGTGACCGTCGTAGCTCGCGCTTGACGTCATTGAAAATGCGATCCAGATTTTCAAACAGGTTTTATTGTAGCTATCTGTATATTATAGTAAGATATATTGTACGATTGTTGGCTTAATTTTGTGTTATTTTTGCACTAGGCAGGTGGCAAAGAAGCGGTCACCGTAGTCTGTAGACAACTATGCCTGTACAATTGTCAGTTTCTAGATTATTATTCAATCTAACAATTCGCTTGAAATTGCACTAGTAACCGTGTTTGGACAAGTCCCTCACTGGGTAGGCAGAGAGTATAGAGCGCCATTTCACTCTTGACTTGCATACCTCTTTTGCTTCTTCTATATTCATCACTCTCTTCATACATGCCCTTCACTTGTCCGCCACTGTTTTGGTGTACAGCTCCGTGTGTGAAGTACCACCGTGTGGCGAAAAAAGAAGGCCCTTAAATGTTGCCGCCCCTAAAATCTTTCGTGCTAAGCTCAAGCCTGCTTGTGAATCGTCCACTGACGTAACCTTTGAAATAAAATGTTCGTTTGTTTATTTAATATCACTCATTCGTGCTCTTTGACATCTCAATGTCGCTAGAAGCAAAAAATGCGAAGGAAATTATTAATCTAATGCGCCGGCGCCGTCATGTGACATCCACATTCAAGTTGGGAAATTCCAAATTCTAATAGTTACGACTTTATTCATATTTTTTTATCCATAATTGTTATTTGGTAACTTATTGTTACAGAAGATACATTCGGCTTGTCACGTAGTAAGATAGTGGTGTAGATTCTGTTGTACGAAATTACTAAACTACTTGACAGGACTAATTGTCTTGCTATCCCTTTCTCATGTGGTGTGAGGTCGAATAAGGGTGGCAATTATTAAAGTCCTATCAAATTAGTTTAGTTTAATTAAAACAGAGTTTATACCATAATTTTAAACACTTTTTTTGCTTCACCTTTATGTATGCCTATCATTGTAACGCAATCTTTCAACGTCATTTTTACCGACTTCGAGACGTCTGATTATTTTAAAAAAATTGCACAAGTAACATAAGGGACCGATGCCAGAGTCACCGGCTTATGATCATCCATATTCTTAATTCTCATTAGGTTAATTTACAGCTCTCGCTCAATGGACTGAGGTTGCTAAATGTACCGTGGAGCAATAGTTTCTACGTAGAGTTTAAGGCCAACGCAAAGCCATGTTTAAAGTGAAGAATATTGTAGTGACGTTCTTGATCCTATACTATATTCGAACTTTAAAAAATGTAATGATCTTGAAAAATGCATATTCGAATTTTGAAATCTTAAGTTCTAATATGTAAAATTCTCGTGCAAGCTCCCCCGAGAAGGCTTGACCGACTCTTATGTTTTTTTTGTGCAAATTTGGTAGGTCTGAGAGTCGTTGGTAAACCATTTTTAACTTTTGACAGAACGAAGTCTGTCCAGCCAGCTAGTTTCTAAATATAAACGTGATGGGAACAGCATACCAATAAGGTAATTTATTGCCTTACATAACGTATATGAGCATGCGATTAATTATTATGTCATTAATTATAACCCCAAAGGGTATGGTCACAGAGACGATACTAATAAAGACGGACATGGTCGTATTCAATGTCGTCATACACAATGACACACGAGCTATAAATTATCTGTGGCATACTATTAATGAATAAAATGTTAGTGTCTGTGATTTAGAAATAATGCCTTTACTTGAGCCCATACGGCTATTTGCATGCTAGTTGTACGTAGTACCTATATTATCTTCTCTGAGTTGCTAGTAAAACTTGAACTAGCGTTTTCAATATATTTTGTATGTTTGTTCCTCCACTCTAATCACCGTAGTTAGTACACCTGACTGCTACGCTAGAGGTCGCGGGTTCGATTCCCGCCGGGCGGACATTTATCTGGGTATGGGCCCTATCTGGGTATTTGGTTTGTATTATAAGAAAGTATTTACAAAAAAAAAGTATTGTTTCAGATGCTGGTTTCCATAGTACTTACTTACTACTTACGTACTTACTTAATTTGAGGCCAGATAGCGCTGTGTGATAATGTCCAAGCATTATGATTATAATAATTATTATCAACTAAAGTGTATATTTGATTGGTTCCAGTGGCACGGCGGTCTTACCTGCGAAGCGGCAGCTGCTTCGTCGTCGAACGGGGGTGCCGGGGCGCCTCTGTTACCGGACTCGGAGCTGATCAAGCTGTGTCCGATGTGTCGGGTGCCCATAGAGAAGGACGAAGGCTGCGCGCAGATGATGTGCAAGCGATGCAAGCATGTCTTCTGCTGGTATTGCCTCGCATCCCTTGATGTGAGTACCTTTGATGGGAATACATAGGCTCATGTGTCATGTAACTAATGCTGCTAACACAGTGAGTCCTCATTAATGTTATTGGCAACGCCTTAGTGATATTCGTGGTATTGCTAGCGGCTATAAGCTACGGTGGTGGCACCCATCAAGTGGTATAAAAAAAAAGCTAAGGCAAACAGTCTAAACTCTGCGGCCTATGCGCTTTCAATACCACTAGTGCGTTCCCAATTATTTTGAGTAGAGTCATCGTACTGGCAATAAAAGTGCCTCTTTACCAGCAAGAGCAATGCATCCTTAGCAGGAAAACTATCAAATTACCTTCAAGTTCGAATTTGTATCTGACTCTACTCAAAATGATTGGGAACGCACTAGTGATATTGAAAGCGCATAGGCCGCAGAGTTGAGACTGTTTGCCTTAGCTTTTTTTATACCACCTGATGGGTGCAGTCACCGTAGATTATAGCCGCTGGCAATACCACGGATATCACTAACGCTTTGCCAACCATGTTGTTGTTGAGAACTCACTGTGTTAGCAGCATTACTACTAGCGCTGCGTATTCTCATGGAGCACTGGCAACCTTACTTACCGCAGAAACACAACACTATATCAAAGTAGTGGTATGTGACTGCGGTTTTCTGTAAGGTGGAGGTACCGATTGGGAATGCGCTAGTATACCCCTAGTATTGGAAACGGTTATAGGCTGCAGAGTATAGACTGTTTGTCTTAGCTACACATAAGTGAATATCGAAGGATACCAAATCAATGGAAGCTAGTAAAATAATAAAATGAATGTTTAACAGTCGAGGAGATGATTGGGAACAGGGTCGTGCCGTTAACGTCTAGCCGTCGTAACTTCCCTTGACACCCATCGCTCGTTGATTTATGCACAATAACGACAACAATGGGCGATGGTTTACAAGTGTTCAGGGAAACCATTATAATTCATTGACACTTGCTTGTTTTACTGTTGGAAAATGCCGTCATACCTAGACGTAGTGCCTAGATGACTTATGTTTGCTTTTTCAACCTATCTGGGCTGTTTGCAAACGAAACGTGGAATGTCAAAGAAGCCCATGAAAAAAATCAATCCACGCGTACGAAGTCGCGGGCACAGCTATTTTAAATATAAAATATCTACGGTGCCTAATTAAAATAAAATTAACATATTATTCAAATGTTTTTCGGCCGCAAATCGTACTCCTAGAAATTAATTTAAATTTCATATTAATTACCTCATTACCACTTAAGTACAGTCGCGTGGGTTACGGTATAACTGGCTTTGTTTTAAATTGTTAGTTTCTCTAACATTATTTTAATGTTAGAGAAACTAAAGATTTATACAAATTTAATATACCTACGTTACGGCATCACGCGTGTACGGCTGGACCGATTTCGCCAATTCTTTTTTGTTTGTTTGTTATTATCAGGACAAAAAAAAATACAAAAAACGGAACCTTTTTAATTTCGCGATAAACTAAAGGTCCTTTTTGCTATGGTGTATTTGTCATATGAATTCATAGTTAAGTCAGGATATAGCCTGTCAGGTCAGCTAGTTTAATATAATATTTTTGTCTCTTTCAGGATGACTTCCTCCTCCGACATTATGACAAGGGTCCGTGCAAGAACAAGTTGGGCCACTCGCGCGCATCGGTGCTCTGGCATCGTGCACAGGTGGGTGCCGCTGTGGGTTTTATTTATTGTCTACATATATATCATCACTGTAAGCCTTAGAGCCTATATACTCTGCCTACTTGGCTCTGAGAGGCAGAGAGTATAGAGCGACATTTCACTCTCGATTTGCAACGGCGGATCTAGCTTTCAAATGAAGGGGCTCATATAGTCGACGTCTTCTTCTTCTTCAGCCCACGTTCACCCACTGCTGGGTATAGGCCTCCCCTCTGTCCCGCCATTCTTTCCGGTCCTGTGCTAGTCTTAGACTAGTCGACGTGTCAAAATTTCAATTACAATAACATAAATTAAAAATAAATTTTATTTGATCTTTTCAATGGAAACGAGTTATGACTTCACTTGAATGGGTAGACCCCACCCTGGATCCGCTGTAGCATGTTGCACAACTCTTTTGCTTACACATTCATCAATCTGTTCATACATGCCCGCTGGTTTCGACTCTACCTTTCCATCATTCAGTCTCTTTCTGTGTCATTTTGATCTAGAAATTTAGGCCTTGGTCTTCCGCGTCCTCTTCCACTCACATTTAATCTATATTAGGTACTTTATGTGTATAGTTTTATGGAGGTTTGGTGGCACATTGGCACTTACGTATTATTTCGATAGATTTGCGGTAAGGTGGATATACACTAGAGCATTTTCTCGAGCATTTCAATGTAATGTAACGTTCTTATACGAGTAAAAGCTCAGTTTCCAAAGCAAGTCTCGACGTTTGGTTCGTTGTTCTGTTACAAGTAACGGCTACAGTGTATACTCACCTTTAAGCAATCTATATAAGGAAGGTGTGAAGAGTTCTTGCAGGGTCGGCTACGTGCGCTTGATACCCCTAACACAAATACCGGGCTGAGTTTCTGGCCGGTTCTTCTCAGGTGGCAATTTTTTCCGAACCGGTGGTAAAGTAGACCTTCATTATGTGCCTTATTATTAGGGCCTTTACTGAATAAAACCCCGGGCAAGAATATAATATTAAGGAATTATTTATCGAGTATACATTTTTTGCTGAACCAGTGGGCATTGGTATTAAGAATTTCATCTTTCCATAAGCGTTACATAGAAAGTTTTGGATCTCATCTTATTTTTTTATGTGGCCCCAAATTTGGTGCCCTGTGCTGTCGTCCCATGGCGCCGCCCTAACGCCGTTGTAACGCGTTGCCACATATTATTATCTCACTCAGTAGCATTAGTGAACATGTTGGCAAACAAGCATATAATGTGTAAGGAGTCTTTGATAGTGAGCAGTTACCGTAGCGACAAATAATATGAGAAAATGTTATCCATTCCAGGTGGTAGGCATATTCGCCGGTTTTGGATTGTTGCTGCTTGTCGCCAGCCCGCTGCTGTTGCTAGCTGCACCGTGCATCGTCTGCTGCAAATGCAGGTAGTTACCAAACTACTAATAATGCCTCTAACCTCTACGTCACGAGACCAAACTCATTTGTTGCTACTCATTATAATTTTCACATTGTAACCGAAATGGTCTTTTCGGTTCGGTTCAGCACTGCGCGATTCCAAAGGAACTTCCTCCCGCGTACAATTAAATTGAGGAATGATCTACCCGCAGTGGTTTTCCCAAAGGCGTACGCGTACATGGGGTTCTTCAAGAAGGATGTGAAGAGATTTCTAGTGATACCCCTGGTATTGCAAGTGTACATAGCCTGCGGAAACCGCTTACCGTCAGGCGGGCTACGGCCTAATGGTAAGCGGTTACAAATGTAGACCAAAGGCTATCTACCACTACAACCATGTGTGTAAATGTGGCAGTTGAACTGGTCAAACCCACAAACAGATTCCTTTTATATATTTATTATTTTACTTCGCAGACTGTGCAACCCCAACACAAAGAATCTCGAGGAGGTCGATGACCTCGACAGCATCAGTCAAGCGCACGAAGACGACGGCGATGAGATCACCCGAGCACGCGACCGATACCTGTCAGACTGACGCACGCATCGCTACTAATCTGACACTTGTCACTGTCAGCTTTCACTCATTTGTGATCTGTGCTCGGAATCTGAAAACACCCATCTATGACGTGTGCCCGATAGTTGAGGAATTTAGTTTCGAAGTTTGAACACATTCAAATGCTAAACAGAAACAACTGCTAATTGATTCTCTGGCAATATGGTCGTGATACATTCTCGCTAGGCTTGTTAAACTGAATATGACAGGTACAAACATGTGGCAGATGGATTTTTTTTAATCCAAAATTGTGTTTTGAAGTTATAAATCAGCTGTTTGATACCGAGTATGTTTGTTCAACGAACAACGAAAAATTGCTGCCGTTACATACTGGGTAGTTAGGATAAGGTAACAAAAAATATTACGGATGTTGTGACGCAGGAATGACAGACTGACAGTTGGTCGCGTTCCAGAGATAATCAATATAACATTAGACAAGTTGTAAAATCTATGTTACATGTAATATAAATGGTCGTAGTAAATTAATACAGATACATGTTGAGAATTTTACTAAGCCAAGTTATTCTAACGTATCTTTAACTAAGCCTGGAATATTTCCCAATGTGTGTTCGGGCTATTTGCCTTGAGTAGTAAGCCAAGCATTGTTAATTAATACTAAAATTGTAATTGAGCCAAAATAATAATGCGAAGGGAATAATAAATCACCGTTCTAGTTAATTGAATTGGACAGTTTGTTCAAAGGACATTTAAAAGTGGCAGAAACGGTACGTTTGAATCGTCGACTCGTGCATTTTTAGATTATGATAAATTAACTCTTAAAATTATAAATACAAATCTGATAAGGTCTGTTGAATTAATGTTTAACTGTCAATAATTAATATAAAATAAATTAACATATATATGGGGTATCGAACGTGAAAAGATGCTTTGATAAAGGACAAACATCCTTAATATAAGACGAAAACAAGAGCGAGTTTATATGTAAATATTATCGAAGTATTTTTTTGTGTTTTTGTGATAGTGGTTTATGGACTGAGGTGTAAGTTGACTGATGAATGAACGAACGAACGAATGAATGAACATAGACGAACGGGAGACAAGTTTTTTTTCCGTTCCAGTGCAAGTGCACTGCATAGTCATTAAGTTTAAATCTTTAGTGTTCTCAAAAATACTGCTTGAAATGGAACACGCTAAAGGGCGTTACACACAATAAGGGCGGCAACGCGAGTGATACGTCGTCCACAGGCTACGCTTACTATCAGGCGGACCGTATGCTTGTTTGTCACCTTAGTGGTCTAAAAATACAAGCAAAAGTCGAAAATAAAGGCTCCTCCACACTGCTGCATTGAACAGCCGATAAAAGTACGTATGTTTGTATGTAAAGTACATTTTATGAAGGTAGCTCGTGCTAATTTGTCATTGCGCATATAAATCCTTTGCGAAATTGGCTATGGCCAGTATATCTTATTCGGAGTCCCCTCCGTGACTTGGAGAATACGTTTCACCGTCGGTAGCTGGTTTAACGCAGCTGTGTGTAAGGGTTGAATTCTGAGTGTCTTTTTTTACAAAACAGCTTTTTGAATGAAAATCTTTACTTAACTCAGTGATGTGAGCAAGTGTGAACATGACCTAAGCGTGGTAAGGCAGTATTTGAAATGTGTTTTTATTGTACTTATATTTTTGAAGACTGGCCCACAGTGTAGTTGATTACTTTCTGTGACAACGAATAGACATGAATACTTGTGATGTTAACGGAAAAATAATATTTTCGAAAGGAAGAACGTAATTTTCGTAAGACAAATTAGATGCTGTAATATAATGCTTAAAAATTGTAAAAATTAAAAAAGTTGGGAGTCTACAGAAGTCACTGGTATTTTTGTAAATATTATGCGCTAAACGTACTTGGCGTGTATAATGGATAGTTGGTTTCTGTTGGATAGTTATTAATTGAACGCGGAGATTGGAATATAATGTACGTAAGTGTAACTGCAATGCAGTGTGAAAATGCATGTAATTTAAAATATTTTTTTAATACTTCTTATTTTCTCAATCACCTGTGAATGTGAAGGCACATACTGGCGCAAAACGCACGAGCGTTTCGTTGCGTTTGTGTGAAGGCGCCTCAATATTTTATTTGAATATCTCGCACCGCTTCTTGTGTGATTGAAGCCTTAACATGTTTAGTACGTTAAATATTTATGATTTTGATTGTAAATAAGAATTTAATGTTGTACTTAATTTAGATTAGGATCGATGGTGGGTGGCCTGCGGTTAATCGAAATTGATCTCTGTAATTTTTAATATGAATTTTTCACTTTACACTTTCGATTGCAGGAAACGTAATCTTAGCACAGCAAAAGACAAATAATTACAGTTAATACTTATACATTGTTGATGTCACAAACTATGTAAATACTAGCTGTTACCGGCGGCTTCGTCCATATTGTTTTAAAAAAAACGATGTATGTAAGAAGCGCACCCTGACTAAGCTAAGACTGTATACAAACTTTCAACCCCTTTTTCACCCCCTTAAGGATTATTTTTTGAGACAAAAGATAGCCTATGTCCTTCCCGAGGTTAAAATCTCACATTTCCAAATTTCATTACGATTTGTTCAGCCGTTTAGTCGTGAAAAGGTAAACAAACAGAGTTACTTTCGCATTTATAATATGAGCATGGATCTATCTCCGTATTACAATATTGATTCCACTATCGATCCTCTTAGCTTGTTGTAGCAAGCTAATTAAAGCATTTGTAAACTTAAAATTGTCAGTAGATGATTAGAAATGGATAAGTCACAGGGTGGTCAGCCACTGCAGTGCCATTGTATTTTTTTTTATTGTAGGTTCACCAAGAATTATTAGCATGGCATAGCTTAGCAATAGCATTGCACGTGGTTGGTTACCTTTTCTATTTAATTTTCTCATTATGTTAAAACATTCTTCAAAAGATTTATTTGTTATTGGGTTTAGTTTGAATAAGTAGATGCAAATGTGAAATTCATGGATTGTTTCTACAGAATTTTATCACCTGAATTGTAGTGTAATATTAAAAGTAATTGATTAAGGTAATTGCATCTACAGTAGGTAAATGGAAAATCAGGATAATGTAAATAGAAGATGTATTTTTTGTTATCAGTTCTATATTTTGTGTTGACGCAGAAATATTTTCCGTTATGCTAATTATAAACAATTTAATAAAGATTTTTTCTCATAAATCACAAGTATGTATAGTTATTTTGACAAGATTGTTTCCTTCTACTACGCTAAGGGTCGCGGGCTCGATTCCCGTCGGGATGGACATTTACGTGATAAACATTTGTTTGTCTAAGTATGTAATAAGTATCCGAGCCCAACTATGGGGCGCCCTTAGCTGTGTTGCTTAGCATCTAATAGTGCCTGGCTGGAGGCCACCTTGGTCTCGCCTTTGTCCGGTTAAGTAGCAAAAGTTCCCGGAACTCACGCTACGAGAGACAACTCAAAAAAAAAAGTCATTCGACGTTCGGCTCGCACGGACACGCATCCTTCGTAACGGTCCCGGGCAGTTGAGCGCTCTCCGACCTGCACGGTCGAGTTCCCTTGTGGAACCGATATGGGGCGGTCGTCATACTTTCTTTGTAGTTTCTTGTCCAAGTGAAGATTACAATAAATATTTTGTGTTTTACACTGGTTATTGGAACCCCTATAATTGACACACAACGGCCAAATAACTCCCAGGTCTGATCGTCCACCAGAAGAAAGGGCTATCAATATGTCAGACAGCCAGTTTAAGGAGCTCATCCTTGCAATCACCAGTGCACGTGGGAGGACCTTTGCACAGTGTCCAGCTAAATTTGGAGGATCAAAGGTGGAAGTTGAAGCTTTCTTAGCAGCCGTGACTATCTTAAAGGTAATAGAAAAGATAACTGATGCGGACACTCTTGCAGGCCTACCTTTCGTCCTGAACGGTGACGCTGCAATATGGTGGCAAGGAGTTAAGCACCCAAACCGAAAAAAACCCAAGTTTTCCTGTTACGGTTGTGGTGAACCAGGTGTGGTGCACAGTCGCTGCCAAAAATGTAACAACAAGCAGTCTCTAACAATGGCAGTCGACTTTTGGTAATTGAAATGTGATTTGAAAGAGGTGAGTTCAGATTCAAGTCCATTGTAACTTCCCATTGGACGGGCTTGCTTGTAACTTTCATAGTAAATAAATTATGATGATAAAAATAAATGGACTATTTCTTAGATGATATTCATTTTTAGTTTTTATTTAGTTTTAGAAATTTAATTCTTAACTGCTATTGGTAAAAATTTTGTTGTTGTGTCATATGTAAGTGGAGAATAAATATGTTTTTTTTCTTTCTAATAAATGTGCAGAATAGTATATAACAATCCATGACAGGACACTAAGCTTCAGGCAGATTCTTTCCAAGTGGGCTTCATCTGATATAATAGATGACTAGAATAGTAGCTAATACATAGAATTAAGGCTACAACTGTAGGTACTCTCATTCACCTATGAATGTATTTTTTTTAAGAAAGGTTTTCATATCATAACTATAAATAGCCAGAGGAAAACTATTTTAATCTTAAAAATTAAAGAAATTCTGTATACAATCACCACTTTCTAAACAAACCAGCTGTAGAGTCAAACAAGATAGGATTCTTGAACTCTCCCCTCATGTCCAGCATATAATGCATCCAAGTGTTTTTCAACTTTAATGGCAACTGCACTTTGGCCCTGCTTCTGGTCTCCTTGCAGCAAACATCTTCCAACGGAACTTTCATCATACGGTTCTTGCCAACTGGAGTGTAAGTTACAAATGTTACATGTTTCCCTCCTTTATTGAGAATCAAGTAGCGGACAGACCTTAGTGTGTACATCCATATCATTGCTAAGGAGCCCGTGCCTAAAACAAACAAGAGTATTACATTTTTTAAATTTCATTTACTGCAATCTATCTTGCCTGTGAAGCATCATGGACAGCATCATGCCAGTCTTAGACTTAGCCACTATAATGTTTAGACACATCTAGTCACCAAATAAGAGATGCTTGACAACCAACACAATACTTTGGGGTTGCTGCTATTCCTATGATGCCAGGAGGAAGACATCTTTGAGTATAGATATCTCAGACTTCTTGTGTTTTGTCTTATTTTGTTGAGATCTTTACAAATCTGCCTTCAAAATCATGGCACCATAGGTAAATCTTACCAATATTTATTGGATGGTGATAGACTGCAACAGCTTGGATAGTTGCAGGTTCACTAACTACTAGAATGTTGTTCTAGTAGTTAGTTCTTTTTTTATTTATTGTCAATCCTTTAATAATATTTTAGAAATCTTTCTACTAATAGATTCTAGCATTCAGGGTCTATCTGCCTAGTGTGTGTGTTTATTCCTTAGATAAGGAACAGAATAGGCTTCTGCATTCTGGTGACACTAAGAAAGAATCTCAAGGCAAAGGATATTATCACAAAAGGAAGTAGCACACCTAGGATTCATACAAATTAAATTTCTTTTTAACTAGCTTCTGCCTGTGACTACATCCATGTTGAGCTTAGAATCCCAAAGGAACCTAAAGTTTTCCCGGGATAAAAAAGTATCCTATGTGTTAATCCAGGTTATAAATTATCTGTGTTCCAAATTACATCCAAATCCGTTGAGTAGTGTTTGCGTGAAATAGTAACAAACATCCATCCATCCATACTCACAAACTTTCGCATTTATAATATTAGTAGGACAAGTTTCTTACCGACTACGACAGCCAAAGATCCCAAAGTGTTTCTATATTTATTTTCTCCTAGATTTATTCGTCTAAACCACGGCGTATCATCAGTAATCTGCGATTTGTCTACTGGCGCATCTTTCAATGAATTAAAAGAAAATACACCAAGATAGCTCCAAAACATGTACTGGATTATTGCAAATACATTCATATACTTATAGAATTTCGGATTTTCATATTTAAATAGTATTACATCCTTCACAACGTTTGTATTTACATTATGAATAGTTTTGGTTGTGACTGAAGAACTTAGCGGTGCACTTTTTATTTTAATCACGCCTTCGCAGCATCTCAATGGGTATCGAAATACTAGGTTTCGTTTTAGTAATATAGAAGCATAGGGCAAGAAAGACATTTTGTAATAACTTTGTCAAATAAAATCAAATTATATCGGAAATAATAAACATCCTTGGATAACCTCAAAAACCACAGCTCAGCTGTTTTTTTGCAGCACAGACATACAGAAGAAGAATCTTTTAAACTGGCCGTTTCTTCTTTTGCTATTCTTCCTAACTATGGCAATCATTCCTCTTCACATACAACCAGAATGCTATAACCGGTCAAATCAATCAGGAAAAATATAAATCTAAAAAACATGGCGTGTGTTGCTGTAATTGTATGCAATTCTTGGCATATAAATATTCCGGGCCTTCATAATTAAAAATATGAATTCAGTACGGATCCAGCAAGACATAGCAGCTCTGTGTTGTGTTGTTTGTAGTTTATAAAAAAGTTGATGAGACTATGACCTAGTGTACATACGGCATAGATAATATACTTACATAGGACAGTGTACTGGTGTACGGATTTTCTTAAAAAAATAATTAGAGTCTATGCTTGCTCGGCGTCTACGGTCTACGGTGTTTTGTTCGTTCGCTCGCTGCGGTCTTGTAAAATACTGTTTTCTCATGAAAAATGATGTTTTGCCAATTTCAACAAAATTAATTCATGTTTCACAATAATAAAGAGGCAAGGAGCGCAAAGCGTTGATCGCTTGCGTTTTTTAAGCACGACTATCAAGATGGCTGATATAAAGGTGAGTGTGTGCTAGCAATGCAATTGGCGGCATTTTTTACTAACGGTCGGTGCATTAATTTAGATTCTTTTGAAAATCAAATTATTGTTGCTGATTACTTGCCAGTCAAGCAATAGTTAAGGCATTTTGATGAGTGACATGAAATTCTGTAGGATTTCAGTGATTCATATGTTGGAATAAAATACAACGTCGGAGAATTACCCTCCAATCTGGTCTATGCATTAGTTTACTTGATTCATTTGAATTTTATTGACCTTTTGTTGAAAAACGGTCTCCAAGAAGTGTTTTGACATTTAAACATTAATTTCTGTTATGTATGAAGAAATCTAGAAGTTGCCTAGTTTTTAGGGTTCTCTACTGGACTAACCTACTAAGCTTATGCTGTCTATGTACCTGCACAACCTGTGTAGTGTACCTATGTACATTTGAACTGAAGGTGGTGAACAATCTTCTGTTGCAAGTTCAAGTCACACTTGCACTACTTGAAGTCATTCTTTTTGCTAGAACCATAATTGATAACATAAATGTTACATACCTCATTAATAGAGCTTGGTTTGATTACACCAGCTGCAGCTAAAAAAACATACTGAAAAAAAAAACATAGGTAACTATAGGTTTGATTGTAACTATTTCTTTTCTCTATATTATGGTATATTTAGTATAATCATTTGTTTCTTAAATAAAATTTTGTTCTACTTGGATGAGACCTAGTGGTTAGTATACCTGACTGCTTTGCTAGAGGGTAAATAATTCCCCTCAGGGCAAACATAAGTAAAAATGTATTTACTAAAATAAGTGTATGTACAAGTATTCTATCAGCTGCTGGTTCCCTTAGTACAAGCTTTGCTTCGTTAGGCGCTACATGGTGTTGTGTGTAGTGTCCAAGCATTATTATTACTTAAATTCTTGTTCTTAAAGATTATTATTTTTTCTATTCATGAAAAATGACAAATTGATTTAATTTACACCTTTGCTATATTTAAAAGTATTTATGTAGCATGACATGGTTTGGGCAATGATATGGCAAAGATAAGTATAATGTACATTATACACTGTTTTTTTGGAAGTAACAATTCTGCCCTCACTTTTCAATACTACCCTCAGTTTGGTCCTTTCATAAAACCATTGTATGGTGCTACAAAATATAGAAAAATCTTTGATCTTTACTCCAATACCATTTGGCTAGTATTGTTTGTCCCCACTCCTTCAACCTAAACCACTCAATTTTAACATTTGAACACGTAAAATGTATATAGTATAAAAGTTGTGTGTATGAGAATGTTAAAAAGAGAGCTATCCAATAGTTTTTATGTTTATTAATTACAAACAAAAATTCGAATCTCTTAGATGTGTAGGGACAACTCAAAAAATAACAGCACATTAGTTCAAATGTGTGTGTAATCCTCTTAATCAGTTTTTTTTAATACTGTCATTGTTATTTCCAGTCAATGTTCAATAAGATGGCTGGTGCCACACAAAATGGCACTGGGGATGCCCCTGCCAAGGGCCAGAAGGGGGGCTCCATAGAGAAGATATACCAGAAAAAATCGCAACTGGAGCATATTCTGCTCCGACCTGACACCTATATAGGATCTGTGGAGCGTGCCACAGAGACTATGTGGGTGTTTGACAAGACTAAAGAGTGTATGGTGCAGAAGGAGTTGACTTTTGTTCCAGGTATGTAGGTTTATAAAGTTGAATTCTCGTAATGTAATAATTATGAATATTTGGATCTTTGTTTGTGTTTCATCATACAGACTACAAAAGGATTTGCATTATAAAAAATATTTATAAAACAAGGTGGCCTTGTGTGAATGTCCCCAACCTCACTGTAAAAGAGGAATGCTAGATTTGCCTCCTGTTGAAATTAAGAGTCCTAATCAATAGACGAGGACATTCACAAGTCTCACTTCTTCCCCCTCACCTGCTTATAGTAACATATAGTCCCAAAAGCCCCCAACCAAAATTTGGGACTTTTTCTAAATTTCACTAGTAAATCTGGTTCAGGAATAAATTACGCCTTGCATACAGTTTAAGAGCTCTGGCTTATTACAATTTCTTTTTTTTTTGTTTTGTATACCACTAATGTTCTTCCATTATGTGTTTGCAGGCTTATATAAAATATATGATGAAATATTAGTGAACGCAGCTGACAACAAGCAGAGAGACGCAAAAATGGACATTATGAGAATAGACATTAACCAAGAATCAAACACAATATCAGTGTATAACAATGGATGCGGTATTCCTGTGGTCATGCACAAAGATGAGAAGATGTATGTACCCACCATGATATTTGGACATTTGCTGACATCATCAAACTACAATGATGAGGAAGAAAAAGTGACAGGAGGGAGGAATGGGTATGGTGCCAAGCTTTGCAACATCTTTTCCACGAAATTTACAGTTGAGACCGCATCCAAACAGTACAAGAAACATTTCAAGCAGACTTGGGGTTCCAATATGACAAAGGCTTCCGAGCCCAAGATAAAGGAAGCTGGTAAAGATGAAGATTTTACAAAGGTGACATTTAGCCCTGACTTGGCGAAGTTTAAAATGGAGAAACTTGAAGATGACATCGTGGCCCTAATGTCACGGCGAGCGTATGACGTAGCGGCTTCTACGCAGGGCGTAAAAGTCTACTTAAATGGTGAGAGAATAAAAATAAATAAGTTCAAAGATTATGTAGATTTGTACATAAAAGGTAAAGAGGACGAGAATGGACAACCTTTGAAGGTTGTTTACGAGAAGGTGAATGACCGCTGGGAGGTCGCACTTACACTATCAGACAGAGGGTTCCAACAGGTGTCCTTTGTGAACTCAATAGCTACCACCAAGGGCGGGAAACACGTTGACGCGGTAACTGACAATGTTGTCAAGAACATTCTAGAAGTGATAAAGAAGAAAAATAAAGGTGGGGTCAACATCAAACCTTTCCAAGTTAAAAACCACATGTGGCTGTTCATAAATTGTCTCATTGTAAACCCAACCTTTGATTCGCAAACGAAAGAAAACATGACCTTACAAGCTAAAAGTTTTGGTTCAAAGTGTAGTTTCTCCGAGAAATTCATAACGGCAGTATCAAAATCTGGCTTGGTTGAGTCGGTTTTGACGTGGGCCAAGTTTAAGGCACAGACAGAGCTCGTGAAAGCTTCAGGGAAGAAGCAGAGTAAACTCAAAGGCATACCTAAATTAGAGGACGCTAATGACGCGGGCACGAAGAATGCACATCTCTGCACACTGATCTTAACTGAGGGAGACTCGGCTAAGACTCTAGCTGTGTCCGGACTCAGTGTGGTCGGCAGAGATCATTACGGCGTCTTCCCGCTAAAGGGTAAGCCTCTTAATGTCAGAGATGCATCACACAAACAAGTTTTAGAGAATGTTGAAATCAACAACTTGATCAAAATCCTTGGTTTACAATACAAGAAGAAATATAACTCAGTAGATGATCTCAAGTCACTGAGATACGGCAAAGTGATGATCATGGCTGATCAGGATCAAGACGGATCGCACATAAAGGGACTGATCATCAATTTCATACACCACAACTGGCCAGAGTTACTCAAACTGCCGTTCTTAGAAGAATTCATAACGCCAATCGTAAAAGCTACAAAGAAAGATAAAGAAATATCGTTTTACTCCTTACCTGAGTTTGAGGAGTGGAAGAAGGATACGGAGAACCATCACACGTACAATATAAAGTACTACAAAGGTTTGGGTACCTCCACATCGAAGGAGGCTAAAGAATATTTCCAGAATATGGAACGGCATAGGATTAAGTTCAAGTATGGCGGTCCTACAGACGACCATCACATAGAACTGGCTTTCTCTAAGAAAGGTGCGGATCAACGTAAGGAATGGCTCACCAGTCACATGGACGAGGTGAAGAGAAGGAAGGAGATTGGCCTCCCTGAGAGATATCTTTACACAAAGGAGACTAAAGCGGTTTCATACTCGGATTTCGTTAATTTGGAGCTGGTACTCTTCTCCAATGGTGATAATGTCAGGTAAATTATGCACTAATTGGAGAATTATGGCTTGTCAATGATATTTTTATTAATTTAAATAACCCACAATTATTGCTCTCCCTCAACTGCTTTAATGTATTTTGTAGTCGTGTGATTTTATTTTAAAACACTGGTGTCTAACGAGCATGTCCACCTCATGGGAAACGGTTTCCGTAGCCTATGGGCTCTTGCAACACCAAGTTATAACTCGCGTGTTGTCGACCCTGCAGAAATCTTATCACACCCTTCTCGAGGAACTCATAAAAATAACAAAAATTTACTGACACATCTAAAATACTAAAGTATATATAATATACACGGTAGGCAGAGAGTATAGATGGAGCACCATTTAATTAATGACTTGCACAGCTAGTTTGCTTCTACATTTATCAATGTCTTATCATCTATCTATACTATCTCTACCTATCTATCTACCTATCTATGCATTAGACTGTTAACATTTCTGTTATAGTAAGTAAATATGTTTCAGATCAATTCCTTCCATGGTGGACGGTCTGAAGCCGGGCCAGCGTAAGGTGATCTTCACGTGCATCAAGAGGAATGACAAGCGAGAGGTCAAGGTCGCCCAGCTGGCTGGGTCAGTGGCCGAACACTCTGCCTACCATCACGGTTAGACATTCAATAATCATGTACTAATATTAAAAAATGGTTTGTTTGTTTGTATGTTTTTGGAGAATCACTGAAACTACCGAACTACCTATTTTAAAATAATTTCAGTTCGAAAAGTTGAACTATTCCTGAGTAAAAATCCTATTTTTTATTTTTCTACTCGGGAAAAGTCCCGGGAATTATCAATATTATTATTTGATTAAATATAGCCTACATCATGTTATCAGTTGAATGTAATTACGATTACCAACT
Source organism: Falcaria lacertinaria (assembly GCA_951449985.1). NCBI lineage: Eukaryota > Metazoa > Arthropoda > Insecta > Lepidoptera > Drepanidae > Falcaria > Falcaria lacertinaria. Next base: position 8,568,445 of record OX602120.1, on the reverse strand, counting down.
TTATTTACGGTCTAAAACCAAAAAAATCTATACACTTGAAAAAAACGCGACAGTCAAAACGGCTTCGTGATACAATGACGTTTTTGCTGCCGCGTCACGTTCGTAATGCCTACATGATGCGTTATTGATTCAACTGGCACAAAGTTTATATTTATTTGTTTTATTCTTCCCGTACGGAAATTCTAATCAGCAAACTTTTTTTTCCAGGTGAACAATCACTGGCAATGACGATAGTGAATCTTGCTCAGAACTATGTAGGCTCCAATAATATCAATCTATTGGAGCCGCGAGGTCAGTTCGGTACGCGACTTAGCGGCGGCAAAGATTCGGCCAGTCCGCGTTATATTTTCACTCTTATGTCACCGCTCACAAGGCTCATATTCCATCCGCACGATGATCCCTTGCTTGTTGTAAGTATCATTTAATCTGTATATGATAAACAGTTGTGAAGGGAAGAATTATTGACCATTGATAAGTAAGGTTAAGCAAGTAACACTCTTATCCTGTGCGTGTACATGTTTTGTTTGGAATTTTCCAGCATGCAAACTTTTAAGCTATTGCATAGCTTGTATCGCGGGCCTTGAGCGTGGGGACCGAATCCAGAAATTCCGTAACGAAAAAAACCTAACACCCCTCACTCCGCCATCTATCGATAAATACCAGAACTTTTAATGACTTTTTGAAATATCACGCTTGTCTCTTCGTTAGTTCAGCAACCCGCCTTTAGGTGGCATTGGTTGTATTGGAAAACTACCGTAATCAGCTGTTTGTGAGAAAGTATATAGGTATATAAAAAAATACTGCATTAATAAAATAAATAAATAATTATAATTGCATAAGTTGATAAAAAATGCTATGCAATAGCTTTACCGCGGCAGTCTCCGAGTGCCACACCTAATTTTTGTATTGTTTTTATACATACATATCTTCACGCCAAGTCACTCACGGGGTAGGCAGAGAGTATAGAGTGCCTTTGCACTCTTGACTTGTACATCTCTTGTGGTTCTTTTACACCCTACTAATATTATAAACGTGAAAGTTTGTAAGAATGGATATTTGTGGCTCAACCACGCAAAAACTACCCAACGGATTTGTATGAAATTTGGTACACATAGTTTATAACCTGAATTAACACATGGACTCTGATATAGTACTTTAAACCCCGGGAAAGGTTGGGTTGCAGTGGTATTCTAAGCTCAATGCGGACGAAGTCGCGGGCAGAAGCTAGTTCATTGATATTTTCATATATGCCCGCCGTTTCAGAGTACTCCTTACCTTTCCATCATTGAGTACTTTGGTATTCTGATAGAAAATAGACCTTGACCTTTTACGGCTGTTTCATCCACTCACATTTGAATTGTGTATATTTTTTGTTTGATTGATTGTATACAATTCAAAAATTCTAAATTCAAAAAGATCTTTATTTGACTAGACTTTACAGGCAAGCACTTTCAAATCGTCAGAATCTACCACCGAATTCGGAAGATCGGTCTTGCTGAGAAGAATCCGGCAAGAAACTCAGCAATTACTCTTTTAAAAACCAAAAGAATTACATAAAGTTTACATTTGAAATACTAACTTAACATGGATACCTATTTCTCAAAATAATATATATAAACAATTGATATCACAAAAAAATAATATTAACACATAGACAAGTATATAATGCTTGAAATTAAGATGTAAGCTAGTAGTTAATCAAAAAAATATAAATCGCCTTGCAGCATGAGTTTGAAGACAAAGATCGGTCTTGCTGAGAAGAATCCGGCAAGAAACTCAGCAATTACTCTTTTAAAAACCAAAAGAATTACATAAAGTTTACATTTGAAATACTAACTTAACATGGATACCTATTTCTCAAAATAATATATAAAAACAATTGATATCACTAAAAAATAATATTAACACATAGACAAGTATATAATGCTTGAAATTAAGATAAGCATGAAAAATAATAAGCTAGTAGTTAATCAAAAAAATATAAATCGCCTTGCAGCATGAGTTTGAAGACAATCAGAAGATAGAGCCGGTGTACTACCTGCCCATCATCCCCATGCTGCTGGTCAATGGTGCTGAGGGCATTGGCACTGGCTGGTCCACCAAGATACCCAACTACAACCCCAGGGATATTGTCCAGAACATTCTGTGAGTTAACACTCGTCATCTTCTAACATGTAATAATCTTCACGGTTTCCCGAAGGGCCAAAGGGGCATCATCATCATCATCAGCCTATTGACGTCTACTGCTTATTTAGCACACAAGCATACGGCCCACCTGATGGTAAGCAGTCACCGTAGCCTATAGCCAATAACAATAGCACGGGGTGCCAACCATGTTGTTGATGAGGTCTCACTGTGCTAGCAGCAATACTACTAGCCCAGCGTATCCTCGTGGAACTGGCAACCTTACTTACCGCAGGAACACAACACTAGTAGGGTTATTTCACTGCGGTCTTCTGAAAGGCGTAGGTACAGTCCCCAGTCGGGCGGCTCCAATTTAAATGGGATAACCCACGGGAAATCCCAAATCGACCTACCTCTCTTTTTAAAAGCTCATGGTCTGATTAATCACTGTACTTAAGCTTAGAAAAACTCATTGGTACAGGCCGGGATTTGAACCTGGCCCCATGAGATGACAAGCCGTTGCTTCAACCACAAGGCCACCACGGCTTTAAACACAATTTACTTTACTTACACGGCACTTATCAAGGTCTAAATTATTACCTCTTTCTAGCCGCATGTTGGATGGTGAGGAACCAAAACAGATGCACCCGTGGTACAAGAACTTCAAGGGCACGATAGAGAGCTTTGGAGACAAGTACGTGATATCCGGCGAGGCGGCCGTCTTGCCCGGAGAGAAGATCGAGATCACAGAGCTTCCGGTCGGCACTTGGACCCAGAATTACAAGGAAAATGTGCTCGAGCCCATGCTCGGTACAGAGAAGGTCAAGCCCGTTATATCTGAGTATAGGGTGAGTGCGGTTTATATGTGTTATCTTCACTTACATTCGTACGTAATACTGATGTTGAAGAAAGGGAGATTCTCTAGAGCACTGAGTGAGATGCAACATATTTTTGCCTCATTTTCTCGCCCGAAACCCAGCAAAGGAGAAAATCAAAATCAAAATTCATTTATTCAGTTTAGGCCCTAATAAGGCATTTATGAAGGTCTAATTTAATTTACAGACAAATGTAGGTACTCGTAACAAGTGCTAATTTTATTAAAGTTATGGAGTTAGGCATCCACTAAGAAAGGAAGTACCAAGTAAACATGTGTTCCACCTCATTGGTATAAAAAAGAAATACACAATCCTATCAATATCATTGCCCCCTGAAGGTAAAAATCAAAGCCAGTGCTCCACAAGGAAACGCTGTGCTACTAGTAATGCTGCTATGATAGTGAGCTGTCATTAACAAAAGGGTCGGCAGCGCGTTAGTGATGCTCCTAGTATTGCTAGCGGCTATAGGCTACGGTGACTGCTTACCATCAGGTGGGCCGTATGCTTGTGTGCCACCTTAGTGGTATAAAAAAAAGACAGTGCACTGAGTTTCTTGCCAGTTCTTCTCAGGTGGCATTTTTTTCCGAACCGGTGGTAATTTAGACCTTCATAAGTGCCTTATTAGGGCCTAAACTGAATAAATGATTTTGATTGATTTTGATTTTGCAACAAAATAGAACATCGTTGATCTAAATATTTAGAAACAGAATTGCAATTAATTGTGAGTGTTGGTGTGTGGTGTATGACGTCAGGAGTACAACACGGACACCACGGTGCGGTTCGTGGTGTCGCTGCTGCCGGGCAAGCTGGCCGAGGTGGAGGCCGAGGGCATCCACAAGGTCTTCAAGCTGCAGACCACCACCTCCATGACCTGCATGAACGCCTTCGACCACAACTGCTGTCTCAACAAGTAAGTCTCACAACACCACCGGCATTCGCTCACAGACGACATTGACTACCGATTAGAACATCCCATAAAATCTATCTATATCATCACTACATAGTATACTAGCGGCTCGCCCCGGCTTCGCACGGATAGACATTAGTTTCGGAGCATAGACATTTATCAAATATTGTGTCCACCCGTGCGGAGCCGGGGTGGGCAGCTAGTATAATATATAGCCTATGTTACTCAGTGATAATGTAGCTTTCTAACGGTGAAAGAATTTTTGAAATCGGTCCAGTAGTTTCGGAGCCCATAGACATTTATCAAATATTGTGTCCACCCGTGCGGAGCCGGGGTGGGCAGCTAGTATAATATATAGCCTATGTTACTCAGTGATAATGTAGCTTTCTAACGGTGAAAGAATTTTTGAAATCGGTCCAGTACTTTTTGAGTTTATTCGTTACATACAAAAATACAAATCTTTCCTCTTTATAATATTAGTGTAGAAAACGGGGCCGGTTCCCGCTGTCTGTCAGTCCCTATCTTAGTCGTTTTGACGAAGGTATAAATAACATGTTTCCTCTCTTTCCTGGGAGTGATTTCGTAAAACGGGGCGGACCTGCTTACATTAAGCCGGAGAACAGTGTTGCCAATTGAAGTGACGAATGTTTTTAAAGTTTTAGCGGTAAAAATATGCGTGTTAGAGTTGTCAGATGTATTCATCGCAAAATCATCTTTATCTGATTAGACTTTGTAATAAGTACTTTCAATTCGTCAGTATCTACCACCGGAACTCGGCAATCAACATACATATACATTACATATGCGACTACCATACGACCCGCTCATATTATTTAATTAAATTCGACGCTAGCTGCTGTGGACAAGTAAACAGAAACACTTGTAATTTAATTATTCCGCAGTTGCAATAGTACCGTCTCTCTCCCCCCAGGTACGACAGAGTGGAGGAGATGCTGCGCGAGTTCTTCCAGCTGCGCGTGCGCTACTACGCGCGCCGCAAGGACTACCTCGAGGGGCAGCTGCAGGCGGAGGCCGACAAGCTCTCCAACCAGGCGCGGTTCATACTGGAGAAGTGCGACAAGGGGCTCGTCGTCGAGAACAAGAAGAGGAAGGTCATGGTCGAGGAACTCATCAAAAGAGGTACACACTACATAAATATCATTTGAATTGGAAATAGAATGAGTTCAATTTGAATCAACTAGCCGTTTTGTGGTGTACGACGCACCTCAACCCAGTACATAGATCCAGTGTACACCTGCGACAGTCAATAAAGACATCTATCTTCCAGTCGTCATCAATCATCGGTCGTGTTATTTATCCTTACTTTAGGTCATTTTTTTTTTGTACTATTAAGTTGGCAAACAAGTAAAGGGCCCGCCTGATGGTAAGCGGTTACCGTAGTCAATGGACGCTTGAAACACCAGGTGTATAAATCGCGCGTGGCCGACTCTTCAGAAATCTCTTGAATCTTAATTAAAAAATTGTGAAACCCATTAACTATTTATGAATTATTTCTGTTATGTTCTGTTGCCATACAGACCTGTCAAAAATATCTTGGCCCCACTTTAGTAGGCTGGTTTTCAATATTGCTATTGTCTCTCAGGCTACGCCCCGGACCCGATCGCGGAGTGGAAGAAGCGAGCCAGCAAGATCCAGGGACTGACTGCCCTGGAGGAGGAGGAGCCGCAGGAGTCGGAGGACGAACCAGAACCTGAAGACACCAAGGGAAAACCCGTGGACCCTGGTAAGTCAAACTCTCAAACTCAAAATTATTTGACTAGACTACAAATGAGTACTTTAAATCGTCGGACTCTACCACCGGATTCGGAAGGTCGTTTATTGCTGAGAAAAATCCGGTAATAAACTCGGCAATTACTCTTTTCCTCCATATCCTTGAAGCTCAAGAAGTTGTGGCTGGATCCATTACCAACAGTTGATAATACAATTTCTGCAAGTCAAGCAAAACTCGTTCTGTAGGATCTTTTATGTATACCCATGTTTTACGAAATAAAATAATATTTATCTTCGAGATTTGTATATGTTAGTTTTTCAGCTTTTGTCAGGAGAGTTTTGATATTGTTTTTATTTTACATGTGGATGTTATATGATGATTGTTATATGAGAAACGACCAAGCACTGAGTTTCTTGACGGCTCTTGTGACGTATTTTTTTTCCGAACCGGTGGTAAGGTATTCCTCCAAGAAGTTCTTACGAGAATATTTTTAATGTCGGGATAAACTAAAGGTCCTTTCTATGGTGTATTTGACATATGAATTTATAGCTAAGACAGGCAAACGTCTCTAGGGGCGGCTAGTACTAAATATATTATTCTGTGTACAGAAAAGGCGTTCCAACAGCTGAAGGAAGTGAAAAAGTTCAACTACCTCCTGGGAATGTCGATGTGGATGCTGACCAAGGAGAAGAAGGACGATCTACTCAAACAGCGGGATCAGAAGCTCTCCGAGCTCACTACACTCAAGTAAACAACACATATTAGCTTTCCCACTGAAATCTTGTAAGCCCTTGTGGTTGCAGCAACTCTGATAGGCCTAGGTTCAAACCCCGGCGGCCTGTACTAACAAGTTTTCCTAAGCCTAAGTACAGTGATAATTCACATAAAAAAATACAGATCACGGAGTTTCTTGCCGGTTCTTCTCAGGTGGCCTTTTTCCGGAACAGGTGGCAAAGAAGACCTTCATAAGTGACTTATAAGGGCCTAAACTGAATAAATAATATTAGATTTTAATTTACGAAGTATTTGTCGTATGTTACCAGAGCCAAGACGCCGTCAAGCTTGTGGCGCGAAGACCTCGATGCTTTGTTGATCAAACTGGAGGAGGTTGAGGAGAAGGAGCGCCAGGAGGAACTGAGCGTCAACAAGAAGTCCTCCAAAGCATTTGTAACTATTCATTTAATTGATACTGGCAACGCACACTTATGAGGTCCGTTTTGGTTCTAACGTTATTTTGATTAAAAACACAAAATTGCGGCTTTGGTAAATAAACCCGCCATTTTCATGTTGATGTTACGTTTTATCCTAATTACCATCTTTGGTGAATCCATCCGCACACATTGGAACCGAACTGCTCTAGCACTGCTCGGTACCAAAGGAGCTTCCTCCCGCGCACAATCAAATTGTGGATTGAGCTCCTCGCTTTTCCCAAAGGAGTACAGTATGGGATTCTTCAAGAAGGGTGTGAAGAAGTTTGTACAGGGTATACCCCTGGTGTGATACGTCCATAGGCTACGGTAACCGCTGACTGTCAGGCACGCCGTATGCTTGTTAAGGTAGTCTTACATATAAGGTCTACTCGAATCTCATGAAATATATTGTTTTATCATGCATCCAGATGGATAGAATGAAGGTAACTATCAACTTGATACCAACATCACACACCAGAATGAATAATATCCTATAATATTTTTATAATTGTGACGTATTTACCTGATTTTATTGGCACATGCATACAGATGCAAAGAGCTAAGGTAATTTTTGGATTCTAAAACCTATTGATTTGTTCAAATGGTACATCACTGTCGTTCTAACGTAAAAACATGAAACTATAAATCAACTTATTAAACTGAATGAAAAATATCATCAAATTGTGTTGTAATTTAGAAGTAGGTACATAGTTTTGTTCGGCAGAATTATTTTTGGGTAAAGTTTAAATGCTTAGTTTATTCTTAATCTTTTTGATGGTGGTATCATTGCCTTCGTGGGAACATCTCATAATTATCTATTAACATCCGCATAATTTTATTTCTTATAAGCGTGACTCAATAAAAGATATATCTCTATCGTATTTTCTTACTTATAGACTATAGGTTACGACAACACCCTAAAAAATATATTTGTCTTTTTTTGTCTAGTTTGTGATACTGTAAGTAAGACATAATTAACACGTGATACAGGGTGCCAACAAAAAGAATCGCAAGTCTTTGTTCGACATCGCGCCCGCGGACAACGGGCGTCGTGTCGAGCCGAAGATATCCGAGGAACTCATCAAGCGGATACAGGCCGCCGAGAAGGCTAAGACCAGGAAAGAGACCAAGAAGGAGTATGATCCCGTTAGTGGCTTTATATATATTTATTATAGTATATAGCTTTATACCGCAACTACACCTGCGTAGCAAGAAAATAGCCTAGGTCTAGGCTACGGTAACCGCTTACCATTAGCCTGGCCGTATGCTTTTTTGCCACCTTAGTGGTATAAAAGAAACCTATGTCACTCAGTGATAACATAGCATTCTGCTGGTGAAGGAATGTTTCAAATGGGTTCAATAGTAGTTGAGTTTAATCATTCTAAACGAATATTATTTTTTTGTACTTTATTATATTAGTATCCATTGGTGATTACTACCACAGAATACATTTTCATATATTTGCGCAAAAGCGTTATGTTTTCTGCGAACCAGTTTATAACTTGGCAAAGTTTTTGGCTACTGGCAACCTACACAAAACGGAATCCATGTTATGACGTTTACCGTAAACAAACCTAAGACGGTTGATGCTCTAAACGAGCTGCGTCGGGTTGCCATACGAACGGCACAGTGGCGCCCTTATTAATTACTACTCTTTTTTTTAACATCGTATATTAGCTAAAAGCAACACTACCGCTCCAAAGCTTGGACAGGTCGATATTGCGTTTCGTGTATTAAAAAAAAGTCGTATAAAGCATTGATGGTATATTTCAGGATGACCCAACAGGCATCAGTCCTTCCAGTGGTGAGAAGAAGCCGAAGTCTCGTGTGAAGAAGGAGAAGCCGGAGAAAGTGGATAAGGCGGAGAAGGCCGACAAAGAGAAGGGAGACAAGGACGGACTGAAACAAACTAAACTCAACTTTAAGAAGGAACCCAAGAAGGTACATAGTTGCTTATTGTGATAAAGTGGAGTAGTACATGTCACGTTTCAAGCATTTGTTTATTTATTAAAGGTATAACGATTGATCACAAATTATCAAAGTGCATTTTGCATAAAACAATTTTACTTTTTAGATATTGATGTCAGTAGTTTTTTATACCACGGTAACAAAAAATAAGGTGGCATTTATGCATATGTATGGTTTACCAATAACCATTTACAATAACCATTCTGATTGCCTGAGTCTGGGTGTATGATATTGTATACAAGGATGCTCCAAAAAAATAATTTGTTATTGACATTTTGAGGTTCCCATATAAATTATAAAAATAACACATTTCTAGTTATGTCACATTTGATGTAAAAATGAATTTTCCGACGTCTGTATCCCCAATTAAAAATTACAAGTATGACCAAAAGAAATTACTCATAGGCTGTGTACGCCCATGTATGTTGGCATATATGATCGTGTAGCTATTCCAAACAACCTTAAAATATGTATTGTGTAGGTTTTTACACCATGTAATAAAGTGGTGTGTTCTTCTTCTTTGAGTTTATGGTGACGAGCTTATAATACAGCTATTCAGCCAATGTCACGTGGTGGTAGGTGAAGATAAACGATGAATACTGATTAGTGAAATTTTTTCATTTGACTTTAAAACGTAGAAAGGACCAAAATGGATGATTCCATTTTGGTCCAAATCTGAAAGGGACGGCCAACGCAAGTTTTTTGTATATTCTGTTAGAACTTGCCTGTCTGAAAATTGCTATAGCACCAAAACTTTAGGACCTTTGTCCTCGATTTTATTTTAGTTCGAAAATCATAATTTTCATACATTTTTGTTGAAAATTGGAATTCAAAATAACCAACACCATTGAAATGTCCTGTAATGTCCAACTTTGGTGCCATAGTAATAAATGCTCAGACGGACAAGCTCTAACAGAATATACAAAAAAAACGTTGGCCGGCACATTTAGATTTGGACCAAATCTCTATGAAACATGGATAATGTCCTGTATCTGAAAAAAGACATCACAACAGAGTGTTATTAAGTTAGTCGTTAGAACACTAAAAAGCTTACACAATTGGAGCATGGCAACAAATAAATAAGATAAATGCATAATTATTGTAGTGTTAAAGTTAAATTTTGTGTTTGCAGAAGAAGATGACGTTTAGTGGCAGCAGCTCGGAAGAGGGCTCTGATTCCGAGGCCGAGGTGGCCGACCTGCCCGCGCCCAGAGAGAGGGCCTCCGCTCGACGCGCTGCTACTAAGGTTCACACTATTCACATTCTAATTTCGCCTGACTTTGTTCGCATAAATTAAATTTAAAAAAATTAGGGAACTCGGAAAGGAAATGCTCCCGGCAGGGAAAGAGAGACTCAAATAAAAAGACAGGTCATCATTTTTGCCTTCAACGAGTTATCAAACAAACAATAATACAAAGTTTGACTATTATCATATGAATACGAAGTATGACTTGTTTTTGCCCACGATGAAAGAGAACATCACTTTTTTCTCGTTTATTTTTTTTTGTATCTCACTATGGTTGAAAATGTTTTACGTACAAGTGTGGAACTAATAATGAACATCGGTTAGATCAGTGCTGGTAGCATGAAAATCTTACGAATACGTAGTCGAAAGATTTCCTGCTAGGGTTAAAGTTGCTGTTTCCCGCTGTCTGTCTATCCCTATGTATGAAACGGACTTTGAAGCGATTCAAGAGGAAGGTTTCGATGTATAATTAATTTGTGTTTTGTAACTATTTAACTTATATTATGGCTAACGCTGGTCGTGCGAAGCCAGGGCAGGTCGCTACTCAGTGTATATACTAAGTAAATAATGCTTTTTGTGCCATCTCTAGGTACAAAAATACAAAGACGGCTCAGAGGAATCGGCGTCGGGGTCCGAAGTAGAGTTGCTGGACAACAAATTGGAGTCTGACAACGAGCCAGCACCACGAGCTATGTCCCTCAGCGACGAGGAAGATTTCAAAATCAAGAAGAACACTAACAAGAAACCCGCTGAGATGGACTCTGGTAAGCTTAAGTACAATAATCACAATTAGTGATTACTGCGGTCATACGTAGCGTCTGTAGGTCTTCAAAACAGAGGAGCAATTGGAACTGCTCGGCTGGGGACTGTACTGTACCTCCGCCTTACAGAAGACCGCAGTCAAATAACACTACTTTGATGTAGTGTTGTGCTTCTGCGGTAAGTAAAGTTGTCAGTGCTCCAAGAGGATACGCTGCGCTAGTAAGCGAGTCCTCAAAAACAGAGTTGGCAACGCGTTAATGATACCACTGGTATTGCTAGCGGCTATGGTGACTGCTTACCATCAGGTGCGCCGTATACTTGTGTAGTTTACGCGACGCCAAAGAATAGTAGATGTCAAAGCGTAGATTTGTAATTCAAGTCAACTCCATATTCCAGACTGTCTGTTCGACTCGTTGATCGAAGACTCTAAGAAGGAGGAGGTCGCAAAGCCGAACCACCACAGCGAGGCGACAGTTCTCTCTTCAGACGACGACCAGCCCGTCCCAGAATCTCCGCCCAAGAAAAAGGCCGCGCCGAGGAAGAAACTCATGAACGTTGATAAAGATGAGAAGAAGCCTAAGAAACGACCCGCCAAGATGATCAGCTTGGACAGTGATGATGATGACAGCATATTTGACAGCAAAAAGGTTAGTTACAGCTCCTCGAAGATACACCGATGGTAGTTTAGACCTTCATAAGTGCCTTATTAGGGCCTAATGTGAATAAATTAATTTTATGATTTTGACATTTTCCTGGCAGTGAGATGAAATATGCGACCCTAAAATTATATATTTCATATATAATTTTAGGGTCGCAACGCGCGTGTGATACCCCTGGTGTTGCAAGCGTCTATAGGCTACGGTAACCGGTTACCGTATAAAAATTGGTGATATATGTTGCTAGCGCATAATGTTAAAAATAAAATGTATTGGGACTAAATGACGTAATATCGTGAAAACGCAAGGCGGCTTTGACGTAACGCTTAAATTGAATAAGTTTACTATTAGAAAATTGATTGCAAAACCAGTATCTTGTTTGCACATATTTACACTTTACATAATATATTATACGAAGCAAGGTGTAGAAACTAAAATTTTTAATAACATCATATTTCAACTAATTAATACATAATTTGACAGGTCTAAAAATATTGTCATCCTTATTTAACTGTGCTCATGAGAAAGGGATAGCAAGACTTTTAGACCTGTCAAATTAATAAAGTTTAGTAATTTTGTACAGCAGAATTGGCACCACTATGAATTATACACCGAAGCCGTAGTCATTAAACACTCGGTCCATTTGCGAAGAGCGTATGATAAGCCGTTCAGTAGTATTTAAGTTTATGATGTTCGAACAGGCAGATAGATACGGCCTTATTATACTATATTATATTTTCTGTAATTGTAATATCCAGGATAAAAAGAAGGCCAACCCCAAGAAGAAGGCGAAGCACCAGAGCAGCGACTCGGCGTCGGATGCCGAGGTCGCCGTCGCGCCGCGCCTCCCCGCCTCCTCCCGCGCCCGCCCTCAGAAGAAATACCACTTCAGTGACGGATCGGAGAGCGACTAGTGACCACTGACCAGTCGCTAGCATCGCAAGGGTCAGTTCAAATATTGTTTGATTTTTTTATATCGTTAAGGTGGCAAATAAGGACACAATCCACCTGATGGTAAGCGGTTGCCGTAGCCTGTCGACGCTTGCCATTCGGAATCGGTCATTGTGGACATCTATGGGGTAGGCCTTTGTTCAGCAGTGGATGATGATACCATGGGATTTACGATTGTCAATGGTAGCTCTCGCTAATGTATGCAATAACTGATAAGACTATTCACGTTATTGCTTTCTTTTCAGATCCAGTATTATATGTATAGAGAGAAGTTAAATGAATTGATTGTGCAGAAGCAAACGAGGCGAGAGAAACAGCAGCTTATACAATTCTACACGAGGTACTGAAAATGACGGAAGACATACTGAGGATGGGATGCCAACTTAGCTCCCTTAAAATTTATTTTTTATAAAGTTTTAACCTTATCCACCATTTCGGTACCTTTTGAGTTCAAATATTTTGAACTTAAATGTTGTAATCTCTTAGATTTATTTTATACAAATAGGCACAACTACTGTTAAGTAACGTTTATATGTGGATGTGTTTTATTTAGTTAATTATAAATTATATGACATCGCGTCTGATACGTCACCGCTCAATGACTAGTATCCGAGATTTTTTAACATTTGTGACTAAATTTATTATACAGGTGCCTCGGTTGGTACCATTTAAGCCCAAAACTGGATTCTATGTCATGTTGAACATATACCGACAAATATCAGGGTTCAACGACCTGCCTATGCCGAGTTATGGCAATGGAAGTTCCTTAGAGCAATCCTGTGGTTGCCACCCTAAGTCCACGTAAATGTGATGAACCAAACCATTTACACCATCATAACTAAGTATTGATAAGTGGGGGCCATAACATAAGTATTACAGTGCTTTAATACAACGTACCTCAATATTTTGAATTCCTCGATTTAACGAATTTTTCAATATCCCCTTGAAACTGTCCATAAGAGTAAAATATAAAATTAAAATATCGTGAAGAGTAAACTATTTTCTAAACGGTACTTGACCTACCTACTACCACTTATACGTAAAAGATAAATTATTGAATGACTTATATTCCCTCATAATATAGATTAGAATGGCGTTAGTCTCGGCCTAAATGTAACCAACCGGGGCACGCTGTATAATTGTATAATAGATTTAAATTGTACATACATTTAATTATATTATCTCTAATGAGAGTGATGAAATTGATAATTCTTGTTTTTCTTCCAGTGTTTTTCTATTTTCCGTTTCTTTTGTTCCCAGTTGATTTTGATATTTTTTCACGTGTTGTGTCGTTATTGTTTCATTGCATGAAGGCCATTTCGTTACTTACGTATTTTAAGGTTATTTATTTCTGTGTATTTTGTATTTTTCTGTGAAGTGAGGATTTATTAAAATGCTCTTATACAATATGTCTCGGTCAGTCAATTATGATGAGTACTCAATGAGTACTTATTTCTGGTACTGTGTACAATATGTCATTTTTCATCATTTTGATAATATGTAATACGAATGATAAAATGTTAAATAACAAAATGTAAATAAATAAACGTATTCTTAATAAATTTTGTCTTATTTTGAAAATATATATAAATGTATGTATATAGGGTATGTTATGTCGTGCCAAGAGGTCAATTTTTTTTTCATTAAAGACTAAATCTCTCACGACAACTTTTCGATTGAACAGACATTTCATGAAAACAAAATCTCGCATATCTCGAAAACGGCGCTTCCTACGTCGACACTAGGTTGAACAAAACTTTACCTACTGCTTCCCCGACGATATGCATTTGAAATCAATTAATCATGAACTGACATGGAGACGGATAAATTTATCTCGAAAGCAACGTTTTATTGCTCTTCGTCTCTGGATATTTATATTATAACACGCGCGTGGATCTTGTCAAGAAATATTGAATACACCAATGTCATAAACACCACATTATTAGGAGTTGAATTTGTCGCCGCTAGGTCGAAATCGACAACAACATGGAGTCTGTCAAATGTCAGATTAATTTAATATATTTTTAGATCCAGTAAAATCGCACGTGCATAGGACCCTCAATAATAGTGGTACAGTACAAGCTGCGCACAACGTAGTGGTTATGTACTCTGTGGCTGCGCATTACACGTAGTTGTATGTAGTATATTATTATACGTACGTATTATTATCTACTCTTAGGCATTACATACAAACTTGCTTAATTTGGGACCAGATGGCGCTGTTGGATTATATTTTTTTTATACCCGAGACTATGGTCTCTTTCGTCTGTAAAAAAATCAAACCTGTAACCCAATATGAAGAAAAGATATGACCGTTTATGTCGCAAATTTTCGCATATTTTGCGATTTTACAAGGTAATCAAAACCTATAGGATACTTCCCGTTAACCTAGAATCATGAAATTTGGCAAGAAGCAGTGTCTTACAGCACATGTAATGGAAAAAATATATCTGAAAAGCGTGAAATTGTAGTTTTTTTAATGCGAATTTAATCAAAACTATTCCTGAATACTTCTAACCATACCTACAAGTGTGTACGAACCCCTCGGTTCGCGATTCCGACTCGCTCTTGGCCGTCAAAGTTTAATACATAAAAACCAACATTTAATTGTGAGACAGTATTTTAATAAATTATTATGAGATATAGTGCATAGCAGTAAAACATCATTAATATATGTTTTTTTACCAACAAAATTAATTTTTAGGAACAATAAATTAAATAAATTGCAGTTTACTTGCGGATGAATAATGAACAATACTAATACATATTTTCGACACGCCATCCATCGTCAGGATGGCCGAGCGGTCTAAGGCGCCAGACTCAAGGCAACTTGCCCGTGTTAAGCGGGTCCGGGCGTTCTGGTCCTCTCTGAGGGCGTGGGTTCGAATCCCACTTCTGACATATATTTTTATTGGAAAAGGGGTATAAGCAAACTACATAATATTCTTTGTAATTAATATAGAATGGATACATAAACATGTGGTTTATTTTTTTGCTTTATTTCACATAATACAATGCTATTTATCTAAATATAGGATTATTTTACATTTTTGTGTTATTTTACTCGATTTTATATGAAGTATCTATAATATATTATAATTTTAATGACATTCAGATCCCTTGATTTTGTCAAACACTCCAATTAACGGGTACAAATAATTAATATGGCATTTCAGAGTGTTTGCTTAGAAATTTTAATTAATTATTTACCTTTCATTAAAAAATGTACTGCCAAGGTGTCCAAAAATAGAAAAACATACACAAACACAGAGTTTATATGCATAACTTTGTTCGTGTACACAGTACAACATAGCCGCAGATTATTCAGCGAAAATCATGAGTTATATTGTTATTTCTAAACAGATGGACACCTTAATACTATCTTAATAATATACATAATATATTTAATCTAAATTAAGTATAAATTGTTACTATATAATTAATTAGGTACAATAATTAACATAATTCTTATCACTTCTTTCATATAACAGAATAAATTCAGAACAAATATTTCTGTGGTACCTTCCGTGGTTAATGATTAGTGTTTTAGCGATCCTACTTAGCTTTTTCAATCCCTTACATTGCTACAAAAGGATTCAAATCCTAAAATAACTGGACATTCAAATCTCAGTTATAAAATTCCATTCCAGTTATAAAGTTAGCCAACGATTGTAACCAATCTTATTCCAGTATTTGCGTTTCATAAACACCCGTGGTGGCCGTGTGGAATGAAGCAATGCCTGCTATTCTAGCGACGCAAATTCCAATCCCACCGGTTTGTATAAATGAGTTTTTAACTTTAGTGATAAATCACACCACGCTTTATGGTGAAGAAAACATCGTGAGGAAACCTGCATACGTCTGAGAAGTAATTCAAGGACGTATGTAGTGCCTAAGAGACGGCGAGGGACACACCATCTGTCACGATGACACAATAATAATCTTGGAGATATATTATTATTAACACAAAGTTGTTGTTGCTGCCGCGCCACGCTCGCAATGTAGGTACGATGTGTTGTTGAAATGCAAATAGATTTGTAATCAATTCAACCGGAGTAAAGTTTAGTTAGTGATGTTAAACTCCTTCGGAAAAATGACACCCAGGTAACACGGTCGAATATTGAAACGCCCGTCAAATCTGATGCCTTATTTATGTTGAGAGGCCTCCTAAGTTTAACGACGCTTCAAACATCTACGTGGGCCTTTAAACTTAATTCACTTTTAGTTTGTTTTTGCATGGTACCTTTGAAGACTGGTAACCAGCTTTGTCTTGTATTTATTTAAATCATACAAATAAGAGCTGATTTCTAGTCGTGTGTAACATTTAAATCAGCAATGCAAACCTATCTGGCACCTAGCACCCATATCGTACCCCCAAAATATGATATCCCATGTATTACAAATTTGCACCCACAAAATCAGTACCTACTCAGCTTGCTCTCTCTATCGGAGTAACCTTTCGCGCTCTCTCTGTCGGAGTACTTTCCGTTGTACTTATTGTTTCTGTCCCCATTCTGCCTGTATTGCTTCTCACTGGCACTGTAGTGTATCTCGGAGGGGCCTATGGTCTTGGACCAGTGGTGGGTCCAGTAGAAGTCGTCGGGGTACCGCGGGTAGGGGTTCTCCCGGCACAACACCACGCAGTAGATCAAACTGCCCACGAGGGTGATGAAGCCAAATATTAAGAACACGATGCCTAGGACCCTGGAAATAAAAATTAAATCATAAATTTATTACAATTAGTGTACAGCATACACACCCTGTTTATAGGGCACAGCAATTGTGAGACGGCATTTATACATTATATAATATATTTTACATTACACCTTTTTAGATGGTTGAGTTTATGGTTTTTTTTTATACCACAAAGGGGAGACACAAGCATACGGCCCACCGGATGGTTAGCAGTCACCGTAGCCTATAGCCGCTAGCAATACCAGGGGTATCACTAACGAGTTGCCAACCTTGTTGTTGATGAGGACTCACTGTGCTAGAAACGTTACTACTAGCCCAACGTATCCCCTTGGAGCACTGGCAACCGTACTTGCCGCAGAAACAACACTACATGAAAGTAGTGTTATTTGACTACGGTCTTCTGTGAGATGGAGGTACAGTCCCCAGTCGGGGGACTCCAATTTAAATGTGATAACCCCACGAGGAATCCCAATTCGCCCTACCTCTCAAATATTGATAAGATACACTGTTTTAAACAATCGCGGCTACGATCTAAATGTTTAAAAGAAATTTTGACGTCTCGGTCAAACAATTAAAAATACCGTGGTGAGAATCTGTCAAAATGTATTATAAAGATTTATAGACAAGTCGTTGGACAATCTATTCAAACGTTTCCCGCAAGTAAAGGGATGAGAAACCTTCCCTTCCTACAGGGGTCCCCGGCGAGGCACAGTTGTTACAACACCCACTTTCCACCGAAGATAATTTGGTGCCAACGTGACAGATAGTGAGTCCGTCGCCGTCTCTTAGGCTCTACATACGTCCATAAATTTCTTCTCAGACGTATGCAAGTTTTGAACCAAAGACTTGAACATTATATTTCAAATCTATGATTCAAACTCAAGACGTTTCATTTTCAACGAAAAAATCTAGCTGTATTCACGGAGCACAATAAAATTACACTCGTTAGTATTCGTAGACCACATTACGATACAATTTGATTCATAAAAAGTGCTTTCTTTCCGTAAATTAGCCATGAAGATCCGCAATTCTATCACCAGTGAATCCACATCCTCGCATTAAGATTGGCCAAATTATATTGCATTGGCCACGGTGTCAGGCAACTGTGTCATACTGTGGTTTGAAGATCGCGACAGTCGCAGTTATCATTAAAAATCACTTTGCTCATTTGAGGGAAAGCTAGATAACGGGACAAGACATTTTGGATGAGACTACGGAAAGAACTCTTAAAGTACTAGATTGTTGATACTTTTTCGACCACATTTTAAATTAGTCCATCTAAAATGTAATTTGACTATCTTCATGATAATTATCAGCATATTATCAGTCAATATTTCATTTACTTTCGGTGTATTTTCCAGAAAATGTTTATTCAGTGACCGATTTATAGAAACATTTGAAATAATGCTTTCATTTTGATTCGGGACTGTGATGCGAATCTATTGTGATCTGCTACTGCCTTGGATTGTCGCCAGAAACTCTAAAAAGCATTCGAATGTATGGTATGGTATTAGGCATTTTAACGCTAAATAAAATAAACATTGAAGAACTTAAACAATATTCATGTGCACTCGATACTGGCAATAATAGTCCTCAATAATAGTCCTCAATAATAGTCCTCAATAATAGTCCTCAATAATAGTCCTCAATAATAGTCCTCAATAATAGTCCTCAATAAGGTTTCTTTTATACCACTAAGGTGGCACACAAGCATACAGCCCACCTGAAAGTAAGCAGTCACTGTAGCCTATAACCGTTACCAATACCAAGGGTACGTTGCCAGCCCTGTTGTCGATGAGGACTCACTGTGCTAGCAACATTACTACTGGCGCAGCGTATCCTCGTGGAGCACTGGCAACCTTTACCGCGGAAACACAACATATGATTGATTGCCATAGCTAAAAACAGAAAGAAGACAGCTTTACGGAGACTATCCCTGTTAAGACTACACAGAATAAATTAAAATTATACGAACCACACAAATAGTGGCTCGAAGAACTGCAGTACGATGACGAAACCCAGCGTGACGAGGATCAGGCCGAGGTTGAGGAGCAGCATCAGGCAGCACATGCCCTTGACGTTGGGACAGAACGGGTTGGGTGCGGCCATCGCGTCCACCTTCACTCCTGCCTGTACACAATTCATTATACATTCCATAAACGTTTTGTTAATTATAATTTGTTATTAATTATATAATATTATTATTATTATTATTATCGGAATATAAATCAAAATTTATTTATTCAGCTTAGGCCCTAATAAGGCTCATAAATTTCTACTTTACCACCGGTACGGAATAAAAAGTCAACTGCGAAGAACCGGCTGATAGCCCTGGTATTGCAAGCGACCGTTGGCTATGGTAACCGCTTAACGGGCGGGTCGTAGAGGCATGATGGCCGTGTGGTATGAAACGTTGCCTGCTATTTTAGCGACACAAGTTCCAATCCCACCGGTTTGTACCAGAGAGATTCTCTTACTTAAGTGCTTTGATTAGTCACACCACGAGCTTTACGATGAAGGAAAACATCGTGAGGAAACCTGCATACGTCTGAGAAGGAATACAAGGACGTATGTAGTGCCTAAGAGACGGCGACGGACTCAATATCTGGCATGTTAGCACCAAATTGTTTTCGGTGGAAAGTGGTTGTTGTATGTAACACCTCTGCCTACCTCTTCAGGGACGCTTGTGAGACGGCGTGAAGATATATCTTATTTACCTTTCTGGAGACCTTGGAGCGGTGTGTGGAGGCGACAGATGGCGCCACAGCGCTTCTGTAGGAGTACACGCTACGAGGCGCGCGGGACTGCCGGCTGAAACAAGATAACATAAACAAATTAACCTATAGCTTTTACACTGTAGGGGACACCCTACAGTGTAAAAGTTTATTGTATAGTTTATTGTAAGTATAGTTTATTGGCCAAAATATTTCAATTAATTAGCCTATGCATGTTAAGTTCGTTTGCATACATTTTAAGTATGAATTTACAAAAATAAAAATTGTATCGACCGCTGGTTACCATAGTACAAGCTTTGCTTAGCTGTTTGCGGTCAGATGGCGCTGTGTGATAATGTCCAAGCCAAGCATTATTATTGATTTATTTACTTCACATGCCAGTAAAATGACGTAAGAGGTTTTCCAAAGAGATTCTTCTCCTAAGTATGGCAATCAATCCCTTTTCCAAAGAGATTACTCCTTTGTTTTGAACTTTAGCGATGCTTCCGTCTATTTCGTTCGACCTGCCAGCAACCGACCAGGTACAAGTGGAGCAGCGTGAGGTACATCAGACACGGCGCCGGCGCACGACGCGTCCCGAATCAACTGTCACGTACCTCACGACAACCTGCTCTATGTGATGGACCAATATGAAGCTTTTATAGCTTGTGACCTTATGGCTGAAGCAACGGCCTGTCATCTGATGGGCTCAGGTTCAAATTCTGGCCAGTACCAATTATTTTTTCTAAGCCTAAGGACAGTGATTAAACATACGTTTAGACGAGACCTCTGGTGTAGTGGTTAGTATACCTGACTGCTGCGCTAGGGGTCGCGGGTTCGATTCCCGCTGGGGCTAACATTTATGTGACAAATATGTTTGCCTTGCGTCTGGGTGTTTGGTATGTATTATAAGTATGTATTTACAAACAAAAAGTATATAAGTATTATATCAGCTACTGGTTCCCATAGTACAAGCTTTGCTTAGTTTGGGGCCAGATGGCGCTGTGTGATAATGTCCAAACATTATTATTATTATTATTATTATATTATCATATTATACCATGATAGATGATAGAGATAGGTAGGGTGAAATAGGATCTCCTGTGGGGTTTCCCATTAAAATTGAAGCCGCACGACTGGGGTTTTTTTAATACCACTAAGGTGACACACAAGCATACGGCCCACCTGATGGTAAGCAGTCACCGTAGCCTATAGCCATTAGCAATAACAGGTTGCCAACCATGTTGTTGATGAGGACTCACTGTGCTAGCAGCATTACTACTAGCCCAGTGTATCCTCTTGGAGCACTGGCAACCTTACTTACCGCAGAAACACAACACTACATCAAGTAGTATTATTTCACTGCGGTCTTCTGTAAGGCGGAGGTACAGTCCCCAGTCGGGCGGCTCCAATTTAAATGGGAAACCCCAGGGAAAATCACAAATCGCCCTACCTCTCTTAAAATTTTTGTTCTCTTACATGTTTTGGAGCACATCAAAATTTTTTTTGGCACCGTCGCCCCTTTACGCCCAGCTAACGCCAGTACTGGCCCCGTTCAATATTGACATGACTAATTTCATCTCTTGTAAACATGACACCGCCTTTACTAGTATACTGTTATCATCTCACCGATACCAACTAGCAGAATCGATTAACGAAACAAAATATTGCAAATCGTATATCCATAATTCTTCTAAATTGAAAATCGTTCACCGATCTATTGCATTGCTGGTGCATTATCATAAGTTTAAAATAGAATCATTACTCTTTTTGTCATCAATCACAAATCGATCGATGATACAGATCGAGTCACGAGCCGACCTGTTTTATCTCGGTCCAAGGTCACTACAGTTGTCACGATTCGGAACTTAGTTACAGCCGCTAGGATACAATTAATTTTAACTATAGAAGCACGGAGTTAACTTCTTCATACTACTATTATTATGAGATTTTTGATTGTCTACACTAATATTATAAAGAGGAAAGATTTGTATTTTTGTATGTAACGAATAAACTCAAAAAGTACTGGACCGATTTCAAAAATTATTTCACCGCTAGAAAGCTAAATTATCACTGAGTAACATAGGCTATATATTATACTAGCTGCCCGCCCCGGCTTCGCTCGGGTAGATAAAATATTTGGTAAATGTCTATAGGCTCCGAAACTACTGGACCGATTCCAAAAATTCTTTCACCCTTAGAAAGCTACATTATCTCTGAGTAACATAGGCTATATATTATACTAGCTGCCCACCCTGGCTCCGCACGGGTGGACAAAATATTTGATAAATGTCTATGCTCCGAAACTAATGTCTACCCGTGCGAAGCCAGGGCGGGCCACTAGTAATTTATAAACCCAAAAAAATATGGAGCGATTTTAAAAATTCTTTCACCAGTAGTATGCTGTATCATCACTGGGTAACATAAGGTATATATTAAGCTGCTACGCGGGCGAAGTCGCGGGGAAAAGCTAGTAATTAGTAAAAAATATTTTACTGACGGAAAGCTCCATCATCCCCGAGTATTAGGCTACTATATTACATCCTTTTGCAACGCGGGTGAAGTCATGGAAAAAAGCTAATAGTAAATAAGTTAAAGATACAATTTTAAAGTCGATGAATAATATTTCTTTACATTATCCAATTGGCATAACAGATACTCACAATCCAGCAGAAAAGAATTCCTAAAAAAAACTTTGATGTTTCCGTCAAAAATCAAATAGGCAACCTTACTTTTTTATCTAACTAACCATAACTGACCTCAGATGAAATAAAAAAGGATGGAACTTTACACACAACGAGGTGACTTCGGCTAAAACTACGCCTTGTAGTACATAATTACACGCACACACCTACAACGCATAAAAAAAACTACGCCTTGCCCACGCACTACACGTTTAAAAAACCGGCGTCACACAAAGATCCTACCTAAAATCTACCTTTTCGTTTTTATTTGAGGCACTAGCTCGGTAAAAAAAATAAGTTTGACGACCTATATTGACAGTTGAATGTGAAAGTTTGGGCAAGTATTTTAACAAGCGGAAGAACCCGAGTCACGCCCGTTTGTATAAATATTTACCAATAAATAAGTGAGTTGTCAAACGACCGAAGGGCAAGGATAAAAAACCATTTTGAATAAGACTTCTGGTGTGAGATCCTACTACGGTGTCCGAAGTCACCGGCGCACGAATGAAAGTCACGTAAAGTTGAATATAAAATAGAGGATTATCTCGATCATTTCAATGTAATGTAACGTTCTTAAGTATCTTACAATACAGGTAAAAGCTCAGTTTCCAAAGCAAGTCTCGACGTTTGGTTCGGGAAAAGGTGATTAGTGATAAAAATAACGATTTTTGGACGTATATATCTAAATAACCGTTCGAGTTGCGTTTATTAAATTTGGTGCTCATATGCTTCTCGCAAGCCTCAATATGTGCCAAATGTGTTTAGGTCATAGTGCTTTTTAAATTGACTTCATACATATATTTTAAATATCACTTTTTTTTTATTTCATCGAGAATTTTTTATAACTTCTGAGAACACATGATTTCGAGATGACAGCTAAGTGAATTCTTTAAAAACCATGGTACCTACTAACATCTCGTTAACGATTTGACAAGCGTTCAAGAGCTACCTATGCGTACAAAGGATGAGAAAACATTCCAGTTTTTGTGAACAAGACGCTAAACGGCCGTCTTTCAATTATTTCTATTACACAATTAATTTTAAGGAATTCCCATGAATGGGTGTGTGTTTGTTAGGTTATATGTCTATTCACAATTTGATGGCTTCGAACCTCTCAAATTGTATTATATTGGTACAGTCGGCAATATAATATTAAATATCTGATTATTGTGCTATTATTTGCCTAAAATCCATCATGAATGTTGATCGTCAAATCTGCAGCAAATATTACTCTCATACAAATTCAGTATTGAAATAACAAGGACTATATTTTTAGTTTTAGACACAAAAAACTGATGAACAAAGGCTTAAAATTAGATACTTCAAATTGGAAACAAAGTACATTTATTTTTTATAAGTTTCTCACGATTTAAGGCGACAATACCATTATTACAAGTAATTTGAGGTCTCATCTAAAATGCCACTGTCGGCGTTACGACAAAGGATTCTAACGTCATGCTAAGAAATTGAGTTACCAAAAAATGTGGACCAGAGGTGGAATTATCCGTAATAGACGTAGGGCTGTCAATTTGGCTTTACAAACTATGACACATTTAAAATACGTACCAAACAAAAATAATTCAACATGATTATTATTTGTATTTATCCCATGTTATTTTATGTTTCCCTTTGATTCGTCTCTATCAGCCGTCATATCTATATTTACGTCCTTTCGAGCCGTATCATCTTTCACATAGTCCATCCTTATTTCTTAGATTTGTTGCCCAAACAAGAATAATTTGCAACTACGTATTCTATTCGTATCGCCTTCGACTATTTTTGTTTGGAGAAATGAACAGCGCTGCGGCGGTGAAAAGTGGAACTAAAAATTTGTATGAACATTTTGACATTTCGCCAGTTACGTTTTAGATTTAGTTCCATTTTTCCCGTACAGAATAGTCGAAAGAATCAATACATTTTATCAGTTTCCGTCCTACGTTTCTGGTATATTATGTAGAGTACCACACTGAATATAGAAATCAATAGAGCTACTGCATATTCCTTTCAAAGTCTTAAGTGCGTTTTAATGCAATTTCAAACTTGAGTCTTCAATAATGCACTGACTATTTGCGATCAATAGCGCAAGCTAATGCATGACTTACATATAAGGATTTTAGGTGCAATTTTAAACTCCACGCACTGGCTATCTGTCAAAGATACAGGTGTCAACCCTACCACCATACGTCCAACGCTTCAAGGACGACGATAGAAAGTAAACTAAAGCAGACACGGTCACGGAAAACGTTATGCCCAAATCTACCATAGATTAATTTACCTAGACAAATCATGTAATTCGTTCGGATTTTTTGTCTGACCGTACTCAGAAGTAGGCTTTTAAAGTTATGGGTCAACTCCATAGACATTTATTAGATTGCTTACGGATAGTAAAAAGGTAGTTCGAGTTCATAAAAATGCATTTTAATTTTTTGGATGTTATTTAAATGTTCTTTATGTCAAATGCTCGAAGTGAATGTTTATGATTGTTTTCTAGTTTTTTATGGCAGTACGAATTATATTTTAATCTTAACATAGTATAAAACAGAGTCAGTCCCGCCATCTGTACGCTTAGATCTTTAAGCTACGCAACGGACTTTAATACGGTTTTCAGTAATAGATGGAGTGATTCCTGAGGATTTTTTTGATTATTTTGCGAATTGGAATTTCCCTTAGGTTTTCGCATTAATATTGGAGCCGCCCGACTGCGGACTGTACCTCCGCCTTACAGAAGACCGCAGTGAAATAACAATACTTTGATGTAGTGTTGTGTTTCTGCGGTAAGTAAGGTTGCCAGTGCTCCACGGGGATACGCTGGGCTAGTAGTAATGCTGCTAGCACAGTGACTCCTAATCAACAACAGGGTTGGCTACTCGTTAGTGATACCCCTGGTATTGCTTGCGGCTATACGCTACGGTGACTGCTTACCATCAGGTGGGCCGTATGTTTGTGTGACACCTTAGAGGTATAAAAAATATTTTAAAAATTACACATTTAGGTTTTGTGTGAATCCGTACTAAAACATTATTTGACGCATTTACACGCTTACAATACCCTTATCTTAGCAAAAGCTAGTGTTAATATAGAAGGCACTAAGTACTAGGTAGTACAGTTCCTTCCCAGCCGTTCAATTCCAGGGCATTTACAAAATACCGTTTTAACTAAAACCGCAGTGCTCGGTGCACCGTAAAGGTCAATAAATCGCTCCGCAGATGGTTGGGTTCGATTCTCGCGTCGCGACATCATTGAACTGTCCGCTAGAGGTACATAGATACACTACCCGATTTATGGTAGGTACGTCTGTCTGTACTGTTTGGAACGCAGCAGGATATTTATGTGGTCGACTGTACTTCCGCCAGATCGGTTTTCGTTACGAAAAATATGTTTACTTTATTACGGAATGTTGTTTTTGAAGTTCGTTCAACGAATAATATTAAGATTTAAATTTAATCGACTAAATATTTAGATTATTAACAGTTATTATGTGAGATCCGATAGAACCACGATTTACTAAAAGAAAATTCGCCTCGAGGTCTCGATATAGTAATAACAATGCGTAATAATAATGCTCGGACATTCATCACATAGCGCTCGATCGATAACAGATAAATAATAATGAAAATCACATGTACCTATATGGTATAATAGGCAAGCATGGTGGCAACGCACAAGCTGCAAAAGTGACAAGAGATAGCAAGCGCCCAATGGCTACGGTAATCTCTTTGGTAAGAGTTGCTTGTTTACGACTTTAGTTGTATAAAAAAAAACATAATATAAAAAATGTCTATATATAAATACGTTATAACAATCTTATGTACGTATACATACGCAGTGGGGAGCTGTCTAGATAAAAACATGTTTTGCAGATTACCAAGCTCAATGAACAGAATACCAATATCTCTATATATAAAAATTAATCCCTCTTTCCCTTGGTCACGGCATCACGCGTCAACGGCTGGACCGATTACGGTAATTCTTTTTTATTTGTGTTTGTTTTTGTCAGTAGAAAGTTCTTATGAAAATAAAATTTGAAAAAAGAATCGGTATATTTTTTGTATCGGGACTAGCTGCCCCGGCTTCGCTCGTGTGGACAATTTTTTTTGCATTTTTGGGGATGAAAAATAGATGTTGGCCGATTCTCATAGATACCGGATAAGCACAAAAAATTTCATCAAAATCGGTCAAGCCGTTTCGGAGGAGTATGGCAACGAAAACTGTGACACGAGAATTTTATATATTACATAAACTAAAGGACCTTTGTTCTATGGTTTATTTGTCATATGAATTCATAGCTAAGACATGACAACGTCTGTCGGGACAGCTAGTTGGTAAATATAATATGCATACGGAAAATTCAAGGCATAAATACATGTGTACATAACAAAATTTACGATATGGGAATCGAACCCGCGATACGGTTAGAGAGCACCGAAATGGCAGATCACGATTCTTCGGAGTCATTTATAACTTTACTGAACACATTATGAACTATGATGAGTCGTATAAACGCACCATAAATCGCGCAACGGTAATTTTCCATCAATCCAAGGCTTTCATGTAAAAGGTTTTGTTTGGGAGATTGTGTGGTACAGACGGGCGGTTGAACTCGTCAGGGAAACCATGTTTTGAATTTTTTTTCAAACGGGCATTATTAAATCTAAATGAAAATTAAGTATTTTATGGTGCCAAGTCTGTTGTACAATATCACTAAACTGAACTCATTTGACAGTTCTAAAGGTATTGCTATCCTTATTTAACCCGGCACGCGAGAAAGGGATAGCAAGACTTTAAGAAGAAGACTTCAGAATACGTGAAATCTTGCATTTCGTTCAAGCCCTAACTATGAATGTCGTTATATTGATGACCGCTTAGGGAAAATCCTGAGAAGAACTGGGAAGAAGCTCTGAAGTTTCAGATATATTGATGACAATAATTGGGTTAAATATGTTTTCTTATTTAAAGTTTTTATCCAGCATTAAAGAAACACTTTAATGATAACTTACATGAGTTTCTGATCATATTTGAACTTCCTGATATAGTTAGAATTCTAGCTTATTTGGCTATAGCTATTATATACATATATATATTTACACATAAAAACGTTGATAAAATCTATCGTTTTTACTTGCCTTTATATTAAGTCGTGAAAATAAGTTGGACAGAAATGGTAACAACAAAGGACGTTTTAAAGAAAGTAGGAGAAAAAAGAACGATTATAAGTACGATTGAAAACAGGAGGGGCAACATGATTGGACATTTGTTACGACATGACGCATTTATATCATAGAGGGAAAGTTCGAAGGAAAGCGTGGCAGAGGAAGGCCAAGGATAAGTTACCTGCAACAGATAAAGACGAAGGCTAACGTCGTACCAAGAGGTCAAAGAGATGGCTAACGATAGAACGGCTTGGCGATTGCTCCACCGACAAGGGCCTAGCTCTTAAATATATGATAATGATTATATTCGAAGCGAATAATCAGAATTGGGATCTATTCGTGACTAAATTGATGGATGAAATAAAAATATTTTTGATCAGTCCCCATTTTTTTGGACTCAAAAGATGGCGCAACCGCAGCGGTTAGGGCGCTCGTCTGCAACAGTCCCAGGACCCAGGGCGGTATGTAATTCATCACGTTTCAAGATCCGTTGGCTAGAATTAGGGGAATCGTTCAAGGATTAGCAAGATTCAGTTACGGTTAACGGTAAATTCGCATCGAGGTATTGTGCCATTTGATTAGCATCGCTTAGATACACTACATTATGGAACAGCGTGTCTCAAACGTATGGATCTATGTGCGAGTCGAAATGAAAATTGTTTATTCAGTTTAGACTCTAATAAGTCAGCCATAAATGTCAGATTCCTACTATTTACCGGTTCAGTATAAAGCTTTCTGAGAAGAAAGAAAAAATATCTAAAATTGAGGATATATGAAAAAAAATAACTTGACTTTAGAGTTAAGACTTTAGCGGAAAGACTATCGAATTATTTCGTTTCGCTTTCATTCTTTTTGTATGGGATAATGAACAGCGCTGCGGCGGCGAAAAGCGGAACTAAAATTCCTATGAACATTTTGACTTTTTGAGAGTTACGTTTCGAAAACCTAGTCTAAAATGATCCTTCTACCGTCGATGTACTTGTAGTAAGAACATCTATCTGACTTCGTATTCGAAAACGTTAATCTCAAAATTATGTAGTTCTACTTTTCACCGGCGCAGCCCTGTTTATTTTCACATAATTATAGAAATAGTCGAAAGCGATTCGAATACGAAGTCGAAAGTTGTTCTTACTAGGACTACTGTACTTTAAGCTCCTGACAAATTAACACCATGAAAAATTGTCCACCATATTTCTAAGATGACAAATCCCAATGATGACGGAGCGTCCCTATCTCCGACAATTTAGAGCCGAATGGAACTTACCTTATTTCTGAAGGTGGTCGGTAAGCAGCGCTGGTGACGTAAACATCAGACGCGGAGTCGGCTCGAGGGGAGCCGTTCGATTGCTGGTGTCGTCGGCCATTTCGGTGGTCACCGTTTCTGTGGTCACCATTTCTGTGGTCACCGTTTCTGTGGTCACCGTTTCTGTGGTCACCGTTTCTGTGGTCACCATTTCTGTGGTCGCCATTTCGGTGGTCACCTGATGGAGACCGCGTCCGTTCGTCCATTGTCTGAAAAGAACATTAAAAGTAATTTAATCTAATATATAAAATTCTCATGTCACAGTTTTCGTTGCCATACTCCTCCGAAACGGCTTGACCGATTTTGATGAAATTTTTTGTGCTTATCCGGTATCTATGAGAATCGGCCAACATCTATTTTTCATCCCCCTAAATGTTAGGGGTAGTCCACCCCTAAATTTTATTTTTTATTTTTTAGACCGATTTCAAAAATTCTTTCACCGTTAGAAAGCTACATCATCACTGAGTAACATAGGCTATATTATACTAGCTTCCCGCCCCGGCTTCGCTCGGGTAGACAAAATATTTGATATAAAAGTCTACCCGTGCGAAGCCGGGGCGGGCCGCTAGTAATATATAAATTTATAGCTTTCAGTGTTTGCTGTCTGTTTTCTTGTAAGATTCCCACTATCTATCTCCTAGTTCAGTATTTACGAAATTAAAAATAATAGTCTTTATTATGAACGAGGAGAGCTTATTTTACCCTACCGAATGAAAGAATCATTCAAATCGATTAACATACTCCTAAGTTGTCTCAGTGGAAGCTGTCTTAAAAAAACGTGATTCAAATTGAAAATTTCATCCTTTCTAATCAATATCTGTAGCTATATTTACCATCTACCATCGTTAACGCTATAGATAATGAAGGAAATGTATGGAAATTAAAAAAAATTACGTTATGTCACGTGGTCAAGGTTTTCTTCCCATACATTTCCTTCGGTTTCTATAGCGTTAACGACTGTAGATGGTAAACATGGCTGTTATTTTTGATTCCATTCAACTTTGTGTATCATAATATTTTTCAGTGGAATGTACAACGGAAACTATTATTTATTTACGCCGTCAATAAAATGTGCCAAACGCGTGACGTGTCGGGTACAAACGTGGAACAAAACACTGTCAAAAGTCGTCAGAAATAGCATTCCTATTCAGTATCACATGGTAGGGGAATAGTGATGGGACTGAATCAATTTCACATTCGATATTCGATTTACGAATTACGTCTTAGCGAAATAGGGTGTTAGTCAAGAGTGAAATGGTGGTCTATACTCTTTGTTGATATGTATTAAGACTCCAAAAGAGAGCTTTTGGCGGGAATCAGGCGGAGCGGTTGAGATTTTTTCCACGGTCTCGAAAATTGTGTTATAGTAATTTTTAATGTGTATTTTTGTTGTCGTTATGTGTAGTAAAGTTTCATTTAGTGATTGATTTATAGGAAAATTGGAAATAATGCTATAATACGACTGTTGGGTTAAGTGATTTATCATTTTAGTCAATAGATTACCTCTGACCTAAATGCGTGTTACGATCTGCTACTGCCGTGGATTGTCTCCAGAAACTCCAATAAGCATTAGAATGCATGACACTAGGCATTTTAATGCGGCAAACACGAGACATTTTGAAACTTGAAAATTCTCTGACTCTCGACACTGGCAAAAATAGTCCCTAAAGAGGATTGATTGCCATACTTAAGAAGAAGAAAAAGACTTCAAAAGATAGGTACAGTAATTCTCTAACAGTAACATTAGTACTCTTTCTGAGAAATTCAATTTCGCCCTACATTTTTTTTGTTGCATGTGTGTTATTATCAGCACGGGTGTGTAAGGTATTTAGGAGAAGCAAAATTCATTTGTACAGGCCTGGATTTCAAACGCGGATAACAAAAGTTTAAAGAAAAAAATGGTAAGTCAACTTTAAAATTAATTACCTAGGTTGGCATGAGAATATCTGATCTCTTTCTCTTAAAAGAGCGATGTTGCTAAAATTCATGGAGAATTGGTTATAAATATTGCAACATTTACATCACTAAGCCACCGCTTCGACTCCTTTTTAATATATTTTTTTAATCTTCTAGATGTCCAGATGAGCAACTCGTTATCCTTCGGTAAGCGTCACGTGCCATGCAACAGATGATCCACCCAGGAGCTTTAATCGTAAAGTCCCGCGTGGCTGCACTGCGCTCGTCACCTCGACACCTTAGTTCATAAGTGTTCGTTACCCAGTAATGTCGCTAGCTACAGTGCCCTTTACACCGGAATACAGTAATGCTTGTCAGAAGAACTGTCACTACGGTGGTAACCCCCTAGCCGGCCTCTTGCAATGACGACCCACCATTATTGAGTATTTTTTATACCACTAAGGTGGCACATAAGCATACGGCCCGAGTGATGGTAGCAGTCACCGTAGCCTATAGCCGCCAGCAATACCAGGGGTATCACTAACGGGTTTTGGCAACCCGTATACCCGTACAACGATATCCCTGGTATTGCTGGCGGTGTGCACAGTGAGTCCTCATCAACAACATGGTTGGCCATGTTGTTGATGAGGACTCACTGTGCTAGCAGCATTACTACTAGCCTAGCCTATCCTCTTGGAGCACTGGCAACCGTACATGCCGCAGAAACAACAATACATGAAAGTAGTGTTATTTGACTACGGTCTTCTGTAAGGCGTTGGTACAGTCCCCAGTCGGGCGACTCCAATTTAAATAGGATAACCCACGGGAAATCTAAAATCGCCTCTCTTAACGTATAAAAGTATTTTTTATACTACCAAGATGGCAAACAAGCTTACAGCAAGCTTACAGCCCGCCTGATGGGAAGCGGTCACCGTAGCTTATTAACGCTTACAACACCAGGGGTATTACGCGCGTAGCCGACCCATCAAAAATCTCTTCAGACTCTTCTTGAAGAACTCATGCTGTACTCCTTTAGGAAAACCTCGGCGGGGAGTTCATTCCACAATTTGACCTTGGGAGTCTCTTCTGTATTAAGGCTAATCTTATTATAGACGTTAATCTCGTTTACTTAGCCATTAAAATCGTACAAAGCTCATAAATTACTCCGTCACTGGGCTATCTGAGCAGGCTAAGATTAGCGTACACCCGTGTTGTGCCATTTTAATTGATATGCACTGAGCGGAAACCGGGGCCATTGCTGAATAGCTGCCATCTGGTTTCCATCTAAATGAAATTGCGTCTCTGTATATGCTATTAAAATTTACTATCCTTAAAATTACATTTACAACACTCCCCAGTCATGAGCTTTTATAAAATAGATGCAGAATCGCTACAGCATTCCGTGAGATTCGGTGTGAATTGAAAACTTGTGAAGGCGAAGTTTTAAGGACATTCCACATTTAAATTTTTCCTCTACACTTTTAAAAATTTAATGACGTATTCATGATGCAACCATTTTACTTTTTTAGTTTTTGTTATTGTATTGCTGCCAGTGCTAATAAGAATTTATGTAAATAAGTAGCGTTACCACTCATAATATAAACTTGTCCTACTTTAGGTATACTTTTATATTATTGTGTAAGAATAAACATATTTGGAATGAAAACACAACGTTATGCAACCTCACAAAAATGTGGACAATGTGATATGAAGGGAATACTAATTTTGGAATAAAACTGTTGTTGGGTTAGTGACCTTTAAATGGCGGTCTTGCACGAAATGTCATAATAAAGAAAAAATACGAGACTGACATAAAATATTTAAAAAAAGAAATATCGCTTATAAGCAGGAGAATACACGGAATTCAATTTGAATTTAGTGGCCTGTGCGAGAATGTCAACGTAAACATTAAAAAGAAGGAAAATTTAATACCTAGCTTTATTCTACTAGTATTCTACAATCAAAATGTACAATGGCGTTTTAGACAAATAAATACTAGACAATTTAAACGCAGCTCAAAAACTTATCTAAATAAATTACCTTGTTTAAAAGATAACGTGCTCCATGGCTTAGGACGAACGTGTTGGACATACGAGTTAAGACTGATCAATCGTTAGCGACCTTTCTTCTTCTTCTTCTTCCTAAGTATGGCAATCAATCCCTTCAGGGACTATTTTTGCCAGTGTCGAGTGTTAGAGAATTTTCATGTTGCAAAATTTCTCGTGTTTGCCGCATTAAAATGCCTAGTGTCATGCATTCTAACGCCCAATGGAGTTTCTGGAGACAACCCACAGCAGTAGCAGATCGTAACACGCCTTTAGATTAGAGGTAACCTATTGACCAAAATGATAAATCACTTAACCCAAAAGTCGTATTATGGCATTATTTCCAATGCTCCTATAAATCAGTCACTAAATGAAACTTTACTGCACATATCGACACCAAAAATACACATTAAAGATCACTATAACACAATTTACGACACACTGGAAAAAAACTCAACCGCTCCGCCTGATTCCCGCCAAAAACTCCCCTAGCGACCTTTAGTTATTATTCTGAGGATCAATCCAACACTTTATATAGTTATGAAGAAAATAAAAATAAAAAGTTTGAAGGGAATCAGTGGGCAAGCAATAACAGATTCATGCTTATAAGAAAGTAGAATACGGAAAGAGGCTATTATAATAACCTCTCTTTTTTTCTCTAAGAGAGAGTAAGAGAGCGACCGAGAGAATGAGAGAGGGAGAGAGAAAGAAATACGTTTTTATTCTTACCGTGTATTCAGAGAGCGTTCGCTCTGAAGGTGCTCGGTGGCTGTCATTTTCATCCCTGGACGAAGCTCGGTGCAAATATGCCCCGGACGAAGGAGAATCCACGCCAGAGCGGTGCGTCGCCACATAATGGTTGTTCTTCACTTTGTGCGCCATTTTGAATTTCTCAATCAGCTGTCAGACTTAAGTGACATTCACGCTCATCTTTCAAAAATGGAACAGCATTGATACAGTGACGCGCGAAATTTTATTCCATTGTTTTCTTCCTTTTTTGAATATATATTTATAAGCTGCACTGATACTAAACAGTCATAATCGGGTGATTGGGATTTTAATTCGTTTTCTGTAGGTCAGGTAAGCCTGTAACAAAGAGAGATAATAATTATTTTATGGGATCGAATCTAACCTTTTTACAGCCAACCTTGAAGCTACTACCTTTTGCGTATAACGATTCTGACCTATTCGATTCAATTGCGATCAATCGATATCTAATTAGAATAGAGGTGTTCTTATTTTGTAATAACAACAAATAAAGTGACCATTGTTCTAAAACTCTCACCGATCGATTAGAGATGACCTCAAGAAAGATTGGATTTGAAATCGATGTTCGATTTTCCCTTTAATGAAATCGATTGAGGTCGCAACTCGAGTCACTCAACTCACACAAAAACATGATTGACACTTCAGGGTTTGTTCAATTAGACACCATTTTGTGAACTTTGCTTTGTTTCAGTTGAGTAATAAAATATTTTATCTGCGATAATGGATAGTGATATATGATAATGGATAGATAGATAGTAGCACCTACTTAAGCTTTGCTCAGTCAATAAATTTTCGATATTAAGCAAGGTTATTGAGACTTGATATTGTGTTGAGGGCTTGATTCGAATTAAGACAATCGATTGGAAAAGTTTCGATTTTTCGATTAAATGTGAATAAGGTCTTACTCTTTACGTAAAACAGAACTATTTTATTATATAAGTTTAGAAAAATACAAGGTAATAGAATATAAAATTTTAAATAAAACTTAGTACTCATGATTTAACCACTGCTTGAGAACTTAACTTTTTTTATATAGCGTTCCTCGCAATTCTAATTTGTACAGAGACAAAATATGCATTACGGTAGTGATGATTTCGATCCGAAGTATTATTATCACAATAACTACTAATATATACCTATGTATATAATATGTATAGTTTTAATGTGAATGCGAAAGTATCTCTGAATGTGACTGTTTGTTACCATTTCACGACTTTTAGCTTGGCGATTCATTGAAACCTGGAGAAGGTCATAGGATCCTATTCATCTCTCAGGACAATGACAAATACACACAGACGCAGTCGCGGGCTGAATGCTAGTAACCAATATAAAACTATAGACGGAAAAACAAATTAACATCATTTTTTAACTCCCGGCATTAGGAAATAGTGCCAACAATTTCGATCGCCCAATCAATGTAATGTATCGAATCGTATCGATTAGTATCGAATAGGCGGTCGAATAATTTGCTGGTAACGATAAGGTAATAAATAATATATTTTTATCGTACGATCGCAATTTTGTGATTGAAATAATAACCTTCTGTACTTGAAATACCATTCTATTTTGTTCAAGTGGCTGTTATTGTGGCGTAAATATAGAACTTGTTTACACAAAGAACCGATATATTACTTTCTATAAATTCAATCAATATCAGTGATTGTCGAAAATATTTGTCCATGTTTTATATTAGAAGCATTAAGGAATAAATTACTGATAAAAGTAAATTAAAAAACTAAACCCCGACTACGGATACG
Organism: Falcaria lacertinaria; assembly: GCA_951449985.1. NCBI lineage: Eukaryota > Metazoa > Arthropoda > Insecta > Lepidoptera > Drepanidae > Falcaria > Falcaria lacertinaria. The sequence goes on along the minus strand of OX602120.1, from coordinate 8,533,022 downwards.
GAGTAATCTCGCTCTAAACTATATGAAACAATAAAATATTCTCATTTGATATACATATTTTAATGTATTTAATAATTCCAAGTGATTTTCAGAAAATAGCCGTGGTTGTATGCCACATTGCCCTAATGTCTATGATCGCTCACTACTATTAAAATTGTTTTGTTAGGATACAAAAAAAAAACTTTTATTTCGCTTTCCTATGACTTTTCAGTGGTATTTTCACTTGCTAAAATATTCTTTGTATTTAAGTTTAGAAAAAAAAGTGGTGCAGGCTCCAAAGTTTGAATCAGGAACCATCAAAGAATGTGGTCACTCAAACACTTACTAGCAACCCTAAGAAAGGTTTACCATCAAGCGGGGCATACGCTCGGTACCTTTGCATCCAACTTTCGTAGCATAGAAATGACTTTTTATCTGTCTGCTCAAAAGACAACGCGTTAAATGAAACTATTCCAATGTAGACAGTCCATCTTGTTTAATTTCTTAGTACTTTTAATTTTGGTTGACCCCTGATCCAATTTTCATGGCACAGATAATAAATCATCCCAAATTATACTTAGTATCCGCGAAATTTAAGTGAAAGTCAATGTGATTAGCACGACGCGATTGTACGGAACTGCATAAAACCGCAAATTAAATATGGTGCATAATTCATGGCACTTTGAAATTACAGATACTTTCAAAAGATACGATAGGTACTTATAAATATATATATTTGTATACCTTATTGTCTTATGTAATATATTAAATTGGGTTTCACTTAGCTTATAAATCTTTTTCCACGTATGAGTTAAAAAAAAACTAGTACTTAAACCAAAAGGCACAAGCAAACAGTACACTAACTAGGCGTGCGTAGAAAATTGCACAGTTTATAAGTAGGTATATCATAGACATTTGCTATATTTCCATAACTCATCTGACACAAGACTGACACATATGACAGCTATTTCAAAATGGCTGGCTTAATGATTCGATTTGGTATATGTGCCTACATTGTTTGTTTAACATCTAATGTCATTTTGAAATAAAATGTTCGTTCAATACGCAAGATAGATATGAAAGACGAACCGTTTTGCGTTTCGAAATTATATTGTACTAGCGACCCGCACATCGCACGACCAGCGTTAGCCATATAAACCTACAAAACACAATGAAATACCGCATCAAAATCCGTTGTGTACTTTTAAAGATCTGAGGTCCAAGCTTACATAGGGACAGACAACGGAAAGCGACTTTGTTTTATACTATGTAGTGATATACCAATATCATAAAGTCTACTCTGCAGATCGACGTAATGCTTTTGACTAGTGACAGAAAAGTAATTTGATTTTTCAACGCATCTAATTCTGTTAACATAAAAACTGAAGGTGTTGTTTAAAAAACCTGAATACATTACAACTTTACGTGCTGCACTTTTTCCTTTTGCATAGTTAATTCTTACTAAATTTAAATTCGAACTGGCCGCTAATATTTCAAGCTCGTACCCTCAGAATAATGAACTTGCTGTAGCTGTAGCTTTAGTTATTGTTCTGAGCTCGTACCAATATGAATTTCAATATGTTAAACGAAACAAAATAAATGTAAGGAACATACGATTGTTGTTTACATATGAGTAAATACAGATTATTAATTCCGTTTGTTTTATTCTGAGCATCGTTTGGTGCAAAAAATGCGTATCACGTGTCGAGCGAGAGTTGTTTGTGTGTTATTCATTTCGAATATCGAACAATGCTCAGTGACATAAATAATAAAAAGAAAACATTTCTGCTGCAGTTTACCTAAAGTAAATTCTTAACCAGCGCTTAAATCTGAGAATAGTTTAAATGGAATTCTCAGTTAAGATACTGCTATTGAAATGTTCGGTTAAGTTACGTTCGTGACTTAACTGTAACTTAAACTTGGCTGAGAGACGTATGTGGGGAATTCGGAATCTCATGGGAAATTGCTACTAATGAATAGATACGTGATTGAATACCTATTTAGCGTATGAATAGGCTGGCACGTTTTGATTGCGGTTGGTTATCGAAAATTAAGAGAAAGAGTAATGGGATTTCCCATTAAAATAGCCTCCCGACTGGGGACGGTACCTCCCTTAAGATCTTTAAGCCATGGTGGCCTTGTGGCAACGGCCTGTCATCTGATGGGCCCAGGCTCAAACCCCGACCTGTACCAATGAGATTTTCTAAGCATAAGTACAGTGATTAATCACGCCAGGAGCTTAAAAAACAGAAGTAGGGCGAATTGGAATCTGGTCCGTGGGTTTAAAATAGGAGCCGCCCGACTGGGGACTGTACCTCCACCTTACAGAAGACCGCAGTCAAAGAACACTACTTCAATGTAATGTTGTGTAGCGCTAGTAGTAATGCTGCTGCACAGTGACTCCTCATCAACATCAGGGTTGGCAACCCGTTAGTGATAACCTATAGACGCTTGCAACACCAGGGGTATCACTCACGCGTTGCAGACCCTTACTACCTAGCTTACCACTTTTGAGGTACAAAAACACATAACTCCATATACAAAGAAATAAATAATCAAAATTTACCTTCTTATAAAATTAGAGTAGAACTTAGAAGTATAGATAAAACGGGTTATGTAGAAAAAGGGTTTGAAGTAAATAGTGAGGTCAACAAACAGGGCAGCCGACGGACCATTGTCGACATTACACAAATACCGCGCTCAATAAGGACGTTGCAAGACATAAGAAACAGCGATTTGGGTATTATACTATATTTTTTTTTATACCACTATAGTGGCACACAAGCATACGTCCCACCAGATGATAAGAAGTCGCCGTAGCCTATAACCGTACCAGGGTATCACTAACGGGTCGCCAACCATGTTGTTGATGACGACTCACTGTGCTAGCAGCATTACTGCTAGCCCAGCGTATCCTCGTGGAGCACTGGCAACCTTACTTACCGCGAAAAAGAACACTACATCAAGTAGTGTTATTTCACTGCGGTCTTCTGTAAGGTGGAGGTACAATTCCCAGTCGGGCGGCTCCAATTTAAATGGGTGCATCGCATTCGTTGATTATGTGCATCGCGTTTTTAGAACATTATTTTCGGTAGCTTATAATGTAGGTAAGGCCAGGTATCCACTTTTAGGATTGGAAACGCGTGAATGATACCCTGGTGTAGGCTACGGAAACCGCTTTCCATCAGGCGGGTCGTATGCTTCTTTGTCATCATAGTGCTACAAAAAATACTTGTCCAGGAAATGTCTAATCAGTTTTCTGATACTATTGTAGGTACTTTGATTAGTTTTGAACATGGCGATTGGAGTTTTGTGAATGTATGATATGCTGGAAAGTCATTAATTTAGAGACATTTTTGGATTCGAAAACTTAGTGGAAAGATGTTCCTGCCACCTTCAAAATGTTTATACGAATTTTTAGTTCCGCTTTTAGCCGCTGCAGCGCTGTCATTTTCCCATATAAAAATAGAAGAAAGTGACGCTGTATCTTGTATCTTACACCTCAAATGAAATGCACATTTTTCAATGAAATATTGTATTTGAATTGTTTGGGCCACTGGCGCTGTTACTTGTTTATTTGCGAGTGTAAAGCTCAACTTGCGAAATATTATTGTTTTGTGATATTACTTGATTCATTTTATTATCACCCGGGGCGGGGAGCGGCTTAATAATATGATTTGCACTGTACTGAGGTGAAATTTTGTGTAATTTAGGCAAGTGACCAAATAATTGGCACCAATTAGTAAGCTTTTAGTATGTATTATGGGAAAGAGCAAAGGAAGGAAGAGGAAGGCCAAGGATAAGTTAACCTGCAACAGATAAACACGAAGACTAAAGTTATGTCGGACTCAGGAGGTCAAAAAGATGGCGATCGATAGAACGGCCTGGCGATTGCTCTACCGACATGAACCTAGCTCTTAAATAAATGATGATGAGTAAATATGTATTTATATTTATTGAGTCAATAAGCGCCGTAATATACATATATGTAGAATAGATAACTTGTAGGGGTACTTGTGATACGGTATTGATTTACAAGGAAATGTAATTAACCTTTTGAATACAGATATTTTAAGTTTAAATTACAAATAAAAATAATTGTTAGAGTACCTATTATCCGAACTTGTGGAACAATTAAGCGCGATTGTAATTTATTGCTAGGGTTCCGTATAATGTACGACTTTGGCAATTCATTTTATTTCCGAAATTTATTCGATTATTTTTTATGCGTTTTAAATCACGAAGACATCAATATATCTTAATCAAAGAACAGGCAAAGTCAGAACAATAGTTTGTCGTGTGGATTTAAGATAAAACACGCGAAACAAATGCCTATCCTATTATTTTAAACATTGTTGGCTTTCTGTGAATAAAAGATGCCTAGATTTATGTCTGAAAAATCTGATATGCCTTAGAAAAATGGAGAAACTAATTGACAGCTCTGTATCTTCTGTACATTTAAAAGAAGAAACGGACTGATTGACATATCAATGCACAGCCTAAACGGCTGGGGTTAGAGACTTAAAATTTTGACAGCTGGTACCTTTAATGACGTAGGTATCAACTAAGGAAGGGTTTTTAGAAATAACACCCGTAAGGTATTTCATGTAATTTCATCATATATAAACAATTTTCTGTAGTTCAGCAGAACAAATTATTATCTGCTTATTATTAAAATACATGAATTAAGTAAAACAATAAATAAAACGATTTTGTTTGGTGGATACGGCGACGTGAAACTAAAATTTAAGTCTGATAATGTTATCGCATAAGTGACAAACTGTCTTTGCCGATAATAAATTCTTTAAACCTAAAACCTAAGGTAATATATATTTTTAGGTATATATATTTTTAGGTAATAAAGTTATAGGTGATGAAACTTTGTAGGAAAACCCGTTGAATTATTCACTTGACTACGCTTACGCGTTACGACGGCTGGAGACGGCGTTTGTTTTTATTGGTATTTATTTATTACATTAAATATTTACTCTGCTGTAGCTAATGGGAGGCCTGAGGCCACGTTCAGGCCAAGGTTCCATGTGTTTGTACAACCAATTTTGGCATATAACCAATAACATAATATTTATACTTAAAACTTCCTTCATGAAATGTACTTGAAAGTAAATTGCATTTTAACGGTCATATGGTTGAGTTTTATTCACAAATTTGTTATAGAATATTATGATTTGGGCCAACACTACACATACCATTTGGTATTTAAATAGAATCTTTACGTAATTTTCAAAAAGACAAACAAATTGTATACGACTATGATATCAGCAATTAAATTATATTATCTACTTACTGTTTTTAAAGAGAGATCGAGGTGTCAAATACCACCTGTCACCCCTTCTTCTTCTTCTTCTTCCTAAGTATGGCAATCAATCCCTTCAGGGACTATTTTTGCCAGTGTCGAGTGTTAGAGAATTTTCATGTTGCAAAATTTCTCGTGTTTGCCGCATTAAAATGCCTAGTGTCATGCATTCTAACGCCCAATGGAGTTTCTGGAGACAACCCACGGCAGTAGCAGATCGTAACACGCCTTTAGATTAGAGGTAACCTATTGACCAAAATGATAAATCACTTAACCCAAAAGTCGTATTATGGCATTATTTCCAATGCTCCTATAAATCAGTCACTAAATGAAACTTTACTGCACATATCGACACCAAAAATACACATTAAAGATCACTATATCACAATTTACGACACACTGGAAAAAATCTCAACCGCTCCGCCTGATTCCCGCCAAAAACTCCTGTCACCCCTTAATTTGACATCTTACATTCATCATTCTCTTGCCCTTACCCCATGTTATTTGTGGTCAGCGCAATTTGTTTTTCTCTTCCATTCCTCTCTATCACCTGTCATCTCTGTATTCACTTCCTTTCTGGCCATGTCATCTTTCACACAGTCCATCCATCTTTTCTTACCCATGTACTCACATTCATACATAAAATTAGACATCTCGCATTAAAGGCAAGAAATTCCAGCCGTATTTTCTTTGTAGAATGGCCACAATTTATACAGCGGTTTTGATGGTCCTATTTTAAAATGAGAGCTATTGTAACGGAACCCTAAATATTTACATGTCAAGGAATGATGAAGTAGCTAATCGATAATTACATAACACGTGAAGACAACAGCTCGTTTGAGGAGCTAATAGTATCGTCACGGTGTGCCCATCAAAAAGCTATCAGGGATTTTGACTCTCATCCACAGATAGTGTAACTTAAGAAACACAAGGCAATACCGATGGAGTTGAGGACTGTAGTCCAGTTGGAGTGGTGCTGTAGCTAAAATTATATTAGCGTTTTTCAATATCGTGAGAAAACCCCCATATGGCTGACAAGAAATTCACAGACGTAGGTATGCAGACGGGGGTTTTTTGTCACAAATCCTCATTGACTTTACCCATCAATGGGAAAAAGCTGGTATACAATAAACTAAAAATAAACAATTTTAAGGATTTTATGGACCTGAATCTAAATAATTTTCGCAATTAAAGGACATCATCCATTTTAGTCCAAATCTGAAAGTGCCGGCCAATGCATATTCTGTAAGAGCTTGCCCGTCTGAACATTTTTTACTGTGACATCAAACCTGTAGGACCAAAATCTGAATTCTTATTTTTTTTTAAATAGCAACTTTGGTGCCATAGTAATAAATGGTCAGACGGACAAGCTGTAGCAGAATATACAAAAACAATGCGTTGGGCTGCCACTTTCAGATTTGGACCAAATGTCTATGAAACCTGGATGATGTCCTTTACCTCAATATAGCGGCATAAATTCTACCAATAAAAGTGGGGTGGGGTAGTAGGGATGTGGGGAGACGGTTGATAGCTCCGCGTAGCGTCGCTCTCCCTGGATGTAGGGTGCAACACGTACCTTAATCTAATTCGTTTTGAATGCATTAATCAACAAGTTGGGTTGAGTCATAAGCTGATGGCATTATGTTTTAATGGCGGCCCCGCCCTCAACATGATAGAGTTAAGTTCAGATCATGATATTATCATAATATATTTAGATTGACTATTGTGGAATGATTTTAAATTAAAATCATTGGTTATTAGAATCAGACTATAAGTTGCTACCACACTTCATCTACATTATATCCAATATTCCTATAAATTTGTCATTAAAACACACTACACTACAATAATACACTCTAAAGATCACTATAAAACAATTTAAGAGACACTAGAAAAAATCTTAAAAAGCCGTGGTGGCCTTGTGGTTGAAGCAACAGGCCTGTCATCTGATGGGCCCAGGTTCGAGTCCCGGCCTGTACCAATGAGTTTTTCTTAGCTTAAGTACAGTGATTAATCACACCATGACCTTTTAAAAAAGAGAGGTAGGGCGATTTGGGATTTCCCGTGGGTTATCCCATTTAAATTGGAGCCGCCCGACTGGGGACTGTACCTCCGCTTTACAGAAGACCGCAGTGAAATAACACTACTTGATGTAGTGTTGTGTTTCTGCGGTAAGTAAGGTTGCCAGTGCTCCACGAGGATACGCTGGGCTAGTAGTATTGCTGCTAGCACAGTGAGTCCTCATCAGCAACATGGTTGGCACCCCGTAGTGATACCCCTGGTATTGCTAGCGGCTAAAGGCTACGGTGACTGCTTACCATCAGGTGGGCCGTATGCTTGTGTGCCACCTCAGTGGTATAAAGAAATACTCAACCTTTCTGCCTAATTCCCGCCAAAATCTCAAGAGGGTCCCATTTTTGATAACTCATCGGGTCTAGATAATAGTATTGTATTACCAACCTATTTTCACCATCGCTTTGATTTCACACTTGAAAGGCTTGTTACGAAGTCTATAGCTAGAAGTACCCGCAGTACGCGTTGCCAACCATGTTGTTGATGAGGACTCACTGTGCTAGCAGCATTACTACTAGCCCAGCGTATCCTCGTGGAGCACTGGCAATCTTACTTACCGCAGAAACACAACACATCAAACATCAAAGTAGTATTATTTGACTGCGGTCTTCTGTAGGGTGGAGGTACAGTCCCTAGTCGGGCGGCTCTTTTTTAATGGGAAAACCCACGGGAGATCAAAAATGATTTTATACTTGCTAGAATAGATTCCACTTTTATTTGAAACCAGTTAAAGTAATTATAAAGTACAGCCCTAATCAAGTAACATTATCTACTCTATATTTAAAATAACAGAAGGAATGCTCTTAATTTAAATAAATAAAAAACAAATTTATTGTATCCTCGCGTGAGGGAATGTTAATCGTTCCCAGTGTAGTGTTGTACCAGGATCGATGTCGAGATAAAATGCGTAGAAAAGTTTTAAACATTCACTCAACACAATCAGTAAAAAAACTGTGTTAGTTTGGATATCCTAGATTGCATGAGACTTAACATTACCTACCTACATAAATGAAACGATTTATTAAAGGTAAAATAAAATGATAGATGAGGAAAATTTACGAGGAAACGTCCTTTTTTGTTTTTTTTTCGTTTTGTAACAGTACATAGTAAGCAATCCAGCGTATGGCCAGAACTCTTTGAAGTAACGATTGTCATCATTATAATATTATAATATTGTAAAAAAATAACCTAAGCTAAGAATCTAAAAAAATAATGGAAATAATAATAATAATAATGCTTGGACATTATCACACAGCGCCATCTGGCCCCAAACTAAGCAAAGCTTGTACTATGGGAACCAGCAGCTGATACAATACTTATATACTTTTTTTGTCAATAAATACTTATAATACATATCACCCAGACGCTAGGCAAACATATTCGTCACATAAATGTTTGCCCGGCGGGAATCGAGCCCGCGACCTCTAGCGTAGCAGTCAGGTGTACTAACCACTAAACCAGAGGTCTTGTCGTTTGCGCTGCGCTGGTGACAGCCTTGGTATTTGAAGCGTCTATAACTTAGGCTAATAGGCTACGGCGTCAGCTTACCACCACTTACGTGTCACCTGAAAAAATAGTTTTTTCTGTGGCCAGCACCTGTACTCCAACTCTTTATAACACAGCACTACGACATTTCTACATTCTGCCCAAAACTAGAGGCCTATCCTAATACAAATACGGAAGGAATGCTTCAAATAAAAAAAAACAAAACGGTACAGACTTAGTGAGCAATATATTAAGATGATCCGATTAGAGTCTTAGATAAGTAGGTCAAGGAAACAACCTTCGTAACGGTTCTTTTAAAACTAAAAAGTTCCTGGCATTTAAAACAAGTCACATCTGCATTCGCTGTGGCATATGGCTCAAAAGTAATGTATCCAGAGCTGTAAATCTGTGAATGAAAAATCAAGTGACTTAATAACTTAGAATAGGGACTTACGCTACTTAATAAATTGTGACATAGGCTGTCTGTCGTAAGCTAAAAAGAACAGTATCCAAAGTCGTAAAACTATTTAAAAAAATACTAGACGTCATTATTTGTGTAGTTTTTGGCTGTAGACCGGTGCCGGTAGCATGAAAATTTTTCGACAACTTATTCGAAAACGTAACTCGCGGAATTTCAAAATTGTCATACAAATTTTTAGTTCCACTTTTCACCGCCGAAGCGCTGTTCATTTTTCAATACAAAAATAGTCGAAGGCGATACGAAAACGTTGTCGCAAATTATTCATACTTGAACTACGGGTTAGTTTTCGGTGTGTTGTAAAAGTTTAGTCTGTTAATTGATTCTATGTAATTTTTATAAAGAAATCAATTCCGTTTGTTTCTTCGGAGGGGGTAATCTTCGATACCATTTAAAAAAAAACATTATTTGATAAAAGTTACACTATTCGTAAACGGGCAATATTTTAGCATATGTTATGAAATATCTAGGCGGGCGAAATCGCGGGCGTAAACTACGTATATTTTTAGTGTCAGATTACTCAGATTGTACAGTATCTTTCATTTTATATACTAAACTATTGATTTACTTGAAGAAACATCGAAAATCCTGTTTTATGAGAAGATATCTGTCGTTTTCCGTAATAACAATTCTAATTAAAAAGTTAATTTAGGAACGCTTTCACTCATTCTAAAGTAATTGGTCCAGATTATTGAAATTACAGAAACAAAAGTTACCAAATTACTTGCATGGTATTCAAAACGCTTGGAGCGGTATACACAGACGGACAAATTGATTTTAATAAAAAATAATTGCCTACGCCTCTAGGGAGGCAGTTGTAAGATATTTTGTTCTAATAAATATAATTTCTTCGTCCTAAGAAGTACCGTCGATGACAGAATTGTTTCAATCTGAATGTTATTTTGTTAAAAAAAAAACATTCGTTCATTTTGCCGCAGTAACATAAAAAAATATGTTTTGGTTACCAAAATGTTATTTTTTTTACTCTTGCAATATTTTGAAAAAAAGAACATTGTTTTCCGAATCTGATTTAAAAGTACTTTTTTAAGTGTTTGAGAGATTTTTAAGCTTTACTGCGTGAATCGATATGTAAATGTAATGTGCTTACAATCTTATTGCCTAGAATTCTAAGCATTTCATTTGGATTATTAAAACTTAATGGACACAATGTAAACTTGATACCATTCTATAAAGTAAGTAATTTGTTTTTAATTATTGATAAGATATTATTTTAAGGCTAGTTCAAGTGAAGAAAATATTTACAGATTAATATCACGTTAATAGATAATTAAACCAGAAATTCTAAATTAATATTTCGGGTTCTGAAGGTGACAAACCAACTTTTCAAAACAATTCTATCGCCGACAGTAAAAGCTTATGACATCTATTATTACGTGTCAGGTTTTTGTTCACGACCAATTTTAAATTTAATTTCTAAAGCCATTGGGCCCTAAATTCAATGCAAGTTTTTCTGACATCGCAAAATTCTTGTACAATTTGCTATGCACCCCACATGCACGGCGTAACCTTGACGTACCGTTGTTTGGCAAACTTAACTTTACTACCGATTTCCAAACTTGAAAACTCTATACGAACCAAATAAAGTTTGAATTGCATCGAGCTTTTGTTTCGGGGAAAGTTGTATGCAATGTATTTGGTTGCAAAACAAATTTTGCGTCTGATTTTTTTTTTTTGGACAATATCACACAGCGCCATCTGGCCCCAAACTAAGCAATGCTTGTACTATGGGAACCAGCAGCTGATACAATACTTATATACTTTTTTTTTTTTTATATATACATTTGATACATACCAAACACCCAGACGCGAGGCTAACACATTTGTCACATAAATGTTTGCTCCGGCGGGAATCGAACCCGCGACCCCAGCGTAGCAGTCAGGTATACTAACCACTAGACCAGAGGTCTCGTCATTGGCTGTAGCATCATTATGTGGTCGAAAATAAGGTACAAACTGCCCTGCAGTTTTATAAAGGAAAATGCAAGGGTCGTGTGGCGGATGATTGGCAGTTTATATTTTGATCTAACAATCGGGGAACAGTCAATCAATATAATTATGTACCTGCATGAATCGTGAAATAATTGTGGTAGTATTAGGATTAGCTCACTGAATTATACTATTTTGAGTCCTCAAGCTGTTAATGCTTTTTTCAAAACAAATAGTTTGAATTTTTCAGCACCATTTATAAAATAATCATGACTTAAGAACAAGCAATTGAAATATGGTGACGTTCCAAAAACTGATAATATTTTGTGGTCGACAACGCGAACATACCATATCGCTACGTGACGCTAAAATGTTATTAAAAAATGCCGTAAAATTATGTTTAAACATACCGTAAAATGATGTTTAATCATATCTTCGCGCCTTCCCATTGGGGTCCCCGCATGTAGTAACACCCCTGGTGTTGTAACACCTCTGCATACGGGGTGTCCGTATGCAGAGGTGTTACAACACCCATTTTTCACCGAAAAGAATCTAGTGTGGCAGATGATGAGTCCGTCGCCGTCTCTTAGGCACTACATACGTCCTTGAGATTTTCTCAGATTTATGCAGGTTTCCTCGGAAAGTTTACTTCACCGTAAAGCTTGTGGTGTGACAGATCTCTGTATTTAAGTTAAAAAACTCATTGGTACAGACCGGCGGGATTACAACATATAACGCTGGAATAGCAGGCAACGCTTCATACCAAAAGGCCACCACGGCTCTTCAATATACGCTTAAATTCAACACAATCTGATAGTTAAATTTTAACTTACCTTGCTAATCATGTAACTGTAAAAATACCTACTACTGATACATTAACAACATAAGATCATTCAACACTGAACTACAATATAATTATATATTTTACAAATCGTGGGAATTGAGCCCGCAGTGCCTAACACTACATCCGGTCAAGAGAACGTTTTGCAAAACTACTACGGTCATTAACTATTCAGTACAATGACATTTTCAATTGTTGGTCAAAGGTCGTTTTGTACCTAAAGTAAAGGCAATGCCTACGTGAGACACACGACACGCAACGCTCATCAAAACGTCACATGTTACAACTTACACTGTCGTCAAAAGAAAGCCAAATGCACCGATACGTCAAAAGAACGCTATGAACACCTAGGGCTAAACGTCAGAGTGCGAACCACGCATTGGACGATGGAGCATCGACAGAAGACCTCCAACTTGATGGATTAACAAACTTATTAAGGTCGCTGGGAAGCGTTGGATGTAAGCGTTATTAAGATCGTTGTAGACTTTTAAGGCCTAGGTTTAGCAGTGGACGATGAGGAATGAAGACCACAATATTAAGTACCAATTATAGCTTCTATTTAGATCGCCTAGCTAGAGCAAGCCCTGCCTGGCAGCAGGATAATATTATTAAATCTCCGATAAATTGTTGTATTCCTGACATTCCTGTGGTAGTAAGGTTTCAGAGCTACTAGTTGCAGTTAGCAGACTAATGCCTCTGAATATAATGTTGGGTATTTACTAGGGATACCCCTGATAGGGCAAGTGTAAATCGGGTACAATGGCTGCTTATTATCAGGCGAGCAGTACTTTGCTTGCAATGTATAGTAAGTATTAAAAGTTCACACACTTGATGTTGGTATTCAAATTCTAAGTGCTACCTAAAATGCCTTTTGCCTTATCCGTCAGAACCGTTTGGTATAAGTGAATCCAACCTTTTCGGCTGCACCATTGCAGCTCCGCCCTCTACCCAATGGACTGTGCGATGACGCAACAAGGGCATTGGGCATAAAATGATTGAAATTCTGCCAGTTTTCCCAAGGATTGGATTCGTAAAGGGCATTCGAATTGATTGGCTGTTTCGTAATGTCGACTGTTCTGGGCTAGTCTTATTTATTGCCGAATACAATGCCAGTCAAATCTGATGCCACATACATCTCGAGTGGTCTCCGATTTTACATGCCAAATTGTATTTTGCACATGCGTCACCCGATACGTGGGCCATCAATCTTTTTATGTTGTTTGAGTATTCGGCCGTTAGACGATTTCCCGCCATCTAAAAGCAATATGTTCCGTACTTTACAATATACATAGAAACATTGCAGCCGCCCGATTAGGGTCTGTACTTGCAACCGCAGCCAAATAGAGGACGAATAAGTATTATTTTTTTTGTAACAACACACTTATAACATACCAAACACCCAGACGCAAGGCAAACACAAAATGTTTATTACATAAATGTTTGCCCGGCGGGAATCGAACCCGCAACCTCTAGCGTAGCAGTCAGGTAACTAACCACTAGGCCAGTGGTCTCGTCGAAGCAAACAGTGCTCGTTTTCTAGGCAGCAAGAACCTCAAAAGCGTATCAAAGTAATGTATTTTGTGTTACAGGATAACAAATTGTCCATAGTAGTCTGAAGCCCTAGAATTTTTCCATACCGCAGAAACACAACAATACAGAGGAGTGGAGTAAATTGACCTTAAACTCCTGTAAAGTGGAGATACTGTCTGTCAGTAGAGTAACTTCATGTTGAACGGGATAAACCGTAAGTGCGGTATTAAAATGTACAACAGACCACATCACATACCAGCAATTAGTGTTGCAAAACCTCACCAATCTCACGAAGACATTAAGGATGTCGTTAGAATCGACATTCGACTGCCGTTTGACCCAGTGCAACGCATGTCAAATTGAATTTTATGGCGGCACTGACCTTTCTGGCCAATCGCAGTCTAACCAAGTAACCACTAGCATTTATTCTTATGCCACTAATTAACAACTGTGGAGTAGGACTACGGAAGTACTAGTTTTTGGCGGGAATCAGGCAGAGCGTTTGAGATTTTTTCCAGTGTCTCGTAAATTATGTTATAGTGATCTTAAATGTGTATTTTTGTTGTCGTTATGTGCAGTAAAGTTTCATTTAGTGACTGATTTATAGGAATATTGGAAATAATGCCATCATATGACTTTTGGGTTAAGTAATTTATGTGGTTGTGTTGTGGAGGTGGTTTTATTTCCGAACCGGTGGTAAATTAGACCTTCATGCCTTATAAGGGCCCCTAAAGTGAATAAATGACTTTGATTTTGATTAGTTAATGTAGTAATTGGAAAGCAATCAAAATAACAGGGTCATGACAAAATATACACGATTTTCGCATTAACAAGTAACATTTAATCTGTTCTAATACAATTGTTCTAGTGACATTTAGTGTGTGAATACATTTATAAGTGGAACGGAATTGCAAATAAGGTGTGACACTGCGCAACGATCCGGCGCATGCTTTGAGCAATGCTTAAGATACTTAGTTAAACCATGTTCTTAATAATCTGTGCTATTTGTAACACTAAAGGTCGGAATTTTAAATTGTTATCTGTCATCGTATTTAATCGTACTAGCGCTCGCCAAGTGATCGTAATTCGACCACTGTTCAAATATAAGCATACAAGCTTTGGCCCGCGACTTCAACCGCGTTGAGCTCAGAATGTGAAATGTTGCAGTGAAATAGCACTACTTGATGTAGTGTTGTGTTTCTGCGGTAAGTAAGGTTGCCAGTGCTCCACGAGGATACGTTGCGCTAGTAGTAACGCTGCTAGTACAGGGAGTCCTCATCAACAACATGGTTGGCAACCCGTTAGTGATACTCCTGGTATTGCTAGCGGCTATAAGCTACGGTGACTGCTTACCATCAGATGGGCCGTATGCTTGTGTGCCTTACTGGTATAAAAAATTAACCGTTTCACATCACGACTCCACATCTCGCATCAATCAATCACCGCTGACAGACGCTAGGTTTTTCGACTGACCGTAGTTTTCTTTAAAATTGCGACTAATTAAATCCCAGAGTTACATATCATCACATCAAGTCCCTCACGGGTAGACAGAGAGTATAGAGCGCTATTTCACTCTTGACTTCTCACATCTCTTTTGCTTCTTTTACATTCTTCAATAAGTCCCGCCTTATCCGATTCTTTACCTAACTTTCCCTACTAATAAACAAATTTTAGCTATATACGGTATCCCTTCACATACACACCGACGCAATATCGGCACAGTATCGAACATGCTACCCAATTAAGTGTGCAGACACACCTGTCCGGCCAATGGCTTATTTTACTGGCAACACTGCCACCCAGATTGCGGAAGTTTATCTAAATTCTATGCTAGCAACAGTTAACTACGTACTTCAATTTTATGTAGGGTTCTTGTACTAACTTACAACAACAACTGACTACGTTTTCGTATCGCTCTCGACTATTTTTGAACGGGAAAATTAACAGAGCTGCTCCGGTGAAAAGTGAAATTCAAAATTTGTATGAAAATGTTGACATTTCGCGAGTACGTTTTCGAATACGAATCGAATCAAATCATTTAATTACGTAAAAGATGCGCTTGCTATCGGTACTGAATGAAATACCTATTTTTTTTATAAACGTTGGAAGGGTAATGAAGTTAAAAAGAGGCGAATTGAGATGAAGACTTAGCTAGCAACACCACAAGTAGCAGCTGTTGTTTTTTTTTATACCACTAAGGTGGCACACAAGCATACGGCCCACCTGATGGTAAGCGGTCACCGTAGCCTATACCCGCTAGCAATACCAGGGGTATCACTAACAAGTTGCCAACTCTGTTGTTGATGAGGATTCGCTGTGCTAGTGCTACTAGCCCAGCGAATCCTCGTGGAGCACTGGCAACCTACCTTACCGCAGAAACAACACTACATCAAGTAGTGTTAATTCACTGCGGTCTTCTGTAAGGTGGAGGTACAGTCCCCAGTCGCTCGGCTTCAATAACCCACGGGAGATTCAATTCGCCCTAACTCTCTTAAGTAGACGCTTGAAATGCTCATAGAGTATGTATTTGTTATATTTGATGAAAATTACTATTACAAACATATTATTTGCGGCTGGTGGAGGTACTTAATGTACCTATGAAATTCAATGACACTTCTATTCAAAGCTTTAAGCACTTATTTTGCAATAAAGTTGGACTAAGCGATAACATATAAGGACCTATGTTCATTAGGGCTATGAATATTCAACTGTTAATTAATATTTTCCGAGCATTAGAGTTGTTATTGCAAACGGATGTGTGTTAAATATGCTATTGGTAATTTTATTAGTTATGTGTAATGATTTGAAAATGATTATATCGTTTGAAAGATTTAATAAAGTATGTAACTAAAGTCTGTCCATATAATTGGAGGCTGTTGGATGACTCGTGGAGCTAGGGAGATGAATATTTTTTACTTCGAACGAGTCGGTTATTTTTTTTTAATACAATCAAATTTTCGCTCATCAAACCATCTCTTAAGTCACATCATAGAGGTCAATGTGGAAATGAAAATCGCCATCTTACGGCGGCCGCCATATTGGTATTAACATGGTGGTATTTAAGAAATCCCGCATTATCACGGGTACCAAAGATGTTTGCGAAATTTCATCTCAATAGGACACTGGGAATGGGTCAAATTTAACTTGCAAGATTTTTTTATACCACTAAGGTGGCAAACAAGCAAGCATACGGCTCACCTGATGGTAATCTGTCACACATTGGCATAATTGAAAAAATTTGTTGTAAAAAAACTCATTGGTACAGATCTCCAGGCTTGAACCGGGGCAATTCAAGTACCAGGCGGTGACTTCAACCACACCGCCACCACGACTTAGTGGAGTAACCGAGAATCATGCCTTTATTCGCGAGAGTGCCCCGATAATTATGTATCATTCGATAAACAACGCGAGATTACATCGATTTTGCCGCTACTCTAGTTTTTGCACTGTTTTTTCGCCGGATAGGTTGTTAAGTCATAAGACGAAAATTATACTTGATTCTGTTAAGTCTATGCCTCGTTTGAGTTGATTGCGTAAAACTTTGCTTAGTAAATTATATTAGTTAAAATTGTTTTTTTAGACTACTAAGGTGGCACTGATGGTAAGCAGTTAACGTAGCCTATATCCGTTTGTAATACTATTAATGAAGACTCACTATGCTAGCAGCATTACTACTAGCGCAGGGTATCCTCGTGGAGCATTGGCAACCTTAGTTTCCGCAGAAACACAACACTACATCAAGTAGTGTTATTTCACTGCGGTCTTCTGTAAGGTGGAGGTACAGTCCCCAGTCGCTCGTCTTCAATAACCCACGGGAGATCCAATTCGCCCTAACTCTCTTAAGTAGACGCTTGAAATGCTCATGGAGTATGTATTTGTTATATTTGATGAAAATTACTATTACAAACTTATTATTTGCGGAATCCTCGGTGCGCGAGTCCGCCTCGCAGTTGGCCATTTTTTTTTTATTTTCATATTATCAAGTGTTTAGTTCAATCTGTGCCAACGATCCTGCACTTAAGTGTACGTTCAATAAACCGCACTTATGTCATTACTTCTAAGGTTGCTTAATTAGCTGTATTTGAGTTTATCTATACTAATATTATAAAGAGGAAAATTTGTATGTTTGTATAGAATAGGCTCCGAAACTACTGGACCGATTTCAAAAAGTCTTTCTCCGTTAGAAAGCTACATCATCACTGAGTAACATAGGCTAGCTGCCTGCCCCGGCTTTGCACGGGTAGACAAAATATTTGATTTAAATGTCTACCCGTGCGAAGCCGGGGCGGGCCGTAATATTATAAAGAGGAAAGATTTGTATTTTTGTGTGTATGTTTGTATAGAATAGGCTCCGAAATTGCTGGACTGATTTCAAAATTTCTTTCACCGTTATAAACCTACATTATCACTAAGTAACATAGGCTATTTATTATACTAGCTGCCCGCCCCGGCTTCGCACGGGTAGACAAATATTTGATAAATGTCTACCCGTGCGAACCCGGGGCGGGCAGCCAGTTATACATAATTTTATCCATTACTTCAGAGACGATTCAGACATATCTAATGATTGAGCCATTATATCAATATGATAATTTGAAAATAAATACACCCACATTATATTTTTTTCTGTAATTTTTGCAGGGTCATATGTTATGTATGACAGAAATATTGTGTATGTATTATGAAGTGACTTATTTCGCATTGAGAGTTCATCAATAAACCTATTATTTATAACAACATATTTATTGCAAATACAAAGATATTTTAAGACAGGTAAGGCGATTTGGGATTTCCCGTGGGTTATCCTATTTAAATTGGAGCCGCCCGACTGGGGACTGTACCTCCCTCCGCCTTACAGAAGACCGCAGTGAAATAACACTACTTGATGTAGTGTTGTGTTTCTGCGGTAAGTAAGGTTGCCAGTGCACCACGAGGATACGCTGGGCTAGTAGTATTGCTGCTAGCACAGTGAGTCCTCATCAACAACATGGTTGGCACCCCGTTAGTGATACCCCTGGTATTGCTAGCGGCTATAGGCTACGGTGACTGCTTACCATCAGGTGGGACGTATGCTTGTGTGCCACCTAAGTGGTATAAAAAAAAAAAAAGATAAAGTCCGCGACATATTGCTCATTGCTATCAATCCAAGTTACAAGTTTTGAATTTTACCTAATAGGAAAAAGTTCTAGAAATAGTGTTACCGGTGACAATAATATATTTGACTAGTGCGGTGCATAAATTGAAAGCTCAAAGGACTAGATACCTTTAATTCTTTACATTTGGTAATCTATAATCCCTTAGCCGCAACATAACGCTAATCACTCGCGGCCATTGACCGGCGAATCAAAGGGCTCTAGCCACCTGCGAACAAGCCAAACGAAGCGAATCGCAGTTACCCAGATAACGGACCAAAATGATAAACTGCTTGCCGTTCATGAACGCCTGGTACTTTGTTCTGTTGCTACATTTATTTCTAGATCATTTTACTCCCGCTCAGTTCGAATTTCAACATTATTTAAAGGATGATAAAGTATATAATACAATACCTATGATGCGTGGTGCAAAACTTCTGAACCAAAGAATTAGGTCGGCACGGAATACCACTATTATGGTGGGATGTACCACGTCAGATTAATAGCGTATCATAAATAGGTGTTGAGGGTATATTGAGCTGATCGTGGAATCCCGTTGCAGTTACCTTGTTTCAGCTTTAATTGTTTATAATGTTCTCTCTATGTCCGTACTCAAGTTAGAGGGAGATAGTTGTAGCAAAGTGCACGGCATACAAACGCCTCAATTATATTATCAGGGCTTTTCAAGGCTACCAGAAATGGATGATACTGTAGCGTTTTTCTTTATTAATAGATCAATAATACATTATGTTTTATCAGATGCGAAAGTTGAACAGGTCAATTTTACAAGTAATATTCTGATGAATACATTAGAGAGGCTCACAAGCTCCGAAACTATTTCTACAGTCATCTAAAGTTACTTTTAATAATTTCTATCAACATTTATCCGAAGAATTACAACTGCAACTCACAAGCATTGTGTTAATTGTTTAAGTAAATGTGACAGTCATTCACACAAGAAAACAGACAAAGTCACAGGCGTGTATTAATTAGAAACCATTCATACACTCAGTGTGAAAACGCCCCTACATTCCGGTCGTGAGAACTGTCTTTTACGGTGAGGTGTTAGCGACAGACTGGAGCGTTTACCAAAAAGTAAGGAAGTTTAAATATCGTGGATTTTTATTGATTTGCAATGATTTGCGTTAGCAAATGCACTTATCAAAGGCAGTTTCACTTTTATGTTTGACATCTGGTATCAATAAATCAATAGCGAATTTGGTAGCTGATTCAGTTTTCAAACCTTCTCAGAAATTGAAGCTAGTCAGGATCGTTTAGCGGAACTTTAATGTAAGGTTCGCCCTTTCGGCCAAATACTGACACGACATTCAATTTGAAGGCCTACGTAACTGTTCGAAGTGTCGTCAAGATACTATATTTCGCATTTAAAATCGGAGACGCACTCATTACTGTTTTTGAATTGATGACAAAGAGCAAAACTACGAAAATAAGGCGTTTACTTAGAAAAGCAGCTGTCACCTGTTCCAAGAACAACATTAAATAGAAGAAATAAAAACGCTATTTCTTGTGACTTAGGTCAGTTATTGCCTGCCTGCAATGCCGACAGGCTAACACATATATTACTAGCTAACGAATGGTTGAATATTACCGGATAGTAAAAGATTAACTAACTATTCATACAAAACCTGTACAATATTTGCTAAGCTTGCGAGCTGACTCGCTCCGGCTTCGTACAGTGTCTACTCACCTACTTATTAACCTACAGGGGTAATTCTGCCTGTCAATTAATTTCTACTCTCACACGGGACAGCCATTGCCAGGTGTGGGAGTCGGTTACTTTATTTTTAATCAGGTGGCACACAAGCATTCGGCCCACTTGAAGCAGTCACCGTAGCCTATAGCCGCTAGCAATACCTGGGGTATCACTAACGCGTTGCCAACCATGTTGTTGATGAGGACTCACTGTGCTAGAATCATTACTACAAGCGCAGCGTATCCTCTTGGAGCACTGGCAACCTACTTAACGCAGAAACACAATACTACATCAAAGTAGTGTTATTTGACTGTGATCTGCAAGGTGGAGGTGCAGGCCCCAGTCGGATCCAATATTAATTGAAAAATCCATGGGAGATCCCAATTAACCCTAAATCTCTTTTTAAGCTCATGGTGTGATTAAGCACTGTACTTAAACGAAAAACTCATTGGTACCGGGGTTTGAACCTGGGCCCATCAGCATGTAGCTGCAATGTTCTTTAACGTGGAAGTACTATGCCAGTCGGGCAGCTAAAATTTCTGATAGGCAATGGTGCATTGCTTTCCTTTCAATAAACCAAAGTAAACACAATCACACCAAGATCTAAACGAGAGGCCTTAGAACCGTGATTAAAGTTAATTAACTCGACAAAATATTGTAATCGTTTTCAACCGTTACCAAATGAATTTATTGTATCGTTAACTTTGTCTATAAGGTTTTAAAGTGTGTTTATGCCTGGTAGTTTGGTGGGTGGGACTGGTAGTCTATCCAAAGATTTTAAAGATCTCAGGAGAGTACAGAATAGGGTACTACAAGAGCATTGTGACGATGTGTTTACAGGGATGGATGTGCACGAGGATATTCGTTATTTTGAATACATTAGAAGCGTCCATAGGATACTGTACGGGTAACCGCTTTCCAGAAGCGAGCCGTTTGATTGTTTGTCAACAGATTGGCCATTCAACTCAGGCATAACGTTCACCACCGAGCAAACAGCTTGCTAGATCTTGTCAATGTGAAGTAAAAAAACGTCACATAATGAGGAAACAGATATAGCAGGAAATTCTAAGCGATTTCAGAAGGTCTAATAGAACAAAGACTTATTTATTATTAACATCGTCTCCGTCCCGAGATAAGGTTGCGATTTAGTGACGAGATTAGCGACAGAGCGGAGCGGATATATCTTACCACTCTAGTCGTGAGATCACGTGATAATATAACGGTGCTCTTATAAATTTGCATAAAGGTTCTCGAATTAAATACGGCAGGGAGATCAATTGGGATAAGTTTATTTTATTCTATAGTCGTGATTAACGATTTATAGTATCAATATATAGAGGGATTGTATGTTTATGTATGACACCGGACATAGAGATTTTTTCCTAATGGTCAATAACTTACAAATAGGATTATATCACTTTGTATGTATAACAATTTGTATGGACAACTAGACAAAGCCGACATGTTCTCATGGTCGTTTGTCATAGCCTTACAAGTAAATTTTTGATACCCGATTGAATTGATCTTATTATACGAAGAATTGTTCTTTGTAAATTACTAGATTACTGGTAATGTACCTTGGTTATGTAAGTTAACAAGCTTGATTCATATTTATCTATAGTCTAGAAGTAAGCAGTTTAATACGTTTTTTAAATAGCTAACAATGTAGAACAAAACGTACAATGACAGAAAAATAAGCACAAATGCAATAACATTTTAGTTGACATCTAAATAAAGTACAATGTAATTCTCAATTAATTTTACATTTAAATTAATCGCGCTCGCAGTCGCTACCGCTCCCGCCAAAGCATCATTCTTGCATCCCAGCCTAATGACTGACAAGGTCGAATGCGTGGGAACCACGCGGATAACTTAAGCATTCCGCTTCATCTGAAGCTGTCACAAATTAATACTGCTCTACATCTGAGATACGATCTACTTGATCTACCTGTTGACTTAGCATAAAAACTATTAGGTAAAGAAGGAAAAAAATACCAGTGCAGTGCCGGTAGCAGGAACATTTTGCGACTACGTAAGCGCAAACGTAACTCGCGAAATGTCAAAATAGTCATACACATTTTTTGTTCCACTTTTCTCCGCCGCAGCGCTGTTCATTTTTCAATGCAAAAATAATCGAAGGCGATACGAAAAGGTTGTCGTAAATTATTCATGATCACGCTGGTCGCAAGAACATTTTTCGACTAAGTATTCGAAAACGTAACTCTCAAAATGTCAATATATTGATACGAATTCTTGTTTCACTTTTCGCCGGCGTGGCGCTGTTCATTTTCCTGAACGAAAATAATCGCAAGCTATTCGATTTCGTACTGCCGTTGTTCTTGATAAGGCAGCAGCGACTTTATTGCTTTTTAAACCATTTTTTATACCACTAAGGAGTCAAATAAACGTACGGTCACTGGCTGTTGAGCCTTGGATAAGCTACATCTTAGACTGTGGACTCCTATCTTATTTTCAAAGTTTTTTTTATTCTTCAATTCAATTTTAATGATAGAAGGTCCTCTAATATTTTGAAGCGAGATGTCAAACCAAACTTTAGGCATATCTTTGAGTTCTCGATTTCGCTTTGAAATCTCGTTTTTTTTTTTTCAAATTCATATACCTACATACGAGTAGGTACATAGTTGATAACACATATTTGATATTCAAAAACGTTTACTCCATTACAATAAGCCTTACTTCTTGGTTGTGAAACGCATAGATGCATAGAAAACAATACATATAGCCCATCTTTGCTTCCCACAAAAGAGCTTAAATTATAGTATAAAAAGTAACTTAATCATTCACGGCTTTTGTAACTAACATCAAAACATCCATTGATCATTCAATAAACCTACAAAGCGCATTTCATTAAAAACTTATTGAGTCAGAAAATAGTAAGGCAAATCTTTGTTACGGACAGTCGTAGATAATTGCTTTATATGAAGGCGAGTATAGGAATAGAGATGGGAAATTTGCTCCAGAATTATTGAAATTAGATATATCATTCATCCGTTCTTTCGCTCATATGATTAATTATAATAATAAATATAATATATCGTCCTTTCCCACAAGGCTCCTATGAGAGGTAGGCAGAAGTGTTACAACTCTACTTTTCACCGAACATAATTTGGGGTCAGCGTGACAGATGGTGAGTCCGTAGCCGTCTCTTGGGCACTACATTACGGCCTTGAATTTCTTCTCAAACGTATGCAGGTTTCCTCACGATGTTTTCCTCCACCATAAAGCTCGTGGTGTGACTTATCAGTGCACCTACATTTTTAGAAAATCTCATTGGTACAGGCCAGTGGGATTCGAATCTGATCGCTAGAATAGCAAACAACGCTTCACACTAAAGACCACGTTCCGATATGCATAAAAAAATAAAATGCGTGTACTGTACAGACTATGTTATGCCATTCTAAAAGACCGGTGTGTGTCGAAGGCATTGAATTCGCAACGGATAATTATTTAACGTCATTTGCATTGAAATCTTTTATTTGTTTGAACATGACGATCAAACAACTATTAAATGAACTGCACTTTCGCATTCACAAGATCAATATCAGAAAGAAAAGGCAAATATGAAACGAGTATAATCAAGGTCCATCATTCATCATCAGTATCCATCTTAATCTACATCACTACAATGCGACAACACACACGCAAGAAAACGTCTAGTGATGTGCCGCCGAACAAAAGATCCGTATCGACCATCGATACGGGTGGTTCGATTTACAAATAAATTATTTTTAATTGAAACGTCAGTCAGTATAGCCAGTCACGCGTGCTATCTCATCGTGCCGCTATTTGGTTTTATTTGGTTTTAATATGTAAGCTAGGAAGACTGCAAGAATTTTTGGTTTGCTTTTGAAATATTATAAGTATACTATTGCAAGTTTTACTTCTTCAATAATAAAAATAACCATTCTTTTTATTTTACAAAATAAATGCTTAATTTATTTACAAAGCAATTTTTTTTCGTCTATATAAATTTAGTATTAATTCGACTTTATTGATATTGGATAGGCTATTTCTTCGACGTGGCATTATTTATTTCCTGAAAATATCTGCATGTAAAATTTAATCATCCACCATTTATTTGGTGTGTCTGTTGAGTTCTCGCAGAATTTCTTCCAATTAAAATGTTTCATAATGTCTTCTTCTGTGTGTCTCAAGCCAAGGGT
The DNA here is from genome assembly GCA_951449985.1 of Falcaria lacertinaria. Classification (NCBI taxonomy): domain Eukaryota; kingdom Metazoa; phylum Arthropoda; class Insecta; order Lepidoptera; family Drepanidae; genus Falcaria; species Falcaria lacertinaria. The sequence continues at coordinate 8,508,345 of OX602120.1, read as the reverse complement.
ATGATCGGTTTTAGGGTCGGCAACGTGCGAGTGATACCCCTGGTGTTGCAAGCATCCATAGGCTGCGGTAACTGCTTACCATCAGGCGAGCTGTACGCTTGTTTGCCACCTTAGTGGTATAAAAAAAAAACGCTGAGACATGGAGTAGACATTTGCACTCATTATAAAAATATCACACATACCTCCAAAGTAATGTGGAGCTTGTCCCAACCAAATCTGAAACAAGAACACGTAGTTTATTTAGCATTATCTTTCTGATTAAAATGATATTAGTACGGTAGCTAAGTTGATTCACTGCCCATAACCGCGAGTTCGATTCCAGCTCAGAACAAACTATAGAACTTGCTTCGTATTCTCTTTGTATAAGTACAGTACAGTATAAAAGGTCAGGAAAGTAGTCGCAAATTTTGAGTGGCCTCTGATTTAGTGAAATTGTGTTTTAACGACGCTTTTGAATATCGTTTCAGTATTCGACGGTAAGGTCATCTATTAAGGTTTTATACCACTAAGGTGGCATACAAGCGTACGTCCCACCTGATGGTAACCGTAGCCTATGGCCTTACTACAGAAACATATCACTGCACCATAGTAATGTAATTTGACTGCGGTCTTCGGTAAGGTGTAAATAAAGTCCCCAGCCAACAACAAGGCTACAATGTTTTATGGAAAAATCCACGGGAGATCCCATTTCTCCCCACCGCTCTTTTTAAACTCATGTTGTGGTTAATTACTGTACGCATAGAAAAACTAATTGGTGCTGGCCGGGGTTTGAACCTGGGCCCATCAGATGACAGGTCGTTGCTTCAACCACAAGGCCACCACTTCTTAAATATTCAGCATACAAGTTGGAAATTTCTATTAATTATATTATGGTAAATGTTTTTAGGAATGTACACAATATGTTCACGGAATCTGTCCATGTAAGTTAACATTTCCGGCGATACAATGGGTGGGTAGCAATGTAGAAATGCGATTTAACTGTACCCTGCCGTCTGTGAAGACAGGTTGTCAGGGCGCTTCCTTGAATCTTTCATGCACCTGGCTAAGGCATGAGCTTAGTTTAGCGAACCTATGTTTATACATAGCTGTACAATTCTGGAAAAATGAAAACGGGCCAAGTGCGCGTCGGACTCGCGCACCGAGGTTTCCGTACACACTTGTAGGTAAGGTTAAAAGTAGGAGAACTTCAAATGAGGTCATTATTCGTCGGTGACTATCAACAGCGCGAAACAGGAATATTGTCCCCCCCCCCCCAATCCCCGGATTGATACCCTTGTTTGCGTAATTGTTATTGCAAGCGTCCGTAGGCTACAGTAACCGCTTAAAATACCATTAGACAGGCTCTTTGCTTGCTAACTTAGTGGTATAAAAATAATTTACCTTTTTTAGGTTACATTAATTACTGTTATTTTAATATAAAACTGCCCGCAATTTCTAATGTATTTCATTAAGATGGCGGACATTATCGTACCACCGTAGCCTGCAGGCGTAACTTAGGTAACCTAGATCAGATCTAGAATTCTAGATAGACCTAGATATGTAAAACTGGACTAACCACAGTCTTGGGATCGGATAAAATGATAGCCTTACACGTACTGCAAGAGACGAGAGAGAAGAAGGATTCTTAACACTTACACGTACTGCAAGAGACGAGAGAGAAGAAGGATTCTTAACACTTACACGTACTGCAAGAGACGAGAGAGAAGAAGGATTCTTAACACTTACACGTACTGCAAGAGACGAGAGAGAAGAAGGATTCTTAACACTTACACGTACTGCAAGAGACGAGAGAGAAGAAGGATTCTTAACACTTACACGTACTGCAAGAGACGAGAGAGAAGAAGGATTCTTAACACTTACACGTACTGCAAGAGACGAGAGAGAAGAAGGATTCTTAACACTTACACGTACTGCAAGAGACGAGAGAGAAGAAGGATTCTTAACTTATTTATATTATGAATATTAACTAATATGCGAATATTTGCGACATAAATGGTCATATCTTTTCTTCATATTGACTTACAGGTTTGATTATTTTACAGCCGAAAGCGATCTTAGACCCAGGTATTTCATATTAATTTCAATTTGATAGCTCCACGCGTTCTTGAGATAAAAATGCTTGACAGATAGACAGACAGACAGACAGACAAACTGACATACAGACAGACGGACAACAAAGTGATCCTATAAGGGTTCCGTTTTTCCTTTTAAGGAACGGAACCCTAAAAATGAGAAAGTTTGTACGGATGTGTGTCTGGATGTTTGTTGCTCAATCACGTAAAAACGGCTCAACAGATTTGTATGAAATTTGGCACATGTATAGTTTATAACCTGGAATAACACATAGGATTTTTATCTCGGGAAAATGTTATGTTCCTTTGGTATTCTAAACTCAACGCGAAGTCGCGGGCACAAGCTAGTTATTAATAAAGCTATATATTATTCCCGTTTGGAATTGCAATATATTTTTTATCTGTGAAGAAGTCAGAGGCTGTCATTTAAAAAAATAAATTTGCTAAGGGTCGAGTAACAAAATAAGAGTGAATTCATGCCCTTGAAAAATTTGTTACATGTATATTTGATGTGTAATATCTTTCTTCTCGCTACCCTGCAATCTGTGGCAGTGATTTCGGGAAAAGCGACGGAAGTGTGTTACAAGAAACGGGGGAAGCGCGCGCTATTTGATTTGACCAATCGGGTTAACACAAGAGAAATAACTCGGTTTATAAGATCAAAGCGTTTTAGCGTAGACGGCGAGAAGCGACTTGGTTTGAGTAATGTTTAGATTAATTATCCTTCCTCTGGCAATGCTGGTAGCCTTTTTGGCACCCCCCCGCGTGACAACGATTTGGGACAAGTGTTTTTTTTTTATTAGGTTAGTTTTTTTTCTTCTATTAGTTTTAGATTGACCCATATGTATTACCTATTGTACCATAATAAAGAATTATTTCCTCTCCTTAACGGTTTGACTGATTTGGATTATTATATTAATCGCGTTTATATTCAGTTATAAAAACAAGAAGACAAAATTACTGACAGAAAGCTACAGTTCACTAATATATTATGAAGAAGCCCAAAATATAAACAAAACAGATTAATGGAATAACATTTGATATAAGCCAGAGAATATAATATAATAATGCAGCGCTCTCATAATAATACTCGCATTTCCAACAAACACATTTTGCGCGCGCGCATACCAAATGTCTGCCGGCCCTGATCCGCGTCCGTTTAATATAATCCGACGGTGAGCATTGACATATCGCCTCCGTCATCTATAAAGTAAACAAGCAACCATACATTTATGCCGGGTAAACATTATTCTTAAACGCGTGTGGCACAATTTATGAGCTGTAGCGACAAAGTCAAACGTAAAACAATACATATTTTTTTGTTAAACAGAAAAAGGCTTACGCTGGTCAGCGCGCGATTGATACCCGGTGACTTATGGTGACCGTTTACTGTATAGTAGGCCATATGGTTGTTGGTCGACTTTGAGGTATCAATGAATAAAAATAATCATACTTTTAAGGCGAATATTGCGACTCATCATGTATGGGAAGATCTGCTATTGTTATCTTCAAATTAATGTGTCAAGTCACAGTTGACACCAGTCTAATAAAAAAAAATTCCAAATTGAAATGCTATTTTACTTATATTTGGTGACATGTTACATACGAACTTGCGGAAATTCATATATTACTAGCTGCCCGCCCCGGCTTCGCTCGTGTGGACAATTTTTTTTTGCATTTATGGGGATGAAAAATAGATGTTGGCCGATTCTCATAGATACCGGATAAGCACAAAAAATTTCATCAAAATTGGTCAAGCCGTTTCGGAGGAGTATGGCAACGAAAACTGTGACACGAGAATTTTATATATTAGATGTATATGATACCATCTAGTATGTGTGTTGTGTATACATATAATGCTTCGCTGAAATCTATAAAAATAGGCGCTTATGTTTTTAAATGTTCCGACTCGTGATCTGTTCCAAAAGCTTATAACTTGGAGCATCTCAATAACCAACTATATTCCCATTAAAATACATTCTGGTTACCGGTATCGGCTATTTAATCATAGCAAAGAATTGATTTGAGACCTTCCGCCATGTTCCAGGGACAGCTGTCTACGTTTGTTAACTTTGACTGACATTATAATATGGGTGACTTGAGAGGATGTGTTTTGATTGATGCTCAAAATGATGGCCTAGATTGCTGGAATACATGATTCCCACAGTATTTCTATTCGACAGTTTATGGTAAGCTATGCGTGTCTTTCACTATTCACCTTAGAAGCGTCCTAGAATATAACTGTTCGCCATTAGACGAGCCTTATACGTCTTCGAATAATTTTCTCACACAAACAACGGAAATACTAGTCAGAGAGCGTCAATATTCTGTCAAATGTGATAATCTAAGCACGATGTAATTAGTACGAGAGATCTTAAGAGTATATTTTTATTAATTTTGATTTACATTTCAGTTGTAATTCCTATAGATTTATTATACCACTAACGGCCCGCCCCGGCTTCGCACGGGTAGACATTTATCAAAAAAAAATTGTCTACCCGTGCGAATCTGGGTCGGGCCGCTAGTATAATATATAGCATATGTTACTCAGTGATATTGTTGCTTTCTCACGGTGAAAGAATTTTTAAAATTTGTCTAGTAGTTTTGGAGCCTATTCAATACAAACATACATAAATATGTTTTTAAATTAATATATAAAAACTAGCGGCCCGCCCCGGCATCGCACGGGTAGACATTAGTTTCGGAGCATAGACATTTATCAAATATTGTGTCCACCCGTGCGGGGCCGGGGTGAGCAGCTAGTATAATATATAGCCTATGTTACTCAGAGATAATGTAGCTTTCTAAGGGTGAATGAATTTTTGAAATCGGTCCAGTAGTTTCGGAGCCTATAGACATTTACCAAATATTTTGTCTACCCGAGCGAAGCTGGGGCGGGCAGCTAGTATAAGATATAGTCTATGTTACTCAGTGATAATTTAGCTTTCTAACGGTGAAATAATTTTTGAAATCGGTCCAGTTCTTTTTGAGTTTATTCGTTACATACAAAAATACAAATCTTTCCTCTTTATAATATTAGTATAGATTATTATTATTAGTGTAGATAATTTTATAATATTAAATTCATTTTAAAATATTATTATATTATATTGTTATATTATTATTTAGTATTATTATTATTGTTCTTCAAAAGTCCTTCGATGCTATACGTTTTAAATATACGCTTTTCCCGCCATTAACTATTTGATCAAAAATCAACTAATAGCTCCCAAATGAAGGTGTTAATTCCAATACTAAGCTGTGACAGAGCTTGCAATGCAAAAAATGATAGAATTAGTAACTCGACGCATGTTAGTATGGACACACCAGATACAGCCTCACAAGGAAACCACGCGTGGTATTTCAAAGCAGATGGCGCAAAATTCTCACATAGATAAATTATTTGATATATTTGCTACAATTTTCCTCACGCCCCTTCTGTGCTGTGAACTGAACTTTAAATGTAGGCTGGTAATGTACATATTTATTCATCACAAGACTATACTTACGTGCTTTTAGACTTAAGAGATCATATATGAGTCGTGCAAAAACGCAATGCGATCATCAACTAGTCATTTAAGTGACGAGGCTGATCTAACGATAGATAGGCCGTCGACAGAATGTATGGAGGTTGAATGAAACATTCCTTGGAACTGATATGCGAACGAAAATTCCTGAGTTGAACTGTGATTGGTCTGCAATAGGAGGATTTTTCAAGTGCCTTTATTAAGTTAATGGTCGGGACCATTTTTTTTAAACCTAAGAACAGTGATTAGTCACACCACGAGCTTTACGGTGATGGAATTTTGTCACGTTGGCACCAATTTTTTTTTTGTGTAAAGTGGTGTAGTACCAGCTCTTCGGGGACCCTTTTGGGAAAGCGTAAAGGGATATTATTATAATAATTCAGTTTCCATCTACACATACAGAGATTGGCTGAAAGTGTTGGATAATCACGAAATTTTGTTTTGTTTCTGCGCTTTCTGTGGTAAGTATGGTTTTTAGAGATATGCGTATGTATAATGCGTTAGGTTAGCGGTCACAGACTTGTAAATTCCTTATGCTATTCCACAATTATTCCTGGTTAGTAGCATACATAACAGGCGTTTAGGTTACGGTGACCGCTTTCAATCAGGCAGGCTGTATTCTACTATAGGTACCTCTGTAATTTCTTACATTAATTATTTGCTTAAAGTAAGTATTCCGCTATTAAATTTCTATCTTTGGCTTTACAAGGTGTCCCTAGCTATGGTGACCGCTTACTCACCTTTGTGGTATAATAATCAGCAATAAATTGTTGTGTCATGATTGTATCACCAAAGAATGTACTTTGTTATTGTCTATGACCTACGTGTTTATATTGTCTATGCATTGCTAACGAGGTACCAACACATTTGTCGTAGTGACATCATAAGTGCAATGTTATTAAAACACGTTACAGTATCCAACGCGTTATGATTGTGTTGGAACCAAAACAATGATAGAGAACTAGATTTTTGATGTAACAAAATCAAAATCATTTATTCAGTTTAGGCCTTAATACGGCCCTTATGAAGGTCTAATTTACCACCGGTTCGGAAAAAAAAGCCACCTGAGAAGAACCGGCAAAAAACTCTGTGCTCTGTCTTTTTTCATGTAACAATCATGATATAACAAAATTCTCCTAGACATTAAACTTCTACATTAGACTGCTAACAAAACAAAAATCTTACCTCTCGCTTTTCAGGGAGTGATCTCGTGAAAAGGAACGAAAATGCTTACAGCAAGCCTGGGAACAGTGCTGCCGATTGAGCGACTTTATCGGTAGAACCTCAGAGTAGATAATATACTACGAGAAGTACGAGAACTGACGGATTTGAATCTTTGCGACAAAGAGGTTGAGTTGTCAGATATTAAAATCATCCGCCTCGATTTATGACAAAATTACCTATTTTAGAATATCGATATAAAAATGGCTTAGATTACTCTCTGAATAATAATGCAAAAGTTTGTGAGTATGGATGGATGGATGTTTGTTACTCATTCACGCAAAAACTACTCAACGGATTTGGATGAAATTTGGAACACAGATAATTTATAACCTGGATTAACACATAGGATTCTTTTTATCCCGGGAAAATGTTAGGTTCCTCTGAGATTTTGAGCTCAACGCGGATGTAGTCGATAGAAGATAGTAATTTATAAAATAGGGTTGCTAGCGTCTATAGGTTATGGTGACTGCTTAAACATCAGGTGGGCCGCATGCATGCTAACTTAATATAATAAAAAAAAAGAGTTCAAGCCCGAACCAACAAACGGACAGGTTTTTAACAGCGTCTTTGCATTTTATATAACGTGTTCGTTGTATGACTTGTATGATAGGGTCACATTAAATCACTTTATGAAGAACAGTGTCAAATGTTGATAGCATTTTTAAAGGACGTTACAAAATCAAGTGTTGTGTTTCTGTCATTTGTTGACATGAAGCAATTTTTGGTCAGTGCCGATAGCAGGAACATTGTCGAAAACGTATTCGAAAATGTAACTCGTGAAATGTCAAAATTGTCATACTAATTTTTAGTTCCACTTTTCACCGCAGCAGCGCTGTTCATTTTCCAATACAAAAATAGTCGAACGCGGTACGAAAACGTTGTCGACAATGTGCCTGCTACCGGCACAGCACGTTTTTTGTCGTTGTGGGATATTGTGTTTCATTACGTTAATAATCGATTACCCTACCTACTTTACTTATTGACATCATCAAGATTGTTTAATAAACAACTACATACATATCGTCACGCCAAGACCTCACGGGGTAGGCAGTATAGAGCCATTTCACTCTTGACTTACACACCTCTTTTGCTTCAATGCATCAATCTCTTCATTACAAGCGCGCCGTTACGCTTTACCGTCCCATAATTGAGTATTTGGATCTAGAAAGTTCTACCTTGTCTTTCCACGGCTTCTTCCACTAACATTGGCATTGCATATCTTTGTTTTGGGTCTTTCATCACACATTTCTTCTATCAGTGCCGGTAGCAGGAACATTGTCGATAACGTATTCGAAAACGTAACTCGCGAAATGTCAAAATTATCTAACAAATTTTTAGTTCCACTTTTCACCGCCGCAGCACTGTTCATTTTCCACTATAAAAATAGTCGAACGCGATACGAAAACGTTGTCACAAATTATTTATGCTCGCGCTACTGACGTAGCATTATTTTTCGTCTTTACAGTCTCATACAAACATACCTAGATACCACAAGTATATAGGTGGCACTTAATGAATTGCTTTTTATGAAGTTTAAACAAATTTTGCTGGTATTTGTTAATTGGTGTTCGGCGGAAGTCAGCATCCGTCTATCAATACCGTTGTTTAACTAGATCTTCAGATTACTTGCATTTCATTTGATTGTTCGTTAGATAAATATTTTTATAAACTATCTTCAGTCCGCGACTTCGTCCGCGTTGAGCTTAAAAGCCCAGAGGAACCTTACATTTTCCCGGGACAAAAATAAGGGTATCCTATATGTTAATGCAGGTTATAAGCTATAAGTGTACCAAATTTTATACAAATCCGTTGAGCCGTTTTTACGTGATTGAGAAACAAACATTATCCATTCTTACATACATCCACATGTATGATATTAGTAGGAAGTAGGATTAAACTTGTTTTTTAACGGAGTCTATAAATAAGTAGATTTATGGTCCTGTGGACGCAAATAACTTAAAAGAGACAAGGCGCAATGTGACTACTCGAGTCAGGAGCAAGAAGGTTGTGAAGAGATTTTCGCAGGGTCGTTAACGCGCGGGTCCACAGGCTACGGTAGGGGTTTACCAGGCGGGCCGTATGTTTGTTGTCCACCTTAGTAGTATAAAAAAGCAAGTTCAAAACCAAAACCCGACTATGGAATAATCATGCTCTAAAAAGTATCAAATAAGAAAATATCATCATCTGATAGTTGATGTATTTAATATATATTCTGGAAGAAACTGCTTATGTGCGAAAGCCCACCGACTCCTAATATTATAAATGCGAAAGTAACTCTGTTTGTTTGTCTGCTACCTTTTCAGGACTAAACGGCTGAACGGATCGTAATAAAATTTGACAAGGAGATAGATTATATCCTGGGGAAGGACAGGCTATTGTTTTTAAACAAATGCAGACGAAGTCGTGGGTAACAGCTAGTTTAATATATACTAGCAACTATCCTGGCATTCGTGGAATTTTAAATGTTTGTTGCAATATGATTTAAAGGCAATACAAAACACAAGATAATATTAGGTCCTTACATATGAAATTGGCGTTTTTCGTACTGGCCACTTTAATCACGAATTTCTCCTCTTTGGTAAGGAATTCCAAATTCAAATTTGTACAGCTATAGACTCATGTATTTGTGCTTCGATGATCGTCATTCATTTGTTTTTTTTCTTCTGTTTTTTTCTGTTTGCGTCACTCATTTTACAAAATGGAAAACCTTAAATATCGCATTATTTACGAGTACGAGTTCCGCCGTGGCACTAGTGCTGCGGAAACAACTCGAAGGGTGAATGATGTGTATGGCGGTCGTGTTGCAAAAGAAAACACAGTTCGTTTTTGGTTCCAACGTTTTCGTTCTGGAAATTTCGACCTGCAGAACAAGCCCCGTGGACGGCCTGAGACTCAAGTTGATAATGAAGAGTTGAAGACTATTGTGGAAGCGGATCCATCGCAAACCACGTCCGAGTTAGCTGCAGGCTGCAATGTTAGTGATAAAACTGTTTTAATTCACTTGAAGCAAATTGGGAAGATTAAAAAGCTTGAAAGGTGGGTACCTCACGAATTGACTGAAACAAACCGGCAAACGCGCGTCGACTGCTGCGTTACATTACTAAACCGGCACAATAATGAAGGTATTTTAAACCGAATCATTACCTGTGATGAAAAATGGGTTCTTTACGATAATCGGAAGCGCTCAGCGCAATGGTTAGATTCTGGCCAGCCAGCCAAATCCTGCCCCAAGCGAAAATTAACCCCAAAAAAGTTACTTGTAAGCGTTTGGTGGACTAGTGCCGGTATTGTTCATTACAGTTTTTTCAAATCTGGCCAGACTATTACGGCTGATGTCTATTGTCAGGAATTGCAAACCATGATGGAAAAGCTAGCGGCTAAACAACCTAGGCTGGTCAATCGCTCCACGCCACTGCTGCTTCACGACAACGCTAGACCACACACTGCGCTACAGACGGCTACTAAATTAGAAGAGCTTCAATTGGAAAGTCTAAGACATCCTCCGTACTCCCCGGACCTTGCTCCAACAGATTACCATTTTTTTCGAAATTTGGATAACTTCTTGCAAGGGAAAAAATTCAACTCCGATGGGGCAGTCCAAATCGCCTTCAAAGATTTTATTGATTCCCGTCCGACTGGTTTTTTTAGTAAAGGGATCAATGAACTACCTATGAGATGGCAAAAGTGCATAGAAAATAATGGTTCATACTTTGATTAATTAAATATATTATATTAAAAAATATTCGACTTTTTGTTCCTCCCATACAAAACGCCAATTTCATATGTAAGGACCTAATATAAGCAACTATCTTTTTCAACTGTCCGCAATCTGAGTAAATAAAATTCCAATCAAACTATTCGACCGCAACTATTTGCAGCCGAAAGCTTAAAATTTAATATTTTTCAATTTTTCTAACAACACTTTTCTAGTGGTGCCAATGCCAATAAAACCGTAGACAGATATGAGACACTTGTCAATAACAGTTTATATTATGAAAAAGGAAAGAGAAATAGCAAACAGTTATGGAATATAATCCGAGCATGGAAAAAGCTTTGATTATATACTTGTCTATAATCAAAGGGAATAACCACCCCACCGTAGTTGTCCCTAGGGATTATAACCCGGTATTTTTAAGAAGGGTGTGATAAGATTTTCTCATGTTCGGCTGTCGAGTTTAAATGTATTATTGAATCTTGTGAAATTTGACGTTAGTGTCCGATTGAGCTGATGATTGACACACAGATTTTGTTCTCGTGCCAATGCACGATTACCTATGTCTCAGCCATACCAAGAGCTCTACGGTGAAGAAAAACATTGTGAGGAAACCTGCATACGTCTGAGAAGAAATTCAATGACGTATGTAGTGCCTAAGAGACGGCGACGGACTCACCATCTGTCACGTTGGCACCAAATTATCTTCGGTGGAAAGTGGGTGTTGTAACACTGCCTACGTCTTCGAGGACCCATGGCGGCCGCTACGAGCTGGCGATTTATAATTACCACCATAGAGAATATATTCGTTGCTACTAATTTGAAGTCTTGCAGTGACATTTGAAATACCTACGTGACTTTTTCAAACAGTCAAAACTACTTGAAAGGCGCCTAAGTAAATAAACACAAAATCTAACACATAGCCGACTGGAACGCGAGTAGCTACTTTAGGAAGCAACTCGTGATTCTAACACATATAATTAAATTAGAGACTAGTTTGTATCCGGTTACGTTACCAAACGGAGATAACATTTCCATACACGTATTCTTGAAAAACGGTGTGATATTTTTAAATTTCATAACGTGGCAATCAAACCTACTTATCCACGCTCACCATAGCCTAAACTCAAACCCAAACACAAAATCATCATTTGACAAGACTTTACAAGTACTTTCAAATCGTCAGAATCTACCACCGGATTCGGAAGGTCGTTTTTCGCTGAGAAGTATCCGGTAAGAAACTCAGCATTTACTCTTTTTAAATAAAATACATAATTTACATTTTAAGTACTTACACGACAAGAATATATCAGAAAAAGTTATCATATAAACAAGGATATTATGCTTGAATTTCAAATAAAAAGGCTTGATGACCAGCCTCCACAAGCAGCTCAACCACCTAATATAGGTACTATTGTTGACAAGACTCACCGTGCTAGCAGGATATGGTCTTCTGATCACCACCACAGTGTAGGCTTATCCTCGAGGAGCTCAGAAAATCTGACTCACTGCAGAAACATAACGCTACATCAGAGTGGTGATATTTGACTGCGATCTTCTGTAAGGTACATACCAGTCGGGTGGGTACGTAATTTTGGGTAATCCCATGACGCCCTGCTCCCTTTTTAACCGACTACGGCGAAGCCAAAAGGAAAGGTTATGTTTTTAGTTTCATAGATTTCATGATGAAAGAGTGAAAGATATTCCACTTTTATATACAGGAAGCTATCATTATTGTCATGCCAATTAAGCCTAGCATTGGCGCTTTAAATTCGTTCAAAGATTAATTAGCAGCCAAGTATGTTTTTCTCTATTCAAATGCAAAGCAATAATAATCTGTCAAAGTGACATTGACAGGCGCTAACAGTTATGTCACTGCGTAGTCAGATACCTGTAAGGTCAGTTTCGTTAACCTCGAGGACCTTATGTAACGGATTATGTAACTAGGTGCATCCCGCCGCTTCAGTCGCGAGCTTCTTCATTAAAAACTATTTTACTTTTTCGCCGCGACTTCGCCCGCGTAGCAGTATAGTATACCCGTTTTTGTCTATCCGAGCGAAGCCGGGGCGGGCAGCTAGTATAATAAATATGTTATGCCTATGTTACTCAGTGATAATGAAGCTTCCTAACGGTGAAAGAGTTTTTGTAATCTGTCCAGTAGTTTCGCAGCCTATTCAATACTAACCCACAAAAATACTAATCTTTCCTCTTTATAATATTGGTTTTTGAGGTAACCATCTGGTTACCTCAAAAATAGCTTAAAGGTACAAACAGAATTATACATACTATTGTTATAAATATTCAAGTAACTGTTTGCTTGTTGCTTGCTACTGTCTCAGTGCCATTAGCAAGCCATTTTTTGCCTAGATACTCGAAAACGAAACTCGCGAAATGTCAAAATTGTCATAAAAAAAATTATATCGACTTTTTACCGCCGCTGCGCTGTTCATTATTCAATACAAAAATAGTCGAAGGCGATACGAAAACATTGTCGCAATTTATTCATTCGCTGAATACATCGTAAGTAAATTTGACAAGAAGATTGATTATATCTTGGGGATGGACTTAAGCTACTTTTGTCTTTAAACAAATGAAGACGAAGTCGCAGGTAACAGCTAGTAGCCTTTATTTTGATAGAAAGTCCACCAACATACACTGCAATCAAATTGGCCTCAAACTAATCAAAAGAAGCTTCCTCAGTTTATGGACTGAGCTCCCCGCGAGTTTTTCTCCCCGAGGTTTTCTCAAAGGAGTACAGCATGGGGATCTTCAAGAAGGGTTTGAAGCGATTTCTGAAGTGCCGGCAACGCGCGAGTGATACCCCTAGTGTTACAAGCGTCCATAGGCTAAGCATAAGGTAACCGCATACCATCAGGTGGGCTGTATGCTTAACAAAAAGTTCACTATGTGGTATTGTAACAAGCTAACACACATTCAAACTTTTTACGCCAAAAATTGGGTTTTAAAATTTGACAATTTGGCATTACGCAGGTCGCAAAACTGTTAAATTAAAAAAAAAACTTAACTGTATCACCATATTGGCTGCAAATACAAATCTTTATAGGCAAATATTCGCCAGTAGAAATCAAAGCATTGGTTTAGAACCACTAGTTTGATTCCCATAGCATTCCCAAGCAGGGTTGATGTCAGGCAGACGGCCGGTCGTAAAACTATCTGCCAAACCCCAGCAAAATGAACCAGAGACATATTGCGCCTACCCCAAATAATATGGGATAAGGGCACGAGAATGATGATGATGATTAACAGCTACTATCATCTAGATGACCCAAGTATTTTACCACAGAGCTCTAATATTCTAATATCTAATATTCTGTGCAATTCAAACACAAATCACCTATGAACTCCATTCCTCAAAAGAACTGTTCATAGTTACCAAATACAACGTGCATCTAATACTTGCTGATTAAATTGCTTAGTAAGATTTGAAACTTACGCACGGGGGATAAGGTATATTTTCTGTTGCTCTACAGGTAGTTGATCCTTGATTGTTTTGGAGGTGGCATTGACATGGTACGTGGTGTGATTGCTTTATTGTGTGTAGTTTGCTAGTAGCGGTATTTTAAAGATGGGAGCACTAACATAATTATTTATTTACTAGCTAACTACGCGAATTTGTGTGCGTAATACTAACACTTAAAAGTAATAAAACAATTATGAACTAAAGTAATTTTATGCTATTTAAAAAATATTAAAAGAGTGGTGGCCGTGTGGTATGAAGAGCTACCTACTATATTAGCGACGCAAGTTCGAATCCCACAGGTCTGTACCAATGAGTTTTTCTCACTGTTGTGCAGGGATTAGGCACACCACGAGCTTTACGGTGAAGGAAAACTTCGTGGGGAATCCTGCATACGTCTGAGAAGAAAAACGGCGACGGACTCACCATCTGTCACGTTGGTACCAAATTATCGTCGGTAGAAAGTGGGAATTGTAACACCTCTAAGTCTTCGGGGGCTTTAAAGAGAAGGCGTGAACGTTCAGCCCCGAACCGAAACCAAAACGTTTCTATCAAATACATACATTTATTTATACTTATAGTTACTAAAAAGATTCGGTTTCGGGATAGGCCTACGTCTTTCATTATAAGGCCTACGCAAACAGCGCCATTTGAATCTCATCTTGCACAACTCTTTTGCTTTTTTGTACTTTTTCAAATTTAGTTCTGACTAAATAACTGTTGAATAATGTCAATTTTAAATAGAAATCTACATCCAGTCAATGATCACTTCCAGAAATGTTTCGTTTCAAACTTATTTCGTCGGCCTGAGATTTAATAGCAGCTATTATTACCTATATAAATATTATATAGATATTGCAATTCAGCACTTTCAATTTCAGCTGTCACTTTCTCTTATCGTTGACAGTTGTTGTCATGCCAGGTAATCGATTTGCTTTTTATAAATGTATCCATCGTATCGAATCGTGCGCGGACAATTTATGATTTTGATTGAGTGTGTACGTGGCCTTATCTTGAAATGAAAGTTTCGCTGACATTAGAATTTAATGTAATCGATTTAAAGTATCTCCAAGGGAAAGATTGGATATTAGAATTAGAATAGAGATATTGGTGCCAATTCTGTTGTTCAGTCACTAAACTAAACTAATTTGACAGTTCTAAAGGTATTGCTATCCCTTAACCCCGCACATGAGAAAGGGATAGCAAGACTTTAAGAACTGCCAGATTAGATTAGTAATTTTGTACAACAGAATTGGCACCATTAATTTATTTCTGTTTTTTGGACATTCTTCTAAGCTTCGAGAGGTAAGGTGAATTGCCCGGGGGTTTCTCCTAATAAAATTGAAGCCGCCCGACTCATATCATCTGAAATGCCTGCGAAGCTCTGTACTTTTAGTGTCGATTGCTTATCCATTTCTTTTCTAGTGAGATTCGAATTGAAACGGAAACAGATACCATTAAAAAATATAGGATTCTTTCACAAAGTCTTCGTATTACCTCAGTAGACCATATTTCTTCCCTTATCCCATATTATTTGGAGTCGGCGCAATATGTGTTTTTCTTCCATTCCTCTCTATCAGTCGTCATCTCTGTATTCACTTCTATCCATGTCATCTTTCAAACAGTCCATCCATCCATCTTTTCTTAGGTCGAGATAGACCTAAGAAAGGATGGATGGATTCCATCTTAGTGGACCATACCAATGAGAATATATTTAAATTAATTTCCGTCCCAAGGATCTGTACTCCCAACTATAGATATCGCAATACAAGAACGCTCTAACATTAATATGGAAAATGTATAATTTTGTTGATAGAGCTAACGGACGCGATTCTAGGTGAAAATAATTAACCTGCGCAACTGCTACAGACGGACAGACATTTTGATATTGATATACACGCTTGAAGTGCTTGGATTAATATGTGAATGTTAGATTGGTCCAGAAATGAGTCTGGGAAAATGCGTTTTGATTAATTTAACGGTACCTCCGTAGCACATAGGGATAGAATAACCTTTGAAAGGTTTATTAATAATGCTCAAATAATACTCTTCCTTCAAACTAAAACTAAATTAAGTACACGGTGTGATACTTGAAGTATTTATACATACATACTTATATACTAATCTATATCTATACTCATATTATAAAGAGGAAAGATTTGTGGATTTGTATTGAATAGGCACCGAAACTACTGGACCGATTTCAAAAATTCTTTCACCGTTAGAAAGCTACATTATCACTGAGTAACATAGGCTATTTATTATACTAGCTGCCCGCCCCGGCGTCGCACGGGTAGACAAAATATTTGATACTAGCGGCCCGCCCCGGCTTCGCACGGGTAGACATTGATATCAAATATTTTGTCTACCCGTGCAAAGCCGGGGCGGGCAGCTAGCCTATGTTATTGAGTGATAGTGTAGCTTTCAAGAAAGATTTTTTGAAACCGGTTCAGTAGTTTCGGAGCCTATAGACATTTATCAAATATTTTGTCTACCCGAGCGAAGCCGGGGCGGGCCGCTAGTAATATATAAAAATAAATAATTTAAAGCTGGTATAGTAGACCTTCATAAGTGCCCTACAAAGACCTAATCTTTACCAAAATATTTTTGATTTTGAACGCAAGAAAAACTAGTTTACGTACGTTAAGTACCACCCACGAACTCAGAATTAAAACTACTATACAAGATTAATTTAAATATTCCTCATAACTAGGGCATGTGTTTTAGAGATCAAAACATTCAAATAGAAATATTTGATGAATTGATGTGTATGATGAATACTCTCTCTCGTATGATAAACATCATATGAGAGAGAGTATTATTCATGAACTTAAAAATAGAATCATGTCTTTACTAATAACAAAACAACGTTAAAATAAAGATAGTGTTTTTCCAAACGTAGTGGCTACATACATATATATCATCACGCAAAGTCCATCATTTGGTAGGCAGTTTAGAGTGCCATTTCACTCTTGACTTGCACATAGTTTTGAATAAAGACTTATTTTTATTAAAATTGATGTTGATTTTATACACATAATTAATTATTTTACTGTCACACTTTTAACATTCTACCTATCTAATCTATAAACAGAATCTACCACCAGATTCGGAAGGTCGTTTTTGGCTGAAAAGAATCCGGTAAGAAACTCAGCAATTACTCTTTTCAAATAAAATACAATTCATAGTTAATGCAAAGCTAATGCCCATAGTGCCATCCACAAAGGTTTCATAAAAAGAAATTGTTCCGAGGCGAGATAAAAAGGCCTAATAGCTTTCAACATAAGGCATCAAATGTACATCAAATTCGTAAGGTCAATTAAGACCTGCCTCAGATGTTGTACACCACATTAAATGTTCTCAGGTTAAGTGGCGGTAATAAAAACACAAAAACACGCTTTTACGTGACTTCCTTCTTCATTAGGATGCCGCGCCCTGAGGCTCAGACTTTTTAGAGATCTCTGAGAAGTGAGAACACTTAGCTTGGAACTGGAAGTTTTTTTACTATCAAGTATAATTAATCCCCATTTGCCTTGGTCAGGGCACCACGCGCGATTGGCTGAACCGATTTAATTTTTGTGAAAAAAGAAAATGCGCGGAAAACAACTACTAACTAATATCATCTTAGCGCTTTTGACATAACTGTCAGTCGTTTGACAGTTGGTGCGATAATCAGAATGAGCGCTGCAAATATCGTTTAAAACAGAGGTAGACTTGTTTTAATGTTTAAGGAGTCTGCTCAGCTTAGTACTACTGTACTAAGGCGCTTCGTTTGATTTTTCTACCTACGCGTACAGAGTCGCGGGCGCAGCTAGTATAGTAAAAAATACAGACTTTCTTGTAAAATGGGTTGCGAAGGTCAGATGGCAGTCGCTTTGTGTAACCGGTAACCAGCCACATCGGGTTGGGTCTAGTGCCGAACATAAATGTTTACCAAATTATTTAAGATGTGTTCGATCTTACCAAGCGAGCAAATAAATAAACATTAAAATATATAAACTACAAAGCGTGTATGAATACATAAAAAATAGATTTCGCATCCATTACTTTTGACGCACGAAGCTCTTGCTAGTAAAATGTTTTTAGAGTCCCCAAGGGGCCCCAATTTGAGAGAATTCGCGTGAATTCGCTTACAAATTGTATGAAGCTTCATTTCAGATGTTTTTTTAATGCCTGCTCCAATTTCTTGGGCTTGTTGCAGTTTTGACAGATTCTTTCATTCATCCTTTATTGTCTGATGTACCTACTATTTTTTATCATTACTTATTGCAACACGCAGCATTATAATATCAATATCAATACAATATAAATAGGCAAAGTCAAAATTGCCATTTTCTTTGTTAAGCGCCATTTTCTCGTCCTTTCGTGAATCGATTTTTATTTAAGCTTTAGTGTTATCGACAAAAAATATGAGTCAGTTTTGTTCTTTGTCACAGCTAAGTTTGGGCCGCTATTTAGTTTTCTTAATATTGTCTGCCTTTTCAGTTTCTCCTTTGTTTTTACTAGTACCATAAGAATAAATAATACTGGGTAGAAAGGAAACTCCCGCTCCGGACGGGCTCACAGTCGCGATAGCCTACACCGAACAACTTAGTTAGAAGGCATATTTCAGTCGGGCTGTCACGGCCGGCGTCTATAGACGTAAGCAATATTTAAGAGTATGCAACCCTAACAGTACGCCCGGACGACAGAGGGGCGTAACGACGTGAAGGGGGAAGTAGGTGTTTAAATGGCGGCGTTTTGGTCTCTGACAAAGCAGATTCCTTTCTACCCAGTATTATTAATTCTTATGCTAGTACCATTCAAATCTTTCCGTCATCTATGAAACTGTCGAAGTAAATATCTCTTTCGTCTCCAGTCTTTCTTTTGTACTTTCATACTCATCGAACTTTTAATTGTTCTGTTCATCTACGGAACCTAATGCTTGCAATAAAGTCCGTACCATTTTTTGCGCCATACAAGGTCATTCATGTCTCCTTGCGGAATGAGCGCGATGTGTGGGTGATAACACTAAGCAATGGTCCGGCTGGGGATGCCAACATGTTTAGCGGCGATTACGGAGCTGAACATAATATGCAGTGTCAGTTTATAACGTGCTCATAACGAACAGTGGGGTTTATTATGTGTAAATAACGAAATGTAGGGAATCTATGCTTTATTTCATCGACGGAAAAGGTATTTAAAAAAAAATAGTTTTTTTTTAATTTTCTTTAGAATAAAAAAATATATTGTGTACATTTTGATAACCTAATACATTCAATTTTGTGAACATAATAATAAATTACGATATGTACACATTATAAAGACACACTGTAGAATAATGTTCGAGAAAAATTGGTAATGAGTGTGGATTTCTGTTATTAGAATTCGTAATTGAATATAATTATGATACGTAGTATGATATTTTCAATAAAGTATGCAAATACAAATAGTGATAGCATTTTCTCATCAGTTCGTGAATCATTTTATATTGTTCAGTAGCTATTGACTAGTTTTTAGAAACAGATTTTCTTTTTTCGGATTTGTTTCCCACAGCGAAGCGTGGTTAGGTCATAGCTTTTCCTTGTATAATTGTTCCACAGTTGAGCACCGTTTTTTATATTTATTAAACTACTAGCGGCCCGCTCTGACTTCGCACGGGTAGACATTAGTTTCGGAGCATAGACATTTATCAAACATTTTGTCTACCCGTGCAAAGCCGGGGCGGGCAGCTAGTAAAATAGCCTATGTTACTCAGTGATCATTTAGCTTTCTAACGGTGAAAGAATTTTTGAAATCGGTTCAGTAGTTTCGGAGCCTATTCAATACAAACCCACAAAAATACAAATCATTCCTCTTTATAATATTAGTGTAGATGTAGATTGACTTTTATACTTATGTTATATCTTATATACGTATCACCTCGCAGATTGATCGATTAGTGCACAGACAAGTACCACGATCCCTGTAGCGGTACATTACTCCTTCCTTTCTCGTAACCCTACTTTCTTGCGATTGTAC
Organism: Falcaria lacertinaria; assembly: GCA_951449985.1. Lineage (NCBI taxonomy): Eukaryota > Metazoa > Arthropoda > Insecta > Lepidoptera > Drepanidae > Falcaria > Falcaria lacertinaria. The sequence continues at coordinate 8,488,332 of OX602120.1, read as the reverse complement.
GCCGCAGTTACGTATTCAATCACTGCTTTTACTAGTCGCAAAGCAGGAAATGTGATGCAATGCAATACTAGACAGCAGTGAATGCTGTAGTATAGACTATACACCATAGAGTATAGTACTCACTACTCGTGTGATCGCACAGACAACCACAAATCTGTACATTTCTACAAATAAATCAACGTGACGTGTCAGTGTTTTCACATAAGCTCATCTAATAAATAAATCAACGTGACGTGTCAGTGTTTTCACATAAGCTCATCTAATAAATAAATCAACGTGACGTGTCAGTGTTTTCACATAAGCTCATCTAATAAATAAATCAACGTGACGTGTCAGTGTTTTCACATAAGCTCATCTAATAAATAAATCAACGTGACGTGTCAGTGTTTTCACATAAGCTCATCTAATAAATAAATCAACGTGACGTGTCAGTGTTTTCACATAAGCTCATCTAATAAATAAATCAACGTGACGTGTCAGTGTTTTCACATAAGCTCATCTAATAAATAAATCAACGTGACGTGTCAGTGTTTTCACATAAGCTCATCTAATAAATAAATCAACGTGACGTGTCAGTGTTTTCACATAAGCTCATCTAATAAATAAATCAACGTGACGTGTCAGTGTTTTCACATAAGCTCATCTAATAAATAAATCAACGTGACGTGTCAGTGTTTTCACATAAGCTCATCTAATAAATAAATCAACGTGACGTGTCAGTGTTTTCACATAAGCTCATCTAATAAATAAATCAACGTGACGTGTCAGTGTTTTCACATAAGCTCATCTAATAAATAAATCAACGTGACGTGTCAGTGTTTTCACATAAGCTCATCTAATAAATAAATCAACGTGACGTGTCAGTGTTTTCACATAAGCTCATCTAATAAATAAATCAACGTGACGTGTCAGTGTTTTTACATAAGCTCATCTAATAAATAAATCAACGTGACGTGTCAGTGTTTTCACATAAGCTCATCTAATAAATAAATCAACGTGACGTGTCAGTGTTTTCACATAAGCTCATCTAATAAATAAATCAACGTGACGTGTCAGTGTTTTCACATAAGCTCATCTAATAAATAAATCAACGTGACGTGTCAGTGTTTTCACATAAGCTCATCTAATAAATAAATCAACGTGACGTGTCAGTGTTTTCACATAAGCTCATCTAATAAATAAATCAACGTGACGTGTCAGTGTTTTCACATAAGCTCATCTAATAAATAAATCAACGTGACGTGTCAGTGTTTTCACATAAGCTCATCTAATAAATAAATCAACGTGACGTGTCAGTGTTTTCACATAAGCTCATCTAATATTATGGTTATACATTATCAAATGTAAACACGTATTCTTATAGCGTTTCAGTTTTTTTATACTACTACGGTGGCACCCAAGCATACGGCCCACCTGATGGTAAGCAGTCACCGTAGCCTATAGCCGGTAGCAATACCAGGGGTATCACTAACGGCGTGCCAACCATGTTGTTGATGAGGACTCACTGTGCTAGCAGCATTACTACTAGCCCAGCGTATCCTCGTGGAGCACTGGCAACCTTACATACCGCAGAAACACAACACTACATCACGTAGTGTCATTTCACTGCGGTCTTCTGTAAGGTACAGTCCCGAGTCGGGCGGCTCAAATTTAAATGGGAAAAGCCACGGGAAATCCGAAATCGCCCTACCTCTCTTTTTAAAAGCTCATGGTGTGATTAAACACTGTACTTAAGCTTAGAAAAACTCATTGGTACAGGCTGGGCCCATCAGATGACAGGCCGTTGCTTCAACCACAAGGCCACCACGGCTGTTAAAATTTCTGTTTGATTGTCCAGGCTTGCCTACGAAAAGCACATTTTCATTCAAGGCTGTGTACAAACGGAATGTATCTTATGACTAGAAGTTAATTAAACGTTTCAAATGAAATAGAATCATTACATATTTCCTAGTAATTAATGTTACTTTTACTTCATTAAAATTATGTAAATGCGTGTTTTCTATTCCATTTTGTACGGGTCGTTAATTTGCCAAGCTGATCTTTTAAGTCTTAACGTAACACATGTCAATATAGCAATGCAAATACCCTAGTAGATCTTTTAGTACGCTAAGTGGGTACCACCGCAGTTCCGGATTTTCTACCAACATCCAGTAGTGTGTAAACATTACAGTGTTTCAGTTAGATAGTAAGATAAAAGAGAGGTATGGCGAATTGGGACCTCCTATGTTTTCCCATTAAAATTGGAGCCGCCTGACTGGGGACTGTACCTCGACCTTACAAAAGACCGTAGTCAAATAGCACTTCTTTGGTGTTGTGTTGTGTTTCTAAGGTAAGTAATGGTGCCAGTGTTCCACGAGGATACGTTTCATTAGAAGAAATGCGGTATGAAAAATCCATTAAAGAAATAGGTATATATTTTTGTCAAATTTGCATTGAGAGAGGTCCATTTGAGGACCTCCTTTTTGAAGTTCACAATTTAAAAAATATTTATGCCATTAAGGCTCTAATAAGACATTTGAAGGCCTAAATTACCACCGATTCGGAAAATAAGTTACCGTGTAATGTCGATTCATATTGACGGGTACATACAAACCAATCCGCCACAGCCTAGAAGGTATTGCAACTGCCTACCACAAGAACATAAAAGGGAAAGTGTATCTTTTGTTTCGAAGGAAGACGACTAGTACTTTGTCTATGTACGCATGTTTACACTATATTAGTCAAAGGAGGTTACGTAATAGACTACGGCGTAACTAGAAACGAGTGTCACGTGACACGTAATGAGTACTATTGTGGGAGTGAAGAGGACCACTTCTGGGTCACTTGGGTATAAGGCTAATGTTTTTCTATAACACGACGATGGCAAAAACACAATGATTGTTGTTTGTTTCCTTTTTATTATTAAGTAGCTTCTGCCCGCGACTACGTCCGCGTTGAGCTTAGAATCAAAGAGGAACCGTTTTCCCGGGATAAAAAGTATCCCATGTGTCAATCCAGGTTATAAATTATCTGTGTTCCAAATTTCATACAAATCCGTTGAGTAGTTTTTGCGTGAAAGAGTAACAAACATCCATCCATCTATACTCACAAACTTTCGCATTTATAATATGAAGGAGAATTGTTATAGCGGCAACAGAAATACACATTCTGTGAAAAGTTCAACAGTCTACCTATTACGGATCATGAGATACAGCCCGCTGACAAACTAACGGACGGACGGACAGCAAAGTCTTAGTAACAAGGTTCCATTGGTTACCCTTCGGGTACTGAACCCAGGTTAACAACGCTTTAGTGATACCCATAGCATTGCAAGCGTCAAAGCTACGGTGAACGCTTACCACGTTCGTTCTTACCTTGTTGCATAGCAACACTAAAATAGTAGAAATGTAAATTTATGTGCTGGCAACCCTCGCTCTGTCTCCCGCCAACATCCTAATAAACCAGCCTGTGCCGCAATTACTAGACTTTTAATTACAATAGTGAGTTATCCGGCCCTATCCAACAGTCCACTACACATAGACAGTTTCTAGCCGCCGGCGGCTAACAGGAGGCGCGACATACCTATATTTATAAAAGCTACGGTCAACTTTTTCAGTTAACTGAACTGGAGAACTTAACTAGGTTATAATAGTCAACTGGGCAAGTGAGAAAAAAATTCCCACTAGTTCAGTCAACTGAACAACCGAGACAAAAAATAGACCCAATTTTCCATCAAACTAAAACAATAGTAGAACCCAATTTACATAATTTTCACGTAAATTACGGCATACCTCACTTTGCTTTTGAATTAAAGCCGGAAGCACCGTCAGACAATGGGATTATGTTAACAAAAGTAGTGTGTAACATATAGTATAGCATTCACATAGTCCAAAGGCAGCCAGTGAGATTTTGAGTGACCTGTAAGTGCGTAGATAATCGAAATCACTTTCACTAAACCATAGTGAGTTTTGTTTACTTTGAGAGAGTAAGAGGACTATTGTCTGATTAAACACCTAATACATTGTTGGTTGCAAGCAAGCATACCGCTCGCCTGATGGTAAGTGGTTACCATAGCCTGTAACCATAAATCTGTAGCCATAAATAAACATATTTCTTTTTAATCTATAATCTCGAATTTACCGACGTACGGGTTTCCCAAGGGAAATGGGTGGGCAACCAGTGGATGCTACGGTAACCGGTTACCATCAAAATCAGTCGAGATATATGTCTATGTTATAAAATCTTATTATTTAGCTACTCTTTCAAATTCAAAGAGCCATGGTGGCCTGGTAGTATGAATCGTTAGCTATTCTAGCAACTTGAGTTCGAATCTCTCCAGTCAAGTCCAGTCTGTACCAATGAGTTTAACTTAAGTACAGTGATTAGTCTCCCCACGAGTTTTACGGTGAAGGAAAATATCGTGAGGAAACCTGCATACGTCTGAGAAGAAATTAAATGGCAGTGCCTAAGAGACTGCGACAAAGTCACCATCTGTCACATTGGCACCTAATTATGTTCGGTGGAAATTAGGTGTATTATACCACCTCTGCCTACCTCAAACTCAAACTCAAAATCATCATTATTTGACTAGACTTTACAAGTGGACCTCTTTGGGGACCCCTGTGGGAAGATGTAAGATATATTTTTTAAATTGAAATTACAACTAATTAGAACCTCCGTCTAATTTAAGATAATCTCAATATAAGCTACGGAGGTCATTACGTCTCTTGGCAACTTAAAGTTATATTTGCAATGGATTCGGCTAAGCTATGCAAAGTGGCTGGCTAGCAATACTATGAGAGATTACCTTAAAAGGTCCGAGTACTGTCGTGAAGAAAACTTTTAAGGATTTTCTACTTATACCTACCGAATTACTTGACTAAACTATCTGGGTATATATGGAAAAACCATAATGGTGGAAAATTACGGTGTTACATGATATTTTAATAGTGATTTAAGTGCAGTGTTTTTTATTATCCTATTGATGTACCTAATAAATATGAGTTCGGTGTTTGTTCTTTTGTTACAATGGCTATTCGGATTAAAAAAAATTGGTATAAAATATATTTAATGTAACGACTATGTAACTTTTGGCCTTAGTGTCAAATCGGGTTCTAAAATTGATCAAAGAGGTGAAGTAGAAAAGCGCTGCTGCTATTATCAAAATAAACTGAAATGAATCCTTTCTTGCAATGTTTAAATATTTAAAATAGCATAAAAATCCCTGTTAAATTATTGTCAAAAATAATAACCACAAAAAAGTTTTAAAATCCATCAAATCATTCTCTCACCGCCTGTACTTGGCTACAAGTAGTCCACTTTCGATTTCCAAACCACAGCCTATATCGCATTACCATAATGTGAGTATAGTATAGAGTAGATAGAGCAATCTTAACTGCGATCCGATCTGAACCTTACACCGCAGGTATAGAGGCTTGAATGAACTAAACAGTGCTTAGCATACGTACATCGTCAAGAATTGTGTCCCGATGCGTGGGCGCCGTAATGACCACTAAATAGATTCATGATTCGGGGATTTTCAGCCCAGTTGTATTAAGATATTATGATCTATGAATTTAAGAGGATTATTAAAAAAAAATATGAAAATAATAATAATAGTGCTTGTGTGATAATGTTCAAACAGCCCAAACTAAGGAAAGCTTGTAAGTATTACGGGAATGAGTGCCGGTAGCAGGAACATTGTCGACAACGTTTTCGTATCGTCATGAACAGCGCTGCGGCGGTGAAAAGTGGAACTAAAAATTAGTATGACGATTTTGAGAGTTACGTTTTCGAATACGTTGTCGACAATGTTCCTGCTACCGGCCCGTAGCTGATATAATACTTATATGGTACTTGTTTTTGTAAAAATATACTTATAGGTAATACATACCTAACACCCAGACCCTAGATAAAAAAAAATATTTGTTCTGTGGTTCCCGAATCCAATTTTCTTTTATATTAAATTAACTTTAATTTGCTTTCGAAGAGTGCAATTTAAATTACCAACACATTAGGCTGATTTAGTTTTAAGTTATCTTATAAACTATAAGCAAAGAATTTTTACCAAGGGTGTCCAAAGCTATTCCCTTACGAATCTTGATAATTCGCCCTCTGTATTCGCCTTTCTATAGTACCTAACTAAATAAAAAAGAGCATTGTTCTATATTCAAATTACCTAGGTATCTTTTTTTAGACGAAGTATTTAGCATTCAAACCGGCCAGTCATTTAAGACTGTTACGCTGTTACCAACTTATTAGAACTTCTTTTATTGACTTTTATTGCTTTTTTTCTCTGTTGACTTATAGCGTTATTTGACAGTTTATTTAACTTTTTTCCTCACAAAAACTAAGGCAATAAAGACTCACTTCTGCTCACCATGTAGTTACCTAGCTGTTACATTACTGTCTGCGAATCAAATCAGTGCATAATGGTACTGTAATATTATAATGAGAATAGGGTTATCACGCTAAAATAAAAACTATTTGGCTGCATTTTGACATGTAGGTACTGGTAATAATGTTTTATGTGATAGGGTATTTAAATCCGAAGTCTATGGTAAGAAACAATTACCAATAATTATTTATTATGACTAAAGTAGGGCCAAGATGAATGTTTACTTTAGACAGCTAAAAAAAGTGACTTAATTAATTAATTAAACCAACGGTATCACGTCGATAAAAATATTAATCGATATATACACATACCTATCAAAAGTCAACTTTTAACTCGGCCCTACCATACTTTACTTTGCCTTCCTCACATTTTCTTACAGTTGTTTTTATGCTTGAATGGAACCTTATAAAATATTAAATATACATAGGTCTATAAAAATGAATCCCTATTTCCCTTGTTGACGGCATCAATCTTGAACGGCTGGACCAATTTCGCTTATATTCATTTTTTTGTTTGTTATTGTCAGGGTCTTATTAAATGGAAAAAATGAGAAAAAAAACAACCATACCATTTTTAATTTCGGGTTAAACTAAAGGACAATTTTTCTATAGTGTTTGACACATGAATTCAAAGCTAAGACAGGACAACGTCTGTAGGGACAGCTAGTATTATTATGTATCTCGTTAGTGATTTTATAAGCTTGAGAGCAATAGGTAATAAAAATATGTACAAATTTACGACAACCCTATTGGTGTATCGTAACCTAGTTTGTAACCCGCGTGAGTTACGTGTTAGTAGGTTGTATATGTTGGTATGGATGTGTAGCTTACGAGACAAGTGTTCCTTGGGAAAATAAACCATGATCTATGTTATTAGATTCGGAGTATTGATGGTGTGTTTGACATGTGATTGACAACTGGTGTTGCAAGTGTCTATAGGCTACGGTGACGGCTTACCATCAGGCGGACAGTACGCTTCCACCCTTGTTGTACGAAAAAAAATCGTGGTCCAGTAGTCGCGTAAGATGTTACACATCAAAAAATGTAATTAACATAATTTTACATTAAATTGAGAATCGTTCTAGCCTTGAAATTCTTGAAATAAAGTCAGGTTATTTTTATTACTATGTCTGTGGTCGCGTTTGAGCGGCTATTACGTAATCTGTGGCCGATCCTTTCTCTAAAGGTGTGACCTGTAGACTGGGTAGCCAATATCCGAAGGTAAGAACCCTGCAAAATAATTCAGGATAAAATTATCAATGGTTCCAATTATGTTGTTCAAAATTACTAAACTCAACTAATTTGACAGGTCTAAAAATATTGCCATCCTTATTTAACCCCGCACATGAGAAAGGGATAGCAAGACTTTTAGACTTGTCAAATTAGTTAAGTTTAGTAATTTTGAACAACAGAATCGACACCAATGTGTACGTCCGTGTACCACACAAGTGACTTTTTCCGCTTAGCTGAATCAAAAGACAGGCTAAGGCTGTGTCCCCAGTAGGCAAACTTTTAGCGGCCGACTGAGTTTGCGGCGTATCGGTTTAGTACGCCCTTCCATATATTTGAAATGGAGTGTTCACAGTTTGCTAGTTTGAGCTCACTACGCATTTTGCAGCGTTACACGCGAACACTCCATTTCAAATATATGGAAGGGCGTACTAAACCGATACGCCGCAAACTCAGTCGGCCGCTAAAAGTTTGCCTACTGGGGACACAGCCTAAGTTACATAAAGTATTTTACGAAACGTGAAAAAAAAATACAAAATGACAAAAAATAGTATAGCTGCGTCCTTGTCTTGTACGTTAGTGCCGTATATAGCCTTCTCTTTGTTGATGAGAGTAGATGTCTGCCACTATTAGTTACTCCCTCTACGGTGTGGCCGGAGCTTTAACGATGTCAGAACTAGGTCGGATCGTCTCCGGCTAGGGATGGGAACTAGAGAATCTTACTTTCATCGCGTGACCTCACGACCTGACCTCCATCGCTTACTTGCGACATGGGTCAAAGTTCTAAGGGATTTTGTTACTGAATTTGTTGGAATTTACCAAAAAAAAATGTTTGTTCTATATAATATAATTAGGTTAGATAATATATAATATAATAGGTATTATTCGATAATTAGGGTCGGAAACGCGCGAGTGATACCCCTGGTGTTGCAAGCATCCATAGGCTACGGTGACCGCTTACCATCAGGCCGTATGATTGTTTGCCACCTTAGTAGTATAAAAAATGCTTAGAAGGCACAAAATATTTATAGTCACAGTAGCTTACCAACTTAGAAGTGGAATATTTCAGATTATGTCGGTCAGTACCTGTGAACAAAAATATGGAATAAAAATTAATTACTAATTTACTCACTACATTTAGACAAAATAAAAAAAACGCTTATAAGTGCATTAATCCTGAAATTAAGAGCGCTGTGTCGGCGAAAAATGGAACAAAAATATTGTATCAAATTTTGACATTTTTAAATACGTTTTCGTATGATGTTCTTGCCGGTAGCTACTGCTTTTTTATTATACGTGTCCAAAATAATCAGACCTGGTCAAAATAATCGGATCGGGAAGTTGGTAAAAATGATGTTTAAACATTCTGCTTCAATGATAGATACACATACATACCTACGGAAAATTTCAAAGTTTTTTTTTCTTTTTTCCAATTAAGATCCAACTAAATCTATCAAACCCCGACGGCGGCCGCTTACACAAATGCAAACTCTAAACGCGTTGCAAAATCCAAAATCCGTTTGATTTTAATCTCTACCACCTACACTTTAACGTCATTGATTTACAATCAGATGGTAAATGGAAGCTGGTATTCGATTATCAATGAATTACGTCATGGAACCTTACTTATATGGGTGTTGAAGGTCTAGAAAAGGTGTCGAGGTTGCCCAATGATTCATTAAGAATACAAATGTGTGTGTGTGTGTGTGTGTGTGTGTGTGTGTGTTATTGTTTATCTGTGTACATATATAACATAAGGACCTGACTGACTGTCCTGACGCACAGCCTAAACGGCCGGGGTTAAAGACTTGAAATTTTAACAGTAGGTACCTTTTATGACGTAGGCCTCTACTAAGGAAGGGTTTTTGGAAATACAACCCCTAAGGGAGTAAAATAGGGGATGACAAAACTTCATTTTTGAGGTTAAGCCCATGAAATTGTAAAATAAGATGTCACTTAACCACGCATGCGAAGCTGCGGGCAAAAGCTAGTAGCTACAATAAATGTTTACTCAAGGGTTATTTAGGACAGGGATTCTGTGAAACTGTAAGTAATACGATTTTTCATTATTATTACTGAACTTATGAGACTTATAATATATCTTAGCGCCTTCCCATAAGGGTCCCCGAAGAGGTAAGCAGAGATTTTACAAAAGTATTTTTTTCATCGAAGAAAATTTGGTGCCAACGTGACAGATGGTGAGTCCGTCACCGACTTTTAGACACTACATACGGCCTTGAATTTCTTCTCAGACGTATGAAGGTTTCCTCACGATGTTTTCCTTCACCGTAAAGCTCGTGGTATGACTTATCACTGTGCTTAATTTTTACTTATAATACAATGGCGGACAATTAAGTGGATACACCCTGGCTTTTTTTCCTATCATAAGATAAATCTTTGAAATGATCATAATTATTCGTGCTACATAATAACGTGTCAATAATATTCTATCTCGGTTAATTAGTTTTAACACAGAGTGTGCCTTATAAAATTATTTCATCTTTGTTTAATTATTTCTATTGCTATAAGAAAATAGTGAAGTCGAATTTTATTACAGTATTTTGTCCTCCAGTACAGTCCTTGGTGGTCGACCGACGCACGCCAAGCCTCTGGCGATAGTATTTTATAACGATTAAACTCAAATTATATAATTCTTTAGGTGATATTATATCTTAATCTGCGCGATTAGTTGCTTCAATGATGTCAGATTGTAATAACTTAATAGGAACTTAAGTGTAGGGAAGATTAACTTTAATAAGTTGCTTTGTGCAAACTTGCGTTCTAGGAAAAGCATTGGAATTTTATCTGTTGCTCGCAACTTTGTCTGCATTTGTTTAAAGGCAAAAGAAGCCTATGTCCTACCCCAGGATATCTATCTCCTGGTCAAATTTTATTACGATTCGTTCAGCCGCTTAGCCGTGAAAAGGTAGCTAGCAAACAGAGTTACTTTCGCATTTATTATATTAGTATGGAAAGAAGTACCGCAGGAAAATCCGTATCAGCTAAAGAATTTATATACGGGCAGTCCCAAGTAGTGTGAAGCCGAAGCTCAGAGATAGAACACCTCTTGACAGACCCGAATAACCGCTATGTTGGCTCTACGATTTTTCAGTTTTCGAGTTATCTCCTTTCCGACGTAAAAGAGGATGAAGTTCTCAATTTGATCCGTTTTGTTTTTTTACAGAGTTACACGTAATATATATGGGACAATAACAATACAATCTAAAACTAATGGAAAAGAAACTAATCTTGTATAAAAAATAAATTAAATAAAACACTTGTCCCAAATTGTTGTCACGCGGGAGGGTGCCAAGAAGGCTGGCAGCATTGCCCCGCTGTATGGCAATTCTGATCCGTTTTTGATGTGTCACATCTTTACTTTCGCTTTCAATCTGTGGAAGGGATTTCGTGAAAAGGGACGGAGGTGTGTTACAAGAAGCGCGCGCTATTTGATTTGACCAATGAGCGCGCGTGGTGGTATAGTTGGCCCTCAGATGTCAGATGTTACACATCATATGCGACTACTGTAAGTTTCGCTCTTTTTTAGGGTTCCGTACCTTAAAAGGAAAAAGGAACCCTTATAGGATCACTTTGTTGTCCGTCTGTCTGTCTGTCTGTCAAGATTTTTTATCTCAAGAACGCGTGGAGTTATCAAATTGAAATAAATATGAAATACCCGGGTCTATGGTCTCTTTCGGCTGTAAAATAATCAAACCTGTAAGTCGATACTAAGAAAAGATATGACCGTTTATGTCGCAAAAGTTTCATATATTTTGCGATTTCACAAGGGAATCAAAACCTATAGGGTACATCCCGTTGACCTAAAACCATGAAATTTGACAAGACACTGCGTCTTACAGCACAAGTAAAGGAAAAAATCTGAAAACCTATAAATATGTGGTAAAAAAAAGTATGCGAATTTACTAAAAAATATTCCTAAATCGCGCTGTTGAGAGTCACCGACGACTAATGACCCTTATTTGAAGCTCGCCTACTTTTAACCTTACCTACAAGTGTGAACGGAACCCTCGGTGCGCGAATCAGTCTCGATATCGTGGTAGAGCTAAGCTAAATGATCGTCTACCCAAGGATCAGGTGTTACGTCATCAGTACTTAGCATGCCAATTGCAAGCGTGGTTTACTCACATCACTTTCTACTGAAGCCTAATTTCTCTTTTTCTGCAATATACATTGTGAGAATACCTATAGAGTAGGAATTATTTATCAGATTCGATTTAGGTTTAGTAAGATACGTGCGCTTGATGTAGTGTTGTGTTTCTGCTGCTAGCACAGTGAGTCCTCATCAACAACATAGTTGGCAACCCGTTAGTGATATCCCTGGAATTGCTAGCGGCTATAAGCTACGGTGACTGCTTACCATCAGGTGGGCCGTATGCTTGTGTGCCACCATAGTGGTATAAAAAAAAGGTTTTTGAGCAGTCTGATAGTACCTTCAGTGACAGAAAAGTTGAGGAGCAAGCGTTTGTCATGGTATTGGCATGTTATGGGAGCAATGACGATAACGTATATATATTTGTAGTATTATACGTATTTATGTCATCAACTGACATAATATAGTATTCTTATATTATTGTTTGCCTTATGTTTTTATTGTAAATATCTAGTATAACCTATTTCCGTTTGAGATTAATAAGTTAATCTGTATTCCTAAACAAAAAGACTGGTGACGCTAAACAAGTTTCTTACGATTTAAAAAAAGAATTGTTGAACAGAGAGTGGACTGACAGTAACTTTTAACATTGGCGCCTAAAATATGAGAGAGCGAGGGAATATTAAAAAATGGAAGGTGTCCGTCCACTCTCTGGCAGTCGATGAGAAGATTTTTGTACGGAGGGATTGTATTCGATATATGTGTTGGAGACATAGAAAAATATAATTGTTCAAAGTGAGTATTCCTATATTTTATTAATAACACCCTTTAGTCTAACATTTATATTCACTCTATTTTCTTTAATAGTAGATTTGTTTGCCTCTTGCAAGGACTATTATTGGATAAGTGCGTTCTTTATTTACTGTTGCTTTAAATAAATGTGTAATGTAAATGTGCCCGCCGTAACTCTCGCAGGTGTCATTACGCGGGGAACGACTAAAGTTGCCTCCCCAAATAGGCAATTTTGTATTAAACGACGCTCATTTTAAATGTGTATGTAATTAGTTGTATGTATAGTGACATAATAATATTTTTATACTGTATTAGATAAGTAGACCGCAACGAATTATCACAATTATAGTAGGTTTAAGTAAAAATTTATTTAAACTAAATAGTCTAACATACAGATTAAACAAACAATGAAATACCGTAACCATGGCACCGACTTTCTAATTAACGAAATCTTTTTAACTTTAACAAACGCATAAATCAAAATTCGTTACAGATTGTTAATAAGACAGGTGTCAAAATTTGCTTGTCATATTTGACATCTCGCGTCAAAATGCAGCCACGAATTCGCACGCTAATCGCATGGCGTGTAATATAGGTTTAATTAATGTTAATCCTATGTGTAGATAATAAATGATATTTTTGTCAAATCACTGCAAAGCTTGACATTTTGCAGTATAAGTTTTTTTTTAAATATAATAAAATTGATTATTCAGATATTCGTATTTTTTTAGTCCGTTGTTTCATTAGGGTAAAGATAAAAACTAAATTTCAGCGTCTTTTTCATTGTTGGAAATATTCGAAAGCAAAATGCTGACGTCCTTTTTAAACAAAAAACAATGGTTTTTTTTCGGCTAATTCACGTAAATTTTGCCCTTTAAATACATTTCAGTGAGAAAAGCCCTAAGTCATCCAAATATTTTAGTTGCAACATTAATTTATCCAACTGTCCCCAGATAAGTTGAACTCAAGGCAAGTTGGCCCATCGCCCACTACACATATTTGCAACTATACCTACCATACATCCGTTTTGGTTAACTAGACCAAGGTTGGTCCAACGACTTCACTGCGATGGTCGTTTTGTTTGGCCAAACTGATAGATGTGTGAGATTTTATGGTCAGTTTAAATTTTGAACTTAGTCTGTTCATAAAATAATTAGTGGTGATAATTATCTTGTCTCACACTAGCCTTTTACTCAAATGTAACATCAAAGTAGGTTATACTGCTGACAAATCTGATTAAGCCCTGTCACACGAGTCATATTTTAGTATACTTTTGACTGCGTATTCGTATCGCGTTTGACTATTTTTGTATGGGAATATGAACAGCGTCGCGCCGGCGAAAAGTGGTACCAAAAATTCGTATGAAATGTTGGGGAGTTAAGTTTTGGAATACGTAATCGAATTATGTTCTTGCTACCAGTAGCATAGTGTAAATATTGTACATTAATTTTGATCTAGTCAGATCAAAATTAAAGTACAATAGGGAGACAAAATATTTGATAAATGTCTACCCGTGCGAAGGCGGGGCGGTCCGCTAGTTGAAAATAATAATCTTCTTTATTCATCTACTAGCGGCCCGCCCCGACTTCGCACGGGTAGACATTTAGATCAAATATTTTGTCTACCCGTGCAAAGCCGGGGCGGGCAGCTAGCCTATGTTACTCAGTGATAGTTTAGCTTTCTACCGGTGAAAGAATTTTTGAAATCGATCCAGTAGTTTCGGAGCCTATAGACATTTATCAAATATTTTGTCGACCCGAGCGAAGCCGGGGCGGGCAGCTAGTATAATATATAGCCTATGTTACTCAGTGATAATGTAGCTTTCTAACGGTGAAAGAATTTTTGAAATCGGTCCAGTACTTTTTGAGTTTATTCGTTACATACAAATCTTTCCTCTTTATAATATTAGTGTAGATAAATACATTATTAATCCCTCTTTCCCTTGGTCACGGTATTTACTCGAGAATAAAAATCTCAACTATAGCAGAAATTCTGACGTCATTATTTCTAGCACGATCTGTGCGGTGTGCACTTCCACACCGCGTATGGAGCGCACGGCACTAATTACTGAGAACTGTCTGTGATATGGTTTGCACTCGACACGAGTTGGATATCATTTAAAAGGCGGCTATCAGCCGAGAACGACAGTTCATTGTACAAGTTGATAAGCGCTAGTGAGGAATACTACGTGATAACTGATTGTAATTGTAAACATCGATTCTATCAGATCTTGTTTGTTCGTTTTGGTTGGACTTTAAAAGGTACGTTTTCATATTTGCTCTTAATTTTGTTATTATTTTTATATTTTTCAGAAATGCTATTAAATTTAGGAGTCTTAATTTTTTCTGGTATTTTTGTAAAAATATCGTCGTTGCATGTGTGGTTGTCTGCAATGCCATGGGTATCTCCAACGCATTGTTATTTATTTATGGAAACAATCTTTGTAGTAACAGTAGGTACTAAGTTTGTATTTTTCAATAAATTTATTTGGCACAGTAACAACATAAAAATTGTAACTTAATGTCTAATGTTATAAATTATATAATTAGTTAATTTGTACATCGATAAAAACTGCGCACGGCATTTGAATACAGTGAGTATTACTCTATCAGTTGGTGGACAATAATAATGAGTTTAATTTGAACTTGAAGTGACTGATCTTGCATTGAAATATATCTAGATGGTTACATATAGCATTATATTGGTTACACATACGTGGTAGTGTAGGTAGGTAGGGTGTTACGTTATTATTCGTAGATGGTATAGTAAAAAAGTGGTGCCTACGATTGGGTCTATTCACCTTAAATGAGACAATATATTCGGATTAATAATCATGTTTCTTTGTTCAGATCACAATATGCCGTGCTGCAACGTTCCAATTACAAGCGCTCGCATTTGCGATTACAAATGCGATAAAGTTGAATGCATCTGCATCCCAACTGGAGGAAAGAGCTGTATCTGTCTACGAGAGAACGAGAATGGTCAAATCGTACGCTGTGAGAATTGCATTTGCATCAACGAAGGCTCTAAGAATACATGCATTATCAAATCAAAACCTTGCAGCTCTGCCGAAGGCATAAGTAGGGATGAACATTCCAGAAAGTGCCAAAATGCTGGTACTTGCGATGAAGCAGGCTACGTCTGTATCCCAACTGACGGAAGAACTGGTGTTTGCGTATACAAAAATATTGAGGGAAATATTGTTGCATGCGAATGCTGCAAATGTGGACGTACAAGCAAGGATACAGTGGCCTGCTCTAAGAAATGTGACAAGCTTGGTTGCTTCTGCCCTCCATCTGATGAGAAATTTGCCATCAGCGTCAGTGTCAACGATAATGAAACTGTAAAGCGATGCAGTGACTGTAGCTGCGTTAAAGAAAAGCGTTATGAAGGAACTAAGCAATGTGAGAAGAAATGTGACCAGCCTGGTTGCATTTGCATCCCAACTGAAGGAAAATCTTGCATTTGTTTGTGCAAAGATGGTAAAGGTAAAATAATTACATGTGCCGACTGCAAATGTGACCAATCAGGTTCATGCCATAAAGATAGCTGCGTCTGCATCCCAACTGATGGAAAGACCTGTATCTGCGTCTGTGTCGACGATAACGGTGTTATAAAGCAATGCAGTGACTGTAGCTGCTTTGAAGAAACAGGCTCTGAACGGACTACTAAATGCGCCAAGAAATGTGACAAGCCTGGTTGCATTTGCATCCCAACCGAAGGAAAATCTTGTCTTTGCTTGTGCAAAGATGGTGAAGGTAAAATAATTACATGTGCCGACTGCAAATGTGACCAATCAGGTTCATGCCAAAAAGGTAACTGCATCTGCATCCCAACTGATGGAAAGACCTGCAACTGCGTTTGTGACGACGATAATGGTGTAATAAAGCAATGCAGTGACTGTAGCTGCTTTGAAGAAACAGGCTCTGAACGGACTAATAAATGCGCCAAGAAATGTGACAAGCCTGGTTGCATTTGCATCCCAACTGAAGGAAAATCTTGTCTTTGCTTGTGCAGAGATGGTAAAGGTAAAATAATTACATGTGCCGACTGCAAATGTGACCAATCAGGTTCATGCCATAAAGATAGCTGCGTCTGCATCCCAACTGATGGAAAGACCTGTATCTGCGTCTGTGTCGACGATAACGGTGTTATAAAGCAATGCAGTGACTGTAGCTGCTTTGAAGAAACAGGCTCTGAACGGACTACTAAATGTGCCAAGAAATGTGACAAGCCTGGTTGCATTTGCATCCCAACTGAAGGAAAATCTTGTCTTTGCTTGTGCAAAGATGGTGAAGGTAAAATAATTACATGTGCCGACTGCAAATGTGACCAATCAGGTTCATGCCATAAAGATAACTGCGTCTGCATCCCAACTGATGGAAAGACCTGTATCTGCGTCTGTGTCGACGATAACGGTGTTATAAAGCAATGCAGTGACTGTAGCTGCTTTGAAGAAACAGGCTCTGAACAAACTAATAAAAGCGAAAAGAAATGTGACAAGCCTGGTTGCATTTGCATCCCAACTGATGGAAAGACCTGCATCTGCGTCTGTGTCGACGATAATGGAGTTATAAAACAATGCAGTGACTGTAGCTGCTTTGAAGAAACAGGCTCTGAACAAACTAATAAATGCAAAAAGAAATGTGACAAGCCTGGTTGCATTTGCATCCCAACTGATGGAAAGACCTGCATCTGCGTCTGTGTCGACGATAATGGAGTTATAAAACAATGCAGTGACTGTAGCTGCTTTGAAGAAACAGGCTCTGAACAAACTAATAAATGCGAAAAGAAATGTGACAAGCCTGGTTGCATTTGCATCCCAACTGATGGAAAGACCTGCATCTGCGTCTGTGTCGACGATAATGGAGTTATAAAACAATGCAGTGACTGTAGCTGCTTTGAAGAAACAAGCTCTGAACGAACTAATAAATGCGAGAAGAAATGTGACAAGCCTGGTTGCATTTGCATCCCAACTGAAGGAAAATCTTGCATTTGCTTGTGCAAGGATGGTAAAGGTAAAATAATTACATGTGCTGACTGCAAATGTGACCAATCAGGTTCATGCCATAAAGATAACTGCGTCTGCATCCCAACTGATGGAAAGACCTGCATCTGCATCTGTGTGGACGATAATGGAGCTATAAAGCAATGCAGTGACTGTAGCTGCTTTGAAGAAACAAGCTCTGAACGGACTAATAAATGCGCCAAGAAATGTGACAAGCCTGATTGCATTTGCATCCCAACTGAAGGAAAATCTTGCATTTGTGTCTGTGTTGACGACAATGGAGCTATAAAGCAATGCGGTGAATGTTGCTTTGATGAAGAAAATGCTGAAAGAACTTATAAATGCGAAAGGAAATGTGACCAGCCTGGTTGCACTTGCATCCTAACTGATGGGAAATCTTGCATCTGCTTGTGTAAGGATGATGATGGTAGCGTTACCACATGCGACGACTGCGAGTGTCACTAATAGCCTTATTAACTAAAGGGATAAGATTAAACAAAATTTGGTTAGCCTTAAATTTAGAACGTATGTGTTTAAGAATACTTTGGTTTGTTTTTTTTTCTATATTGGTGTTTGTTTTATTTTAAAAGTAATTGGCCGAAAGTATAAAATACTTTTTAATAGATTATTTTTTTTGAAGATTTAGGTTAAAATGTTTATTTTATCGAGCAATTACTAACGTTTATGTATTGTCATTAAAGTTGAACAGTTATTTTTTTTTGTTTACGATTTAGCGATGGTTTGACAATAAACTCGTAACTCTGTCTTATTCTATCTTTTGTCTGTTTTTTCTGTACCTTTTCATCATGACGAAATTTGAGAAAGTAATCATGGAAGCTAGTTTGTTTTGAAAAATTCGCGTAGAATTTTATTCGAGAATTTAATGCGAGTAAAGTCAGTGGTCAAAGCTGGCGCGACACTTAAATTTTAAGAAATAAATTAAATAGAGCCCGTAGTATCCACTGTTACTTCATTATAAACCACATTCAATGTAACGCATGAATTCGTTGACATGTCAGTTAATCAACTATTAAGCTGTCAAACGTCATAACACGTGACGTCCACTGACGTGAGATGTCAAACTGACAGTCGAATGGTATGCCACTTGGGTAGTAAATATATTTTTATTTTATTTTCAAGGTTATTAAAACTATTGTGAGCTCGGGTTTCTTGATTAAAATTCTTGGGTTTTTTTCAATTTAAACTTCGAACAATTAAAAGTACCGGAATAAATATTGTACCTACTTTTAACTTTTTTCTTAAAAAAATCCCTTTACGACCATATTTAATAAACTGTATGATTTTGAGAAGTGCTTGTAAGAAAAGGGCTTAATAAGAGTGACAATCACACATAATGACCTCATTTTCAAGTCGGTTCAAACCATTCAGATCAATATTGATGCCAGAGAAATTCAACGAGGAAAAAATTCAGTACATCAAAATCAATGAGGAAAGTCAATGTGGATAAGTGGAATAACCCTATTATTTAAATAGAACGATCGCAACTTCTTTCATACATAACATTAATACAACAAAAGCCCCATCCTAATTGAAGCCCCAACGCTTGGAATCGCGAAAAACAGAGCATAGCGCAGCAAATATCATAGTTAAGTTGCTCTAAATTTGAGTCCGTCACAGCCTAATTATCAACGGGGCAGATGGCGGATAGGCGAAGCTTAAACTTGAACTTAAAGGCCGTGACACTAAGTTCCAATGGTTAAGCTTAAGTGATGTAAACTGTCACGACAGTTTGAGGTAAGAATGACCTGCATAGATTGCATCTATCGCCAGTGGCTAAGTTGTTGCGAATAATTTCCAAAAAAACTAGCTGTGAACGCGATTTCGGACGCGTGGAATTAATTTTGTTCACAATTTAAATAGTTTAATAAGTTTTCGAAATAAATTTGTTTAAGTAGCGCCTTATAATACCAGCTATCTGCCAGTAAAAGTCCCGTTCAATTCGGTCCAGCCGTTTCGGATTAGCCGGAACAAACACACAGACAGATATAAAAATACTTTTATTATTTCATCAAGAATGAGAATCTATAAATCTTACAAAAAATAATTAATATAAAGCCGGCTTTTTCTAAAAAAGACAATAGTAATTCGATTGTAAATATGGACGAACCCGCGTCGTCTATCTAACCTGCTATCCGGTTTAGTAGCAGCGTGGAAATTCACTAAGTCGCGTTTCGTGCAAACGACTTTTGACATCGCACTACTAAAATCAGTCCAAAGTCAAATGCAGATTTTACTGAATAGCAATGATGGTTAGAATGCACCAGTGTACAATGTGGTTAACGGATTGTAGATTGCATCTCGAGTGTGTGTCAAAACGATATGTTTAACTTGCAATATTGCGCGCTTACCGTAAGCCAGATGATCTTAACTAGATACGGTTGGAGTGGCCTCCGGCATAGGCGGAAGCGATTTGTTTGATCCCCAGAATACGAAACTAATCAAGTAATGTAGAAATATAATACTGACCAAAGTAGAGTCTAAAGTTCATAAGGATTGTTAATAATAAATGAGAAAAAATAACAAAATAATTTTTAAATAAGCTTTCAAATCGGCATTTGCTTAAGGGTCGGCAACGCGCGAGTGATACCCCTGGTGTTCCAAGCGTCCATAGGCTGCGGTAACCGCTTACCATCAGGCGGGCCGTATGCTTGTTTGCCACCTTAGTGGTATAAAAAAAAATGCCATTGAATATGTAGGGTTGCGTAATTGATAATAATCCGACAAAAAAGATGTTTTATTTATTTTAAGAAGAAAAAAATATATAACCGTGCATATCTGAAAAGATCACTTGTAAATTCATTTCTGAATCCCGGGTGAGATTATAGTTTCATATTATAAGAAACGAGAGAGATGGTAAGCAGTCACCGTAGCCTATAGCGGCTAGCAATACCAGGGATATCACTAACAAGTTGCAATCCCTGTTGTTGATGAGGACTCATTGTGCTAGCAGCATTACTAGCCCAGCGTATCTCCGTGGATCACTGGAAACCTTACTTACCGCAGAAACACAACACTACACCAAAGTAGTGATATTTCACTGCGGTCTTCTGTAAGGCGGAGGTACAGTCCCCAGTCGAAATATGCCACGAATGCCAAAAATCACCTTTATCAAGCTTAATTTTTGAAAGAATTGAGTACGAATACTACAATCTACAAACAAATAGGGCTATCGAGCTAAGGTTAATAATACGGAATGCAACCCACGTTCAAAATTTTAGTTCAAAAAACGTTATTCAAAATCCCCACATCCCGCTTTCTGCCGTAACTTACGCCACACAGTGTCGCAAACTAACGGACGTAACTATTACTCGCAGCGTGGTTTCGACCATTAGGCCCGATTGATGTGTGGTTACCCCGTCCGTACAGCTCTCTCGTGCTAGGACCGATAAGAGTCGTCTATGGCTCGAAGTGATTTGACGTGACCCTGAAATACGTATTGTTTGGCGTGCTATTTCGTATGTATGTTCTCTTGGTTGGATACTAAATGTGTTCTAAGCAAGAGGCAAGGGTGCATAAAATTATAGTAATATTCAGTAAAGTATATATTCTTATGTGGTTTTAAATTTTTTAATAAAGCTTATTTATTACTGGTTTACGTCCCTGGTCTTAATGAGCTGTACGATTCCTTAATTAAACTAAGAGCTAGGGAGCTTTCTAAGAAATTTCCTAGTATAAAAAAGGCTTTTCCTCAACCACATTGGGCTATTTTCTTTTACATGTTATAAAAATACTACCAAGCGTCTTTATTGTCTGCCTTAATGCAGCTAGCGAGTCTCCGAAACGGCTGCACATATTTTGAAGTTCTTTCACTGTTAGTGTTAGGCAGAGGTTTATCAGAGAGTCACTTAGACCTTAGACTCCTTTTTATCCCGGTATAACTCCGTTAAGGTCTTCTTCCACATGGATGAAATCATGAGCAAATGCTATTAAAAGAAGGAAAATCTACTAACAAAACACTGAATGAGCTTGGAATGTAAATATCTATAGTTAATGAGTAGTATCGAGAAAATAACAGTACGTAGCGTCTCTTAAGGCAATTAATTACTAAATTACAATAAACAAGCGGGTACTCGCTATCTGGAATGTGTGAAGCGGGAATTGTTTACCATGGTGTCGGAGCCACCATGGTGCATTCATTAATAAATTTACGACATAAGACGATATCTTAGCTCGTTTGTAACAATGATTAGAATCTAGCTACAGTATGACGTGATCCAATGAAAGACTTACACAAAAATACAGCAGATTAAAAAGTTTACAAAATGAGACTGGCACAACAAAAATCTAAGAAAAAGAAATGGTCGAAATACATCTAAATATTGTAATATTTCTAACCATAATCTATCTTGAATTTTAAAAAAGTAGACGCAAAAAATATAGCTTTTCATGTCACTGACATTTCCGGTCGATTAATTACATAAACGGTTTCGTTTCAGAAACTGTAGGTTATAAGCAATAAGTAACGGACATAATGACGCTTGCAACACCAGGGGTATCTTTTGCGCGTTGTCGACCCTTAAAATCGTAATTCTTTGTAAGAACTGTAATATGTTCCAATAGCCAATATTTTGCAGAATCAATTCATTTTTAATTATTCCTAAATATATAGGTACACATCATATTTTTGATTCCACATCTTAGTGATTTCTTGCTATAATAAAATGGATGATATATAAAACACATTTATGTTCTGTAAACTTTTTTTATGTGTACACTTTTACTAAAATATAATTCAGTGGTATTTAAAAGGGATGCCTCTTAAATGGCATACATTGCTTTTCATATGCCAGTCCAAGTTATAAGCACTCGGAACTTAAGTTTGCTGATATTTTTCGACTCTTTTTTTTTGTACAAATTAACCTAATAAGTTTCTAAGCATATTCGAAATACTAACGTACAGCAGCTAATGATTTTTTCCTTTAAATATAGCAAAATCTACATCTACATAGTACTTAGTAATTTGCCATCTCAGACATTTGATAGGAGATAAAAGAATAGAACCACAATAAACCAAATTTGGCTTTCATTTTGAAAAAGTTTTTATTATACAATAATTCATATAATATGAGCTAGAATGTTAGCGTATTGGTCAGTTACTGTCAGTTTATATTCAAACTAGCTGTTACCCGCGATTTTGTCCGTCTTTGTTTATAGGCAAACGTAGCCTTTGTAAGGACATAGGCTACGTTTGCCTTTAAACAAGGAGATAGATTATATCCTGGGGAAGGCTCCAGAATATAATCCATCTCCTTGTCAAATTGTATTACGATCCGTTCAGCCGTTTAATCGTAAAGGTAGCATACAAACAAACAGACTTACTTACTTATAATATGAGTATGGATTAATAAATAAATGTTTATTTTTTCCAAATTAAAACATCCGCTCCTCCCTTCAACTTGGACCACAGTAAATTCAACCTCATCAAACCAGTTTCGCGTTGTCTTCATTGCGAACTGGTCCTGTAGGTCACTCATGAGTTAATGTCAAAAAACGTTCTCGCCTCGTCGTCATTACCTTAACATATTGGGAATGAACCCTTTTGCCGACCTACGACGGCTTTTTACGCGCAACGATTTCACTTTTAAAATGTCATAACCGTTGTGAACATCGAAAGTTTTTATAAAATAACTGACGTTTAATATCTATATCTACACTAATATTAATATCTACAGCTACACTTATATTATAAACAGGAAAGATTTGATTGTTTTTGGTTTGTTTGTATTGAACAGGCTCCGAAACTACTGGACCGATTTGAAAAAATCTTTCACCATTAGAAGCCGACATTATCTCTGGTGAACATAGGCTCCTTTTTACCGCGGGAAAATGTTTCATTCCACGGGGAAAACGGGTAATAGTATACTATATTGCGGGCGAAGTTGCGGGAAAAAAGCTATTTACAATACAGACACAAAAAGTACAATTCAAGTACGACTTGGCGGTCTATACTCTCAGCCTATGAGGAACTGGGCATGAAAATCTTAGTAAGTGTGTAACGGTATTTTTTTTGGTTTTGATTCTCCTTACAATCATGTTATGCCAGTAGTGAAGTTTCCTTCTTGATTTTAGTATCCAGAATGCTGCTAGCCTTGTCGTCACCTTTCCGCATTACTCATTTTTAAATGGACTTATTGAATACATAGCAAGACTTTACTTAAGTAGTTCTTGAAACAGCTTTTAAATTTTTACTCTAAATAACTTATTAAATCACTGAGAAGGGATCCAAGGATGTAAGTAGTGCGTAAGAGACGGCGACGGACTCACATTGTAACATTGACACAAAATTATCTTCGATGGAAAGTGGGTGTTGTAACCTCTGCCTACCTCTTCAGGGACCCTTGTGGGAAGGTGTATTATTATTACTAGCTGTCCCAACAGACGTTGTCCTGTCTTAGCTGTGAATTCATATGACAAATACACCGTAGAACAAAGATCCTTTAGTTTAACCCGATACAAAAAATATACCGATACTTTTTTCAAATTTTATTTTCATAAGAACAATTTACTGACAGTAAATAATACAAAAAAAAGAATTAGCGAAATCTATGTACCTATGATATGATATACATGTACCTATATTCAAATCGCGGCAAATTCCATTCACGGCAGGCAGAGTATAGAGCGCCATTTCACTCTAGACTTGCACACCTATTTTGCTTGTTCTAGATTTATCAATCTCTTCATAAATGCCCGCCGGTTTATATATTTATGGTGATAACATATGGCCTGTAGGTGGTACCGGTTTTAATATAATTTAATCGTAGGACCTTGACGAACTATTTGCACCATTCATCGAGTGTCGGTTAGTCATCTGTGTCAATACGAGTGTAGTTTCATTAATTGGGGCCTTGTTCTAAGGTCGACAGTAAGCTTTAATTAAATTCTAGTTTAGTTATTATCTAGTGCAAGACTTCTTATTCCACTAATGTGGCAAACAAGCATACGGCCCGCCTGATGTTTAGCGGTTACCGTAGCCTATAGCCGCTAGCAATACCGGCGTATCACTAACGAGTTGCCAACCATGTTGTTCATGAGGACTCACTGTGCTAGCAGCATGACTACTAGCGCAGCGTATCCTCTAACACTGGCACCTTACCGCAGAAACACAGCACTACATCGAAGTAGACCTCCAGTCTCGGGGGGGAGTGATGCAGCGACCTCACGGCTACATAAACCAACGTTAGAAATCTACTTACTAGCAGGACAACATTCAACGAATGACAACTACATACGTCACAATCCTGCCACGCGCTAGCGAAGTTTTCTACGCAATTCAACATATACAAGTTTCCTGCAAGGTGAAATATTAATCTCATTCTTTGCAGCATCTCATTCATACATGCAAATATTTTTTACAGCAAAACGTACGTGATACAAAATAATAATTGAAAACATTATTTGGCTATTACTATCTCCCACATCAAATCTTTGTTAGAAGTCAGTTTCTCTCACAAAAACATGAATACTTATTGTATTGCTTTTTTTATTATAACATCGCTACTTTTATTCTTATTTTCCACCATTTCACGCGTGCTGCATCCATTAGACACATATTGTATTTTTATTTTATGTCGCAGCATACTCCTTCGATAAAAGCAAATGGAGGTTGCTCATTTTATCAGGCATTAAAGAAAAAAGATCACTTTTCCCATAAAGTTGGATCGTAAAGTTAGTTAGTTGCGTGCGTACATGAATTCCACAGTTAACCGACTTGACAAAATGAGTGTTTGTGTTGTAAACAATGCAGTTGGAAGTATGCCAGATATTTCATTGTTACGTACGGTACGGTACGGTACGGCGGATAATTTGCTGAGTTTGAGAATGGATTGCGTTAGAATATAGGCAACGAGCTAGTGACACCTCTAGTGTGCAATTCTACTATCAATGTGCTAGCAGCAGTTTATATTCGTGAAGTACTGGCAACCTTGCTTACCGCAGAAACACAGCACTACATCAAGTAGTGTTATTTGACTGCGGTCTTCTGTAAGGCTTAGGTACAAACCCCGCGGCTCCAATTTTAATAGGAAAGCCGGGAGATCCCATTTCGCCCTCACAAAACCTGCATGGAACGCCAATTCCTCTCGTTAATAAATCTATTATTAAACCTATAATCGGAAACGTCCGTTCGTTAATGATTATGAACAAATTCCACGTTCGCAAGTTCGACACCCGATGTCCCGAACACAACACAACAGTTAAACTCAATTACAAACAAATGCATCGTTTTATGGCTTAAAGTACGTGTTCCACACGCGTAGGCAGTAAAGCATTTTCAAAATACGCACGGCTAGCCATGACTCAATTATTTTTGGATTTTATTGTTCAGTTTAATGGAAAATTTCGTCAAAACAAAGCAAGATCGCTAACTACGTTTGAAGTTCGAATACATGCTGGCCATATCATAAAGAAATGTTCTTCGTTTACTTTTTAATATTTAAAAGGAAATAATAAAAACAAAGTATAATTCAAAACTGAGAATGAATTCTTGTTTCGAAATTTCAATATGATATGGAATTATGGATGCGTTCGGTATCTCATTCATCTCCTAGTTATTGGGCAAAGTGAATATAAACGCTACGCTTTATTGGTCTAATTTGATAGAAAATAATATAACTACATTCGCTTTATTTTGAATATCGAATCTGTAAGTTTTTAAATTTATTTCCATGTCTAGAACTAGACATTTTGTCGTGGAAATGTACTACTGACAGTTTTAGAAAAACTATTTAAATCCAATTATCTCTTAAAAGTTCCGCTGCATAGAAGAAACGAACCCTTATTTTTAGGGTCCAACTCCAATCCAATCCTTTAATATTCCGTTCAGATGTTTAGTACCAAAAAAATTGGCTTGTATTGATTATATTAGTGGGATGTTTAGACGGAATGCATTCAAGGCCCCAAACGGAGTCCTAATATGGACCTGTACCAAATAAGACCAGATAAATAGGATGAGGAATGACGTCATTGTATGTAAATGACTGTCGGGTGTAGGGTCTGTGGGCCGTGGCTGACATTAAATTGTGTTATTTTTAGTCTTTATTGGTTGAAAATTCGTTATTTCCCAAGGGAGGGGGATCTGACTTTGTTTATTATTAACCTCCGAGAAAAAACGCGGTGTTAAGTGTGTATCTGTGTATCTGTGTCTGCTATGTCATCGTAGCTCCTACGGATGAACCGATTTTGGTTTATTTTTTTGTGTTTGAAAGATTTCGTGATTATACTATAAAAGTGGCAAACGGGTGAACGGCCTGCCTGATGGTAAGCGGTCACCATAGCTTATAGCTAATACCGGGAATGTCACTAGGGCGTCACCACTAGCCAACGGTGATCACTTACCTAAAGGCAAGCCAAACCAAGTATGAATTAAGGTAAGTAAGGTTGCCAGTGCTCCACGAGGATACGCTACGCTAGTAGTAATGCTGCTAGCAAAGTGAGTCCTCATCAACAACAGTGATACTCCTGGTATTGCTAGCGGCTAAAGGCTACGTGACTGCTTACCATCGGGGCCGTATGCTTGTGTGCCACATTAGTTGTATAAAAAATACTTTTAAAAAAAAGGTATCGTGGGAATTATACCCTCTTTTGCCATCATGGCAATACGTACGCACATGCATACCGCTTTAATTATTCGTATTTAACCTCGTTTTATTACACTAGCCTAAATCTCTACTTAAAAACAAATATTAAGATCTTTTTAGAGTTTCGTACCAGAAGGGTAACCAACGGAGTTATTGCTAAGAGTTCGCTGTCCGTCTGTCTGTCAGCGGTAATTTGCGGTTGGTGCAATAGCCGTGTTTAGGGATCGAACGGCAAAGTTAAGTTTGTCATCGAGTCCAACTCACACTAGGCCGATTTTCTGTTTTTAAGTGGGGCTAAAAGTGAAACTACAAAATGATTCAAAATAATAAATAACTAGCTATTCCCCCGAGCAATTTATATATAGCCTACGTTACTCAGTAATAATGTAGCATTCTGTCAGTGAAAGATTTTCTTAAATCGGTCCAGTAGTGTTTGAGTTTATTCATTACAAACATAAATACAAATCTTCTCTCTTTATAATTGTATAGATAGATATAGACTTACTTCAACGAAGGCGTAATGGCGAATCAAAATATACAACCAATTACGTGGTATTTTAGTTCTTGAAGTTCTTTAATACGTTCTTTGATATAACTAAGTCTAACAAACAAATTAATGCCGAATGCTTCCAGGTCTGCTTTGTATCAGATAATATTTACATCGGCAATAATCGTAACTTCTGATAACATATTGCCTCACGATTGCCGCTCGCAGATAAATAACGATCGGTTGCAATGTGCGGCGATGATGCAACTGTTATGAACGACAATACAGTGACGTAGGACATGCTTTAATACTATTTACTGCTTAATATGAGAAAAACACGATATTACTAGCTTATGCACGCAACTGCGTCTGTTTTATATTATCCTTATACCCGTAAGGTGGCACTCATAAGCATACGGCCCACCTGATTGTAAGCAGTCACCGTAGCATATAGCCGCTAGCAATACTAGATATATTACTTACGAGTTGCTTTTGAGTTGTTGTCGAGGACTCACTGTGCTAGCAGAATTACTTCTAGTGCAACGTATCCTCGTGGATCACTGGCAACCTTACTTAAAAACACAACACAATATTAAAGTAGTGTCATTTGACTGCGGTCTTCTGTAAGGTGAGGTACAGTCCCCAGCCGGGCGGCTCCAATTTTAATGGGTAAACTCACGGGAAACCCCAATCCTGCACTCCCTCTCTTTTTTAAGGTCATGGTGTGATTGATGACTGTACTTAAGCTTACAAAAACTCATTGGTACAGACCGAGGTTTGCACCTGGGCCCATCAGATGACACTAGCTTCTACCACAAGGCCACCACGGTTTAAGGACAACAAGATCCGTTTCAATAGCATAAAAACCTTCATGGAAAGCTATTTTAGTGGGACCAAGACAAGGTTAGTTTTTGGCGGAGATCGGCAGAGCGGTTGAGATTTTTTCTAGTGTCTCGTAAATTGTGCTATATCTTTAGCGTGTCTTTTCACCCCCGACGCAAGAAGAGAGGTGTTATAAGTATAAGGTGTGAATCTGTCTTTCTGTGGCATCGTAGCTTCTGAATGAACCGATTTTGTTTTTTTTTATTCACAGGTGAAATTCATAGCTGTAATTTTAGAGAAGACGGGGGTGTTTAACATTTGATAATAAAGTTACTATTACGGAGTTTATTCCGCACAGCAAATTTTCCGACATCAACAATCTTTGACATATTTTAGTCCTCATGAATCACTCCTCAGCCATTGGTGCAACCCGTATGGAAATCCGATCGGAAGTATTTGAGTTAATTGCGTCCAGCGCCAGAAGCAAGAACATCATCCGAACTACGTATTCGAAAACGAAGTCTAACCTCTAAAAATGTTCATACGAACTTTTAGTTTCATTTTTCACCGCTGTTCATTTTCCCATACAAAAATAGTCGTAGGCGATATGAAGATTTTCTTGCTCGGTCTTCAGACAGACGCGCGAGTGGACTTTGTTCTTTAGTAAACAGTATGGCCTCATTTTACTATTATTTAAATATACTTACAATAAACTCATCAAATCTGTATGTTGATATTACAAAAAAGATTATCGGATATCGCTCGAAGCGAAGTCCTTATTCTGAGTAATAAGCCGTGACGTCATAGGTTTTTGGCGGGAATCAGATGGAGTAGGTACTTGAGATTTTCACCAGTGTTGTTATGATGAAATTGTGTTATAATGATCTTTTAAGGTTTCGTACTCGAATCTATCAGGTTCAGAACCCTATTACTATAAGACTGCGCTGTCCGTCCGTCTGTCTGTCAGCGGGCTGTATCTATCTGTATAGTTGAAATTTTCGCAGAATGTGTATTTTTGTTGCCGATATAACAATAACTACCTACTAAAAAATAATGTTTATTTGGGTTTGCTCTATCTCAAGATGTTTTACTACTACAATCAGTATGGAACCCTCGGTGCGCGAATCCGACTCGCACTTTGCATTTTTTTCTTTTGAAGCAACTGCCATCTTGTCTCCAATAAATTTAACAGGGAAAATCGGTTACCTAAGTAAAACCAGTTATCAAACTTCTGACGATTGCGAAAAAATTCAATTGGGAAACCATATTATTACTTTCAACAAATAATGAATGCAGAAATATGTAGGCGAGAAGGAAGAGAAGACAGCTGTTGACCTCCACAGAGTACGTAATGTCAACGCCCAACTTACGACATACCTACTAAGGACCGTGGGAGTGGACAAACCGTTTTCCAATTTTGTACACGAATATTGCCTACTCTGTGGTCGATGGAAGTATTTAATTGTGACATAAGCGTTCGTTAGTATGGTAGCTTTCAATTTGATAACAAATACAATAAAATTAAAAATTGAAGAGTCTGTTTGTCATGTAAAAATAACACTAACTTTTTGGCAAAGGCTTTTGTCCTTTAGTTCTGGATTTTATCAGGAAACTATAAGCATTTAGGAGCACGACACTGTAGAAAAAGTTTCTCTTAAACGACTTGTATCTAGAGCCTCAAATAAAAAATAATGCCTAAAAGGACTTTTATCCAGCGACGTAAAATCAGTAAACTTGTAAATGAACCTAATATTCAAAACTTAGAATAATGATCGCTATTCAAAATCCACAGTTCTTCTTCTTCTCCTTTCTAGCTATGACAATCAATTCTCTTCAAAGGCGTGTTACAATCTGCTACTGCGGTGGAATGTCTCCAGAAACTCCATTAAGCATTAGCATGCATGACACTAGGCATTTTAATGCGGCTAACACGAGACATTTTGAAACTTGAAAATTCTCTGACATTCGACGCTGGCAAAAATAGTCCCTGAAGGGATTGATTCCCATAGTTAGGAAGATGAAGAAGAAGATAATTATAAAGTTTCTCAATCATATTCTCAATAGTAAAAGACATAGTTTATGTATGAAATACTGACGTGTGGTCATATATCAAGTGCCTCGAAGCCAGATCACTCCAAACCGGTACCCGTTGTAATCAGCGAAAGTATTAGCTAATGGATGAGATCATACGTGAACCGACCGCACAGGTTCTCGTGTTCAAATTGGTCATTGCTACTAGTTGAGGAAACTTTGCTTGCTATAGGTAGGTTGTACGTAGTATATTATATACTCTGAGCTATAGGATACAGCCTTAGTAATAAGTAAGCTGTGCCTGGCTAAACGGGTTCTTAAATAGGTTCCGATATTTGTCAATTCCACGCATAACGTCTAGCAAAGTTTTTTTTTATAATCATTCAATTCACCATTTATTTCATGCTCGCATCTGTCATAGGACTATAGGTATATCTCATTATTGAGTATATTAAAATTATTCAATTGTTTCGATGTTGTTCAGTGACAGACAAAAAAAAACTTAGTACACCAAATTTAGTGTACACTCGAGTGCAATGAATATGGGTCATCATAAACCTAAAATCTTTAAGATTAAGAATGCTAGATAGAAAAATTAAAAAGCATAATCATTTTCATTTTATAGAATACAAAATATATTATAATTTGCTTTGTCCGCTTAATGAGTGTGATACGGTCGAACGGCCTGCGCCCAGGTGAGCTCAGC
Source organism: Falcaria lacertinaria (assembly GCA_951449985.1). NCBI lineage: Eukaryota > Metazoa > Arthropoda > Insecta > Lepidoptera > Drepanidae > Falcaria > Falcaria lacertinaria. Next base: position 8,457,171 of record OX602120.1, on the reverse strand, counting down.
CGTGGTTTCTTCCGACACGTGTTTCAGGACTTCCACGTCCCATCATCAGGGTGCCGCCGGGGTCTGTCACATCGAGGTCCTCGACCTCGATGTGACATCACGCTGCTCGACCAACGCGGCGGCACCCTGATGATGGGACGTGGAAGTCCTGAAACACGTGTCGGAAGAAACCACGGCTGAGCTCACCTGGGCGCAGGCCGTTCGACCGTATCACACTCATTAAGCGGACAAAGCAAATTATAATATATTTTGTATTCTATAAATATGAATTTCCGCAAAGTAAAACCTGAATCAATTCAATATTTTCATTTTAATATAATCAGTTACAAATGAGCTTCCTACCGAGGACAATTAAATTGTCGAATGAACTCCCCGCCGTATTTTTCCCAAAGGAATACAGCATGGGGTTCTGCAAGAAGAGTGTGAAGAGATTTCTGAAAGGTCGGCAACGCGCGAGTGATACCCCTGGTGTTGCAACCGTCCTCAGGCTACGGTAACCGTTTACCATCAGGCTGGCAGAATTATTATTATTTTTATACCACTAAGGTGGGACACAAGCATACGGTCCACCTGATGGTAAGCAGTCACCGTAGCCTATATTCGCTAGGAATACCAGGGGTATCACTAACGAGTTGCCGACCCTGTTGTTGATGAGTACTCACTGTCACTGTGCTAGCAGCATTACTACTAGCCCAGCGTATCCTCGTGGAGCACTGGCAACCTTACTTACCGCAGAAACACAACACTACATCAAGTAATGTTATTTCACAACGGTCTTCTGTAAGTTGTAGGTACAGTCCCCAGTCGGGCGGTTCCAATTTAAAAAGGGAAAACCCACGGGCAATCCCAAATCGCTCTCGAAATGCTTGCCACCTTAGTGGTATAAAAAATACTAAATACTCTATCTTTATATATGCCTCATAAAATATCGAAGCCAACAACTGCCAGAATATTTCATAGTAAAGCAACCTTCGGATTGTTTGATTTAATTTACATTGAAATTTGACCGAAGATCTTACGAATATTGTTTTATAATGTACACACGACGATGTGTAAATATATAGCAAAACGGTTAGTCGACATCACGGGAGACCGAAGAGCTGGCAGCTTCCTCGGACAAAGATTAAGTCTTGCTATTCAGAGAGGGAACGCTGCACGTATCTTCGGAACCTTGCCCACAGGGACTCCGTTTAATAATATGTTTTAATATTTGTATTATATTTTTAAGGTTTTTAGTTTTAGGTTTTGATACCCATAATTAGAGTTGTTAATATTTTAATAATTGATGATTAAAGGTAGGATTATACCACAGAGTATATTACTGGCTATTTTGTTCTGGTGACATAAAACCGTGTGCTATTAATATATAGCAAATACATAGTTTGTATTACATGAAATCAAATTGTAGTTTATCAACCAACAATACGAAGAGATGACTGATCGTACTCTTTTAAGAGCGGCTATCGGTAAGAAACTAATCTGGGTCAGCAACATTTACATATTCAAATAATTACAATGTTAATATATTTATAGAATACTTTATTTAACCTTCTATAAACATGTAAAAAAAGTAATTTATACCACTAAATCGGCATACAAGCATACGGCCCATCTGATGGTTAGCGGTCACCGTAGCCTATGGACGCTTGCAAAGCCAGGGGTGTTAATCGCGCGTTGCCGACCTTGCAAAAATATATTCACACCCTTCTTGAAGAACTCCATGCTGTACTCCTTGGGAAAAACCGCGCATTAAAAATCATACAAAATTACCAGCTCTAAGAAGCGTTTTAGTTTCAACTTTTATATTTAGGCAGTAGCGTTTGCCCTTGACTTCGCTTGCGTAGAAACATGATAATACATCGCCTTAAGATAATATATGGCCTAGGGATATATTACTAGAGGATAATGTTATAATTTTTTCCTCTTTAGTGGTTTCCAAATTCAAATTCAAAAAGATCTTTATTTGACTAGACTTTACAGGCAAGCACTTTCAAAGTTTCAGAGATTACCTTATGTAGTTGCTTATTTAATAAAGAAACAACTAATGTACCTATTTTTTCTATTAGTAAAGTCAATTATACATTGAATCTAACATAGAACCTTAACATTTCAAGCCAGACGCATAACCACGGAGCTTTGAAGAAAACAAGGAAAAAAACCCGAATCATAAAAGAACAAAATCGATTCTAAATACAAATCGATACAAATCGGTTCTATTGGTGAATTATCGTAACATCGGTACGGGTAACCGTCACAACGGTTACCGTTTGGTCGATACGGGCCGCTGACCACCGTTCGCCATCTGGTCATACCACACTTTGGAAAGGGTTGCCGGTTGGTAGGTAGATAATGAAATGAGATATATTGACATTCAATATTTACCTTGTCTTACGCCCACGATATAATGACAGCTTGTATGGAAAATATACAATTTTTTTCTTAATTCCTGTATGAACCTATTATTTGTCCGGTATTAAAAAAAGCCTTCATTATTCTCATAAGTCTTCTTACTACCAGTGAAAGACAGTGGACAAACAAACAGATGGACAATCAGACAACAATGATAAAACTGCTTATTCGAGATTTTATAGCATGCCAATAAGCATATGATTATGAGCTTAAACAAGCGTTCATTTTGAAATCACAGACAGACACCTCTATTTATTTGTTTGTACAGTTTTGTGTCGTTACAAAGTAACTGTAAACACCATTTGACTTTACAACCGAGAAGGCGAAAATTAAAAGGTTCTGGGTCCATGACCTAAATAATAAGAATAGCTAAATGAGTAACACACATAAAACACTCAATTTTAGTTGTGTGAGGAAACGTCAAACGTACGCCCTCGCGTTTTGCTACCATTTGTAACAAATGCTACAATTTACTGGCTCATCATAAATATCCGTCTCGCTTGGTACCTATAGCGAGAATAGTACTATGTAGTTACACTCCCGATAACTTAACGCTAGTAAATTAACAATGTAATACCCCAATTCTTATTAGGATTACCACTGGTTAAGCTCAACATTTTTTTAATCAACCATGTAAATTGAACGTAAATTCGGAATTTGTGCCATAAAATAACTTTTCTATACATATATGCTACTGCAAAATAGTCGTGAGTGAAAATTTTAGATTGCTAAGCAACGTTGTTTCAATTCATAAAATTATGTCATTTTGTGCCCGTATATTTATGCTCGACACTGTAAAGTGGAACGTTGTAGGAACGTCTTAGAGTTTAAGGTTTATTTTAAAGTACAGGTGTCTACCTACGTTAGGTAGTTTCCTAGTTCTAATTACATATTTCGTTACATGTAGGTAGGTACCTGCTTTAGCTATATCTTTTAGATTGAAATCTTACATAGAAATGAGGCTAACATCGCTTTGATAAGGCAATTTTGTCACTCCATTTCGTCATTGAAAAGCCGTCCTATATTACAACTCTAAACATAGTCTAGCTAGTAATAATGCTGCTAGCACAGTGAGTCATATCAATAACTTGGCAACGCGTTAGTGATACCCCTAGTATTGCTAGCGGCTATGGGCTACGGTGAATGCTTACCATCAGGTGGGCCGTATGCTTGTGTGCCACCTTACATAGTTGTATAAAAATAGTCTATTGTTGTACCGAATTGTTTCAAGTGAATCACGAAACAAAAAACAAAGTTCCAAATTTTTGCTTATCTTCTAATATATAAAATTCTCGTGTCACAGTTTTCGTTGCCATACTCCTCCGAAACGGCTTGACCGAATCTCATGAAATTTTGTGTGCATACTGGGTAGGTCTGAGAATCGGACATGTATTTTTCATCCCCATAAATGCAAAAAAAAATTGTCCACACGAGCGAAGCCGGGGCGGGCAGCTAGTAATTTTAATATAATTACGTTAGGTGGGTTTAGGTATTACGTCAGGAGAGTATTATGGTAACAGCTAACCGCAACAGGTTTTCGGCTAAAACCTCCTTCACAAAGCTAAGAATAGGCAGGTATGTTAAAAAGGCTGTAAAACAAAACGAACCAGGCTCGCATTTCGCGATAAGTTGCAAAACATCTTAGAACGCGATTACGTTGCCTTGCCTCACAAAAATTATCACCGAATCATACCTACCTACAAGTAAAAAACAATCGAACTCACCTTCGCGATCCGTGTGTGATGAAAATAAAAAAAAGAACACTTCCAACGTCACTTTCAAAAAAAGAACAGCTGTTTTGTTTACATACACTGTCACTGACACATCAACATTTTAAATTTCGATCGTACACAACACTTTGGTGGTTCGTTTTCGCGCCGTTCGCTGCGACGTGCGCCCGCGTCGACCCGCGCGCTACACTGGCTTAGCTAGCCATTTTCTTAGGAGTGGGAGGCCCCGAAATAGGAAATAAATGGAAAAGGCTGCGGTTTGGCATGCGATACACGTGAGCGATACTCGCGATCATTGTCTTGATAAAAAAAAAGTTTGAAGTAATAAGACTATTTTGTGATTTAACATTCACCTACCCTCAATATCCAAGGTGATTTCTTTATACCACTAACGTCGCTAATACGGCGAGTGCCCGTACGATAGTAAGCTGTCACCGTAGCCTACCATTTGCGTGTTGTCACGCTAATGGTCTCAGATCAAATAAAGAAGGTAGCTGGAGCTTTGCGAGCAATGAAGTGACGCCGGTTAAAACTACGCCTTATAGTACATATACACAATGACACGCACACACCTTATCTGATTTGAGACGTGAGGGTGCCCTTAATGGGGTCACAAGCGTACATAGACGGGCTACGACACTTGCCATCAGTTATGAAGATAAGGGACCCATGTCCTGAGCTGTTGCATGGGTGGGCGTGACGCTTACCGTCAGACGAAGGACTTAGTTGTATAAATAAACTCATCGACTACCTCATAACTTAGCAATATCGGACCTTATTACCAAAACGCTTAATTTTAAAATTGACTGTAACAAAGTGACGCATTCGTCATGTGAGATGGACCTTTATTTGGTTGTTTACGCCACACCCTAGTGGGTGGACGCCTAATCAAGGAATTCAATAATGACCCGTGCACCCTCCGCCTCAAGGCAGGGATAAATTTGAAATAATTCAATTACAAGGACATTTTTTTTATACGTCTATAAATTTGAGCCACATTTTTCTATCGAAACGAGTTAGGTATAACTTCTTCAACCAGAATAAGTGGACCCAGCCCGTAATACCCATGACCCCTTCCCTTTATTTTTAACTTTTAAAAACTGCCAAGTACTAACATGGTGACTACAGTCGGGTAGAGAACCGTATGATCATCCACTTAAAAAAAAGTTTGAAGATAATATTTTTGTAGCTAATATTTCGCGAGAAAATATAAAGTATTTTTTCCAGAGGTGTACAGGAATAGAGTCCCATCAGTGGGCAGAATCGACTAATTTAAAAAACGAAATTGGTTCATCACAATCGGCTTAAGCTCTTTAGCTTTCATTTCAAAAGCGCCTAGTTGAAAAAAATATCAACAACATACGCCAATAGTGTTGCTATCACATGTACCTAATAAGACGAAGGATTTAGAGATGGTCTGTTTTTTTTATACTACTAAGGTGGCACACAAGCATACGACCCACCTGTTAAGCAGTCACCGTAGCCTATAGCCGCTAGCAATACCAGGGGTATCACTAACGGGTTGCCACCATGTTCTTGATGAGGACTCACTGCGCTAAGCAGCATTACTACTAGCCCAGCGTATCCCCTTGGAGCACTGGCAACCTTACTTACCGCAGAAACACAACACTACATCAAAGTAGTGTTATTTCACTGCGGTCTTCTGTAAGGTGCAGGTACAGTACCCAGTCGGGCGGCTCCAATAATAATGGGAAAATCCACGGGTGATCCCAATTCGCCCTCCTCTCATTTTTAGCTCATGGTGTGATTCATCACTGAAATTAAGCTAAGAAAACTCATTGGTACAGGCGGGGATTTGAACCTGGGCCCTTCAGATGAAAGGCCACTGCTTCAACCACAAGGCCACGACGGCTTTTAAAACCTGGCTAATTTACCCCCGGCTTCATCGCGTGGTTCTAGAATCTTCGCCCCTTCCTTTAGATTCGGGGCTAACAAAATACATACTTGTATTTGAATTATCATATTCACATACGGGTAATGAAAATTAAAACAGATCTAGATAATGCGCGTTCTAATATTTAGCATAGTATGCAGATGCCTGCATTTAGGGTTGCACCTTTTTTTTTTAATGAATATTTCTTACAATATACATCTGCCTTCATTCTAAGATGCTACAGACAGATGCTTTTTGTGTCGGGGGTTAATAAAATAATAATTAAAACCTGTAACGTATAAATAAGAATCCCATTGTGAAAATGGTTCGTGAATAAGGATACCAGATAATATTTCCCAAAAAAAAATGTATTGTCGAAACAACGACCCTATCACGCCAAGCCAAACACTTAGCCACCAGAACAGTAGAGTAGAAATAAATTCTTAATCCTGTTTTCTTTTGTTATAAAAACCAATTATTAAATAATAAAAAAAAAAAAATTTCGGCACACCCCTCGAATAAGAATGCATTACACGAGCAAAAATTTCTAAAAATATTCCGAATTCAAATTCGGAACAGACTAAAAACGAAGCGCATTTTTATTTTGCGATTGTTTTTCTGTAGACGTTTTACAATGTTGCACAAAATAATAATCACTATTGTATTTCTTGTCAGTTCAAGTTTAGGTCAAAATGGATTTAGTTCTATTTTTGAGGTTATTGGTGACGATATGTCGGATTGTAAGTACCTAATATAAATCATTTTTAATACAATCTAGTTACTTTTAACGGCTTAATTTGCTTTGCTACCCGTGCGAAGCCGGGGGTGGGTCGCTAGTGTGCTATCTATATATGAATATGTCTCTTTTTTATTGTATTGGCATCTTTCAACATTTCTATCCTATTGATAAACATATTTGTCTATTCATGCAAATGCTTGTTCTTTAAAATAATTCTGAAAAGTACTATTATCGTAAAAGCCTGAACGGATATTTATATACTTTTTATATAAAATAGCTTTTTCCCCGCGACTTCGCCCGCTTAGCAATATAATATTATATAACGTATGTTACTCTGTGATAATATAGCATTCTGCTGACGAAAAATGTTAAGATCATTCGTTACATACCTACAAAAATACATATATTTTCTGTTTATAATATTAGTGTAGATTGTCATGCATTATATTGGTACATTGATAATATTTGGTACGCACACAAGGCAAACACTTTCATCCTTTGTTTTTGTAAACCAAAAATGGACTATCCATTTCAGCGTAGCAAAGCATTGTAATAAATAACATAGTACACCAGTCGGACAGTAGCTTAAACGAAAATATAATTTATTATGCATACAAAAAATCTGCCAAGTGCCAGTTGGATTCGCACACCGAGGGTTCCATACTAAAACAATCTAAATGACAAACTTTACTTTGCCGGTACAATAACCGTATCTGGGAATCGAGTGGCAAAATTAAATTTGTCGTTTAATTAGTACGGAACCATTGTTGTGCGAGTCCAACTCGCACTTGACCTATTTCTTTGGTTAAACCCTATACAAATGTATTACGATGACACACCAAACTTACTCATTTCATCTTTATATTACCAGTCTCTAAGTAAAATGGCTGTGACATACGGGTGGACAGACAGATCGACAGCGCCTACCAATACTAAACAGACTAACCAAATACTAAAGTATTATATGAAATATTAGACATAAAGTTTAGTTTAGGAAGAATACTTTTTCTCTGCAACTATATGCCATACAAAAACATAGCAACGAGACAAAAAAAAACGCATTTATTACTAATATAATATGAAAAAGATTATATAATAAATAAATGATCTCTCACTGTAATAATTGCTGTGAAAAGGATAAACGTATGAGTATTAGGTCTAAAAGAATGTTAAATACTGTACACAGATCGCAATAAAATTTATGATTTATGACACTTTGTGTACTGTTATTACCTCTACTACTATGTACTAGTTGTGTTAAGTGTGAAGGTGATCTTTATAACGATAACTTAGTAAAATCAATCGTTGGTAAATTCTGAAGTTTACATACTGTATCGCTTCGCACTATGGCGTTAGACCTCGTAAGTTAGGGACGGTACCAAAACACACACGACAAAGAATCATCGACATTGCTCGAGGGAGCTCGTGTCGTTTGATACTGAACCCTTTAGTTATCGTAAAAATGGTTATTTTAAATAATTTAATTTGTGTAGTTTTTCTCGATCTAATTAGAAGTACATACAGTTCTACATACATAGAGGGCGAGCCAGCTGGATTTTTACCTGATTGTGAGTTTTTTTAAGGTTTTATGGTAGGTAAGCTATTTTTTACTGATGGTATCTAAGCGAATAAGAGGACTACGAATGATTATAAATTCTGGCGAGCCAAACTCGCGCGCGTGTCAATTGTTTTGAATCAAATTACCACAGATAAAGAATATTATTGTTCTGTGAAAATGGCTGTGCTTGTCAGCTTATGAGATGAATGGGTCTCTTGATAAAACAGCTTCTAATTCGCGACGAATCCCACAGGCACTTAACATTTCTCCGGGATAAAAAGTATCCTGTGTTAATCTAGGTAATAAACTATCCGTGTACCAAATTCCATTTAAATCCGCTCATCGCTTTTGAATGATGGAGAAAAACATCCAGCCATCCATCCATCCTTCTATTTTCACAAACTTTCACATATGTCATATTTGTAGGATAGGATAGGATAGGATATAGGATATAAGTGGGATAAACAAAGGATACAGCGCTTTAATCTTAAAACTTTAAAGGTCGGCAACGAGCGAGTGATACCCTTGATGTTGTAAGCGTCCACAGGCTACGGTAACCGTTTACCATCAGGCGGGCCGTATGCTTGTTTGCCACCTTGGTGGTATAAAAAAAACCTGCGGTTTTAACTGACTAATCTGCTTAAATATCACGCAATTATTCAAAAATCAAATCGAAAAAATATTTATTCAGTTTCGGCCGTAATAAGGCACTCATGAAGGTCTTAATTACTAATAATATTTTTTATACCATTAAGGTCGCAAACAAGCATACGACCCGCCTGATGGTAAGCGGTTACAGTAGCATATGGGCGCTGGCAACACCCCACAAAAAGTCTTCACACCCTTCTTGAAGAACCCCATGCTGTACTCCTTTGGGAAAACCATGGCGGGAGCTCATTTCACAATATAATCGCGCGCGGGAGGAAGTTCCTTTGGAACCGCGCAATGCGAAATAATTTCGGTTTGGGAGGATAATCGCCGAGTACAACATTTAAAACAAATTCAATATATAACCTTCCCTTTATTTACATACTAGACCATATATATGATGAATATGAATAGGTATTTAGGTTAGAAATACAATTAGTGTCACATTTTATAGTGAAACTAATTACGCCTACCACATTACGCGGTTTGTCTGAACTTCTAAGTTCACGTTGCGACCCTGGCCGGTAATTAGCACAAAAATATTTATTTACACGTAAATTAAATTTAAAAATGGCCCATAAACCGCGCGGATATGTCGTTAATGGTAGGCACTAACCAATTAGTTAAATACTCTTGACTGCTACGCTACATGTCGCGGGTTCAATTTTCGCCGGGGCAAACCTTTATAGCATAATCATTCGTGATTGCCTTGCGTCTGGGTTTTTGGTATATAATATGAGTATGTAATAACAAAAAAAACTTATTTTAGTATTCAATCAGTTGCCTAGTACTCGTTGTAAAAGCGATGCTAATTTTAGGATCTGATAACGCAGTGTGATTATGTCCGAGCATATTGTTATAAAACTAGATTTTTCTTCGCGACTTCTCCCGCGTAGCAATATAATATATAGCCTATGTTAATCGGTGATAATAAAGCATTGTACCAGTGAAGGAATTTTTAAAATCGGTCCAATACTTTTTTAGTTTATACTCATTACAAAACAAAATACGAATCTTATCTCTTTAAAATATTAGTACAGATTTAAATAAGAATAAAGGTCATAAAACGCGTAGATATGTCGTAAATTGACATTGGTAGGCACTGATATTATCTTTGATGGTAAGACTGTATGATTAAACGGTTTTTCGTCTAAAGCAGTAAAAGTGAGGCCTACAGAACCAAGCTTGGGATTTCCTTATGTAGGAAGCCAAAATTTTAAGTATACACTGGCGCGTCATAAATTAAAATAAATGACCTTTATAAACTTTAAAACATTGTTTGTCGTTCAACGACACAGGATACGATAGTTAATCTGTGGACTTGACCATTTCCAAATAAGTTTATCAAAGGTCTTGAACAATGTTTGAGGATCGATACCGTTATATGTATATCCTTTAGAAAAACCTTGTCGGAAAATACATATTTACTTATTAAAATGAATCCTCATACATGCCAGCAACAAATTTACATTTTCAATATTTATGCACAAAATGAAAGAAGGTGCTTTAAAGAATCCCTCTACGTTCAAAGGACAATGCCAGGCTTCTATTGAGCTCTTTTGGGTTCCGTACTCGAAAATATGTTAAATGAAAAAAAAAACATAAAATATATAGAGAAAACATTCGATTGCTAAAGTAAATGTTATTGAAGTCGCGACGTGATTAAGTTTAGCGAGAGTGTCCTCGAGAAGGTCTGGTATTCTGTTAACTCACCGCAGAATCACTACACTGTCCACACTACACCAGATTCTTTAATAATTAAATTTAAGAGAGGTAGGGCGATTTGGGAATTCTTGTGGGTGCCGCCCGACTGGGGACTGCATCGCCACCTTACAGAAGAACGCAGTGAAATACCACTACTTGATGTAGTGTTGTGTTTCTGCGGTAAGGCTGCTAGTGCTCCACGAGGATTCGCTGGGCTAGTAGTAATACTGCTAGCACAGTGAGTCCTCATCAAAAACATGGTTGGCAACCCGTTAGTGATACCCCTCGTATTGTTAGCGGTCATAAGCTACGGTGACTGCTTACCACCAGGCGGGCCGCATGCCAACGTAGTGGTATAAAAAAAAACTGTCTGTTGAGGTACAGTCCCCATAAAGTAAAAGAAACGAAATCATTATGTGTATTTAATATCTCATAGCGCACGATTTTCGTGTAAGCGTGATTTTGTAGTCTCATGAGAATACTGAAATAGATCATTTGGGATTCTGAGCACGTAGGTGGTAACTGCCCGGGTAATAAAACGCCTAAAATAGCTTAGAAATGATTACGGGCGTCATTATTCATTCTGATAACTAAGTTGGTGACATGCTCAATACTTGTAGTTCATTCCGAAACGAGGTAGTTTCTGATTTTTCTTGTGAAAGAAGGTATTTTAGTTACTACCGCATTCGTTCCATTTTATTTACTAACTACTTATTACACTGCTGTTTCACTTGTGGTCTAATAAGCTTGCAGTTTCATTATTAAGGGGTACGTAGACTCGTCTAAAAATAAATATCAAAAAAAGTTTTTATTGCACGCAAAATTTGACGTGATTGTGTCACAAACGGACAACCAAACTTATACATAACTTTCAATAAAAATCTTGTACCTATTATGATAGGTTAGAATTAGTTGGAGACGATAGGATAGGATAGGATAGGATATCATATTCATTGCATTCGCGTCATACTTGTGAACAGGTGCTGCTTGTGGAGGCTGGTCATCAAGCTTTTTTTAATTAACTACTAGCTTACATCTTAATTTCAAGCGTTATATACTTGTCTATGTGTTAATATTATTTTTTATTGTGTTATCAATTGTTTTTATATAATGCTAGCGGCCCGCCCCGGCTTCGCACGGGTAGACATTTATCAAAATATATTTTGTCTACCCGTGCGAAGCCGGGGCGGGCAGCTAGTAAGTAATTTTCTTTGCTATAAACCTCACGGAGCCCGAGACCTTTCCAACGAATGCAAAACCGTGGAAATCGGTTCGTGCGTTCTGGAGTTATAGCGTCAGGAAGGAAAACCCGACTTATTTTTATTTAGTAGATTTTGAGCAATAGGTATCCATGTTAAGTTAGTATTTGAAATGTAAAATTTATGTAACTTTATGTTATATAATGATTGTTACATAAAAAAAAAAGACAGAGCACTGAGTTTCTTGCCGGTTCTTCTCAGGTGGCTTTTTTTTCGAACCGGTGGTAATTTAGACCTTCATAAGTGCCTTATTAGGGCCTAAACTGAATAAATGATTTTGATTTTGATTTTGAATTCTTTTGGTTTTTAAAAGAGTAATTGCTGAGTTTCTTGCAGGATTCTTCTCAGCAAAACCGACCTTCCGAATCCGGTGGTAGATTCTGACGATTTGAAAGTGCTTGCCTGTAAAGTCTAGTCAAATAAAGATCTTTTTGAATTTTGAATTTTTATATGATAGGGTAGTAAGAATTATAGAATCAGTAGGATATAATAGGATCAGTAGGCTATAATAGTACTCGTATAATGACTTACAAATTCTTACTAATTCTTCTCTCAACTTACAATACCGACATCCGATGTCCTGTTTTAGCTATTAATTTATATGACAAATACACCATAGCAAAAAAGACTTTACTTACTTTATCGCGAAATTAAAAAGGTTCCGGTTTTTTATCAATTTTTTTTTTCATTATAACATTCTCCGGTAATAACAAACACAATTAAAAAAGAATTAGCGAAATCGGTCCAGCCGTTCACGCGTGATGCCGTGACCAAGGGAAACAGGGATTCATTTTTATATATAGAGATGATGACTTTATAAAACCCAACTTATAAAAACTTTATTTCCAGGCCCCGGTTCTGAAAAACCGGCAATTATAACAAAGAGAAGCCTTCGCTTCCTGACGTTCACTGTTCAGGAAGGCACTGACATCTTAACAGCCAAGAAGACCCGGTATACCTACTACCAGATGAAGGAGCTGGCGCAAGACCCCGGCTTGGACTCAAGTCGAAGAACACTGATCTACGTAGGGGGTTATTTGGACAGCCCTAATTACCCGTTCGCTCTGTTACTGGCAGCTCAATACAAGAGATTGGGCTATAATGTGCTCATGCTGGACACAAATAAGTTTACAACCATGGAATATCCCATGTGAGCTATTTTTACAATCTTTTTAGGGTTCCGTACCTTAAATTGAAAAAGGAACCCTTATAGGATCACTTTGTTGTCCGTCTGTCTGTCTGTCAGTCAAGAATTTTTATCTCAAGAACGCGTGGATTTATCATATTGAAATTAATATGAAATACCCGGGTCTATGGTCTCTTTCGGCTGTAAAATAATCAAACCTGTAAATCAATATGAAGAAAATTATATAATCGGCGTCCTTTTAGTATAATACTTGTATTATACTAAAAGGAAGCCGAGGCCAACTTCTAACATTCTATCAATATCAATAATTATTTGCAAATATCGATATGCCCTTGTCTACATCTACATCTACACTAATATTATAAAGAGGAAAGATTTGTATTTTTGTGGGTTTGTATTGAATAGGCTCCGAAACTACTGGACCGATTTCAAAAATTCTTTCACCGTTAGAAAGCTACATTATCACTGAGTAACATAGGCTATATATTATACTAGCTGCCCACACCGGCTCCGCACGGGTGGACAAAATATTTGATAAATGTCTATGCTCCGAAACTAATGTCCACCCGTGCGAAGCCGGGCCGGGCCGCTAGTAGTAAATGTATTCCAAAGGACTTCAAAATGGCGGAGCCTTTGGGGAGAGACAATGGAACTCCATAATAACATAAAATCAAAAATGAAATGCAATTACTTAGTTGACAAGTTGTACCTACTTTTAACCTGGCAACAAAAAAAGTGACAAAAATATACTATAAGTAGTTTTGTAGGTATAAGGTACATGTGTGAGCCGTGGTGGCCTTGTGGTATGAAGCATTGTCTGCTCATCTAGCGACGCAAGTTCGAATCCTACCGGTCTGTACCAATAAGATTTCTAACTAAAGTGCAATGATTAGTCACACCACGAGCTTTACGGTGAAGGAATATATCGTGAGAAAACCTGCATACGTCTGAGAAGAAATTCAAAGACGTATGTAGTGCCTAAGAGACGGCGACGGACTCACCACCTGTCACGACGTTGGCACCAAATTATCTTCGGTGGAAAGTGGGTGTTGTAAAACGTCTGCCTATCCCTTCGGGGACTCTTATAGGAAGGCGTGAAGATATATATTATTAGGTACATGTTTTCAAACATTTTTTATACCACGAGCATACGGCCTGCCTGATGGTAAGCGGCGCTTGCAACACCAGGTATCATTCATTGGTCGCTGCCGACCCTAAAATCTGAATTTATTTCACTTTCAGTGCCTCCCGCTTTGTGCGATCAGTCGGCAAGCACGCAGCCGAAATGCTAGCCAGCCTCGTTAAGGAGGGCGTCGACCCGAAAATGATAGACATTGTCGGCTTAAGCCTTGGAGGCCAGACAATCAGCTTCATAGCCAAAAATTTCCGGCTTCAAACTGGCTACAACATATCTAGGCTCACCGCGCTAGACCCTTCTGGGCCCTGCTTCCGGAACCTAGGCCCTGAACAAAGGCTTGACAAATCCGATGCTGATTTCGTGGAAGTTGTTGACACCAACATCGACGGATTCGGAATGGCCGCACCAGTTGGACATGTCAATTTTTACGTCAACGGCGGTGAATTCCAACCCGGTGAATTTATGTGGATGCCTTGTAATGTCATTTGCAGTCACATAAGGGCTTATACTCTGTGGCTAGCAGCCCTTCAGCATCCATCGTCTTTCATAGGGCTTCGATGCGATTCAGTTCACGATGCCAGACATAAGAATTGCTATGACAGAACGCCACAAGTTACAAATCTTCTAGGTATTAATTGTGACCAGAATAAGCCTGGAATCTATTACTTGGCGACCCAGAACACTTTTCCGTTTTACATGGGCGAGAAAGGATTGAAAAGGGAGAATGAGCCTTTGGATAGAGTTATTAGAATTCTTAATAAGGATAGTGTGATTGAATTGTAAGCTACGTACTCAGATCATTTAAAATGGGTAGAGGGAAATCAAAATCAAAACATTTTATTCAGTTTTGGCCCTAATATAGCACTTATGACGGTCTCAATAACCACGTTTGGAACTTTGCGAACAACAAAGTGACGCCGATTTTAATATGTACTAATAATAATAATGTTTGGACATTATCACACAACTCCATCTAGCTCCAAACTAAGCAGCTGATGGAATATGGAAGCCATGATACTCTAATATTATATATCGAAAATTACTCTCTTCGAAAAATCTGTACTTGTGGCGCCATCTGTGAGATGTTTATAAAATTATGTTTTAATATGTCTGTGTTGTAGTTGAAATAATGATCGGCAGATGGCACTAAACTGTAGGTGCACATAAAAAAAAGGTACATGCCCATTACACTAATTATAAAAGATTCATGCTTATTTTTCAAATTTTAAGCACTCTAATAATAAAGTACTAACTAAGGGAATTGATATAATATATTTTTCGTTTTGCATGCAGCGCCATCTATGACTTTATAGCTGTAGCTTTTAAACTGACATATGAAAATATCGTTGTTCGCCTCAAGGGTCACAATTTATAATATAGATGGCGCTGACGAACGAAGATTTTACTATTTACAAGTTATGAACAATTTCAGGTGCTAAAATAGTATTTTTTTTAAATTCTTTATTATAATTCTTTGTACTTAATACGATGACCGTAATATTACAGTTTCCGAGAAAAGGTAATTAATTTTAAGTAGGTAGTAGATAAAGTAAGCGTAAGAATAAAATTTAAAAATATTCATGTCATTTCGTACGACAACCAGACGTCAATATAAAACCACCCCCAAGACATGACCCCTTGGCAAGAATATCATTCGACAACGTATTCGAAAATGTCATACCAATTTTTAGTTCCACTTTTCGCCGGCGCAGCGCTGGTCATTTGCCCAATGCCCACACAAAAATACTCCAAAGCGATACGCATATGTAGTCGAAAATTGTGCTAGCTGAAGGAAATGTGTAAAAAAAATCGGCTAAATTAAAAATGTCCCTATCTAACGCTAGCCAGCTGTTAACTGACCGTCTTTGTTAGTGAAACAATTACCTTACAGTTTTTACCTGCATTATAACACAATACTTGGATTATGATTAGGGTCATATTATTGTCCAACGGTACGCTTGATGAGATTTTGTCAATATTTGTATCTAACTCGATTTTGAACCTAAAACATATATCAATAGAGTTGCAAGGCTTGCAACTTAGCACGGCGTTAAGTTCAAAGGGTCAGTCAGTATAGGAATTCGAATAAAGAACTTTTTGTCTATTGTTTTTTTTTCTTCTACCTGAACGGCCAGCTGGCGTAGTTATTTGAAAGTAATAATATAATATTATTTTGCTGACCGTATTATGTAATCACCCCTTTTTCTTCACCATTCAAGCTACTAATGTATGTAAGTACCTACATGATTTAATAGCATAGACACATGCAATGAAGGGCAGGTAATCCATACTGATAAGTAATATTATAAATGCGAAAGTAACTCTGTCTGTATGTTACCTTTTCAGGACGAAACGGCTGAACGGATCGTAATAAAATTTCACATGGAGATAGACTATATCCAGGTGAAGGACATAGGCTACTTTTGTCTTTAAACAAATGAAGACGAAGTCGCGGGGAAACAGCTAGGACTATGTAAATATGCTGACCGCTTACTATCAAGCGATCCGTGCGTCATATACCATCATCAAAGACTCCTAATAATGTTATTCTTCGTAGATCAAAGAGCTAATATATACTTCAGTAAACGTGATCGAGTATCATCAACATGTACCAAGTGTCCTTACTAACTAAAGGAGGGCGCTAGCGTCGCCACAACTTAGATTATTGCAAGGAAAGCGTTAGTTCCATAGTCGGCCGTGGGTGTAGCTAAGTTGGTAAAATTCAACCCTTTAGTTGGCAGCTTTTGTTACAGCAAGATGGCTTATTAAGCTTTTTATCTTAAGAGGTAAACCTCTTACTAAAGAATATGCCCGTTTTTATAAAGCTTTTCAAATTGAGTAGACATATAGGGTGATTCTTTTCGAACGATTTATGGGAGGTAAGTAACATAAGAACTTTTTAATTACCACTTTCAAAATCATAATAATTTATTCAGTTAAGGACTTTATTAGGCAGTTATGAAAGTCTACTTTACCACCAATCGATGTCTGAGTCACATAAGTTACTTTTCTGAAAATGTAAAAAAATGTAAAGCATGGAGATGCAGTAATATGTTTTATGTCCTCTAAAAAAATATAGTAAGATACGATACCTCTGGTTTTACAGGCGTAAATAGGCTGACCGCTTACCATCAGGTGGACTGTACAGGCCTACGAGCTACCTTTTACTTTAAGACGTTGTGTTTCTGTGGTAAGTAAGGTTGCCAGTGCTTCACGAGGATACGCTGGGCTAATAGTAATGCTGCTAGCACAGTGACTCCTCATCAACAACAGGGTGGATGATATCCCTGGTATTGCTAGCGGCTATAGGCTGCGGTGACTGCTTACCATCAGGTACATCATGAACTAAAAGTACCAAAAACTTAATGATATTAAATTACTTTATACAATATACTCATGCAATATTATAGGTAAGTAAATAAATACATAGTCATAGGCTGTATATATATATTATGTAAAGGCAACATGAAGGTAGGAATTCGTTCTGCGCACTTAGCTCTATTATGCACGGGAGGCAGGTTCGCTGCCAAAAAGAAACAAGAAACTACGATGTCTGTGTACTACGGCTGAGGAGTTTTGATACTTGATACATATATAATTTTCTACCACCGCACTTCTTGCCGTCGACGGGAATTCATCATCACACATTGTGAAAGAAATGGTCTCGCACGGCGCGGTTCCAAAGGAGTTTTCTCAAATTGTGGAATGAACTCCCCGCCGAGGTTATCCCAAAGGAGTACAGCATGGGGTTGGCTACGCGCGTGATACCCCTGGTATTACTAGTGGCTATAAGCCACGATGACGGCGTACCATCAGGTTGGCCGTACGCATGTGTACCACCTTAGTGGTATAACAAAAATAGAATTGTGAGTGTTGTAGATATTCGGGAAAACAAGGCGGGATGCTGTTCCACAATATTACCTGTGAGCCAATGGTGCCAAATTTGTTGTATAAAATCACTAAACTAAACTAATTTGACAGGACAAAAACGTCTTGCTATCTTTTCTCATGTGCGGAGTTAAATAAGGATGGCAATACTCTTTAGTACTGTCAAATTAGTTTAGTTTAATTATTTCGTACAACAGACTTAGCACCAATAAGCCTAACTTTCTCAGCAAATCCAACTGTCAATATCATGTAGCGAGTATCAAAACCCATCGGTCGCCGTAGTCAGTCTCGTTAATAAGGAAGAGAGTGGGTGCACAAGGGATCTTGGCGCAGGGAGTTGCACCCTCGAATTTTCTTTTTCGGTGAACTTTCGTCACGGTGTTTTTCGGTACTGGGTGTTTATGTACACACCAACGTATTTTAGGCTATTCTGAGTGCATTTCAAGGTGTTTTTTTTACTTTCCCATACTATACCTTACTATACTAAAATTAATATTGTAGATTGGTTTTCCCAGAGGAGTTCTTTAAGAAGGGTCGGCAACGCGCGAATGATACCCTGGGTGTTGCAAGCGTTCATAGGTTACGATGACCACTCAGGCTAAGATGGCACACAAGCATATGGTCAAACTGATGGTAAGCAGTCACCGTAGCCTATAGCTGCTTGCAATACCAGGGATATCACTAACGGTTTGCCAACCATTTTGTTGATGTGGACTCACTGTGCAAGCAGCATTTCTACTAGCCCAGCGAATCCTCGTGGAGCACTGGCAACCTTACTTACCGCAAAAACACAACACTACACAAAGTAGTGTAATGTGACTGCGGTCTTCTGTAAGGTGGAGGTACCGTCTCCAGCCGGGCGGCTCCAATTTTCATCGGAAAACCCACGGGAGATTCCAATTCGCCCTACCTCAGCCACCTTATAATATTTAAAATTAAATAAGCCCAGTTTTCACTACGTTAAGCAAGTTTTTAATATACATCTTACATACATATACTTTGCTACAACATGTAGCCATGTGGAACGATCCTACATCGCCCTTTAGTGGAAGCTTTCGGGAAATATCACGGACATAAAGGGACACTTTTTGGAAAAGTTCGTTTGAAGTTAATTCAGGCGTTAATAAGAAGGTTAAAATATATTTGGACCTTTATGTACCTATGTGTGTGTTCTCCTGGCCGATTTCGGCCACGGCGACCGCTTTAACTCCTATGCTGGTGGCGTTCATGTGCTCGCATGTGGCTTGTGTATCCAATCTTTCTTGAAAAGATCCGCGCGCATTACGGGCATGTGAGCACTCCGTCTACATAATTATAATTGAACGCCGCAGGTGGACGGGCTTTCAATTCATCACGTCTGGCATTCAGCTCAGAGCAGCGATTGACCTCAAAACCTTAGATTCTTGTCTTAAACAAGGATCTCCACTCCGGTCGCTTGTCAGCTTGCTGTTCTCACCGCGAGGTCTCTATGTTGCACTTCTTCGTGTGCCGCTTCAGTACATCTTTGTACCTAAGGATCTGTCCGTCATGCTTCCGTTTTTCTTCCTCAAGTTCGCTGTAGAAGATGCGCTTTGCAAAGACTGGGCATATACATATATGTAACATAGGCGTAAAAGAACATTCGGGAGGCCAAGAAAACTAACAAGTGTCTTTACTTGTGTGCCACCATAGTGGGATAAGAAAAAGATCAATTTCCAGAATTTCACGCCAAACTTTCGCTTGTGTTATTTTCACGTCTCGTCTATAACCTAAAAGGTAACGCTTCTAGTGAACCTTAATGCAATAATGAAGGTCTACCGTAGGGCAGGTATAAATTATTTGAAGAACTGACCGACACAGATTCAATTACCACAGCTAATACCTTTAAGGCAGAGGTACTCAACATTTTTTCATAGGGGTCAAAAGCAGGTGCGGGCCGGGGTGTCGCGAGCCACAAAAAAATAAAGTCACTGCGGTCTTCTGTAAGGCGGAGGTGCAGTCCCCAGTCGGGCGGCTCCAAATCGGGAAAACCCACGGGAGATCCCAATTCACACAACCTCTCTTTTTAACTCATTGTGTGATTAATCACTGTACATTGGTACAGGCCGGGATTAGAACTAAACTTTGAACGAAAAATTTTAGGTAGTCGCGATGGTTACAAAATTAATTAAACAGTAACTATGAACGGATTCATGACATATATTTTCTATAATTTATTGTCAATTGCGTATCAAAAATAGACCGCTAAAAACTTATTTATTCAGCGCGCTCTCAGATTTTCTTATGGACGCGAAATTCAAAATAGTTTAAAATGAAGTAACACCAGCTAGGCCAACCACCAAAACCCGCGGGCCGCAGGTTGAGTATACCTGGTTTAGGGTAATGTGTTTACTACCGTGGAGACCGGACAGGTCTTTTGGTTCGACAATTAGGCTATCATCAACATTACTGGTTACGCTGTGAAGCTTAAAACTTGATAGGTAGGATAGGGACACGTACTTATAATATAACTAGTTTTTTCCCGCGACTTCGCATGCGTGATAAAGTTTATAAATTATCTTCGGTGGAAAGTGGGTGTTGTGAAAGAGGTTTAACTCTGCCTGCTCTTGTGGGAAGGCGTAGTATGTTTAAGCTTTGGATTAATTAAAAGTTCCATCACACCATGGGTTAGGTGAACGCAAATCGAATGGCACAATTGCACCGGAAGCGTGCGTCTGCGCCACTGCCGGCCGCCGTCAGCCGGATATTGCAATGTCGCTCGGTGATTGGGTTACATAGTATCTGCATTTTTATTTTAGACTAGATAGTGTCCACGACTTCATCCGTATGGGATTTGTTAATGTCCCGTTCTTCTTAAATCCCGTTCTTCTTAAAACCCGAAACATCCTCTATAACGGCAAAGGATTTTTCCGTCAACTTGTTTTTTTTTCCGTCCGGAAATTTCTCATGGTATTGGGATTTAAGGCGAACGGATTTTAAGAAGAACGGGACTAACGAGATCCATCCTTAAAACAGTTTTGGAGATTAGCGCGCTCAAACAAACAGACAGACTCCCTTTATGTGGAGTTAACAGACATACATTTCAATATTCTTTATTTGTATTACTGACATAAATAATTTTGCGAGCAAACAAATTACTTTTACTTTCTTAAAGTACTGTAACTAACTCAAAAAGGAGTTTTCTGTCTGTCTGTTGTTTTATTATTAGTTTAAACGGGATTTAAATAAAGTTGACAATAGTGCAAATTCTGTTGTACAAAGTCACTTAACTGAACTAATTTGACAGGTCTAAAAGCGCATGAGAAAGGGATGGCAATACATTTAGTCCTGTCAAATAAGTTTAGCTTAGCGATGTTGTAAGCAAAATAGAATAGACACCAATATCTCAAAAAACAACGAAGGTAAGAAAACTGGATTATTTTGGTAAATCCCAGCGGATAAAGTCGCGGGCAACGGGTAGTCAATAATAATCGAATGGAAACGTCGAGAAACACTTCTCCCTTCATTAAATAACCTACCGCAAGCCCCTGCCTATAGTTTTATTTACACGTATCGAAATAAATCGATGGCCGACAAGTTCCGCGGGCTATGCGCGTGCGTGATAAAAATGGCGGGCGAAAAAAGCGGGAAATAAGAGAAAGAATTGACGTGGGTGCGCCCCCGAAAAGCTTTGAAGGAGGTTCGGGGTGGCGTAGAGGAGCCGGCCTATATGTGTTTTAAGTAATTTTATTCTGTGAAAAGTCATTTAACAAGAAAAAAATCGCGTAATTAAGTATGATGATATTTGTAATTTTATAAGCTTTTTCAGCGCGTCTTAGCTCGCTTATCAATATAATATATAGTCTAAGATGCTCAGGGATAATGTAGCATTTGATAGGTTTAATAATTTTAACATCAGTCTAGTAGTTTATGAATTTGTTAATTAAAAACAAAAATGCAAATGTGTTCTCCTTATAGTATTAGAAAGGATTGAAACCAAATTGCTTGATATTAAAACTAAAGTAAAACCATTACCAATCCAAAAACAATAATTCCTCCTTTACTTAAAACATAACAAATGCTCCACATTCGAAATTCAAACGAAAATTTTTCCGTTACACAAACACATTTAAAATATGATAACTATTGCATAGTTCTCACACGCTGTTGCACACTAACACGAATATTTTTGCTCCTCTACTGTACCGTGGAGTTAGGGGTGTGTCTTGCCTGGTGGTCGCCGCCCCGCGAGGGTGCACGAGCCCCTCGCGACTCGTGCTGCGTTCACATCGATTTAGTGGCTTAGTTGAGAAACATAGAAGAGTTAGAAATTAGAATTGATTGAGTCTCTAAATATTTATATCTGTCTTCACGCCTTTCCACAAGGGTCCCCGAAGAGGAAGGCAGAGGTGTTACAACCACACTTTCCACCGAAGATATTTTTTGCAAACGTGACAGATGGTGATTCCGTCGCCGTCTCTTAGGCACTACATACCTACTTCCTTGAACTTCTTCTCAGACGTATCCAGGTTTCCTCACGATGATTTCCTTCACCGTGAATCTCGTGATGCGACCAATCACTGAACTTAAGTTGATAAAAACTCATTGGTATAGACCGGTGTAGTATCGCTAGAATAGCAGACAACGCTTTATACCACAAGCCCACCACGGCTCTGAATATTTCTGTTCCAAATTACAAGTTTACCTCTAGCCGCCGATTTTTTAAATATAGAACTGCCACATTCTTTTGAATAAAATACATATTTAAATTTGATATCTGGAACGGGGTTTATTCCGAATTTCAACATTTGATTAAATCTTCGCTAACGAGCTTTGCAACCAAAAAGACAAGCTTAGGAAAATTAAATACAGATAAAAAAAATTATTTTTCACTTCCCTAAGAATCTCTGGCACTTCGAAGTGTCGCGATCGACCCACACAATGTTGCCAAAGTGAATTTTAGTATTAGAAATATGTTGCAAAAAGAGAATGCACGTTCAAGTGTACTTGTCAGTGAGAACTCACTTTCAAAGACAAAATGACACCGGTCATAACGATCTCACCACGTCACGATAACGTCAAAATCTGATTTGAAAGAACAAATTAAGGAACTCCTCTTTTAGATGTTATCTAATGACTCAATTTTGTTTAAAATAGTTAAAATATAATGTTGCTATTTGTAAATTTATTAAAGTTATTTGGAATAACATTTTTATTACATTGTCCAAAAACTATAATTTACTTTTGTTGAAGTTTTGCTGAATTTCTCGTTCTTAATTTATGCAATATTTTTTAATAAACGCTTGCTATCACGAGGGCCGTATGCACGCTTGCCACCTTAGTAGTATAAAATTAAAAAATATAAAATAAGTCTCAAGTTAAAACACTTTTTGATTCGGTTGTATTTGAATTTTAAAAGAAAGCATTGAACCTCATTATGCATTTATACATTATTTTATCACACATACAAACAAAGCTATAGATAGTTTGAAGCAGACATACAAAGCTTTTAGAATGTATATGTACCAATTATGTTTACATACTGTGTTAGCATATCCTAGAATACCATCATAGCATAGCGTTAAATATGAAAATTCTTCATTCTAAAATTCTGCATTCTAAAATACCGTAGGTAAAATTTTATTTTAGAAACAAAACCTTGCATAAGATTTTCACGCATTTAAAAAATATCGAAGCTCATAATTATGCCGAAGAGGGATTTCAAAAACCCATTGAATGGGGAACAAGTCACAGAAATGCAGTAATTTTTTCATCACTAAACGACAGGCGTGGGCGAGCCAAGATGGCCGCCCGTGCCTCTTAGCACCCTATTTTTGTATTCTTGCCACCCCTTGTTTGAGCACACCCCTTGTAAGTGCATTTTTAGTACACTCTGTACATCTTTAGGCTTGCGAGGTAATTGGGCGTTATTGTTTCATGAAAAAAAAAACCGCGGGTAGTTTCGGCACATGTTTCCGGTTGTAAGTTTTCAACTGACTGGCCTGTTGGGTTATCAAATTCGACTGTACGTACGCGTCTACGCTTTTTACTACGCCTTAAGTCCGTCCGTCTGTCTGTCAGAGCAATTTAGGTGGAAAGTTGTAATTTTCAAATAAAAATTTAGGGACTCCTACTTTAGACACGGTTTTACCTCTTTGGCTTTGGGCTCTATCTTAATAAGGGCAACAAGTAGACGCTAGTAATTTTAGTACGGAACCCTCGCAGTGCGAGTCCAACTCGCAATTCGGGGTTTTTTTTATGAATTTTATTAACAGATAATTAAATGATTATTATTTTTTGAGTGATTTCGAGTTTGAATCCTAGTCAGTAAGAATATGATATTTAAGCCAGTGTTCTCTCAAAGATAACAGAATTCTATGAAATCGAATGCTATAGAGTGTTCGATTAATGAAAGGCTTTTTAGAGTTTTGGAAATCAGTTACATAATATAAATAAACACATGATTTATCTCTATTTTATCTATAGAAATAATTATAAAGATAAATTATTTGTATGTTTGTTTGAAATGTATAAACTCAAAAACTAGAGCACCGATTTAAAAAAAAAAACTTTCACCTGTAGAATGCTGTATCATCACTGAGTATCATAGGCTATATATAAATCATTGCTACGCGGAAGAAGTCACGGGAAAAAGGAGACTAATATGAGTATCGACCAACAACTTTACTGGCACCAAACCATAGCCTTCTTACCAACCATGGTAATTAGGTTCCAACACGCCAATGCGACATAAAAAGTAGCTTTAAATAAACCGTAAATTACACCATAAATTAATATTTTTCTTGGGGAAGGCGGAGTGAAGTTTATTTTATCATTCCGCCATCATGTGTGGTTCATTATTGGTCGGCCATTGTGGGTGGTACTTTAAAAAAAACAAAGAGGGGCGAATTGGGATTTCCCGTGGGTTTTCTCATTTAAATTGGAGCCCGACTGGGGACTGCACCTCCGCCTTACAGAAGACCGCAGTGAAATAGCACTGCTTTGATGTAGTGTTGTGTTTCTACGGTAATGTTGAAAAAGAGCTTCACGAGGATACGCTGTGTAGTAATGCTGCTAGCACAGTGAGTCCTCATCAACAACATGGTTGGCCAACCGTTAGTGATACCGCTGACATTGCTAGCGGCTATAGGCTACGGTGACTGCTTACCATCAGGTGGGCCGTATGCTTGTGTGCCATATTAGTGGTATAAAATATTCACGTTCTAAAAAGTATCAAACAAGACAATGATAGATTTAATAGATATTCATACTAATTTTCAGAGGATAGCTGTGGTCCTCCTTCGTCCTTCGTTTTAGGAACAGCCTTTATAAATGTATGTACTGACAGTAATTCCATACAAAGTCGATATAACACAAACTGTGGGGGTCAAAATCTCCCTCATTTTTTGAACCATAGATAGACATAAAAAATATCGTTTCAAATCACCGTGATTAGTCCCCCAGGCAAATAGTTAAAAAAAACAGGGGCAGGGTCCACCCTCACGCATTTTTTCTTTTCATTCCACACCCCACGAGTTTGATTTCTCATTTGTATTGGTACATAATAAGTATTGATTATCACCCAATCGGAATAAAGATCCGTTATACGACGTAGGTACTTATATACAAGATACAGGTTATAAATTTTTATTTGTGCTTTCTGTGCTGGTAGCATGAACTTTTTCGACAAAGTATTCGAAAACGTAACTCGCGAAATGTCAAAACTGTCATACCAATTATTAGTTCCACTTTTCACCGCCGCAGCGCTGTTCATTTTTCAATACAAAAATAGTCGAAGGCGATACGAAAACGTTGTCGCAATTATTCACGCTAGCCCTACTGGTTCTCATTTTCGCAGCTAAGTTCAAATATCTCTAGTTTTTATAAATAGCCTAACCTTCTTCCTAGCACAGAGTACGGTTCTAGATCAAATTAAAAAAAAAAACAATCCGATCAAACTTTAAGCAACTTGAGAACACACAGAGACCGTAAACTGCACTTGTATCATAATAGAGAAAAGATTAACATTTTTGTAATTTGTTTGTCACTACATAGTATAAAACAAGTCGCTTCCCGCTGTCTGTCTGCCCCTATGTACGCTTAGATCTGCAAAACTACAAAACGGATTTCTATGCATAGAATACAAAATATATTATAATTTGCTTTGTCCGCTTAATGAGTGTGATACGGTCGAACGGCCTGCGCCCAGGTGAGCTCAGCCGTGGTTTCTTCCGACACGTGTTTCAGGACTTCCACGTCCCATCATCAGGGTGCCGCCGCGTTGGTCGAGCAGCGTGATGTCACATCGAGGTCTGGATGCTGGAGCAGCGCCGCAGCACGATGGTCGGACGCTGGAGCAGCGTCACAGGATGCTGGACCAGCGTCGCAGGATGCTAGAGCAGCGTCACAGGATGCTGGAGCAGCGTCACAGCATGATGGTGGCGTGAGACGCCACGACAGCACGTAGACCCTTCTGTAACTAAAGCTGAGAAATGAGTTTTAGTTACAGAAGGGTCTACGTGCTGTCGTGGCGTCTCACGCCACCATCATGCTGTGACGCTGCTCCAGCATCCTGTGACGCTGCTCCAGCATCCTGCGACGCTGGTCCAGCATCCTGTGACGCTGCTCCAGCGTCCGACCATCGTGCTGCGGCGCTGCTCCAGCATCCAGACCTCGATGTGACATCACGCTGCTCGACCAACGCGGCGGCACCCTGATGATGGGACGTGGAAGTCCTGAAACACGTGTCGGAAGAAACCACGGCTGAGCTCACCTGGGCGCAGGCCGTTCGACCGTATCACACTCATTAAGCGGACAAAGCAAATTATAATATATTTTGTATTCTATAAATATGAATTTCCGCAAAGTAAAACCTGAATCAATTCAAGGATTTCTATGCGTCTTTTTTAATAGATAGAGTGATTGAAGACGAAAGTTTATATATGTCACTGGAAGATAACAAGAACCGCAAATGTATAAATTTCCTAGGAAATTTATCAACCTTCGTAGGATTCTAAACGAGAGATTAATTGTATTAATTTACGCCCACGTTTTCGCAAATTAATAAACTTACCGAACTAAAAAAACAACCAACGTCGGGTAAGGCGGATGGCTAAATTTCCTAGGAAATTTATACATTTGCGGTTCTTGTTATCTTCTGGTGACATATATAATTAATTTGTATTTTCTAGGTATTTAACATATATGGTTAACGCTGGCCGTGCGGAGCCGGGGTGGGTTGCTAGTCAACGAATAAACTCAAAAATTACACGACCGATTTAAAAAAATCTTTCACCAGCAGAATGCTAGATTATCACTGAGTAACATAGGCTGTATAATATTATATTACCACGGGCGAAGTCGCGGTGAAACAGTTTTATATAAAGACTAGCGGCCCGCCCCGGCTTCGCACGGGTAGACATTGATATCAAATATTTTGTCTACCCGTGCAAAGCCGGAGCCGGCAGCTAGCCTATGTTACTCAGTGATAGTGTAGCTTTCTAACGGTGAAAGATTTTTTGAAATCGGTTCAGTAGTTTCGGAGCCTATAGACATTTATCAAATATTTTGTCTACCCGAGCGAAGCCGGGGCGGGCAGCTAGTATAATATATATAGCCTATGTTACTCAATGATGATGTAGCTTTCTAATGAAAAAAGAATTATTAAAATCGGTCCAGTACTTTTTGAGTTTATTCGTTACATACAAAAATACAAATCTTTCCTCTTTATATTATTAGTGTAGATGAAGTTACCTACGCCATTGCACAATATACGTATAAAAATCATTAAAATTTCTCTACCCCGTAACCCTTTACGGTAGTTACGCAACCGATGTACTTACAACTCGTTTCCAGTAAGCTCATAAAGCTCTCAAACCAGTCTTAAGAAAAAACACTCTTGAGCAGACGTTCAACAGAAAACAATGCGTGAACGATAAACTTTGTACGAGGTTCCGTGGAATAAGTTTTGGCTTGGATTTTCGCTTGCTCGTTTTGTTGGAGGGAAGCTTAAGAAATTCTTCGTTTTCTGTTTAATTTGATTTTGTACCCTTAAATTAAAGAGTGCCTCAAATGGAACCAAATTAAATCAGTTTAGGCCCTAATAAGGCACTTATGAAGGCCTACTTTACAACCTGAGAGCTACGGACAATATACGTCATGATTGTTTCAATAACAATTTTTTAACAATACTCAATGATGGTAAGGTAAAGAGTGCTCAGAAAACATAATATTCGTTCTACCCGCGAATCAATAAGAAGGCGACGTACACAACTACAATCAGTCAGCCCGTGACCACGGCCGATGTTACTCGATCGAAACGTCGGGAGGTAAATAAACAATTTAATATCGCGTATAAGACCCGTTTGCATGTCATTACTATGTGTTTAAATCGCGAAAGTTTAAAAAACAGCTCTGAAGGCATATATGAAGAGATTGATGAATATAGAAGCAAAGAGGTGAGCAAGTCAAGAGTGAAATAGCGCTCTATACACACGGGCAAAGATAGTCAAAATTTTGTTTTTGGCTTTCAGTCACAACCCACGGAACCCCAACTCTAAGTACTACAAAGTTCAAGTTGACAGAACCGGTTTCCCCGCTAGGTCGTAGACCCAACGGGTTGCAGAACCATAGCTGTTTATCCCGAGGGATCGGGAAGAACTAGGAGGGAACATAAAGACAGACATACATGTATATCTTTACCACTTCCCACAAGGGGGTCCCTGGAGAGGTAAACAGAGGTGTTACAACATCCAATTTCCACTGAAGTTAATTTGGTGCCATCGTGACAGATGGTGAGTCCGTTGTCGTCTCTTAGGCACTCCATACCTCCTCAATTTCATATCCTGAATATCAGCGTTATGGTATTCCCGAGGGATGGATCGGGAACAGCTAGGAGGGAACTAAAACACATACAAACATAAGTACATCCACATACATATATAAGCCAAAACCCTTACGGAATACGCAAAGAGTATAGAACGCCATTATTCTCTTGACTTGAACACCTCTTTTGCTTCTTCTACATTCGTCAATCACTTCATACATGCTTTGCGGTTTTTTGCAGCTTATTGTAGCAATAAGCTGATCCAGGCACATCACCGATTATAATGTTCACAGTAGAATTGCAGAAATAAAAAAAAATAAGTAATATTTTTTCATTGATCTTTTTAAGGTCGGCAGCGTACGAATATCTCGGTGCTGCCGGCATCTATTAGGCTACGGTAACCGCTTACCATCAGACGGGTCATGTACGCTTAGTGCCCTATTTCTGAATGTAATTTTTATGTTTAAGCAAATACATTTAAAATACATAAGGATCACTTATTATACACTGCTCTATTTCTCGTGGTTTTAAATCCAAATCCAAATTTAATGCCTTTAAAATCCAACAAGTACCACCACAATAAATGATTGTGGTGTGATGACTCTATTCATAGCAGTGTCCTTTAGATTAATGCACCTCCTTAAGCCGATAATAAATAAAATCAATTCTTAAAACGAATGAAAAAATATCGGCGGCTACAGCAGGTAATAGGCTCGTGCCGATAAAAAAAGGTTTCACTACAAATATTGACATCTCACTATTGACAGCTTCTATAAAAAAAAGGGACACAGAGTATTTTCAACCTTAAATTAATCCATTTAAGTTCAGGTTACTAAACGTTTTTTTCAAACTTGGAAGGTGAGTCAAAATAAATAATCCGTAATCTTTTTTGAGCGACTTTTTGTTGGCGCAAAATTGAGCCCTCGTGTGAACTGAATTTTAATCGTGTTATTTTTTTTAGGGCATTTTTTTATGTGTTACCACTTAACTCTATCACGGTAGATGTACTGTGAATTGGATATTGTGATACCCG
The DNA here is from genome assembly GCA_951449985.1 of Falcaria lacertinaria. Lineage (NCBI taxonomy): Eukaryota > Metazoa > Arthropoda > Insecta > Lepidoptera > Drepanidae > Falcaria > Falcaria lacertinaria. The sequence goes on along the minus strand of OX602120.1, from coordinate 8,427,241 downwards.
ACTTTTTTCTTTCTTTTTTTAGAAGAAAAAGAACGTGTGAGTTTCGGTAACTTGTCAGTTTCTTTTTACTTCTAATATAACAGTAAAATATTCAAATCATTCTCATAATAAATTGAATTAATTAGGAATATTTTTTGAATAACGAACATACATGAATATATGCAAGAAGGCAATTTATGTATATATATTTTTACACGTAGCATGTAAAGAAAGCAATGTAAATAAATAACAAAGTACTCAATGATGAAAAGGTAATAATTAAAAGAGGTAGGGCGAAATATGATCTCCCGTGCCATTAAAATTAGAGCCGCCCGCCCGGCTGGGAAGACCGCAGTCAAATAACACTACTTTGATGTAGTATTGTGTTTCTGCTGTAAGTAAGGTTGCCAGTGTTCCACGAGGATACGCTGCGCTAGTTGTAATGCTGCTAGCTCAGTCAGACCTGATCAACAACTGGGTTGGCAACACGATAGTGATATGGTAATGCTAGCGGCGGCTTACCATCAGGGGGCCGCACGCCGGGACTCGCGGACATGTATGAAGAGATTGACGAATGTAGAAGAAGCCAAAGAGGTGTGCTAGTCGAGACTGCGTGCTCTGTACTCTATACTCTCTGCCTGCCAGAAAATGATTTATGAGCATACTAAATAATATTGTATACTAGTGGCCCGCCCCGGCTTCGCACGGGTAGACATTTATCAAATATAGATGACCCGGTGAACTTCTTATCACCATTCAACAAATGTTTGACAGGTAAGAACAGGTTGTATGGGAAAATAAATGTGTCGTTTTTAGTGTTTTACTCGCAATTTTTCTATATTTTCTCATCGTTTAAACCTTCCATGGACTTCCACGAATATTTCAAGACTAAAATTAACCAAATCGGTTCAGCGATTCTCGAGTTTTAGCGAGACTAACGAACAGCATTTGATTTTTATATATATAGATATTTTTGCAATGTGTTCAATCGTCTATTCCATTGTGATTTTTATCATATATACTGTGTATATGTGTGCGTGTAATTTTGTATATGTACTCTGTAAGGCGTAGCATATATCATGATGATAATCATTACAATAAACTGTACATAAAAATATTCCGTTAAACGGTAGAAGTTCATTAAACATAATCCCTACAAAATGAACGGTCGAATCATGAGCCGACGTGTTCACTAATTAATTTGCACGAAAAAAAATTGAATTAAGGGGAGGATTTCTCCAAACTTAAATAAAAATGCAGAGTTTGTTAACTAGGGGGTGTTGTACCCTCTTTGAAGTTGGAAAACTGAGGGCACACCTACTTAGGGGTGAAAAATAAGTCGCTCCCCCTTAAATAAGACGGGTATCTACGAATTGAAATTGTTGGAGCGAATTTTTGGTTGTACCTCAATCAACGCTCCAATGACTCCGTACGCGAGGGATAATTAGATTGAAATAATCATTATTTTGACAGCCATCGATAACTACACACACATTTTTCATAATTACACCACACACAAAATTGTTCCTTGTCTTCTGTTTAGTGCTTAGTAGTGACAAATCGGCCGCATGCGATTTGTCTCTACTAAGCACTAAACATGTGTAATCACTACATCAAGTAGTGTTGTATTTCTGCGGTAAGTAAGGTTGCCAGTGCGCCACGCTGGGGTAGTAGTAATGCTGCTAGCACAGTGAGTCCTCATCAACAACACGATTGGCTGTTGGCAACCCGTTAATGATACCTCTGGTATTGCTAGCGGCTATAGGCTACGGTGACTGCTTACTATCAGGTGGGCCGTATGCTTGTGTATAGTGGTATAAAAAATGTTATAACTATACATATAAAAATAGATGTGCTAAGGATGTACCTGAAATAGTTATATATAGAGATAGAGATATGTATGTTATATATTATATGTAGGTATGTGAATAAGACACCACCACAAGGCACCCCATTGATCTCCATAATTGCATGGCAAATTGCGAAAAGAAATGCTCATTTTATGGGGTTCCATTTTGGGGTTTACTTAAATAATTTTCGCCTATAATGTAGCGTTGTCAGAAAAAGTCTTATATAATTACTAGCAGCCCGCTCCGGCTTCGCACGGGATGATATTTATCAAATATTATGTACTTCAAATAACATACAAATCCGTTCAGTCGTAGCGACTTGGAGAGGGACAAAAACACTTTCGCATTTATAAATATATTGTGATATTTATATTTTCCTTGTAAATTATAATGTTGTTAACAGTATATTAAACAATTGGCACCAGTGTTGGTTTACTTACAATTAAAAATGATAATGGCTTGTCATAATGAAATCCGACGAGACCGCTGGTCTAGTGGTTAGTACACCGGACTGCTACGTTAAGGGTTCGATTCCCGCCGGGGCAAACATTTATGTGACAAATATGTTTGCCTTGCGTCTGGGCGTTTGGTATGTATTATAAGTATGAATTTACAAAAAGTATATAAGTATTATATCAGCTGGTTCCCGTAGTACAAGCTTCGCTTAGTTTGGGGCAAATGCAATATGCTTCCGTAGTTTTTTTTTATACCCACAATATATTTTGCCTTCTGTACTTTCCTAGGCACCTATTTAATGAGGGAGGTACCGCCACGCGACCTCTCCATGTTTTTAATTATTTATTTTCCTCCTTTCTCAAGCCATTCAATAACGAATGCAAATAATATCTAACGATTGCTTTTATATCTACATAATATAATATGTATATATAAAAAAATGCCAAGTGCGAGGGTTCCGCACTATTTGTACTATGTACTTAAAATTTGCTCCTTTTTTATAAAATATAGCAATGCACACTCTATGAGCATTTAAAGCGTCTACTCGTACCATTATTAAAAAACAAGAAACACGTTTCTGGTAGAGGAGCCTATTTTGTTATCAATTTTATTTACTTAAAGTTACCCTTCATGGTCATGGAATAATGCCCTAATGGCATCCTACACATGATCGCCAATGGGCTGGATTGTGTGGATGTGATCGCTGCTGCGCAATCTCACAATAATACAGCCGTTAACTACCCCGAAACATAACTAGCATAGAATTAAGTTAAGTTATATTAATAGCATAACTCCCGTGCCGGTAGCACGAACTTTTTCGACAACGTGTTCGAAAACGTAACTGAAATAATTTCATACTAATTTTTAGTTCCACTTTTAACCGCCGCAGCGCTGTTCATTTACAATACATTTTTGTATTTTTGAGTCGAAAGCGATACGAAAACGTTGTAAAAAAATATTCTTGCTAGCCCTACTTGTTACATGAATAAAGAAACTATTTATACTATCACGCGTGAACGGCTGGACCGATTTCGCAAATAAATTTTTGTGTTTGTTACTGTCTAAGGAACCTTGGTTCAATGTCCTATGGATGTAAAAGACGGAAAAAAAATTTTTCATTATAATTTTTGCTAAAAATACCTATAATTTTTATGGTAGCACGGATATATGTCGATCCAGCTAAAGTGCAGCAAGATTCAAAATGGTGCTAGATTGCAATCTCCATTCACCCTTACCACGATCAAAGCAGTTATTAATCAAAGATTGTGTAACAAGAAAAAAAATGTCAAAGAAAGAAAACCCATTAAAAACAATCGCAAACAATAATTCTTTTCGAGATTCGAGCTCCCCGTCTTTCACAGATACTTGGAAATATGACGAAGGGCGGTGGTCTGAGGGAAACACGGCCTTTCATACCTACTAAATCTACTTGCTACTAAATGTAGTAAACTAGCTGACACCCGCGACTTCGTCTGCATTTGTTTAAAGATAAAGATATAGCCTATGTCCCTCCCCGTTTGATCTATCTTATTGCAATTACGATCCGTTCAGCCGCACGTCGTAAAATGGTAGCAAAAAAACAAATAAACACAGGAAAAATGTAATATCGAAATACTTGCTTGTGTCCAGAGCCGGTAGCAGGAACATTGTCGACAACGTATTCGTAACTCGCGAAATGTCAAAATTGTCATACTAATTTTTAGTTCCACTTTTCACCGCCGCAGCGCTGTTCAATTTTCAATACAAAAATAGTCGAAGGCGATACGAAAACGTTGTCGACAATGTTCCTGCTACCGGCACTGTTCTAAATCTCTACCTATATATCTTTTACATAAATAAATGTATGCCTATTTCCCTTGGTCAGGATATCACAAGTAAATGGCTAGGCCGATTTCGCTAATTCTTTTTTTTTTGTGTATTGACACAAAAAGGAGGTTCTTATGAAAATAAAATTTGAAAAATGAATCGGTATATTTTTAAACTAAAGGAACTTTGTTCTGTGGTTTATTTGTCATGAATTCATAGCTAGGACAACGTGTGTCGGGACGGCTAGTATTTAATAATAATATTTAAAAATATTCCATCAAATACATTTAATTCTGACTCAACAAGACGCACATAAATCCTATGTAACAAGCGAGGGTGGACCACCCTAGTTCTGTCACCCTTACAATTCACCGGATCCCCATCAAACATGGTGGGTGTGTTAGAAAAATCGATAGCTCTATAAAAATATGGCAGGTACTTACCGATTGGGAGCACTAGTCTAGGGTGGTAGTTGAAAAATGTCCTAAGTCTAAAAACTAAATATTATAAAGTTTCATTTTATGTCAATGTAAATTATGTTGTCCTTTGTCCCCATAGATATCTCTTGTGCTGAACCTTACGACGAATGTAGCCTATTCCTCGGGAGCTTTTAGTTCCTGTTTTAGATATATATGTACGAATATAACATTTGAAATAGATAAATAAATCATGTTTTGAAAAAAATAACACAAGAATCTCCTTTCAAAGCTTTAGGCGCGAGAAAAAGAAACATATTTCAAATTTAGAACAACCACAGCCAATAATCACAAGTAGCCACACAATAACATTGTGGTATAACTCTGAAAAACGAAAAACACAGCGTTCGTAATGATTCCTATTAATTTTTGTCAAGTCTTTACAAAACCTCCTGAAGGCATAGATTATATACATTCACCCTATTTTTTTTCAATAAATAGATATTTAAAATTCAAATACGTCAGATGGCTTAATGAGAAATAGAAAAATTACTCTCCCTAAGATGTAGAAGCATCGGGGTGTATGAGGCGAGGGATCCAAGAAATTGCACTTTTACATTCAAAATAAGTACGCACACCGTTTGGTATAGTCGAGGAAAAAAGTTGTCGAATAAAATAACCTCACTTTTTAAACCCAAGTATTATTTCGTTAGTAATTTATACTAGCTATCTAGTTGTTATCGGCGACTTCGCCTGCGTTTGCTTAAAGACAAAAGATAGCCTGTATATATAATCTATCTCTTTGTTAAATTTTATTTCGACAGTGCCGGTAGCATAAACTTTTTCGACAACGTTATCGTATCGCCTTCGACTATTTTTGTATTGAAAAATGAACAGCGCTGCGGCGGTGAAAAGTGGAACTAAAAATTAGTATGACAATTTTGACATTTCGCGAGCTACGTTTTCGAATACGTTGTCGACAATGTTCCTGCTACCGGCACCGTTCAGCCGTTTAGTTGTGAAAAGATAGCAAATATATTTTCGTTTTCATAATATCAGTATGGATTTGAAATTGTTTTTTACTAAATTGGGTAATAAAAATTGTGTTTTTAAATATGAAACAAAGGAAACAACTTGTTCTTCCGACCGATTCATATTTACAAAGTGGAAAATAAGTACCTAAATTTAATGAAAGAAAACAACCAGTTATAATTGTATATAACATTTTATAAAAGTCATCCGAATAACACGAGGGCAGGTGGCAATTAGCCAGAACTGTCAAAAAACTTAAAAATTAACGTGCAATAAAGTGAAAGCAGAAAAACAGGTATTGAACGCTGCAGCGTGGCGTCTCATTAGCGCATGACGTAAAACTGAACTGAAAATAAATACATACGTCATATCATCACACAAGTCGCATTCGAAGCAGGCAGAGAGTATAGAGCGCCAATTCATTCTTGACTTGCACAAATGCACACCTCTTCTGCTTCTACATTAACTAAATCAACAATCTCTTCAATCTTCATACAACATGTCAGCTGGTTCCGAGTACTCTTTACCTTTACATCATTGACTACTAAGTCATTTTAATCTTTAAAGTTGGAGATTCGCATGTTATATCGCTCTTAACTTAATTTTTAAATGTTATTTTATTTCTTGTTGGATCGTGTTAGCTATAGGACAATAGCTTATAGCATGAAATCATGCTTTATCAGATCTTAAGTGTTCATATCTATATTATTTTGTGAAATATTCATGTTATGTTAGTAATTGAAATGTAAATTATATGTATTTCTTTTGGTTTTAAAAGAGTAATTGCTGAGTTACTTGCCGGATTCTTCTCAGCAAAAAACGACCATCCGAATCCGGTGGTAGATTGTGACTATTTCTAAGTACCTAATTATCTGTAAAGTCTAGTCAAATAAAGATAATTTTAAGTTTTAGAGTGTCACAGTCTTTCATCACTATTCCAATAGTATTTTTTGTTCCTTATCTAATAATTTACTAATTTATTAGCATTACAGAAACATATCGCTTTGAAACCTTACCGCGACTGTACCAGAGCCCTCTGTCATTTTTTTTAAATCAGTCGCTCTCCCCCACTGCTTGTTATTACATATTATTAGATTTGTTAGCAAATGTCTTATATACTCAATATATACATCCTATGTGCAGGGGACTTTGAACCCTATCACCGTATCAGTTTGGGGACGGCATGTAATTTTTCGCGTGACTGGCCTGTTTAATTGCAAATGTGCTTTACTGCGGGGATATTGATTCTGGCTGACGAGCGAGTACCTACACTTGTTATGACAGTATTTATGCTTAACCTTCCAGTGAAATGACATTGAACTTCGACTATCCTTTGAATCGAGGCAGTTTTTCGTAATTATGCCTACTAATCATCAATTAATGCAATGAAGAATAAATAACTGACCAGTTGTCTTGTGAAAGTGTTGTTAATGGGCTTAAAGGATTCGTTATACTCTGACAATGGTGCCAATTTTGGTGTTCAAAATTAGTAAACTTACCTAACAGGTCTAAAAATATTGCCATCCTTATTCAACCCCGCACATGAGAAAGGGATAGCAAGACTTTTAGACTTGTCAAATTGGTTAAGTTTAGTAATTTGTACAATAGAATCGACACTAATATGAGAGTATTTTTGTAAAGTGAAACCAAATTATGAATGTAGTCATTCATAATTTTCCTCAACTATCTTTTTTCAAATTAATCGTTCCAGTAGCTTCGGAGCCTATTCAATACAAACAAACAAATCTTTCCTCTTTATAATATTAAGTGTAGATTTGATTTTGATTTTCGGAAACCTTGCGAGCTAAACATGGCACTAGCAAGTAACTACGCAGATACCATTAACATGCTAGAAATAACGGATGTTGTGCGTAATACGCGGTACGCCATCCATTAAATGTCAGCCATCATTATTCTACCATGTAATATTAATGCAATTTACTTACTTACCATAACGTAAAGAGTGTACAACGATAAAATAGTAACCATAGGAAATAGTCATAAACAAGCGCATCTGCTTCTAAACTTAACCCAGGCAGCTAATAAAACAAAACTAACTGAAAAAAAAACAAAAGCGAAATTCGAACAAAGAGGTTCTAACGTCCGAATCAAAAGGGGTCAGTGGTTCCCATGCGCAAAACTGCACAAGTACAAAAAAGTAATTTCAATAACATTTGAATATTACACCTTTCGTTATTAAGACAATAATGTTGCAGAGACTCGTTGAATCCGACATCTGTCTAACCCTTCCGTAGTTTTATTGTTTATAATCGCTAAAGGTGTAGCACAATAGTGCGTTGACACAGTTATAACGGGTCCCCTTGGGCCCTTAGTTAGAGTTAAAACAAAAAATATTGTTAGAGCAGGAACAGGTTTGAATTATCATCTGAATAGACGAAGTGAGATGTTAGTTGGTGAAGTGTTTCTTTCGTATATAGGGTTGACTGCCTTGAGAAACTATTGCAAGGATGCAAAAGTTTTACAAACCATTCTAAAACTAAGTTTTTCAATTACTATATTCGTTAATTATACGTAGACCATAGTATGACGTTGCTTCGTGAATCTAATTTACTGATGACATGTTGCGAAATCAATTATGATGAAAAACTTATTTTCTCACAATAAAAACTAATCAATTGTTTTCTTTTATAATGTATCTGAATTAAATAAGATTTAATATCGAATATGATTTCTTCTTGACACCCCTGTTCTTTTAACCGTATTTTAATTACAGCTTCCTCTTCCCCCAGCGCCTTCAAGATATTGTCCCTGCTTATAATTTATTCATACATTTCATTAGAAATGTTCTACGACCGACGCGGTATGCAAATGTCTATTAAATTCATAGACAAAACACTTTTTTTAATTCAAAAATAGTTTGTCATTGCGTTCCCACCAAACAGGAAATTATGATTTGTTCAGATAAGAAGTGTTTTGTAGAGCGAGTGAAACGTGTCTTTGTTAATATAAAAACACTTTTTTAACTACTTTATGACAAGTATAAAAATTATTGTTCACGGTTAATTTGCATAGTTTTTGTATAATTCGCTTTAATTATCTACGAGTCGGTACGAATGCGGTTCACTTTATGTTTCAACGGAAACCATTATTTAAACGTGAAGTAAATATTGTACAGTAGACATTCATAGTTTTTAATTTATATTTACTGTATTTTAAACAGGTATTAGTTACGCAACCTATTACTTTTGTAAAATATTAGGAAAATAAAATTATTCCCGTTTTTTAACTTACTTATTATACATAAATGATGTACAAAGATATACATTAGTGAGAAAGATAGTACATAATAGTTATGTTACAATATTCCTAATGTATTCCCGTAGTTTATCTTCAGATGTTTAAATGGTCATATGCTTTCATGGCGGTTAGTACATTATGTACACTTCTACACTAATAATATTATAAAGAGGAAAGATTTGTATTTTTGTGGGTTTGTATTGAATAGGCTCCGAAACTACTAAACCTATTTCAAAAATTCTTTCACCTTTAGAAAGCTAAATTATCACTGAGTAACATAGGCTATATATTATACTAGCTGCCCGCCCCGGCTTCGCACGGGTGTACATAATATTTGATAAATGTCTATGCTCCGAAACTAATGTCTACTAGTTAGTTATATTGCTGTGCTCGTTTTAACCGTATCGTATCATATGTTACATTTAAGTTAAGTTAATTAACTGGTGAGCTAAGGGTGTCTCATCTGAAAGCTTTATGATGATATCCTTCACGTGCCCTCAGGTAGTGAAACTGAAGAAGATAGGGCGAAACGGGATTCCTCATTCAAAATTTGATCTGATTCACACAAATAAATAACAAAATCCGTGGTAACAATTGGTTTATAAGCCAAGTAATAGAAATAATTTAAAGCGTTGACTTAAAAAAGTTTAAAGATAATAAATATTATTTTGTTTGTCACAATACATTTAAAAACATATCACTTACGACATTTGTCACTTGTTGCCTGTAATTTATTTGTTGAAAAGGACAGTTTCTAGATAAATTTTAATCAACACCATAAATATAAGATGACTTGCAGTTAATTTAAATCACTTTGTGTACTGGGAATTAACATAACTAGCCGCAAATTGTGTTGGCGATCATAACGCCAATTTAATAAGATTTATGGCATCTCATTTGCAATTTCACCTTGTAATTGCAATGGGACATTTTGAACGCGTCTTGGCTCAAATACTTTCCATTCTAACCAACTTAGTTTCACAATATCAACAGCATGCATACAAAACACAGCTCTATAACAGTGGTTCATAAGACACTGCAATCTAATTTCGTAAGATTTTAACTGTATATGCAACGTACCATAAATGTACGACAAATTTGTATCTGTCAAATGCCTCGTCTTTCACTATGAATTAGCAGGTGTTATTACAATTACTAAGTATTTGAAGTTATATTTAACGATATTAAAGTGGTAATAATAAATCGTTGCAATCAGCTTTTAACATCCGGGGAGCGTTGACAAATTGAACAGAATCCCATTTTTAGAAAATGTGTGTTGTGACATTTTACTATGCAACTATGTAGGTTTTCATTTTCTTAGTACCTTCCGTATTTAGAGTGTTAACTAAGTACTAATGGATGTGGTAAGAATGACAAGGCGAAAAATTGTGATCTCATAATATTTGAATTGATGATGAGTTTATGAAGAAAGCGGTCGACTTAAAATTTTTAGTCAAAATTAAAATAGAAATAATTTATATGGCAAAACAACTTATAACTTGCCGGGTCAGCAAGTTATCTATACTTATAATAAAACTGTAACAGGTTCAATTCTGTACATTGAAGATATTCTGAAAAAAATATTCGGTACTGAACCGAAAACTATTTTTTTTTTCATTTTTGTCTGTCTGTCGGTTTCTTGGCATTTTCTTTTTTTGAATAGATTAAACTGAAAATTGGCACAATTTGAGATCATACTATGAGGTAAAAATATGACTTTTTATCCCGAAATTCAGCACGGCTCCCTTGGGATAGGGGATAAAACTCAAAATGTGTACTAGTAACTCCGAAACGGCTGGATGAAAAAAAGCATTCCACGCGTGCAAAGTCGCGGGCACAGCTAGCTATACATATATGAAGGCTGTGCATATTCTATCATTCATGGCAATGATGCCCTTGAATTTAAAATAATCGCACCTTATACGCGCCGCAATCAACACACAGTCATCCATATAGATTATCCGCAGTACGTATATATGTTCAATTGAAATGCAAGTTGCTGTAGCATGCCATAAATTAATATTAATTGCGGGCATTTACCTCGTGCTGTACCGGGAATAACTGGCGTGTGGTCTTAGGTATAAGCGACAGCGGGTAAAGTAAGTACATAGTTGAGTCGATTCTGTTGTACAAAATCACTAAAGTAAATTGACAGGACTTCATATCTTGCTATCCCTTTCTCATGTGCGGGGTTAAATAAGGATGGCAATACTTTTAGTCAAGAAATTATTTAGTTAATAATAATGATAATAATAATGCTTGGACATTATCACACAGCGCCATCTGGCCCCAAACTAAGCAAAGCTTGTACTATGGGAACCAGTAGCTGATATAATTTTTTTTTTTTTTTTTTGTAAATACATACTTATAATACATACCAAACACCCAAGCGGGTTAATTTATTAGCACTTATATGTTTTTATATTAATATTTTGTCGCTTTCACGCAAAGATGCAGTAAAGTAAGAATAGACTGTTTAAACGTTAATTGCACTCCTCCCCGTGTTACGAACAAAGCGGTCATAATACAAGGCAAAATTAACACTGAAGAATATTTGTATTATACCACTAAGTTGGCATACGTACGGTCCACTTGATGGTAAGTGGTCATCCATAGGAAACCGCTTACTATCACGTGGGCTATATGTTTGTTTGCCACTAGTAGTACAAAATTATATGAAAACTTGGAGCAAGATAATCGCTTCCGCTCATAACTTGCACGTTTCGATCGAGTGTAACTTATACTGACGTACATGCTACTAGTCACGTATACCGCGTACACTATGTAAATAAACACAATAATTGAGCACGTTTATGTACTTAGTAGGTATATAATTAAAGGTTAATAATAATAATAATGCTTGGACATTATCACACAGCGCCATCTGGCCCCAAACTAAGCAAAGCTTGTACTATGGGAACCAGCAGCTGATACAATACTTATATATTTTTTGTTTGTAAATACATACTTATAATACATACCAAACACCCAGACGCAAGGCAAACATATTTGTCACATAAATGTTAGCCCCGACGGGAATCGAACCCGCGACCCCTAGCGCAGCAGTTAGGTATACTAACCACTAGACCAGAGGTCTCGTCAACAACGTTAATAAAATTATAGGAAAAAGTTAAGTTTATTGTGACATCGATCGCGTAAAATAAGGATTAATAAAGTCTTTAAGAGAGGTAGGGCGATTTGGGATTTCCCGTGGGTTATCCCATTTAAATTGGAGCCACCCGTCTGGGGACTGTACCTCCGCCTTAAAGAAGACCGCAGTGAAATAACACTACTTGATGTAGTGTTGTGTTTCTGCGGTAAGTAAGGTTGCCAGTGCTCCACGAGGATACGCTGGGCTATTAGTATTGCTGCTAGCAAAGTGAGTCCTCATCAACAACATGGTTGGCACCCCGTTAGTAATACCCCTGTATTGCTAGCGGCTATAGGCTACGGTGACTGCTTACCATCAGGTGGGCCGTATGCTTGTGTACCACCTTAGTGGTATATAAAATAAAAAGTGTATTTTACTCAGGGATAATATAGCTTTTTATTCGTTTAATATTTTTGATAATATCACTGATAATAATAATATTTGGATATTATTACGCAGCGCCATGACAAAACTTAGATGCGAGGCAAACATGTTTATCACATAAATGTTTGCCCAGGCGGGAATCGAACCCGGGACCCCCAGAGTAGTAGTTAGATGTACTAATTACCAGCGGTCTCGTCATGTTACCCCTCTTCGTTATGGAAATGACTAGCTTCTGCGCGACTATGTCCGTGTTTAGCTTAGAATCTCAGAGGAACCAAAAATTTTCCCGGGATAAAAAGTATCTTATGTATTAATGTCTTATGTATCTATGTGTTAATCCAGGCTATAAACTATCTGTTCAAAATTTCATCCAAATCCGTTGAGTATTTTTTGCGTGAAAGAGTAACAAACAAACATCCATACTCACAAACTTTCGCATTTATAATATTAGTACTGCCGTCATAAGTAAAAAAGACGTATCTGTCATTTAAAAAACTGAGTTACCCACATATTTCGAATCAGCAAATTAGACGCACCTACTATCAGTATTTTTATACCTATTTAGGCTTAATCGAACACAACCCTATAAATCTGACTTGTAAAACATACACTTCTGCTATATTATGAAGTATGTACTAAATAGGATAGACATTTCTGACGTGTAAAAATGGAGGATAGGATAGTAGGAAGTAGGATTTCTTGAAAAGGGACGGAAAAGCATTACGGGTGCTTGTTGTTTTCAATGCCAATGTTGCCAATATAGCGACTTAGCGACCTGGTTGTTCGGAACGTTTCATCTATCTTTTTTTTTTTATACCACTAAGGTGGCAAACAAGCATACGGCCCACCTGATGGTAAGCGGTCACCGTAGCCTATGGACGCTTGCAAAACCAGGGGTATCACTCGCGCGTTGCCGACCCTAAAATCTTTTTAATTTGATCTGAAGTGAGGACACGCAGTAGGTCGTGCATGCATTACTGTGTTCCAGTTTGAAGGGCACTTTAGCTAGCGACATTACTGGGCAAAGAACACTTGTGAAGTAAGGTTTTTTATTGGCACACAAGCATTCAGCCCACCTGATGGTAAGCAGTCACCGTAGCCTATAGCCGCTAGCAATACCAGGGGTATCACTAACGGGTTGCCAACCATGTTGTTAATGACGACTCACTGTGCGAGCAGCAATACTACTAGCCCAGCGTATCCTCGTGGAGCACTGGAAACCTTACTTACCGCAGAAACACAACACTACATCAAGTAGTGTTATTTCACTGCGGTCTTTCGTAAGGTGGAGGTACAGTCACCAGTCAGGCGGCAACAATAAAAAAATGGGAAAACCCACGGGAAATCCCAAATCGCCCTACCTCTCTTAAAAAGGTGTCGAGGTGACGAGCGCGCAGTTACCATTAAAGCTCCTGGGTGGAGCATCTGTTGCGGGCGTGACGCTTACCATCAGACGAGCGACTTGCTCGTCTTGTCAGCTAAAAGTATATAAAAATACACATAAATTTCCTTCATAAAAGACAAAGAGATACGTTCAGCAGATGTTTATAAAGCCGATAGTTATCAAACAGTAAATAGGCAAGGCAGTTCTTCTCTTTGTTACCGCACAACTGTCGGCTAACGATATCAATTTAGTAATACGCTGTGATAATAAACTATGCCTTATCGAATCCTTTATCTTGGTATTAGAACCCTCGAAGCCTATCTTAGCAATCTAGGTATCATTAGACTTGTTTTCGAACACCTGTTTTATTGTTAGCAGGGCTGCCAACTGTAGAACTTTTGTCTCATACATTTTCAATAAAAACCTCGCTTTGAGGGTTCTGAACCCGAAGGGTAACCAACGGAAACCTATTACTAAGACTTCGCTGTCAGTCCGTCTGTCTGTCAGCGGGCTGTATCTCTTGATCCATAATAGGTAGACAGTTGAAATTTTCGCAGAATTCATATTTCAATTATTTTTTTATTTGTTTTATTTTATGTCCCTGGACTATGAGCAGGTGAGTTAAATAGATTTAAGATGCTGAGGGTCGCACTCCAGTGAGCATGTCTTATCCTGGTCTATGCTTGGTATATATTTAAAATGAAAAAGAAATACAAAAGGACTTTCCTAACTAGAAACGTGATTTTTTAGTTTTTTATTTATTTTGCTCTTCTTATCTTCTTAATAATCGCAAAAAATATGAACGACCAAAACAATGGTCATCCAAAGTATCGCGAACGCAATGTCTACCCCGTGAGGGACTTGGCGTGATCATATGTATCGCATTCTATATGTTTGTATTCCAAATATTATGTATTATCTTGTAAATTGAATTAATTCTTACGTAAGTATTTCATTGTTTTTATACAGAAGTCGTTATTTTATTATTTCTTTATTTATATTCAAATTTATTGACACAATGTATGATTTTAAGCAATTGTTTATCCCCCCATACATGACAACTTTACCCCAACCTCCCTTTGTGTATATGTAATTAAAAAAAACTTTAAAAAGTTACAGTGTCAAGTAAATCAGATTGCAAGCGATGCATGAAAAATGACTCCACGTAATTAAAAAAATCAAGTGACAATACTTAATTTAAATTCGAATGTAACAAAAAAATGTGACCCTTTATTTTTGGAATGAAACAAAAGATGTAATACGAATCCACCTTTTGATACTTTTGATTTAAAGCTCAAAGTGCGAGTGCAGCGAGACGAATCGCGACGAAACAAAAGAGTTTTTTTTATAATTTCGCGAATGCCGTTTTCGATTTTTAATTTGAGATACTGGCGCGTTTTTTTTTTGCGGATGACATTCTATTTTTTTTATGGGCTATACAATTTAAATACGAATAAAAGACGTTGCTTTTTTTTATGTGCACTTTCTTAAATTGATGCGCTTTAAAATTTCGTACGCATTTATCGTAATTGTTTACCAGCATACCATTAGACCGAACTTATCGAAAGGCTCTATTTGGTATTTATTTTTAAAATTATAATTCCTATTCAATTACTAAGTTAAAATTATATCTGGAAAATGATTTTGCTAATTAGAAGAGAAACGGTATAAAGTGAACTTATTATAAAAATACATGAACCCAATTTAGATCTTTCATAAAAGTTGCCGAGAATGTCAGCCCGTGTGAGAATGCCACGCGTATTTAAAAACTATTGGTATTAAGTTCTTGTTGTTGGCTATTATTTATTTCGACGTTAGTACGTGACCGGTTGACACATTTTTACAAAGCTATTCCCATTATGTCTTATTATTGTTAATTTTAAAAGCAGCTTTTAAATTATTATTATTATAGCGTGGAATTTAGAAAATTATTATGAAACGAAAACTTTTAATTTTGCCCAAAAAAATCTTTATCGTATCATTTTACGTACTTTGTCTTTTGTTTGATATTTAATTCAACGTTTAGAAATAATCTAAGAAAAAATATTTCGATTTTCGAAAACTATTTTCTCGTAACATGAATTCAAATTTCGTGCGCTTCTGCATTCACACATACATCGACCTCGTCGTGTACGTATAAGGGTTGGTAAAACTGGCAAAAAGTTGTACAACAGCGAGAGGATTGCTACTCGACTACAGATGGCGCTATTTCAGATTAATTTTTGGTTCAATAAATATTGTTCTTTCAGTATTTCTATATAAATCTTTTCGTTATTTTTATAAACATACTAAAGCGATAAATATTAATTTGATAGTACTAATATAGTAAACAATATTTAATGAGTTTCCTCAAATTAAACTAGATGGCGCTACCGGTTACAATTTTAGTCAATGCGAATTAAAAGTTTATTGCCGCTTGACGCTTATTTTGTACGTGAGCTTCGGCTTAAATTGTCTGTTTTGGAATGAAATTACCGCATTACATGTTACGGGGTGAGTTTTAACCATTTATATTCATTTCTAGATGAAGATATACACGGTGGTCTGTTCCAATAAGAACTTAACGTGACACCTATTGGAATTTAATGAACCCATTGGATTTGGAACAACAAATTGGAACATTAAATTTAAATTAGGAACGATTTATGGAATTCTAAATTTAAATGTAAATAATTATTGTTAAAAAGTGTGGGAAAACAAAATTCGATATTGCCAATGAATTGCCTTATAGGGGACTAAACTATGTAGATAAATTGACTTTTATTTTCTTGTAAAGCTAAAACCTGTGCCTAAATTCAGAATTAGAAATATATAGATAACCGAGATAGATAAAATATTGCCTTATAGGCAAGCGTTGGCTATTATTAACTTTTTAAATCACAGTTAATAATATAATATAATATGTAAAAAAAATACATTAGATTCTTTTACAGGAACTCTCTTTGCCTAAATATAATGTAATATTTGTAACATAATAACATTATTAATTAAAACCCTTTATAGGTAAAATAAATTCAATTAAAACAATAATAATTTTTAATTGAGTACCAATGCAGTCGACACATACCTTTATTGATGTCAATATTGAAACATATACCTGTCCTTTTCTCTCAACACGAAAACAAACCAAACGTTTTTTTCAAATACATAATGCTTTCTCTTTTTGTCAAAATGCAGATCCACCCCTTTTTTTAACAAAGCATTTTCTCCATAATGGCAAAAAACGTTGGGTAGGGACATTTTAAACGGTAGTCTGCATTGCTGTTCGTGTTTTGTACTGCGCAGGAGTTGATTAAAAAACTATGTTATTTTGATTTAGTATATTTTGCGTCGTCAGTGATTTTAGTTAAACTTAGTTGCTTTATTACACAAAATGTAAGCTTGGTGCTGTGAAATCTAATTAAGTCCTGTCAAAATGGATGTATTTAGTACCAATGAACGAAGAATGGAGTATTTATTTTAGTTAAATTTTAGTCGAAAAATATGAGGTTGGGCGAATTGGGATCACCCATTAAAAATACTGTTCCATCTTACAGAAGACCGCAGTGAAATAACACTACTCGATGTAGTGTTGTGTTTCTGCGGTAAGGTTGCCAGTGCTCCACGAGGATACGCTGGGCTAGTAGTAATGCTGCACAGTGAGTCCTCATCAACAACAGGTTTGGCAACTCGTTAGTGATACCCCTAGCATTGCTAGCGGCTATAGGCTACGGTGGCTGCTTACCATCATGGGCCGTATGCTTGTGTGCCAGAAGAACTACAAACTAAAATGTCGCATCCATTATCATTTCTACCAATTCTTTAATTCCTATAAATATTGATGCGAATGTGCGTGGCAGAACTCGTGGAAATGTTGCGTACAACGAAGTGAGGCCGGTTTATAAATATCTAGTGTGTATAAGGCGTAGTTTCATTGTAATCGCTGTAGGTGTGTGCGTCTAATTGTGTATATATACTACCACTAAGGTGGCACACAAGCATACGGCCCACCTGATGGTAAGCAGTCACCGTAGCCTATAGCCGCTAGCTATACCAGGGGTATCACTTACGGGGTGCCAACCATGTTGTTGATGAGGACTCACAGTGCTTGCAGCATTACTACTAGCCCAGCGTATCCTCGTGGAGCACTGGCAACCTTACTTACCGCAGAAACACAACACTACATCAAGTAGTGTTATTTCACTGCGGTCTTCTGTAAGGCGGAGGTACAGTCCCCAGTCGGGCGGCTCCAATTTAAATGGGATAACCCACGGGAAATCCCAAATCGCCCTACCTCTCTTTAAAGTTCCATATATATATATATACCTTTTTTATTGGAACTTCGCTCGTTAGATTATAAAATTGATTCATCTCTAACTGAAGTTGATAATGCTAGGTCAGTGCCCTCAATCTATCCTTTGTCCAAACTCGCTACCGTGAACAGATAGAGATCTGTTCGTATGGTCGGCAAACTTACTTACGAGGTTATTTAGTGGTTACTGGAAGTAAAATAAAGCATAGAAAGCCTTAAAAATGCTCCAGAGCAGATTACTGAACACGTATTTTCCCGAAATAATAGAAAGAGGGGTATGGAGTCTATTTATTTAATATTTTCATAATAATTTTAGTACACACAACAACTTAAAAAGAACAAAATTACAAGAAGGAAATAGATAGTACAAGGGCACTGCTTATTTCAAAAGAAATCTCTTCCAGCAGACCCGCGAGAGGAGATGTTAAAAGAAATACAGGCATAGTGTGCGTAGGTTTACATATAACAATAAACATACATATACTACATACTAAGTATACATAAATATTTATGATAGGCATATATAACATATAAATATACTAAATACAAATACATATATACAACTAGGATGAAGAAGAGAGAAAATGATTTTGAACTTGTTTCTTGAACAGTGATATAGTTTTAGACGAACGGATACTAGGCGGAAGAGAATTCTATATACAATCTACTGGACGAACGACTTCAATTTAGACAATCAAAGGAAATTGTTGTCTTGAAATTGTTTAATTTGTTATGTGAGATACAGTGTTTTTTATTTTTTTATATAGGCAACGTATAATGTGATTAATATTGCACGACGTGTTCAACAAAAGTAAATCGAATAATATTTTCAATTATCAAAATGAAGTTTTTTTTCTGGTGATTGGTGTAATGGAGTCAATATACTGTCAGGAAGGACGTTGCCAACCTTCTTGGTGGTTATCCCACCGTACGACGTTGCCAAGAGGATCCTCTCTATTATAAGTACAATTCGTGGGTGACGTAAATTATGTCGGTGACTGTCCCAAACAAAAGCCAATCTAATATGTACTTAACCAATAAGTAGGTGTAATCATACTTAAATATATAACAGATTTTTACTCAAATAATAGATTTTTACTAAATCAATATGTTACCGATACAAAATTAAGATCATTTATTCGGTTCAGGCCCTAATAAGGCACTTATGAGGGTCTAAATTACCACTGGTTCGGAAAAAAGGAGGAGGAGAACCGGTAAGAACAGAAGAAGAATAAAAGAAGAATACCAAATAACAATAAAAAATATTGTCTGTCTGTTTGTTCTAGGTAGGTAATCTACGAAACGGCTTCCCGATTTGAACGAGACTTTCTGTATTTTATTTGTAAAAATATAATATTATGATGGTACTAGGCCATTTTGCTTTTCCACAAAAGGTTAGGTATGCATGATATAATTATGTCTGCTGTACAAGGAGGTCTCACGACGATTGATTGAGGCCTCCGGTGAAAAGCAGGCTGGAACATATTTTGCGCAAAGGATCATCATTGCCATACAGCGGGGCAATGCTGCCAGCCTTCTTGGCACCCTCCCGCGTGACAACAATTTGGGACTAGAGTTTCATTTATTTTAATTTTTATACCAGGTTTTTTCCACGTGTTTTTAAAGGTTTCAGTAACGTCATTATTCAATAAGATACAAAATAAAATATTTTTATACAAGGAAAGTAAATTAACCAGGCTAAAAGTCGTTAGCAATTAGACACCGAATTTCTGCAGTCAGTACCAACAACCAGTAGGCAGATGAGTACTCGTGTTGTGATTTTGAACAATGAGTAAATTGAATAGCTAATCTGATCTTACACACAACAAGGACTCATGTCTAAATAGTTATACAATAAAACTATGTGCTAACCTAACTTAGTGTTAAAACACTTGGAAAATTACTACATAGAACTTTAAAAAGAGACGCTATTGACTTTTTTTGGTCGTGATTTTTTAAGGGAGCAAGTTGTCATCGTCGCCCTGTTGGTAAGCGGTCCTCTTCACTGTACGAACAGAAACACAATGAAGGAGTAGCGTTATCAATAATGCTAGATTTAGACAGTCAAGCTGCGTTCTTGATGGTGGAGGAAACGCCATTAGGAGATCAAACCAGATTGGGATGGATCATTCTATTACGCCTCATTTTTTATGTAAATTACATCACTTTTATAAAACAATTGCCATTATCTACTATATAAAAATAAGTCGGGTTTTCCTTCCTGACGCTATAATTCCAGAACGCACGAACCGATTTCCACGGTTTTGGATTCGTTGGAAAGGTCTCGGGCTCCGTGAGGTTTATAGAAAATTACTTACTAGCTGCCCGCCCCGGCTTCGCACGGGTAGACAAAATATATGTTGATAAATGTCTACCCGTGCGAAGCCGGGGCGGGCCGCTAGTACTTAATATATTTCATTTCAACGACATATCGATAAAAGAATGTAGACATTATTGAAATAAGTTCCAGCTTGCAGTGCAGTGAAGCCAGTGGGTGCACGGGTCACATACCAATAATGCTGCTGGGATCATCACCTGTCACGTTGGGACCTAAATCGATGAGAAATGGGTGAAAAGATTCACGTGACACTTCACACCTCTGTTCTGTCGATAGAAGTGCAATTTATAAGATATAGCGACCTGCCCCGGCTACGCACGATCACTTTATCTATTTAAAAAACGCATCAATATCCGTTGCGTAGCTTCAAAGATCTAAGCATACATAGGGACAGACAGACAGCGGGAAGCGAGTATTTTTCATACTATGTAGTGCAAGAATGTATGCTAAAAGCGCAACAATGCAAGAAAAAATCAGAGGAAGGCAACAATTTAACATTCCAAGATACCATCAGGACAATTAAAGATTAAATTCTCCACGCTGCATAAATTTATTGGCGACACTCAGAGAATTGTTGAAGTCGTGTTTAATGAGCAGACATTCTTACGTCTTTCTTGTTAAGATACACGCGGTATTTCGTGCGGTGGAAGCTATAAGCACTAGCGGAGGGTTGAGTCTTAACTGGCCCCCTACAGAAGCGATAGAGCTGGAGCTCGCCCCTTCATCCCTTTATAAGGAGCGAAGGCTACCGCATTGTCGAGCCCTATATTAATTTCAAAGCGGTGATATCTTAAATTATGTAGCTTGTTTCTCCTATTCCTTGGTGTTGCGAAGGCCTTAGTCTTAGGGAAACTGTTCCTCACACATTGGACCCGAAATGGTCTCACACGGCGCGGTTCCAAAGGAGCATCCTTCCGATCAAATTGTGGAATGAGCTCCCCGCCGTGGATTTTCCAAAGGAGTACAGCATCAGGGTTCATCAAGAAGGGTGTGAGGAGTTTGCTGCAGGGTCGGCAACGCGCAAATTATACCCCTGGTGTTGCACCTTAGTGGTATAAAAACACTCTCTGATGACAATAAGCAATATACCACCGATGATGTAGAGATTTTTTTTATTGTAACTATGTTTGCCACGCTTTTAGTTAAAGCTTGTTTAACTTCACTCCTCATACAAGTACCATACATGTAAATATAAATATGAATTTCAATTGTTTATGAGTAAAATACAGTAATGTTTCTTATACCTCACACCACACCGTTCGGGTCAGATGTCAAAGTGTCCAAGTCCTGTGTGGTAGATTTAAGTGCATCATATTGGTAGGTATGCAAGTAATTTGATCTTACGATAAGGGAATGGTAAATACACACTCTTAAACCAATGATAAAGTTAAGAGAGGTAGGGCGATTTGGGACTTCCAGTGGGTTTTCTCATTTAAATTGGAGCCGCCCGACTGGGGACTGTACTTCGACCTGACAGAAGTCCGCAGTGAAATAACACTACTTGATGTAGTATTGTGTTTCTGCGGTAAGTAAGGTTGCCAGTATTTCACGAGGATACGCTGCGCTAGTAGTAATGCTGCTAGTACTTAGCAAGTGCTTACCATCAGGTGGGCCGTATGCTTGTGTGTCACCGTAGAGATACAAAAAAAGTGAATGTAAGTGAGCATAAAAATATAATCACTACTGATAGCTATTTATATTTATCGATTACTTAATATAATGTAGGGCAATAATAAATATGTTAAAGTATGAGAAACGCCATCTATGATTTGTGTTTATTCACTATGGCAACATTTAACGGAAGCATAAAAATGGCGCTTGTAGTCATAATGAGTGTATAAAAACGATTGTAAAGAGGGTACCGCTCTCTGTTCTATTCGCAAATTCGTTGAATAAACTTGCTGTGTAAAAACTATCTTGAAGTTTGAAAAATAAACTCTAACAGTTCAGAAGTGGGATAGAAAGGCAATATTTTTTTTTTCTGTTTTGCTTTTCCAAAAGTGCTTACGTTCCACTATGAGCCGTCGACGACATCCTGTGATGTACTCTTCTGAGGAAGAAGAGCCTCCTGATGACCCCGTGCCGACCAAAAAGCCAAGAAAACCAAGAACCTCACGACCTAATAATGCGGACCGGCTAACTCGATTGGAAAATATGTTACAAGATATAATCAAGCAGAAAAAGGACACACAACCAGTCTGAGCCCGGTCCTTCGCGGACGAATTTAATCGACGTGTCGGATGCCCAGGGAGATTCTTCACGCCATCCAACCGCTTCAGGTACACATTCAACTATTTTACCTCAGACAACATCCGCTACGAATCCAATGTTAATGGGACTAAATAATCGTCGACCATTATGCCATGACATAAATAAGTCAACTACCCCCAGTTTTGAAAATAATCTGAGATTCCTAGGAAAACCGGAAAACGTTACGATAAGTTTAAGACTCATGTCAAGAGTTTTGATAAATAAAGCCTATTATAAAATTAATGATTATGTAAATGATAAAAATGCTTGGAATATATAGACTCACTCTGCACAAGTGGCTCCCCGCTCCTGGTAATTGTAATAGTTGGAATATGTATTTCATGAAAGCAGTGACAAAACCAACTTGGTAGCTTTCATTTTGATATTTGTAATTTCATACCAATGTCTAGAAGAATTTTGTTACAAATTGTTATATAATGATTGTTAAATGCAAGGAAGGACAGAGCACTGAGTTTCTTGCCGGTTCTTCTCAGGTGGCTTTTTTTTTTCCGAACCGGTGGTGGTTTAGACCTTCATAAGAGCCTTGTTAGGGCCTAAACTGAATAAATGATTTTTGATTTTGATTTTGACGTGCCTAAGTTTGATGGCGATTCTAATACCTTATCTGTTCACACATGGTTGCACCGGCTGGAGTCCCTAGCCAAAATATACGGCTGGGATGAGAAAACGCTGATCTACCACATGACCGCTAGTCTGGAGGGGAACGCGTTGCTGTGGTTTGGACACCAACAAGACATCGACGTTTCGTGGGAGGAATGGAAGAAACGACTAGCGGATTTCTTCCCGGCTGGACGAGGACTGGCAGCAAAACTCCACGACTTCGTAACCGTGACAAAGCGCAAGGATGAACGGGTAATAGATTTTTATTATAAAAAGTTAGCTCAAGCGGAAAGTAATACGGTTGAATTAGCTAAGAAGACAAAAGATAGGTACGATAAAAATAGAATTGCTAGCATTAAGTATCAGATAGGTGACCTGGTTCAAATTCAGAGATGTATTATAAAAAAAGGATTAACTAGTGGCAAACTGGTTGATAAATATGCGGGTCCCTATAAAGTTATAAATGTATTTGACAACGATAGATACAGAGTTACATCCTTGAATAAAAGAGGTAGAAAATACAACAACGTTATAGCTTCAGATAGAATGAAGAAGTTTACAGTACAGACAATGAGTGATAGTGAGAGTTCGGACGAAAAGGAGAGCTTAAATTATAGCGTTGTATTTTATACTTCGGTAGTGAGATTTTGTAAATATTTAATTAATGAGGCATTATGTAAGAGTTAAAAAAAATTATACAACTTTTTGTACTGGAATTATTGTTATGATGATATAATAGAAATCACAAACTAACTGCTAAGGTTATAAAGATCACCTTGGTGTGTCCGGTGGTCCATCATGTTAGGGTGACTCTTTGCAGGTGTGTCCCAAAGGGCTCTCTCGCATGGTAATGAAACCAGGGTGTGTCCCATTACATAACCATTGCTTAACAGGGTGTGTCCCGTAATGATTATGTAAGAAACAAAATAAATGAAACAATAAAACAATAACAATATCAATTTAATAAGTTGCAATACTAGACTATGTGCTGCTATGAATTATTTTATGTTTTACAGTTGATTATTATTCATAGTATAAAATAATAATAATTGCTTAGTATAGTATTTATCAGGTATATTTTCACGATCATTCCGTAGAACTTATTTTTATTATTATTATTCTTTTTTCTCATTTCTAATAAGCTAATAATTGTAATTACGAGGTCGTAATTTGATTGTCAGGAAAGGCCGAGTGATAGCTATTTATATTTATCGATTACTTAATATAATGTAGGGCAATAATAAATATGTTAAAGTATGAGAAACGCCATCTATGATTTGTGTTTATTCACTATGGCAACATTTAACGGAAGCATAAAAATGGCGCTTGTAGTCATAATGAGTGTATAAAAACGATTGTAAAGAGGGTACCGCTCTCTGTTCTATTCGCAAATTCGTTGAATAAACTTGCTGTGTAAAAACTATCTTGAAGTTTGAAAAATAAACTCTAACACTACATAGACCAGAATTACACGAAGGACAGATGGCAACGCTAAACATATAATACGCTAACATATTTATATGTTTCCGCGCGGATGGAGTTGCAGCCAAAAGCTAGTCACACTAACATAATATCACGCAAATATTATTAATGCAAAAGTTTGTGTGCCTGTGTGTTTGTACCTACCCTCTTCACGAAGGAACGCCTGACCGTATTTGTATAAAATTTAGAATGGAGATACCTTATACACACAGGATATTCTTAACTCGAATTTTGTTCTAGGTTCTGAGTTTCATGCCAGTTCTACTCTGGTGGCTTTAATTTAGACCTTTATAAGTGTCTTATCTTTTTGATTTTGATTTAGGATAAAAGTAACTAGGTACTAGATGAATAAATAACGATTACTTACGAAATAAATTTCACCATCCAAAAGGTACCAACTAATTAAAATTTAAGTACACCGCAATAAAAACGTAAACTGGACGTGCGAACAGTAATTTCAACATAACTACCATGTTTAACGTAAAGCTGTGCAATTCAAACAATGCGTAGGCGCAGGTAACGAGCACAGAGTAGATTTATTAACGAGATTACACATCTGCACGTTTTATTACTCTGTGACCGGCTGTAATTGGCCGGAAGAGGGATTTACGTAGAATATTTAAGATTAGTTTTTAATAGGTATTTTATTGTTAAAGCTTAAACTGATCCCCACTTAGGGTCGGCAACGCGGGTGACTCTCCATAGGCTACGGTAACCGCTTACCATCAGACAGGCCGTATTTCTTAAATGCCATCTTTTAGTACCTAAAACAATATTTTTTGGGTAGAGTGACACCCCTAGTGTGACAAGTGTCTGTGGCATAAGGTAACCGCTTACCATCAAGGGCCGTATGCTTGTTTGCCGCCTTGGTGGAATAAACAAAAATGACGACCTGGATGCAATAGTCTAGTAATTGTCAATCGTTCTTCAGACACTTATCGATACATCACTAGTTGAGTTAAACATAATCTTATAAATGAACCATAAGGCTCATTAAGCTTGAAGACTTAGGCAGTGTTGCCATCTTAATGTTAGAACATTGACCTAAATAGTTGTTAATAATCAGCTTGTTTATCATTTAGACTATATACCGATATTATATACTATGACTATTGCAAGATTATCAAACAATTTCTGCCAACGACTTGTGATATTGCATAATAATTTTATTCGGGCCGTGATCAGTCTTTTCACGTCACTGCATTTTTTAGACTTGTAACTTCTTTTAAGTAATGTAACGAAAGACTGGTCGTTAACACCAAATTTCCCTAAAAAAATACAAGTAATCCAATTCCAAATTCGAATTCATTCGAACGTTTCAAATTTCTCCCGCGAATCGAATACAAAGTGCGTTCAACCCTCGAACGCCAAGTCAAATATTGCAATGCATCGAGCACGCAACATGACACAGAAAATCATAAGAAGTCATTAGGCATTCGAGCGTACGCCTTGCGGACCCTAATTTCGTTGCAAAGACCGAATAACTCCCATACACCACGTTTGCAAAAGCATTTTTGATGATAAATACGCCGAGCTACATTAGTCTTTATAACGTAAACTTTACAGTTGACATTCTAATGAGTCGTGTTTGTGACAATCGCTCACATATAGGATCGACGGGCAAGCAAAATTGAGCTTTATCTTGAATGTTTACAGCTGGAAATGGAATGGTATGTGTACAGTCAACAAAAACACACGCGGAAGAGAAAAAATCGGGCATCTTTTTGCGTCGTCCCCTCGCCCCCTAAGCCCAGTGGGGGTGTGGGGTGAAGAAAAATCCGCGCGGCTGTAGGGTGGGTTACACCCTGCAGTAGTTTTTCGTTGGAATCACGCGTTCACGACATGCTCGTATTGATTTTCCAGCACATGCTCCCGTTCAGGTGGTGTAGCCGCATTTTTAAAGGTTTTGATCTGGCCGTGTTTTCGCATAATGCGACGTTCGACGGGTTTCATTTTGTTCTATTTTTAAAAATGTTTTGTTTTACGCGAAGATCATTCCTTTCTACGTTCTATTTTTGAAAATTATTTATATGCAGAAAGTTTAGATGCGTTTTCTTTTTAAATACGTTTTAAATACATTGCAATTACTTCAAACATTTATAAACAATATTGTCATATGGATGGATCATGATGTTAATAAATAAATAAAAAATACCCACAATAAAACTGTTGCTTGAAGCTATGCGATTGCAGATTTGCATTAGAAAATGTACTTAAAGGATACATTATTAGTACCTAGCTAGAATGTTGCTTGGTTTTAACTCGGGTTTCCCTTGTTGAAATTAATCCTTCCCATTTCAGACTATACCAGTAAACTAAGTGGGAACAACGAATTAATGTATTTACGATTGAATAACAGACAAAAAATAAATAACTAAATTTATAAATAAAATTACACTTGAGTGTTGTAGCTGAGCTAAGATTAACAAAGAAACATTCTATAAATAAAATCGTGTTTTAAAATTTGAATTTGGAATGCGAAGCTCCAAAGTCGGTTAGGCTACTCTCCCACAGGATGTGCAAACATTATGCAAATGACGTAAAGGTGTGAAAGATTAACATCTTATTATGATTCGGCGATTAGTTCCGAACACTCGTGTTTGTTCGCGATTCGATGCGGCCCGGTGCGGTGTGGAGACACCTTTATGGTGCTTTGCATAACTTGATGAAATATTGTTTTAGATTTAACCCTTTATTGAAAAACTTTGAATAGTTGAATTGATTCAGGTTTTACTTTGCGGAAATTCATATTTATAGAATACAAAATATATTATAATTTGCTTTGTCCGCTTAATGAGTGTGATACGGTCGAACGGCCTGCGCCCAGGTGAGCTCAGCCGTGGTTTCTTCCGACACGTGTTTCAGGACTTCCACGTCCCATCATCAGGGTGCCGCCGCGTTGGTCGAGCAGCGTGATGTCACATCGAGGTCTGGATGCTGGAGCAGCGCCGCATCCAGCATCCAGACCTCGATGTGACATCACGCTGCTCGACCAACGCGGCGGCACCCTGATGATGGGACGTGGAAGTCCTGAAACACGTGTCGGAAGAAACCACGGCTGAGCTCACCTGGGCGCAGGCCGTTCGACCGTATCACACTCATTAAGCGGACAAAGCAAATTATAATATATTTTGTATTCTATAACTTTGAATAGTGTTGGTTTAACTACGGGTATCTTTAGTCTGTGGTTCGCTGTTTAGCCGATTTCAAAAAAGGAGGTTCCAATTTACAAGATATCATAATTAGATTAGTATTCATATGAATTAAGTACCTTTATTTATTTTACAGTAAATATTTTAATACGGCGAATTTATGACATGTAATTTCTCTAGCTTTCCTGCCATCTGGAAACTGTTACTGTAAATGCGCTATTCGATTCGACCAATGAGCGCGCGCGGCGGTATAGTTCTCCGTCAGATGTCAGATGGTAGACACCATATGCCACTATTGTAAGGCTAAGACAACATTGCGTTATCAATTATTTTGATAAATCAAATACCTGATAATAATAAAAAAAACAGTAGATAAATTGTCAAATAGCACATGTTAGTAGTACTTACACATACGCATGAGTCAATCATTTTAATTATTCATACCGTTAATACGAATCTTACACGTATTCTATCAATAACTATAAATAGGGAAAGAAATAGAAGTCTTAATGCAAAGAGATTTAAGTACAAAATAACTTGGAACAAAGTACGACGGTTCGAAATGAATGTGACGGGACAAAAAGGTACTCTTTGTTTCGACCCAACGATTTTGTTCTCAATTTAAATATTTTATGCCAGTGTGACAATAGAGGACAAATAAAAAAACCGGTACTTGTAACTGTAAAAAATTAAATATAGAATTATGACGGTTGCCTTTTGTCTTTTAATTTATGTAAATGCAGCGCGGATGTGATGCGGCACGGAAGTTGGACCTTGATTCTACCTTTTTTATGTTGTTTAGGTATACGTATAAGTTGTATATAGTCACTAGCGAGCTAACTCTTTTTAAAGAATACCACAAACCACATCAAAATCGGAAAAGTGTTTTTTGAGAAAATCGCGGACGTACGAACACCTGATCGAATATAGAACCTCATTTTTAGAAGTCGGTTAATTAAGGCAGTTATTAAAACATGACAAAATCACTAATTAATTGTATCCCCATTCTGGGTAAACTTACAGAAATTTAAAAAATATCTTATTTATTATTAACTTATAAAAAAACAATAATTAACCGATTGTTTTCATGGCCTACTCTTCATACTTTGGGATGGAATGTCAAATACATATAATGAAAACTGATTTTCTAAATTTTGTATCGTTTTACGGATAAAAAGCGGAATTTCCAGGAAATCCATGCTGACTGAGTGCCGGCCTACATCAAAAAAGGAAAATATAAATCTTCACGCCTTCCCACAAGGGTCCCCGAAGGGGTTGGCAGAGGTGTTGCAACACGCAGTTTACACCGAAGCTA
This sequence comes from Falcaria lacertinaria, assembly GCA_951449985.1. Lineage (NCBI taxonomy): Eukaryota > Metazoa > Arthropoda > Insecta > Lepidoptera > Drepanidae > Falcaria > Falcaria lacertinaria. The sequence continues at coordinate 8,398,076 of OX602120.1, read as the reverse complement.
ATTTGGTGCCAACGTGACAGATGGTGAGTCCGTCGCCGTCTCTTAGACACTACATACGTCATTGAATTTCTTCTCAGACGTATGAAGGTTTCCTCACGATGTTTTCCATCACCGTAAACTTATTGGTACAGACCGGTGGGATTCGAACTTGCGTCGCTGGAATAGCAGACAACGCTTCATACCACAAGGCCACCACGGCTCTATCAAAGTAACCTATTACCTACGATGAAACTGCCTGCACAAAAGAAAGACACCTAAAAGTACATTCCCCAGACATCTTAAGTCGCAAAGACATAGCAATATTTCAGCGTTTATTCACAAACGATTAACCTGCATTATAGCAGTCTGGACGAAAGAAAAGAGACTGCTTTTCTTTTATTGCGGCTAAAGATGGTCTTTACAGAGAACGGAAAGCGTCGTAAAATCTACATGACAGTAAATATTTTAGTGTTGTTTTGTTTCTGAATTTATGTGGAAAGTTTTACATTTTGAAGCACTTTAAAATGTTACTCATTGGTGATAAGCAACATAGTTTGTTTATTTCCTGTGTTACTTTTAAACGTATTTTAAAATAAGAACAAATAAATAAAATATTTGCATAAATGACTTATTTTAAAATAGGAATAATAAAACTACAATAATTATTTTACTGGAATTAATTTCTTCGTTCCATTAAGGTTTGTTTCCTATTTCCAATTTAGAATTGGTATTATTTTATACAGCCTAAATTAAATATATTTATTTGTAAGGATAGTGATTTGCAAAATTAACTACTAGTAAATAGTTTCCCTATTATATATGTATTGTTAGTTTCAGAGATACAGAACTAAATTCTACAAGCTTTCGTTTATCTTGCAATGTTTAAAATTTAAATTGTTTGTTTATGTCAAATCGTGCAATTTGATCAACTTCCACTTATCCTGCGGAGTAGATTTTTTTCATGTTGATTCAGTTAACAATGCATTTTATTGTAAGTAAGCAACCTGAATCGATATCCAGGTAGAGCTGCAGTTAAAGGAACTTTGGCTTTTTTCAACAGCACAGACACAATGTGTTGGTACGCATTTTATTACGATAGCCAGTTTTAAGTTTACTATAACATGGTTGCTGCAGGATTGGTTGCCTCCTCAGTGGTAATTTGACACATGGAATGTTATTGTAACACGGACGAAGCGCGCACTCGTCATTGTTTTGTTATTGATATAATTATAAGTAAACATGATTTTTATGTATGTACTTCTAAATATATAAAATTTTTTGATTGGTATTATTGTAAAAAAATGTTTTAAGAGGGGGAATATTGTAGGGTTTATATTGTGTCAGCAATTTATGTAAGCCTGCCGCCAGGCGCCAACACACTGTGTGATCACTCGTTCTGTGACACTATAGACTGTCAGACGTGTCAATAAATATTTACTAGAGAATGATAACTATCATTTAAAAGACTCTCATATGACAGGTACCTATTAGTATATACTGTGAGAACAGTACCTAAACAACCCGTAGATTGTTTTTATTGACCGATGAAGATTTCTTGGGGAACTATTTCCCTTGCATGGCATGCATTTATTTAATTTTACTTAATTATTTTTATATTCGGTTGAAGTTGGGAGTCACATACAAAGCGGCTTGTTAGTCAAATTCATTAAATAAATCAATGTAAAGTCAAACGAATAATTCGCAAACAACAATAAATTATGAATGCAACATTCGATTTGAATTGAATACTACAATCGTTAATTTATTCAAAACCCCTATTTTATGATCTGCCAACTATGTGAGAAGTCATTGTTTATTTTTATTTTAGTTTATAGTCGATTGTTATTTGATTCATGATCGATAAACTGAATGATGGGCCATTGTTATTTTAATTAATGCAATTAATCTAGGAATTTATGTTTTTATCAATAATAATAAAGTTTTACTATGAAGTTCGAGTACCTGCATTATTCATAAGTATTTAAATTTAGTTAATAAATCAACTACCTACCTGTAATTTTGAATTTCGAAGGTGCGAAAGCAATTAAAAGAGGATGAGAAAAAGAAACTTGAACATGGAATTCGTTTTTTTTCTACATTCTTAGCGGGTCCACTAGTTTTATATATATTATCTTACTAGGCCTTAGGAAAGACCGTACGTGAGAATCATCTTCACAATATATCACCTCTTTATAATGGGTTGAATATATTACCGACCATACAACTCTAAATATGACACGCCGAACGAAAATATTTGATCTCATTACGCAAACACGCAACGAAAGGAGAATCAATAAAATGCTCTTCATTGTAATCTGTGTGAAAAGTTACTGCGCTTCACCCTTGCGTGCTTTAAAAATAAGAATATGCAAAACAGACGCATCTTCGATTCAACATTCGATATTCAAATAAGTTAGGCAACATTTTCTCAATTCTGACACCGGCAAGAATGGACAACCCCTTTCTATTCCATATTCAAATTAGGCATCCATAGACACTATTTTTAAGGAATAATTTGAATGTAAAAGGTTTTATCTTAATAAGATCCTAATGTATTCATAGATTGTCTTCGTGAGAACGGAAGATCGTGAGAAATTCGTCTTTGTTGTCTAATCGATGGGGCTTAGTATTATGGAAAGCTGTGTCAACATTCCGAATGATATGGTAATTACTGCTTTTGTAGAAATCGATAAGTTCGATCGACTTCTATTGTGGAAAGTGTTGGCAACATCGACTTACTAATGCTTGGGGCTGGAAAAGTCTACCTTACTTTTATACATTAGATTTTAAGAATAGAGTCGATACTCGGCACCTACATAATCATTGCAGTATTGCATTTTTATCTATACATATTATGTTTAACAAAAATCATAAAAAAATCTATTTTTAAGTTAGAATGTCCTTATACCAGGGCATATATTAATTAGGTGGACCAAAGAAAGAGTAAATCATTTTTTAAATTCTCTAATTGCCTTCTTCATTTGATTACCAAAAGGCTTTGTCCTTTCAGGTTGAGGTGAGCATAGAGTCTTTCGTAACGATAAAGCTGGCCAGCTAGAATAATAATATTAAAGTTTTAAAATACCTAAAAAAAATATAAAACATTTCGTATTAAGAACGACTGCAGTGAGCGAACGTCTTCAACCCTTCCGCGTCTATGTATTCAAATTTAAATTTTGTCCCCCTTGTGTCAGTCTGGCAGGTGTACTTGTCTTTTGAAAGAATTTCCGTCTATGCTGTGTTATAGAGATGAAAACAAACTTTGTCTATTTAGTTCGGGTCATTTGTAAAAGTTTGTGAATGGGCAAGGAAGTTGTAATCTACCATCGGGGTAATCTACGTTTCTTTTATATATATTTTTTTAATCATGAAACGTCTACTAGTATTTCGACTCTATTTATAAAAGACGAGTAGACAAGCAAAAAGTCAAGTATTTATTTTCTTGAAACAAGAAACAAAAAAATCGTTAAAATTCTCTAACTCAGAAAACACGGTTCTCAAATATCTCAGAGTTGTAACGTTCTTTCATAAAAAAATCGACTTCATTCCTGCATGTTATTATAATACTGTGTTATTTTAAAATAATACAACACCTGGGTCTCAGAGACCGGTTGTGATTGTCGCATCCGCGCCTGATTTGCATGCGAAGGGTTAATTCTTCGCGATTATTTGAGCTCACGCATATTTTTAATTGTTCAAGGGTACGTAATGTATTCGCTTTTTAAATGCAGATACGACACGCTCAGATTTTGAGAACAGAACAGATTCAGTTTAACACAGAGTTTTGTTGAGAGAGGATCGCAGGATTTGATTCGAATTGAATACGTTATTTTTAATTATAAAAAAAATTTACAATATTTTTGTAGTGCGACGTAAAGTTTCGGAATTACAAATAATGAAGTATCTACATTCAGTGTGTTGTGTTGGTTGATGTAAGTAAATAATTAAATATGTATGCAAATATATGTATGACTTGGATAAAGGGGTTATTTCCGCAATCCCCATTTCTCCCCATCGATGGTGATTTATATTTGTTAAAAAAAAAACCAGAAATATTAAGACTTACTAAACATAGCTGAACTCAAAAATATTAATGTTGACCCAAGTCGAAGTACCTACCTTACTACCTTATTTTTAAGTAATAATAGATATAATTATGTAGAATTGTAAATTTAGTTAACAATTTATATTACAATATTTATTTCCTAAATTATCACGACACTGGTATACATCGATAATAAATAATTCCATTTTCAAAAACTAATTTTCAAAATTCGAATCCGCAGAGCGGGCGGCGGTGACGTACCATGGCCCATGCATCACGGATAATGATTGGATTTGCCCCGCCTTCGTCATCAATCACAAGCAACGAGTGACGCGATGTGGGTGGCGCGACCACCAACGATTGACGACCCCTGACTTCGTTCCAAGTTTTACCTTCTCCAACGCAATTTTCTAAGGAGAAATGGGCAGAGAGGCTCAACCTTTTCTGGACGTAGTTCTCAAGGGTGGAACGTTATTTCGCGAAGCCATTGTGTCTTGTTAGACCGATGGTAATGTCTTGGATGGTTGGATGTAAGTAAATTATGTTTTTTTTTGTCGTATACGGGGGTGTGTATCTAGTTTGGCGCGTGCAATCTTTATAGGGGCGGGAAAATGTCGTAAAAATCTATAGTGTGCGTTTTTAGCCTGTAAGTAAACTCACATCTATTGCAAGACTTGTGACCGACCGATCATTTTCCCGTGGTAGATTGTTAAGAGTATTCTTTACATAAATTCGATTATCAGAACCCATGGGCCCAGAATGGGACCAGTGCATATTCTAATTTGCTCACCTACACATTTATTCAAAAGAGTTCCTAACCTTCTTTTAAAAAAATATAAATAATTTCTACCGCATCTATTTGGCAGAGTGGAGAAAAATCATCCGGCGGGGGGTTGTAATCTCTACGGAGGGGGGAGGGGGAGGTAGGCCGAAATTGAGACGATGTAAGAAGATTACCGGTTGATGTATTACGTGACGGCAACTCACCTAGGAAAGTATCGTTGCCATAAATTAGAAAATAATTTAAAAGTATTTCTTGCCTAAAAGAATTTGCAATATTATATTTATATTATAGCTAAGGGATCATAATTACAATTTAATTTATTTCTCATTCAGCGTTCGTATTATGAATTTGTTCAGTATTCGCATATTTGAATATCGAATAACGTTTCTTTTTGTGCCTTAGATGTATTATATTGTGCCTACTTACTTAAATATTTTAAGATAAGTTTTATCTCATATTTCGAGGCATTCCATTTTCGAAATATAATAAAATTTGTTCTAAAAACAAATTTAGTTGCGTTCGAAACTTATAGACTAAACAAGTGTGAAAAATCGCCCATCAAACGTACGACCGAAAAACTTTTCTTTATACCGAAACATAACCAATATTTCATTGAAAGTATAAAGTTACGCACGTGCATGATATATGTGTCTACGTAATAGGTATATGTATGTTAGCTTCTATACATATGTAGGTATTCGGTATACATAGCTATAGGTGGATGGAAGCCACAAATCACCGAGATGCAATATCTTTTAGAAAAATATATACCAAGAGTTGCGCACACCTGACTTTAGTATTTATGTATGGATTTATAAGGAATCGTGTATGAATATATAAAAATAATGACGTCGAATATTTTTTATAGAACTGTTAAATTAATTCTTGGTGGTACTAGTAGGAATCTACGCAGTTCGCAGTAAGTTTTGCTGCTAGAAGTAGGGAACTAGGGGATGTAACACATTAAAAAATCGGTTAGAATATGGAGGTTGATGTGGGAAGCAACATTTTCAAGCCAATTCGATTCGAAGTGCCGGCGACCAGGCGAGACGCCTTCCATCAGACAAAATAATTTATATTTACCACACTTGGTATAAATAGTGCTTGCTTGGACATTGCTATAGAGCGCCAAAGCTAGATAAAATACCTTCCACTTAAAAAATAGCCGTGAAACATGAAGTCGCAGGCAGTAGCTCGTACTGAATAAGAAGAAAATGGAAGTTTTGAATTCAAATGTAAGAACTTGTTCCATTCTGCATTCGCCCTAGCTACGAGCTAAGGCGCCCATTTCCATACATATGAGGCGGACACCACACCACGGAGTCGCTACGGCTCGCTACGCCTTTGTTCACTTTGGATCCTACCTTGGATCACTTTGCCAACGTCTCATATTAAGGTCTTCCGAAATGCTATGTCTAAATACCAAGTTTAAATAATAATATTGACAGCGTTCTAACTTCAAAATAAGAAAATAAATGTAATCGTTGTTTCTAAATTTAAATTATGATAATAAACTAACGTAGATTTTGACGACGTTCGAAATATAAATAAATTTATTATTATTGATGATTTAAAAACAGTCTATTGATTAACATTATTTTAGATCTCAAGGCTAGACCACAACTTTTATAAATATTTTTCTCTAATTTGGATGAAAATAGACAGCATCAATATTTTTAATACGGTTATTTATCCAAAAGTTAATGTTTGCTAAAACGCCAAAGTAATACAGCGAACATTTCTGTTTACAATATCCTACTGTATATTCGTAAATGTAAACATAAAAGATGGTTATGTAAACAAACGCTCAATTCAATTATATCAAGTTGAAACCTTCTTATATAAGACTTCTTGGCAAACAATTCCGCTAAATGGATATAAGTAATATAACACAAGAGTGGTGTAAGTCAATATATCACTTGGCGTCACGGCGCGGCGCATGCGGCTGACACGAAAATATTGCGATGCATCAAAACTGCCGAGCGGGGAAAGAACTCGCCTTAAACATTGCTGCGCAAGTAAAGAGAGTTGAGCGTATCCATATAAAAACTGATCATAAAAAAAATGACTTCACGTTTTTAATATGGCAGTTTTTTCCATCGCCATCGATTTCCCCCATTGTTGGGGATTACCAAGTTAAGCCTGTTCCGGTTGTAAAACTGAATATTTAGAAATTATTAGAGGTCTGTCAGATTAGATGGCAGTTGTGTAAAAATCCAGCTACATCGGGTTAAATCTAGTGCCGACCACAACAGTTTGTGATAAGGCCAGGGCGAAAAAGATGGTTACTCGGATGATTCGCTTCAATAACTTTGCATGTGGCAATTAAAATCACATTATCCCTTACGTATCCGCCGTGGTTTTCCCCTAGAAGTACAGCATGGGGCTCTGCAAGAAGTGTGTTAAGAAACTTCTGATGCCCTTGGTGTTGCAAGCGTCCATTGGCTACAGTAGACATCAGGCGGGCCGTGTGATTGTTTGCCACCTTAGTGGTATATAATAAATCACCAACAAAAGATATTTAATCTTTTTAAGATACGTTTATATTTGAGCCTTTGCCTACGAATCATTGCATTGTATTTATCATCTGGAAAAGATAGTATATTAAACCCAGCACAATGCTGAAACACACCAAAACATAAACGTAGTTTATTGAATGCAACCTTTAGTAAGGCAGTATTAAATTGACTTCCGACGCCTCAACTTATGACTTGTGCTACCAAACAATACTTTAAGAGAAGCGAGGGTGGATTGTGCCCTGAAAAATGTACCGCGGAGTTTCCTGCGATGAGTCGTATATCTTGTCATGATATACCTATATGTTTATATACATATGTACTTGTATATCTTTCTACTAGGATACGTCCTTATTGTATGCTGGCTAGATGGCTACCGTCAAGGCTCGAGCACCGACGCAGAATTGCCTGCCTCTCGGTTTTCTATCGAATACATTTTGGATGGTGCACAAGAACTTCACGACTTAGTTCCTCCATCACCTGTCCGACATCGGACTACTAGGCGTGGGGAGAGCTTTCACCGCTACGTTGTGGACATACCACCAAGCACTAAGCGTTTTGCGTTATCTTTTATAATGCGTACAGCACAGGACTGGAATTCTCTCCCTTCAGTATTCCCTGAATCCTACAACCTGGGACTCTTTAAGACTAGAGTGAATAGGCTACTAACGGGCAAGCGAGCCCCACCTTCGACCACATCTTCACTTGCCATCAGGTGAGATCGTGGTCAATCGCTGATCCGTGATAAAAAAATAAAAACGGCTATGTAGGTAGCGAAATTTCCGGGCAAGCCTTATAAACTCAGATCTCGAGCTGATGAACGCTTACTTCTCAACTTCGCATGGATACATATCATCACCCCAAGTCCTTCACAGGGTAGGCAGAGATTAGAGAGCGATATTTCTTGCCTCTTGATTAATAAATCGCTTCATACATGGCCGGCTTCGAGTACTCTTTACCTTTGCATCTTTGATAATTTGATATAGAATAGAAAGTTACAGCTTGGTTATCTTTTGCTCAATTTCGTCTTTTTTCATTAGATTTTGTAATTTTTGTTCATTAATACAGTTTAAAGTTTTAGGGAAATAGTGTTACCCACTGGTAATTACCAACCATAATGTAATAAGATTTATATAACATTAAATAAATATCTCAACGCCTTCCCACAAGGTTGCCGAAGAGGTAGGCAGAGGTGTTACAACGCCAGCTTACCACCAAAGATAATTAGGTACTAACGAGACAGATGGTGAGTCCGTCGCCGTTTTTTAGCCACTACATACGTCCTTGATTTTCTTCTCAGACGTATGCATGTTTCCTCACGATGTTTTCCTTCACCGTAAAGCTTGTGGTGTGACAAATCACTGCACCTAAGTTTGAAAAACTCATTGGTACAAACCGGTGGGATTGGAACTTGCAGCGTTGGAATAGCAGGCAACGCTTTATACCACACGACTGCTACGGTTCATAACAGTAAATATTGCTGTTTATGTCAGTAATGCGAGTGAAGTTGCGGGTAAAACTAAGTAAGCGCTTATACTTACAAAATTCCACATTTACACCTGTCTGCCTTATAAATTGCATAGGAGGAGAAACTCTCAAACATCTATTGAAAAGCCGAAACAAGGGGGGTTACCCCCCACCCCTCGGCACCCCACCCCCGCTTTCTTCCACTAACTTCGCTACGTCATCCGTATTACTTGGGCCTTAAGTTATGTGAGGGTACACGACCTGGAGCCCCAAAGAAAAACTCACTCTAACACAATCGTCTAGAGCTCAAGTCACGTTGACGGCGAAAACCAATTTGCACCGCAAGGGTATAAGGGATTGTGATCTTTATTCCAGAAAGTATAGGGTCGAGTATCACTTGTTGGGTAGCAGATCAATTTTGAGATAGTATTCTGTACTGATTCCTTTGCATTACTTTTTCCTTCTTTGTGGACGTATTTTATGCGAGTTTAAAGTCTTATGTGGGTACCGTGTCGTGTATTGGATTGGATCTACGGTTAAATACGTTGCTACAGACGGATAGTACAAAACTATATGTATACATATCTCTGTTTAAAAAACGAGTTAAAAATCATTATCTCTCTTCTTCATCCTAGTTTTAAAACTACTAGCTGTCCCGACAGACGTTGTCTTGTCTTAGCTATGAATTCATATGACAAATACACCATAGCAAAATGGACCTTTAGTTAATCCCGAAATTAAAAAAATGCCCAGTCTATTTTCCAATTTTTCTTTTCATAAGAACCTTCTCTTGACAAAACAAACAAAAAAATATTTGCGAAATCGGTCTAGTCGTTCACGCGTGATGCCGTGACCAAGGGAAATTGGGATTCATTTTATATATGTAGATATATTATGCCGTTTTATAAGTATTTGTGTATATTTAGTATATAGTATATGTATGTTTATTGTTATATGTAAACCAACGCACACTATGCCTGGTATTTCTTTTAATTTCTCCTCTCACGGGTCTGCTGGAAGAGATTTCTTTTGAAATAAGCAGTGCCTTGTGATTTTGTTCCTTTTAATTTGTTTTTTGAATATAAAATAAATATAATTAAAGTACATCACAACTCAATAGTGCTTTTTAAGCTTTACGGTGAAGGAAATCATCGTGAGGAGACCTGTATACGTCAGAGAAGAAATTCAAGGACGTATGTAGTGCCTAAGAGACGGCGACGGACTCACCATCTGTCACGTTGACACCAAATTATCAGTGGAAACTGGGTGTTGTAACACCTGTCTTCCTCTTGGGGGCCCATATTTCGAATTGTGGTCAAATTTCGATCACGAAATTGACCCAACCGCTATGTTTAATTAAAGCTTATGGTGACTTCACCTTCATTAATATTTGTGAAGTAAAAACCTTTTATGAAACATTTGAAAATTCTCTTTTTTGCCAGATAATGAATAGACTCAAAAGCTCTGAATGGGTAGTGACAAAGAATTCCATTTGCTTAATAAAACATGAAAACAGTCGCTCCAGTCCAAAATAACAGGCAATTAGCAGTTTTGACAAATAACCGGAGATCCGAGGGTGAATTGGAAACTTAGATGCTCGAAAATAAACCCTAACACAATAAGGTATAGTTGATTTTTAAAGCTTGGCGAAATTAGTACACAATGCGACCAAGAAATTACTTATGTTTCTTTCTTCTTAATGACGTCATTAAATGCCATCGCAACATCTAGCAGACGGGATAATCCGGGGACAATGATCTGGATTGGTGGGTAAATTTTTTGTTTGCTGGGGAAATTTTCTTTGGTTGTAATCGAGTTGAAGTTAAGTTTGAATTTATTCAAACTTAACTTCAACTTTTTATTTTGTTCTTTAGAACAAAATACAATTATATAATAATTATTCCAATTTTATTTAAAATTAGAACGTTCGTAGGTTAAAAAGATTCTAAGATTAAAAAGCTGCTACAATGAAATTTGATTTATGTACTGTTATATTTGATTATTGGAGTGTTTTTTTATACATCGAAACATAAAGATATTATTATAATAACTAGAAAAATGAAACATAAATCTTACCAAATTGTAGAAAATTATTTTATAACATTATCTACGCGTCACAGATAACTAATCAATTGTAATACAACCAACGATTATATCGATGGTGGAAAGGAAAAACAAATGAAATGCCACTTTTGTCGAAATCGACTTTTATATTCAGTTGTGGAGCTGTCTAGGTTAGAAGCCAATCAGTAGCTTACAAAATTTCAAGAAGTTGATTAGTAAATAAATAATAATAACTTGAATTTAATGGCGCTTCATTTGTTTTTCCTTTCCACCGTCGATATAAGGGTTTTTATCCAAAACTTAATTTCAAATTATAATCAAAGATTTGAAATTAGAACTCATACATAGACATACGTAAGTCTCCAAAATATTATCTCTACAGGACGACAAACTTATCGAACGTAGTCTACAAACGTATAGAAACTTACGCCATTTTGTTTGTTCGTTATTCCCTTATTGATTGAAAAGAAATTAGGGGAGGCTCGTGATAAATACTTCGTAGCTTGGTGTGAACTTGAACTTTCAATTGCGCGTCTTAATTTGCCTTTGTTACCCAGTTGTGCAAATTAGGAGGGCTGTGCAATTAGTCGATCGATAGTGAGGTTAATGGCCTCTCTCGACACTATGTCGAGGCCAATAAATACGAATAGATATTGACAGATCACATCTCCTGTTCCGATGTTTAAAGATTGTAAAAAGGTGAATTTTTTTTAAAACGTTACTTTTTTCTCGAATACACTGTCTGTAAGTGAATTCAATCATGTTTTTATACCTTTATTGACACAAAACAGATTAACTATTTACAAAAACATATCATATCCTACCTACTTATAGATAAAAGATCTGATCCAAACCGGAATCATGCGGTAGCGTGCCAAGAATGCTGGCAGCATTGCCACGCTGGATAGCAATGCTGATTCTCTGAGCGTGTTCGATGTTCCAGCACGCCTGTCACAATGAATGTTTTTATTATTTACAGAGTTTTATCCTACAATCAAATCGATGTAATAAATTGAAACACGGTTTTGTGTTGATTATTTTTCACTCGATTTTTCTTCGAAAAACTTTCTCAAACCTATTTTTCAGTCTGAGATTTTATAATACTAAATTTCATCGAACGCATTTTTAATAGGAAACTATATTTTTAATGTTTGCTTGTTTGATCCTTATCTGATTCTAAATATTTCTTGTATAAAATAAGTAGGCCATGGCTATTTACCTTGATTCTAAAGTCGTAAGCTATCATTCATAAGAAAATAATAATCTTGTGGGAAATATTATTGGGTCGCTCGCCAAACCTAGCAACGTTCGGGAACGAAAAAAAAATAGCTCTTTATTACAATTCTTATAAAAAATCCTGGAATATGGTCGTAAAACTTGCCCCCTGAGGAAGGGTGGTTGTTATTCATTTTTTCCAGTGCAGGGATCTCTAATGTGCCACTCGCAACCCCTACGTATTTTCGCGACCATGTTTTTTCCTTTCAATTTTTTGTTTTGCCCTCACTTTCACTCGTAATGCTGTATTATAGTCCGTCTCTGTCTCACTATCGCCGAGGGTGGCACAAAATATGATACGTTTTTTGGGGGTTAAATTGATTTTTCTGAAGTATGTGCAAGCCATTTTATGGTGGTACTAGCAATGGCCTTACCATAAGTTTCTTAGCAAAAATATCGTATTTTTTGTTTCACAACAAACAAGAACGGTCACTTAAATTAAAACGTTTTTAAATTTCGTAATTGCTGCGGGTAGAGGAATATTATATTGTGGATAGTGTGTTGTGTGTTCCAAATTCCAAAATAAAAACTTTATTCCAATAAGAAAGAAATATTTTAAGAATAACTTTTTAAGAATGCTAATTACACATTTGGATATCGAATGATTTTTTTATTCGGTTTGAGAACCTTTATCTTGTTGATGCTTTTATCAACTCCTTGAATTACTTTTCCGCTATTTAAGTCTATTCATTGCAAAGTGTTCTCCAAACAAAACGTTGTAAATGTATTCTCACGAGCTTAGCGGTTTTAATATTATCTGTCAGAAATATCTAACGCAGTCTAAAGCGTTGAGCAATTAAACTACTGTTTTCGATACTTATCTTCAATATCATCTAGCTTGAGCTTTCTGGAGTGAATAGTTATTTAGGTGCGTTAAGCGATTTTTGGTAAGGGAACAACTTATATGTTCACGTCACCGACATGCGACATGAGTACCTATATTTTTTTACACAAGTACTAATAATAAAGCTTGGACATCATCACACAGCGCCATCTGGCCCCAAACTAAGCAAAGCTTGTACTATGGAAACCAGTAGCTGATAGATTTTTTTTTAAATACATACTTATAGCACAATACACACACCCAGACGCATGCAAACACAAATGTTTATCACATAAATGGCGGGAATTGAACCCGCAACCTCTAGCGTACGCAGCCAGGTATACTAACCAATAGAACAATGTATTTATTTTCAAGTTCCTTTTTAAATGACATACGACATAAATGAGTTACGAAAATGTATTTCACTACATAGTATAAAACAAACTCGTTTCCCGCTGTCTGTCTATGTATGCTTAGATCTTTAAAACTACGCAACGGATTTTTTTATAGATAGAGTGATTGTAGAGGAAGGATTTTGTGTACACTTCATTTATGTTTTGTAGGTAATTCATCTTATATGGCTAACGCTGGCCGAGCGAAGACGAGCGGGTCGCTAGTTAAAAAAAAACGAATCGAATATTCAGCTTAGACCATAAAAAGGCACTTAAAAAAGACTGCTTTATATTTCTTACAATAATTTTATTTTTTAAATAATAATCTAACAAATTTATTATTACAAGTCCTGCTAATTACAAAGTAAATTCCAAGAAAATCATATTTTATTATTACATCTGACTTAAAAAGTAAGTTTAAGGCGCATTTTTCTTTAACATTCCAGTAATTATGAAAACGTATCAAAATTAAAAACTTCGGTGACCATCAAAAGAAATTAAACATTCCATAAATTACTATACCTAACTAATTAAGGCGCCTCGTAAAACCCGGTTGATGTGTTTTATGTGACGTCATAAAACATTTGGCCGGGAATTAATGAGGTTCAGCTCAAGTAGCATGTACCACGTCAATTGCTTAATTACTTTTTAGGACTATTAAGTGATCGTAAAAAATAATTATGACTAATTTTTGTCCTAAGCATCCATCATTTCGGAGCACTGTTACAGGTGTGGCCGGGAATGTCTACTTAGGGTTCCGTACCTGAAGGGTAACCAACGGATCCCTGTTACTAAGACTTCGCTGTCCGTCCGTCAGTCTGTCTGTCAGCGGGCTGTATATCATGAATGTGTATGTATGTTGCTGCTATAGCGACAAAAATAAAAATGAATTTTCATTTCCTTGATTTTTAATTTTTTACTATATAAGTTTTTTGTCAAACTTTACATTTGCGGCTGGTGCAGTATCCGTGTCAGGATCGAGCCGCAAAGTTAAGTTTGTCATTTTAACTGTGCCGGTAGCAGGAATATTGTCGACAACGTATTCGAAAACGTAACTCACGAAATGTCAAAATTGTCATACTAATTTTTAGTTCCACTTTTCACCGCCGCAGCGCTGTTCATTTATCAATACAAAAATAGTCGAAGGCGATACGAAAACGTTGTCGCAAAAGTTCATGGTACCGGCACTGGTTTCCCATTTTTTATATGTCAATTATATTATGCTCGCGACTTCGCTTAGCCTTTTAAACGAAGCTTATATGTATAGCTTATATGTATTATATATGTAATATTGAGTGTTCAGAGTAGACAAGTTCAGTGTACTAGGTATCTTCCCTTCAGCGAATGTTGTGTACGCCTCTAAATGATACACATACAGTAATGTGATTATAACAATGTCTAAGTGTAATGTTACAATATGTTGTATTGTTGGTGTACCTATCTTAAATACATGTACTTACATAATAAGTCATACGTAGTAAAAGAATATGAGTTGAAAAACTAAATGAATCAAACGGTAGGCATAACTATATGAAACGACTGTGAATTTAAGAGAACCGAAAGAGGTGAGCAAGTCAAGCGTGAAAGGGCGCTCTATAATCCCTCCCTTACCCACGATTGATATGTAAATATATACTAGCGTTTACACGCAGTTTCACGCGTGGTTCTAGATAAAGATAGCCTATGTCCTTTCCCCAGGTTATAGTATATCGCATCGCCAAATTTCATAACGATGCGTACAGCCGTTTAGTCGGGAAAAGGTAGCAAACAAACTAATCTCAGTATGAATGTGTCGCAGCGCGTGGTTAATTATAAAATGTCGATAAATTGTATTCGATACATCGTTGAAACGAAAAAGAATATAGAGCCAACGTAATTCGTTAAGAAAATTACTAATGCTTTAAGAAAAACTAAAATTTTCTGACTCTGTCAGGTAAACCTTTAAATTTCTATGAGGTCTATGAAAGTTAAAAATTTAAAAGCATTTAAACCTCGTCACGTGTAACGCAAAGAGGTGCGTGTCAAGCAACCACAGATAAGAGGTAGCGGTTTAAATTGACGCACAATTAACCATTCAGATCGAGCTGATAACTGACCAAATGCAAATTGACCTTTGAAAAAACACTACAAAAACTAAAGGTACACCGAATCATATGTGACGCGATCTGTCGCTAAGATTTTGACAGTTGTTACTGTTGACAGTTCTGAATCTGAGATTAGGCAACGCGAAGACGAAAAATACACTAATTGAATGAGTGCTAATTTTCGAATTAACATTTGAAATGGAATACTTGATTATACAGACATTAAAGGCCTAATGTCATGGGTCTTGACTAACGAATGTGAAAGAAGAGATAGATAAATTAAAATAACAATTACGGCTAATACTCTACATAAAATTTTGATATTATATAAAATTGGGCATTTCAAATTCTTTACTTGGAATTTTACAGTAACAATTGTGTCGATTGTGTTGTACAAAATCATTAGACTTAACTAATTTGACAGGACTTCTTACTATCCCTTTCTCCTGTGCGGAGTTAAATAAGGATGGCAATGAGTCTATACGAAACGTCACTTAACTGTCAAGAAACTCGCTCGAGATGCCTTACACGTTGCGTGGAACAAATATATTTCCAACTTATACCCGAGATAGACTGCGTTTAGTTATTTCAAGTTGTTTTATAGTTTTAAATTTTTATAGCCAACTTGTGTGCGTAACGAGACTCATTTAAAAATGTCCACTGTAAGTTATTTATTGCTTTGGATACTATTTTACATGTCAGCTTAGCAAGCGGACTTGCGTGAAGAGATTGATGGATGATGTGTGTTGGTAGTGTGAACTCTATATGAAATGAAATGAAATTATCTTTATTTCTGACACACACACAATGGTGTCGATTCCGTTGTTCAAAATTACTAAACTTAACTTATTTGACAGGTCAAAAAGTCTTGCTATCCCTTTCTCATGTGCGGGGTTAAATAAGGATGTCAAATCCTGTCAAATTAGTTAAGTTTAGTAATTTTGAACAACAGAATTGGCACCAATGTCACATAATTTATAGAGGGTCAACCAGTATCGATATACACACAAGCAGTATCATGTGACATTGTGTGATGTCAGGAATAGGTCCCGACTCAGCATACATTTTCAGACTAAACCTAGTTCATGACATCACATACAAGTACAAAAGATATAAAAAATAAATAAAACTTAGGACAAACAAAGATTAAATTAACACAACAATATGTAAATCTCAACTTTTGTTTCGAATTCGGGCGAGACAGCTGGGCTAGTGGTTAGTATATCTGACTGCTACGATTGAGGTCGCGGGTTCGATTCCCGCCGGGACAAACATTTATGTGACAAACATGTTTGCCTGGGTATTTGAAATGTATTATAATATAAGTAAGTATTTAAAAAAAAAGGCTATAATTAATTTATAAGAAGTCCTTCACACACAGTGGTGCATACACACTAGTGCAGTGTTTTTCAACCTGTGTCGCGGGGTCGCGATGTTTCTATAGGGGAGTTGCAAAAGGTTGGGAAAGGTACCTGCACCATAAAAAAAAAAGTTTAAAAAGATTAATTAAGAAAAAAAATACTAAAGGACACCTGGACTGGTATAAAAAAAAAGTTGTGCATATATTATTATGTATTTATCCGAACTTTAATTATGAAAATGAATAAATATGTATGTTGGATTGAATATTGTCAGAAAATAAAATATATTGAAAGCAACTAATATTTGCGAGATTTTCTTCATATTAAAGGGGCTGTGTCATGTCACAAAGGTTGAAAAACACTGCCTGTTTGTCGGCAGAATATTAGGCACTGCGGTGGTAAACGTCTAACCTAGCCAGGGATCTTTTAAGAGAGGTAAGGCGATTTGGGATTTCCCGTGGGTTATCCTATTTAAATTGGAGCCGCCCGACTGGGGACTGTACCACCGCCTTACAGAAGACCGCAGTGAAATAACACTACTTGATGTAGTGTTGTGTTCTGCGGTAAGTAAGGTTGCCAGTGCTCCACGAGGATACGCTGGGCTAGTAGTATTGCTGCTAGCACAGTGAGTCCTCATCAACAACATGGTTGGCACACCGTTAGTGATACCCCTGGTATTGGTAGCGGCTATAGGCTACGGTGACTGCTTACCATCAGGTGGGCCGTATGCTTGTATGCCACCTTAGTGGTATAAAAAAAAAACTTAACTTTGATTGTATGCTAAAAAAAATACGCATGTCCTAAAAGTAGGTATCTACTAAATAAAGATATTTTTATTTTCAGCTAATTTTCGTTCGGGGGTTTTCGAAGATCGCCAAGGAGAGCAATATTAATAACAAAAAAAAATATTTTTTGTATTATTTAATTTCTTTAAAAATAATATATATAAATTTCTGCAAAGGAACATCTACAATCTACTATAATTCTTGCTTAAGGAAGAGTTCTTTATTTTCTTTTTAGTAATGTTTTTCACAGATGTTTTTGGAGGCTTTTTTTTTTTTATATAAATTTCTACAAAGCAACCTCTACAATCCACTTTAATTCTTGCTTAAGGAAGAGTTCTTTATTTTCTTTTTAGTAATGTTTTTCACAGATCTTTTTGGAGGCTTTTTTTTTAAATATAAATTTCTACAAAGCAACCTCTACAATCCACTTTAATTCTTGCTTAAAAACTCTTCCTAAGACATTGATCTAACACTAAATTTACGATAAAATCATTCGACCATCCGTTTTAAGGTGTAATTAACTAATTATGTGAAGTTAAGCAGGTGATGCGTATTAACTTAAGTAAGCCAGTCATTTTAACATCATCTTAACCGTTCACATTACGGTTGAAATGAAACCCAAATTATCTTTAATTGACTGTTAACTAGAGGGTGGCGTAACTTAACGTCTGTTAAAATAACTTTATCTGTTACAATTAAGACAATAAAAGATAATTGCACTATATTTGTTCATTCTGAAATCCTACTAATATTATAAATGCGAAAGTTTGTGAGTAGGTAAGTTTGTTACTCTTTGACGCAGAAACTACTCAACGGATTTGGATGAAATTTAGAACACAGATAATTTATAATCTAGATTAACATATACGGGATATTTATCCCGGGAAAATGTTTTCTTCCCGGGAAAATTTTAGGTTCCTCTGCGATTCTAAGCTCAAGCGAAGTCGCGGGCAGAAGCTAGTACATACATATATGAGATGGCGACTTCTGTTGACTAATGTTTTTGACTAATACTTTTACAGCGCGTTATCAATACTACTAAACTTATATTAATAAGAAGAGCAAAGATTTGTAAAATAGTTTGTAATGAACTAACTAAAAAACTACTGGACCGATTTGAAAAAATCTTTTATTAGAATAATGCTGTATTATCACTGAGTGGCCGAAGTCATGGGGAGAAAGCTAGTCATTATTAGAACAAAAATCTCAATCATGCTAATATCAGCAATGCCAAGAAAGCTGTTAGAATTGCCACGCTGAACCGTAATGCTGATTCTCTGTGCCAAATATACTCCTTGCTAGAGATTACACTTGTTTAAAAAAAAAGGATAGACGATCTCATATGCCTTAAAAAACGTTAGTGGTATAAAAAAAACCCTCTTAGATACAGTACGGTGGGATTGAAACTGTAAAATAGAAAATGTAATGGGATTGAAACGGAAAAAACCTGATGGTAAGCAGTCACCGTAGCCTATAGCCGCTAGCAATACCAAAAATATCACTAACGCGTTGCCAACCCTGTTGTTGATGAGGACTCACTGAACTAGCATTTCTACTAGCGCAGCGTATCCTCGTCGAGCACTGGTAACCTTACTCACCGCAGAAACAACACTAATAGATAGAAGAGCAAACGCTCCATACAAAACTGCCACCATACTAGCCAAAGCCTCAACATTTTGATCGTAGTAATGCATCGTTAGAGGTTCACAAAATGGTAAACGGTCCCCTAAAAAGGGAACATGTTTGTAAAGTGGATGATGTAGAAAGCGCAGTTATCGCATTCACTCCGAATAAATTAACATAACAATTTCCATATAAATATTTATACAGCTCCAAAACTGTGTAATTAATGTAACCACCGTGTTTTTGGTTGAAATGTTGAAAATTAACGATTGTGATCGGTTCGGCATGATCTTTTGTTTAGATTAAGTTAATGTGGTGAATTTTAAGCGATTCGCTTGTTGCGGGGAGCGGGCGCTCTTAGAGATTTTGGTAAATAGTCTGGAATTATTTTATAATATTTATTCGGATTGAAAATTTACTAACCGAAAAAATATAAAGTAAAACACGAAAGACTGATAAAGAATATATATAATGCGAATGTGAGTGAAAGCCAAAAAGTAAAAAAAACAAACAAGCAAAAAAGAAAGGACTGGCAAAAGTCCATAGGCTACAGTAACAGTATACCATCAGGCGGACCGTAGTTCGAGGATGTGATTTTCCCAAGGTAGTAAAATTTTTGGGATTTTCAAGAAATGCGTGAAGAGATATTTGCAGAGTCAACAGTGCATCATTTGTACGGTTATATTATCCTACTAATATTATAAATGCGAAAGTTTGTGAGTATGGATGGATGGATGTTTGTTACTCTTTCACGCAAAAACTACTTAACGGTTTTGTTTGAAAAAAAAAAATCCAGGGTAAAATTTTAGGTTCCTCTGAGATTCTAAGCTCAACGCGGACGTAGTCGCGGGCAGAAGCTAGTAGGTCTATAATAGTAGTAAGAAAAAAATATTCTGCATGGTTGAGTTAAAATAGACGTTTGCAGATCATACTAGATTTTACTTGACTGCGACATGTATACTTCGGTAAATTGTTGAAATAATTACAAAAAGTACAGATAAGCCTAAAATGGTATACGGAAGTATAATTTAAGTTAAAATGTTTTACTTTTTCTTTTAAGTTCATCAGTTTCTACTTACTATGTACTCGTCAGTTAAGTGCCTAATTGGTGTCGTAAGAAGGTTATTTTATGGTTTTGATGGTGGTTTTGCGCCCATGGTGTGTGATAAACGAGCAGCCCCGGATCTAAAAATTTTTGAACCAAGACAGAAACTTGATAGTGTCGCCCTCTTTTATTTATACGTATCAAACGGTTACCTTGGCCTATGGACGCTTGCAACACCATGAGTATCACTACCCTAATAAGTGTCCCTCCTTAGGGACCTCTTACTATGATCTAGGTTAATAATGATGATGCATCCATTCTTGGACTGTGGATGAAGGATGGTATCGGGGCGGGAGAGCTAGATCAGCCTACCACTCGCCTGTGACATCCCGCTTTTTTAAAAGCCGCTGTTCCTCTGCGATTAAAAGTAGCCTATGTTCTACGCTGGTTACATTGCCATCTCCATAACAAATTCAATTCAAATCCGTCGAGCCGTTTTGGCGTGATAAAGTAACGAACACACAAACAAGCATCCCCATTTATTGTATTGTGACGTAATGATTAAGGCTTAGGGAAGAATAGGTTATTTGGTTACTTTGTACTAGGTAAGCTAAAGATAATTTATAAAATACATACCTAAACCTAACCTTTTCAGCAAAACTGTCAATTCAATGCCTTCTGCACACACAATTAGGCCGCTAAATAGTTCTTAACTTGTCACTTGTCGCTAATGACGAGAGCCTGTTTGACAACTGACGGACTAATGACACACACAAACTTGACAACGTAATTGTCACACAAATGTCAGCGAAGGGAACTATAGATGAAGGTTTTCAACGTGAGTATTTTTTTTTCTTGTAAATTTCGAATTGTGTTATCCTTCCAGAAATAATAACGCGCCAAAATATGTTAGAATGGTATTCTTAGGAGCGTGCCAAGAAGATTGACTCTTGCGATAGTAATCGGTCACCACACAGTTAGTAGTAGTTCAAGCAAGCGTCCATAGGCTACGGTAGCCGCTTACCATCAGGCGAGCCGTATGCTTGTTTGGAAATTCAGATGTATGTATATGTAAAAAAACATATTTTCTTGACTTTTTCTTGAAAATGCGAACACGTTAAAGGCATTTAAGTAAACCCTATTCCAAAATACAGTAAGCATTGTATATCAATGGCGCGAAACAATGTGACGTAATTACTGCTATAAATTTAAAAACAATATGGCTACCAAGATGGCCGCCCGATAGCCGATGGGCAGGGGTAATAAACTGTTTCTAATGACCACTGACCACCTGCTTGAATTTGTCTTACAAGCTTTACTGAACAACCTTTTTGTAACGTACTTACTTTACTTCGTATTTAAATTAATTTTAAATAGCACGTCAAATATTGATAAAGACATTGATACACAATTAGTTATTCAAATAAACTACTAATCAAATAATATGCCCTATTCCTAACAAAAAAGCAAGATTTGTAAGTCAAGAGTGAAATGGTACTCGATACTCTGCCTACCCCATGAGGCAGTTAAAAAAGGTTAAGAAAAATTGCATGGATAGTTTTGATCTAAATGAAAAATAAAAACGGAAATCCTTTTCCTTTTTTTAAGAAACATTATCAATTCTTACATTTTATTATCATTCAATGTTTATATCAAGCATCCGATTTCTCTAAAAGCATGTTTTCTTTATAATTTTAAACGAAATTAAGAAAATTCATAAAAATCCTTCATAAAACCTCCTTGCAAATTACAACCCTATTCGTGAAAAAGAAAAAAACCCTGGCCGCAAACTCCTTGGGAAAAACACAAAAAGGTGATGTTCTAAAATTGAATTAATTAGCCTATCAACAGGTTGCTAAGATAACTCTGTTACAAGTTGGCAGCGCTCCTTAATAATTCCATTTCTACTCGCGTCCGGAGAGTTTTAACGATTACGCCCTCGCGCGAGGTTCGAAACAATTGATAAGGCAAATATTATACTAGAATAAATCATTTCAGAAGATGGCGCTCGGCGTGGCATGAGAATATAAACTGTATAATTTGATATGTATCTAATGTATGTTTCCTCTTGCTTACCTGCAATAAGGGACGAAATTGTGTTACAGAAAGCTGGGGGGTTGGCCGTCAACGTTACAAATCATATTATGTGACTTCAATGAGGGTCGTTCGTTTTTTAAATTAATTGGGTACATAATCACTTGTGGAGAGTAAGGTTCCCAGAGCATTTCAAGAATTCGCTGTGCTAGCATTAAGGATTACATAATTAAGTTGCTCAGTGATTCCTCTAATAATACGGTTAGCCCCTTTAGCAAGCATCTATAGTATACTACGGTGACCGTTAACCACCAGACGGGTGACACGCTTGCTTACCTTCGTGATTTTTTTAGAAGATAGAAGATAATTATTACACACCTTTAAAAAGCTTAAAGTAGCGTGTTTGTCACTGTTTTGTGCTCTATAATATGTTAGACTATTTACCGTTACAATATTATGCCAAATTTGAGTGGCCTCCGATTTTACATGCGAAATTGATTTTATTGACACAAAACAGATTAAACTATTTACAAAAACATATCTTAACCTACCTACTTATAGATAAAAGATCTGACCCAAACCGGAATCATGCGGTAGCGTGCCAAGAATGCTGGCAGCATTGCCACGCTGGATAGCAATACTGATTCTCTGAGCGAGATATGTTCCAGCACGCCTGTCACGGGAAGCCTCAACCAGCCGACGTGAGACCTCCTTGAAAAGCTGAAGAGCATCCGGGCCCCAGGGACCCAGAGTTTCAACCGAAAATGCAGAAAATATGTGCCCTGGACCAAGACATGCATATATCCGGCGCTTGAGGCACTCCTGCTGAGCAGCAGCGGCGCCGGCCGCCACCGAAATTGTATTTCAACAGGCTTCTAACAGCTACGTGGGTCTTCAACTTTGAAAGTCGTTTCATTAGCCTTAGCAACAATAACTTCCGACTACGTTAACGTATCGCTTTCAACTCTTCTATGGGAACAATAAACAGCGTTGCGCTGGCGAAAAGTGGTACTGATTTTTTATGAAAATCGTGAAATTTAGAAAACGATTGCCACCTCTAAAGTTCCCACATCGACGTTCCATTTAAACCGCCCGGAGCGCTCCTTTTTTGTCTCGATTTGCTTAAAGATTGCATCTTGTTTCTCTTTCCCTCGTAATTAGTGATTAGTCTGTTCCTGATTACCGCTAATGGTGCGAGAATTGTCCTCGTTTGTCGCAGACGGGTGTGATTTCCTTCAATTTGTACTCTTTTTTTTGTCAACCTTTTTATTATGGTTCGTTGATTTTTTCTAATTAATTTTAAAGTATAGAATTATAAAATATTTCTGGATAGCTTTTTTTAATATGATTTAAATAAAACTATGTAACTTAATATACATTCAGTATGAGATACCATAAGTCTGGTTTTTGGCTATGTTTGTTTGTAGAACGTCTTATAAAATACATACTTATGTAAATATTGATTTTTTTAATGTAATGATGACTTTTACATAAATACATTAAAACTGGCCTTCACGTTATATTCAATATTATTAAACCTATAGATAAATAAATTAGGATCGAAATTATATTTATTTTTAACCCATTACGACATTATGTCTTCGATAGCAACTTTTTCAAAGACCAATTTAGATTTTTTCTCGTGGTAAGCAGACATAGTCGCAGGCAATAAACATATCATAGTTTTATCGTATTTACCCCATCAGGGTATTTAGTAAATAGGCTGGTACCCTTCAGGCGGGCGGGTCATAAAAGTGATTTATATGACGCGTTCATACCGTTCGTAGGGCGGCACTTCCGGTTGTGGCCGCACCGCACTTCCGGCCTCGCGTTTCCGCCGTTTTCCTCTAAGCGGAAGAAGTATTTTTCGTTGAAATATTTTGTGTCTGAAGTGTATGACGAGATGTTTGATCTTTCGGATATACAGTTATCTATATATATAAAAATGAATCCCTTTTTCCCTTGGTCAGGGCCTCACACGTGAACAGCTAGACCGATTTCGCCGATGTTATTGTTAGGACAAAAGGTAAAGGTAAGGTACGTAAGGTACCCATCATACGGCCCACCTGATGGTAAGCAGTCACCGTAGCCTCTAGCCGCTAGCAATACCAGGGGTATCACTAACGGGTTGCCAACCCTTCTTTGTTGATGAGGACTCCCTGTGCTAGCGGCATTACTACTAGCCCAGTGTATCCTCGTGGAGCACTGGCAACCTTACTTATCGCAGAAACCAAAACTATATCAAAGTAGTGTTATTTCACTGCGGTCTTCTGTAAGGTGGAGGTACAGTCCAAGTGTGTCGGTTTGGTTGCAATAATTGGTGCAATAATTGCGTCATAATGGCATGAATTTGTGGTGAATTAAATTGCGGACTCGAAGCTCTGTCCTTAACACAGTTAGTTCCTGTTGGGATCACCACTAGATCTAGCCTTTTATGGCTAGTTACGAATACGATAAATACGAAGTTTCGCACAGGAACGCCTCATTCCAATCTATACTAATATTGATATTATAAGAATGATTATATTTTTGTATTTATGTGTGTATGTTTGTATTGAATAGGCCCCGAAACTACTGGACCGATTTCAAAAATTCTTTCACCGTTAGAAAGCTACATTATCACTGAGTAACATAGACTATCCAAAAACAATCAATAGATATGTATACTTGCGGCTAGTACAATATATATTAGCGGCCCGCCCCGGCTTCGCACGGATAAACAAAATATTTGATAAATTACTACCCGAGTGAAGCCGGGGCGGGCCGCTAATATATATTGTACTAGCCGCTAGTATACATATCTATTGATTGTTTTTGGACCTGTCTCACTGGCAGTTTTAGCTAAACAATGATGTCTATGAGAAATAAAAAGAAAGTTGGAGCAAAAAGAAAAGGCATACTTATTCATGTAATATTACTAGCAGCGCATTAGTGCGGTGGATTTATGTCTGGTATTTGTTTAATTTATAGCTGTGACGTAATGAGGGGTGTCCCTTGCGATTGCCACCCTACCATTGTTTACGACAAGGTATCTAGTGTTGCAAGAAAATGAAGGATTCTTTTTATAAATTATGTATGTTAAAAAAAATGGACTACCGGAGGGTCGGTACTAAAAACAAACTAGGTTAAATGGCAAACTTATCTTTGCCGTT
Source organism: Falcaria lacertinaria (assembly GCA_951449985.1). Taxonomy (NCBI): domain Eukaryota; kingdom Metazoa; phylum Arthropoda; class Insecta; order Lepidoptera; family Drepanidae; genus Falcaria; species Falcaria lacertinaria. Next base: position 8,372,647 of record OX602120.1, on the reverse strand, counting down.
CGATCCCTAGACACATCTATTGCACTAAGTTAAACTCTTGACTAATCAAACACACTTTATTTCACACCATGGAGAAATTAAATTAAAATTATTGACATAAGGCGGTAGCCTTATCACAAGAGTAAGTAAGTAATCTCTTCCTAGCTTTATCAGAAAACATAGTTTTTTTTAACTAGCGTCCCGCCGCGCCTTCGCAACGGTGACATAAAACCTAAATGAATACAGAAAAACCTTACTCTGCGCAAAGGATCAGCATTGCCATACAGCGGGGCAATGCTGCCAGCCTTCTTGGCACCCTCCCGCGTGACAGCGATTTGGGACAAGTGTTTTATTTATTTTAATTATTTTAATTGTTTATAGTAGGTTAGTTTTTTTTTTCTTTTTACGTAGATATTTATAATATATTTATAAGGTTGAAAAATTATATTAAACAATACACCTTACTCTTGAATAAATCTATCTATTGCTGAAAACTGCATTAAAATCCGTTGAGTAAGTAAAATCCGTTGAGAGAGATATCTAAGTGAACAGAAAGCGCAAGTGACTTGGTTTTATACTAAGTAAAGATAAAGATAAGGTATATAGGTAATCACAAAGTTTGTCTCATTCTGGCCACATGATTAATTTTCTTAGAAAAAGTGAAAAAATCCTCTATAACCTGCAATTTCTAGGTGTACATAAGCAATCGCATCATGACAAGACCATCCAAAATAAGAGCTTAGTCGAAAACAAAATCGAATGTAGATATTTGCCATTCAAAAAGGATATTGTTGTGGAATTAAACTCGAGACGTCTCAATGGAGATATAAGGAGCATACCAGCGTATGTATCTCTATAAATATACACCCGTTCGATGTTAAGATTGTCGACCACAGAAAGCGAGGTGCAAACTTTATTTTACTAACAATGTGGCAAACAATCCGAGGTAATTGTATTCCCCATTTTTTTATACCACTAAGGTGGCACACAAGCATACGGCCCATCTGATAAGCAGTCACCGTAGCCTATAGCCGCTAGCAATACCAGGGGTATCACTAACAATTAGCCATCCCTGTTGTTGATGAGGACTCACTGTGCTTGCAGCATTACTACTAGCGCAGCGTATCCTCGTGGAGCACTCATTCGGTTTCCTGATGGTACTGAATCAATGGCACCTGAGAGCGTACGCCCCGCCTGATGGTAAGCGATAAGTTAGTCGTAATCTATCGACGTCTGCAATACTAGCCTAGCAATATATGTTTTATATATCATAGGACTACATTTTATTATCAGTACGCCTAAATGGGTTTTTGTATTTGCGTATATTAAAATGTGCCCCACGTCGCTTACGATAGCTGGGCTTTAGTATATCTGTTGCTGTGCACAAATATTAAAAAGAAAATGTTTTCCCCGTCCTTTGTTCCAGAGGCTAGAAGATACAGTAGCGTTCACACACGGATGCGTCCCATTTTAATCCGGGGAGAATTTTTCTTCGCCAAAGGAATAACGCGCCTTTCTTTTAAGGGTGAGTGCTCAAAGATACGTGATATTTAGGGGTACATTTTAGCTGCTTACAAAACAGGTCTTATTAAACTTTCTTTATAGATGAATATGGCTTAGTAAGTAACGCTAGGTGAATTATGATTTTTTATACCACTAAGGTGGCACACAAGCATACTGCCCACCTGATAGTAAGCAGTCATCGTAGCCTATAGCCGCTAGCAATACCAGGGGTATCACTAACGCGTTTCAAACCATGTTGTTGATTAGGAATCACTGTGCTGTAATGTTATTACATTACTACCAGCCCAGCGTATCCTCGTGGAACACTGGCAACCTTACTTACTGCAAAAACACATTGTTTTTTTTTTTTTTTTAGTGTTATCAATTGTTTTTATATATTATTTTGAGCAATAGGTATTCATGTTAAGTTAGTATTTGAAATGTAAACTTTATGTAATTCTTTTGGTTTTTAAAAGAGTAATTGCTGAGTTTCTTGCCGGATTCTTCTCAGCAAAACCGACCTTCCGAATCCGGTGGTACATTCTGACGATTTGAAAGTACTTGCCTGTAAAGTCTAGTCAAATAAAGATCTCTTTGAAATTTGAATTATACATACTACACCAAAGTATGTAGTGTTATTTCACTGCGTTCTTTTTAGTGGTATAAAAAAAGCATGGCATGGATCATATCTTTAAGTGCATAAATTTGACGTAACACTTTGCCTAAATGAAATCCACTGCGATTAAATCATCTGCTTGGATTTTAATATAGGTATCTAATTTTTTTTCCCAAATAATTTTGTAGCATATCAACAATGGCTTTTAGAGGTCTGGGTGTTCCCGGACTTGAAAAAAAGATTCGAAAACAACCCATCGTAACTAACCCCCAAAATAGAATTAATTGTATTTTGCATGCATATTTAAGAGTTGCGATCTAGCTATTAATTTATTTTTTACACTTAGCCTGGTAACTTGTATTGATTGGTAAATAAATAATAATAAAAAACATGAGTTCTGTTTTATATAAAATAATATTTATCCTACACGTCTCGTATCGTTCAATAATAGCGTTAAATAAATTATATTTTTCTTTTGTATCTTCATCTTAAACTCAGAGTAGAAATAAACTTTTTCTTATAACAAGAGCATGTTGCCCGAATACATCGGTGTGTGGTGACTGTGCTATATCATACTATTGTTATGTTAATATTTTGTTTGTTTGTTTATAGGGGTAATGGAAGAGGACTGTCAGCGGTCATCGAGCATTCTTATGGCAAATATTGTCGCCTGCCTGATAGAGGTTACCGGAGCTTATAGAGACGGTAGCAATACCATGGGTATCACATACGCGCGGCTGGAGTCTACACTGTACAATGCCGTGATCACTTTGCATAGTAAAAATAATATTGAATTTTGTTTTTGTAGTACAAAAGTTTTAGCGTGAATTAAACTAACTCAACGTTAAGATTTTTTCAATCATTTTGTACTTATTAATAATTTTGTTAATTCTGTTTGTGTCACATCTTAAAGTAGGTTTAACATAAGTAGTTAGTGTAAGTTCTGTTTTTTTATAAATAATTATGTAACTACATAGTATTTTATATATAAAGTTACTTATTAAATAATTCATCTAAATGGAATGATTTTCAAATAACACTTTTCTCACATATACCTTATGTTTCTTGCAATTTATATATGCTATGCCATAGTTAAACTAAAAATATCGCGTTAAGAGATTACGCTCGTTCGAGTCGACACATTACCGTCGGCAAAGTACAAAGACACCCGCCGGCGGGTCTTTCATGTCACAGCGCCGTCGGCAATGTGTTTTTGATGTTACAATTTCGCAGGTTTTTGCCAGTTTTCTGTTCCAATTATAAGAAAAAGTGCAAAATACATATTTTATTTATTGATGCCTTAGATTCTGATATGATAAATTACAAGTTGATATAAATAAGGAATTTGAACCTTTTACGACCAAACCAAATAATTACGTAGATGGTGGAGCACCTTCAACGAAAAATAATAAGGATTTAATGTCAAACCTTGGCAACTTTTAATTGAGGTTAATAATTAAATTGTATTTTCAAACAAATATATATACGAGCTATTTTGTTAATTTGTATTATTATTTATATACGCAACCCCTGGCTATTTATGCCCCTATCTAATGCAACATTTGAGATCTAAGAAGTAAATGTAATTTTAAAGACACGTGAAGTGACGCTATACATCCTGTAAGAGATTATAAGAGGTCACATCACTATCGGCAATGCCAGTTAATTCTGATGCCACATATTTTTTTTGTGCTTTCTGATTTAACATGCGTACCTTATAAAAAATATGGGTCGTGACCCGTGCACCCACTGACTTCCCCACTGACCCACTGGTGTGTGCACGGCTAATCAAGAATCACCCCTCCACCCACCGCTTCAGGACTTATATTCATATTAGTTTCAAACAGTTACATGGACTTTCATATTTTGAAAGTCCTTTCAGTAATTGGCCATAAGTCAGTTTAAAAAAACCCAGCAATGCAACCCCATCGCTCGACCTAATTCCCTTGGCAAGTACTAGGCTAACATAAGTTAACTGGGGTAAAGTTCAGAGCTGGTCAAGGTGAACGGCCCATTAACAGCTCCACTTAGGAATAACTCCGCGCACCAACGTCTTAAGACTCCTACGCTGCTCATGATGACTTGGTACTTGGTCATAGGAATATTATATATTAAACACTAGCTGTCCCGACAGACGTTCTCCTGTTTTAGCTATGTATTCATATGTCAAATAACCATAGAAAACGGGCCTTTAGTTTATCTCGGAATTTGAAATGTACCGGTTTTCTTTCACATTTTAAGAATAAGAATCTTCTGGTAACAATAATAAATAAAAAAAGGATTGCGATATCAGTCTAGCCGTTTGCGCGTGATGCCGTGACCAAGGGAAATAGGGATTCAGTATTATATATACATATATTGATATATAAATGATGCTCTATACTATCTCTCTATTACTTAGAAAGGGACTTGGCGTGATAATGATGTTTGTTTATTTTAACGTGTTTTTTTTAATATTAGCGTGAATTCTCCTCCTAAATCTAGTAGGGCGACTCAAATCCAAATAAAAATAAAAATGTATGTCAGTTAGCATGGACTACATGCGATTTTGCAATGTCCTGATATTTTTATTCATTTTGATGAAAGTCTCTTCATAGTTAATTAGGACACAAACCTTACTTTCTAAATTAATGTATTTGCAATGTATCCGTCTCGCTCGCACATAATAGTCAAGAAGCAGTTTTGACACTCCACATCAAAACTAGTAGAGAAATTCCAGTCAGAATTACACTGTTGGTTATCAACTTGGTCGTCGCTCAAATAAGTATGAACTTGGTTAAAATTATAAGCATGAGCATAAAAAAAGCTCTAATAAGCAAAATCCACATCTCCATACTTCAAGTATCAAGGTGAGTTGAGCGCGCTGCATAAAGTTGGCTAAGTAATAAGATAATGAAGAACAGTGGAGTCGGCATTCGAATTAAAAAGAGAGACGTGCGCGTTAACATTGCAGAACCACCTCAGTATACAATTTTCATATCGTTTTTTTATGCAAACTATTTTGATAAATCAACTAAGCAGTAATAATAGCTCTTTATGTTTCATCATGAATTTTAGAGCTAGGTCATAAGAATAAATAATAACACAGGTAGGATTCTGTCGGCAGAGCAATCGCCAAGTCACCAAAGAGATCACTATCCTCATTATATCTTTAACCTACATTATGTAAAAGAAACATATAAGTAAAAAAACCACAACGTGAAATTAAATACTGGAATAATGCCTTCTTGGCACACTTCCCCGTGACAGTGGTTCGGGACATTTATTTTACGTGTAGGTAAGTTTTGTACTTCTTAGTTTAGTTTATTTTATGTTTTTAACTCCTGTAAAATTTGTCATCTTTAACTACCAATAAATCCATTTATATGCTATTCTAAAAAAAACTAGAATAAGTTGAAATATATGAAAAAAAAAAATGTTACTGATTCTGATATTTTACCTGAATTCAATTTTGATAATCTTATTAGTATTTAAATTGAATGTAAGTTAGATGTTAGATCAAATCTGAATAAGAATATTAAATTTGATGGGTGGTTTTACCACTCTAACGCGCAATTTCTTCCTTGTTTATTTAATGAGTGAACTGGAGAGACGGTCTTGTTATGACGTCACTACTTTAACATGGAGCCAGAGAGGGACGGAAGATATTATTCAAGTATTTAGTGCAAGAAGGAAGGAGACGCACGATCAGCTGGTAGTGAATGAAGAGATTTTGTTAAGAAGTTCTAATGAAATCGAATTCGAAACGTGTCAATGAAAGGTCAATGGCAGAGATTTTCTAGCAGCTTCGTTATAAAAAGGCCAAAAAATAAAAATACAGAACTGTATCTATCTTATACACTTATAGATCACTTTCAAGAGATACTTTGTGTATCTTTTCATGCAGATCCTTAAAATAAATCCATGAGTCGATTGAGCATTGTATCGGAATATTTTACATAGTTTCACCAACGTTAAAATTTCTGATATATTTTTTAATTTGACCACTTGTTATGGACCGATGACAACAATAATTTTATAACTTTATCGCAATATTCTTACAAAATCATCAGGATACATACAGTTTACACTTTCATTTTTAGTGTTAGTTTTACTTACTGTAATTCATTTGTATTTTTTTGTTTAGTAAACCGCTTTACTATTTGTTTGCCACAGCAAAGCGTACACAATGTGTAGCTAATATTACTATATGTCATCTCGATAATAGTATAGCACGGTATCAGAAAAACGGGTATATATTTTATTTTCTTATAAATTGTGTTGATTTCGTTACCAACGCAAACCCATTTCACGATTTCTTTTTAACATTCGCGGGGCTCGTGCCGTATTCATAGTGCGGTCCTTTTAACACGACGATAAGTGCTTATAAGAAATTTAAAACTTGCTTTCTTATTGGTATAATGATATGGGAAATTGTGTCATATTTACCTCGATAATAATAAACTTTTCGTCAAGTTTTACTATTTATTATATTGTAAAATTTACTCACGGATACTAAAAACGCGTCTTAAACATGTTTGCCACCCCAGTACTGAAAAAGATAATATAATATTTCTCTTACAAATTACTTGTGCTAGCAAAAACTCGAAGAAGCCTTACAGTAGTCGCACATAATGTGTAGCATTTGACATTTGGCGGCAAAATCTCCCACCGCACGCGTTTCTTCGGATTCCTGTTACACATCGTTAGTAACGAAATCACTCACACAGATTGCAGAAAAGCAACAGGAACGATGTACTTGGTACATCCACCATGATTTCCAGGCATATAACATAAAAATAGGGACGTATTAGCCCTCATAAGTAAGCGGTGCGCTTCAATTCTTAATGGAATACGCTTTCATCTTAAGTGTTTTGTATGATAGGTGGAATGGTCCTATGCTAGCCTACTGGATACGACTGCATATTTAGTCAATCAGTTGTTTCTTTTTTTATATTACTGGCAGTAGGTTAAAATTTATTAGTGATAACAGTGGATCTTGTACTTTCTATGTGTGTGCTCTGAATTTTTTTTTTTTATTTATTTGATTAGAATATAATAGTAGTAACTGCTAGCAGTCCACACTATGGATGTGGCACGGGCGTTTTTCATTAGGCTACGATCACATTAGGCGGGCGGACAGACGGCCGGATTATTGGATCCGACGGACGAAAGACTTCGATCCGTTGCCTTTTTTACTTTCTTTTCCTCTTTTTCCCTCCCAGGCACCGTCTGGAAAGCCTTTTCCTCTTATTTATTGCTTATACGAAGCCCGAATTGGATATTTGTGAAAGGTTGAGTTGTTTGGCAATGGGAAAATATTACGGTTGCTTCCAAATGAGGTCGACTTATTTCCCTTTTTACAGATGAGAGCCTGAATATAGATTGGATTTAAATATTGTAGTTTATTTAAAAAGTCATAACTATGTTGCCAGAACTGTACTAATATTATGTAAAGAATGTTTTGTTTCTTCGTTATTGGGTTAGTCTGTGGAAATACTGAATCAATTTAAAAAAAACTCGAAAATTAAACTACAATAATGGATTGGCATGCCTAGCTGTATTATCATATGCTATAAATCTCAAATCAAAAAAGTCTAAGCGGCGAGGATGCGTGATTGACGTTTTTAATAATAATCTAATAATGAGATGTAAAAAACTAAATCAAAATCGGTTCATCCGTATAGGAGTTACGATGCCACAGACAGACAGACAAATGCACACTACATATACTTATAACACCCCTCGTTTTGCGTCGAGGGTTAAGTAAGCTAGAAATTTACAAAAAATAATAATATCTTGAGGTACAACTAAACACTCGAATTCCACTAAATCTTTTGTAAGTTCAAATTCTGCCAAAGTTAAAAGTTAAAACGCCAAGTGAGTCAACATAGACGCTCCTCCTCCTAAAATTAACACGTCATGGTTAATCCAAAACTTTACAGGTTGATCCTCAAAAAATCCAGCTAACGCTAGGAATTTTAAGGGTTATCTCATTAGTCAAACTGGGATTTCAATAGAGCTCAAACACGAATGACGTTCGACTTAATTAAGGATTTTTTCTCTGTTAGCTTACAGTTTTAACGATGTCGCATTACGTTCGGTATATAATATACAGATAAGTGAAACTAAATAAAGCATGTAAAACAGTCCTTGAAGAGGATTGATTGCCATAGTTAGGAAGAAGAAACAGGAGAAGCTAAAATTCTGTGTAATTTGGCTAGTGACAAGCAAATTGGCACCATTATTCTAATAAGCATACTATAATTATCTTATAAAGGAAAAAGTGAACTCGAAATTGGGTCTTATTAGAAAACCCTATACAGTCGTCCCAAGAGTTTCATTGTCTTATCAAGTTTTGAAGTTATAAAGTCTGCTAGATTTTTTTTCCGTCACCGCTCAATAATATCCTATAGATTTACATTAGGTACCTACTTATAGCAAATTTGAAATATACGCAAAACACATTACGCGTGACGGTGAATTTCCCCAAAAACTTATCAGCGGAGAGCCGCGATACAATCCATCATCATTATGCGAGAACTCCTCCCGAAATTTAATGAAAAAAACTTTTCTCTTACACCCCCATCTAGCGGCGGAGGCGCGAACCACTGCGACCCCACCGGGTGGCCACCCCTCGTATCCCTTTTTTCTTGTCTCCACACCCTTATCCATACCTGAGCTTTCTTTATCCGCAGTAACTTTTTCCTTACGGCCATCTCTCTCTAACACACGCCAAATTACGCCCTACGGATTATTCGCCTCCCTCTAGCGCAAAGAAAAAATCTGTTTATAAAAATGCGAGCGTCGATGTGCATGGGCTACGGTTCTATTGGACGTATTGTGGGGTAATGCTTCATACGAGGAGGGGAGTTTTTTGTAAACGCGTTTGGATTGAAAAAAAAAGTGCACCCCAACAGAAGCCGAACTTCTTTAGGTATCTACGGGATATATTCGTTCGTTTCCAATTTCGATAACAAAGCTTATATTTTCTTTTTTTTGTTCGTCGTTTTTTTCTTTTGTGCGTCCCGTTCGAAATAATTGTGCGGGCTTCGGGCTAATTCGTTTGTGTTTTTTTTTCTATATTCTTTTTTCAAAAGGTGAGCGCTATCTTTGACCGGAGTAATATTTTCGTGAGATGCTCACATGCTTGGCTGGTTTCATAAAGCGGGAATTATTTGAAATACGAACGAAGCTTCTAATTTTGAAAGGTCTTTGAAGATGTCATTTCATTTTGATTTGATTTCATATTTATTTTGAAGATAGAACAGAATAAACGAATAAGTTATTTAGTTTTAGTATATTCTATGTAAATCCATGGTTAATCTCTTTATTAACAAACAAAAAAAAATTGACATTCTATTACATAGTTATATGGTCTGATATTTATACCAGCGACGAAAGCTCGAATCCCACTGGTCTATCACTAAGGTGGCAAACAAGCATACGGCCCGCCTGATGGTAAACAGTTATCGTTGCCTATGGATTGAATCACTGTGCTAGCGGCATTTCTACTAGCGCAGCGTAGCAACACAACATAAAAGTAGTGTTATTTGACTGTGGTCTTCTGTAAGGAGAGTCCCCAGTCGCGCGGCTCCAATATTAATGGGAATACCCACGGGAGATCTCAATTCGTCCTACCTCTCTTTCGAGAATATTTTTATAGAAAGTTTCTTGAAAAATCTTCAGTAAGTATTAACCACCGGTGTAGTATAGTAAATTGTACCTTTAAGGGCCTATTACGGTAGGGCAAGTCATTAAATACTCATTTGTAGCGACACCGGGTAGGTAATTAAATTAAATATTAAAACTCCTTCAAATAAGGCCTTTTTATTTATGTTCGAAATTAAAATTACGTTGCTTAAACTTGGCAGATGTTTCGCTGTTCGGGTTTACCCGACTGCTATAGAAAGTGTTATGTTTTTCGAGTGTATGTATGTTTTAGCACGCTATCTTAAACGGCTTGATATATTTTAATGTATGCCATACAGCGCGGCAATGCTGCCAGCTTGTAGATTTCAAGCATGATTTTGCGCAGTGATTTTTCTAGTAGGGACGCTTGACACTCCAGCAGCTGCCAGCACAGGGCGCCTCCGCAGAGCTCTGCAAACCAAATAAAAGTACCATTATGACTTGAAGATAGAATATCTGACACTGAAATGATGCGTATCTAGTCCGTTTTTCTACCACTAAGGTGGCAAACAAGCATACGGCCCACCTGATGGTAAGCAGTTACCGTAGCCTATAGCCGCTAGCAATACCAGGGATATCACTAAGGCGTTGCCAACCCTGTTGTTGATGAGGAGTCACTGCTAGCAGTATTACTACTAGCCCAGCGTATCCTCGTAGAGCGCTGGCAACTTACTTACCGCAGAAATACAACACTATATCAAAGTCGTGTTATTTCACTGCGGTCTTCTGTAAGGTGGAGGTACAATCACCAGTCGGGCGGTTCCAATATTAATTGAAAAACCCACGGGAAACCCTAAATCACCCTGCCTCTCTTTTTAAAAGCTCATGGTGTGATTAATCACTGTTCTTAAGCTTAGAAAAACTCATTGATACAGGCCGGTATTTGAACCTGGGCCCATCAGATGACAGGTCGTTGCTTAAACCACAAGGCCACCACGGCTTCTACTCGGTAGTACGAGTCTTGCGATAAGGGGCTGGACGGACGGACTCACCATCTGTCACGTTTGCACCAAATTATCTTCGGTGGAAAGTGGGTGTTGTAGCACCTCTGCTTACCTTTACGGATCCTTGTTAGAAGGCGTGAAGATATATTATTATTATAATTCCTTACTATTTTCTTTTTTAAATTTACCTGTTATGCGTGTAAAAAGGGTTTCTTTTATATTTGTGCGTTTTTTTTTATGACACTAAGGTGGCACACAAGCATACGGCCACCTGATGGTAAGCAGTCACCGTAGCCTATAGCCACTAGCAATACCAGGGCACTATCACTAACGATGATGAGGACTCACTGTGCTAGCAGCAATACTACTAGCCCAGCGTATCCTCGTGGAGCACTGGCAACCTTACTTACCGCAGAAACACAACACATAATGTAGTGTTATTACACTGCGGTCTTCTGTAAGGCGGAGGTACAGTCCCCAGTCGGGCGGCTGCAATTTAAATGGGATAACCCACCCACGGGAAATCCCAAATCGCCCTCTCTAGAAGAGAGAGTTTGCACTATGGTATTTTAATTTGATAGATTTTTCAGTAGATATGTACAATTTTATTTATAAAGCACATTTTGTATATACACACAATGAATCGATTAAAAATTAAACACAACCACACCTTCAATAAAAAGGCACCACAATCGACCCTAATTCAAATCGACAAAGGATCGAACCTAATAGCTGAAGAATGAATCAATAGTTCCACTTGACTTGTATATAATCGATTCAATTCGCCCTATTCGATTCCGATTGTGTTGAATCGATTTATAGAGCAGCCAATTGTAAACTATTGTGCATCGATCTATTTATTAATTTTCTGTTTTGTTGTAATATTTTGACGTTTGGCTTGTCATGTGACATTATATATAACTGGGCTGTGGTTTCGTCTTTCACTCCTCGATGTTAGAGTAGATTTAAAAAAAATATATAAGTGTATAGCCAAAATTTGTTAGACATAAATTTGGAAAGTTACTGGACTAATCGTAAATCTATTGGACTTGTTTCAATTTTGGGACAGTTCAATGAGTGATTATTTTTAATCATTTAGGTTTATCGCAAAACCTTTAAGAGAGGTAGGGCGATAGGATTTCCCGTGGGTTATCCCATTTAAATTGGAGCCGTCCGACTGGGGATGGTACCTCCGCCTTACAGAAGACCGCAGTGAAATAACACTATTTGATGTAGTGTTGTGTTTCTGCGGTAAGTAAGGTTGCCAGTGCTCCACGAGGATACACTGGGCTAGTAGTATTGCTGCTAGCACAGTGAGTCCTCATCAACAACATGGTTGGCACCCCGTTAGTGTTACCCCGGTATTGCTAGCGGCTATAGGCTACGGTGACGGCTTACCATCAGGTCGGCCGTATGCTTGTGTGCAACCTGTGGTATAAAAAAAAAACCTGCGAAACATAAGTTGTTTTTCTGCGTAATTAAGGTTGCCGTGTGTGCTCCACTGGGATACGCAGGATACGCTGCGCTAGTAGTACCTAATACTGCTAGCACAGTGACTCCTCATCAACAACATAGTTGGCAACGCGTTAGTGATACCCTTGGTATTTCTAGTGGTTAAAAACTACGGTGACTGCTTACCATCAGGTGAGCCGTAGGCTTCTGTGCCACCTTAAACTTAAAAAATCTAATTTAGAATTTGGATAAAACTTATGCGGTTCACGGTAATAATAGTAATTTAAATGTATGCAAAGTAAAAGCAATATTTAAAATCTAATTAAATCAAAATTTGTCGTTAACAAACTCGCGAACTGTGGTCGTACCCCATTTTAATTAACGCTATCCGACGACGTGGGAAGCGTTACCAAAATGCATCTTCGCACGAAATTAATAAAGAATATTTGCATAACAACATTCAAGACGTAAAACATGCAAAAAGGACACAGGAACAAGTAACAAAACACGTTTTAAGGGACTTCCTTTTAAAAAAAAAAAAGTTCTTATATTTCACTTCCTTATAAATATTTATTCGCTAAATAATATGCAAAACACCGTAATTATAGGGCAACTCCAGAAATGGGTTAACTATTTTGAATATCGACCCTTCCAATTTTGAAACGTCTTGAACGTCACCGTTCGTATTTAAATATACACCTTAATTCATATGAGGTTGGGTTCCAAATGGATTGTTTATTTCCGAGCGACCAATGAAATAACTTTTTTATTTGCAAATTTCACACCTTGAGCTCGGGCCTACGAGTGCTACGACAGGTTTTAAAAGACGATTACTTACTAAAAAATAAATGAGTCGTCGCTGTGTGACGCATTTTTTTACTGTAGCATAATAATTTCGAGCAATTTATGCGTCACTCGTTAGACAATTAAAGGGCAGATGTCTTTTAAATTTTTATAGTCTGTGTTGCCAGTGAGAAATAGGGTGCCGGCTATCGGAGGTAATTTCTTAAATAGTTAATTTTACTTCACAATTTAAAATGGTCGTATAGATAATCTGATGTCTAATTTTAATTCTCATTGTGCTGTTTATTTATAGCGGTATTTTATGGTTATAGTAATTAGTTACCCATTTAAAAGTAAAGGTAACTATGAAATAACAATTTTAATTTAAGGCCTCATTCCACTAAATGTTGCTGTAAAAATAAATAAAACTCAAATACTGGTGGAACTACTTGCTATCATGTGGCTAGCAGCAACACCAGGGGCATGATACTGCTAATTAAATTGTCTTCCAATTGTCATCATGGCTCCTTGCTGATGGGTTTTTGTTAATCTAGTTATTCGGTTGGTCATAAAATATTGGAAATTGTAATTGTTGGCGACCTTTAAGACTTCTGAACAATTTGGTAAAAACCATGAGTATATCTTTTTCGTCTTTATATAGTTAGTGAGTAAAATTTTGCTCTAAGATATTTTTATTTCTTTCAGTCATCTGGCTATCCTCAAAATTAAAAATACGTTTGACTATTATTTTATTGTCATTGTTATTGCATAAAATATAATAGCTACATAAAAACCTTATTTTGACTTCACAGTCAAAAAGAAATTAAAATATTCAAATCGATAAGCAAACATTTTGAAACTCAAAAGCCGACAAAAACGAAATTGCAAAAAACATACCAGCTGCGTTCCAATTTCAAAAATAAGTCTAATAAATTAGGTTTTATTCATAGCGTTACCGGTTTCTGTAGAAAAAAAAATTAAAAGGGCATTAATGATATGCGTGTCCCACTTACTGAATGAAGTTGAGACAAAAAAAAACAAAATGATTCTATGAATGGCGCGTTTTTTACATTTGAATTTAGAATGTCGCTCTCAGGGATATCGGTTACCGAGTGCTTCATTTGAATCATAACATGTCTGAATATTGTTGCCAAATGAAGACAGCGAAGGAATCTTTTGATATTCATGTCAAATTATCTTAATGAGAACTCTGTCATTACGGAATATAATGACTTGTAATTTGCCGTTCTATTCATGACCATTAGGTGAAAGTTTAAGCTTTAGATATATCAAATATTATACGTGTTTGATTTCAGAGCTACCAAAAGGAACGGCCATTACGATGCCAACCATTTTAGCTCGATGGATGGATAGTAGAGTACCTAAAACTAAAACTCAGAATACACACGACAATATATTTAACTGGTAAGTAAATTTACACACTTCTCTACAAAACTTAGTGATATATCCATGTAAATATAATTCGGTACCATGAATGAACTAATCTGTAAACTCACAATCTAAACACATATTATTAACATTAGAACGGGTCTTATACGCGATTTTAAATTGTTTATTTACCTCGACGTTTCGACCGAGTTGCACCGGCCGTGGTCACGAGCTGACTGATTGTAGGTGTCACAGTCTTCATGATTCGCGGGTAGTCCGAATATTTGAATATACCTACTTTTTTTTAAATGAGTCCCGAATCGCATCTCTAACGACATTCGCGGATACCTATGTGATTAATATTTTGCGATGCGAACATTTTCCTAAATCTGGTATTTTTTTACACCAAAAATACAACATATTGTAACATTACACTTAGATATTGTTATAATCACATATCTGATATGTGTATCATTTAGAGGCGAACACAACATTCGCAAAAGGGAAGATACCTAGTACACTGAACTTGTCTACTCTGAATCTATGACTCTATACTAATATTATAAAGAGGAAAGATTTGTATTTTTGTATGTATTGAATAGGCTCAGAAACTACTGGACCGATTTCAAAAATTCTTTCACCGTTAAAAAGCTACATCATCACTGAGTAACATAGGCTATTTATTATACTAGCTGCCCGCCCCGGCTTTGCACGGGTAGACAAAATATTTGATATAAATGTCTATCCGTGCGAAGCCGGGGCGGGCCGCTAGTAATTAAATATAATGAATTAGTAAGAAAAAAAGTTTAAACAATTTACCATAGGAAGCAATATAGCCTGACCCCACTCTCTAATGAAAGTATTATCAATAAATTCTTGATCTGCAAACATACATACCTACATTTTTATTTAACTTGTATGGCTAACGCTATCCATGCTATGCCGGGGCGGGTCGCTAGTCTACATCTACACTAATATCTACAGTAATCTGCATCTACACTAATATTATAAAGAGGAAAGATTTGTATTTTCGTGGGTTTGTATTGAATAGGCTCCGAAACTGTTGGACCGATTTCAAAAATTCTTTCACCGTTAGAAAGCTAAATGATCACTGAGTAACATAGGCTATATATTATACTAGCTGCCCGCCCCGGCTTCGCACGGGTAGACACAATATTTGATAAATGTCTATGCTCCGAAACTAATGTCTATCCGTGCGAAGCCGGGGCGGGCTGCTAGTGTTATATAAAAATAAATTAAATTTGTAAGAAACAGTCTTCATTAATCAATAAGGAGTTGAACTAAAATCACCAAAACAAATGAAGTTATTTCCTCCAAGCAACGTAATGACTCCTGTCAAACGATTTAGTTACGCGGTAAGGCGGTAACCCTACCGACGGCGACCGATTAAATTTGCATATTTTTTTCTTAGCATTAATAAACTTTTTTCTTTGCACCGTTTGAGAGATCCTGCCATTATTTTACACAACTCACAATAGGAATTATAACAGTAACGCGTTCAAATGGTAATGTGGTTTTTGTTCGTATTCCTTTTTGTTATTACATACGCAACAGATGTTTTTGGCAACTGTCACAAAGTGTATTTTTAAGAATGTAATTAGTTACTTGAGCTTGCGATTGTAAATCAGTTGAAAAAGCTATGTAACTTGCTGGATCTAATTGTCAAAATACACAATGATGGAATTGTAAAGAGTACTCGGAACCGGCAGGCATGTATGAAGAGATTGATGAATGTAGAAGAAGCAAAAGAGGTGTGCAAGTTAAGAATGAAGCGACGCAATACCTACTCTCTGCCTACCCCGGAAGCATTTGGCGTGATGATATATATGTATGTACAATGTCAACAGATTGGATTTAGGGGCGTCTGGAATTTAATTGGTTTGTAATAAAAAGAAAACATATTTTAATTACCAAATTTTTTGTGAGTAATAATTGAGGGAACAGACAAAATAAGGCTTTACACAACATTAAAAAGCTGCTGGAACATATCTCGCTCAGAGAATCAGCATTGCTATCCAGCGTGGCAATGCTGCCAGCATTCTTGGCACGCTCCCTCATGATTCCGGTTTGGGTCAGATCTTTTATCTATAAGTAGGTAGGTTAAGATATGTTTTTGTAAATAGTTTAATCTGTTTTGTGTCAATAAATATTCAATTTGTAAAACATTAAAAATATGTAAGTGATGACTGTAAATAAAATATAATTATTCTCTGTGTATTTACACATACATAATGTTTCAGAAAAAATGTACAGTGTAATTTTAACTCTAGATGAATTCAAACAAGAATAAGTAACATCTCATGAGATCTTGGTTCGCATTAAACACTTATCGGGAGTAAATTCAACATTTAAGAAACTGGTTCCCAGCGTCTCTCATTCAGATCTTGAGTTCTTTAGCTTGAATGAATTAATCTTCGACTGAGGCACTCAACCTTAATAATTTTCAACTGATATTTGTTTCTTATGTATACCATGTCTTGTACCATAAAGGTACTGCTTCATGATAAGCGGTAACCGTTGCCTATCCCACTTGCAATACCTGGAGTATAATTACCGCGTTGACAACTTTTTTGATTTGCGGAGGAACTCTGGAAACGTAACTCACCGAAATAATACAACAATAAATTTGAGCAGGCAGTGTTATTTGGCTGCGATCTTCTGCTAGATGCTGTCTCCAGTGGAACGGCTTAATTTTTTCCAATAACGCAAAATCCCAGTTAACCCTACTTCTCCTAAAATTTGTCATAAATGCCAAATTGGATTCTTCTCAGCAAGACCGACCTTCCGAATCCGGTGGTAGATTCTGACGATTTGAAAGTGCTTGCATGTAAAGTCTAGTCAAATAAAGATCTTATTGAATTTTGAATTTTGAACGGTGCAAACATATTTCAATATTCG
Source organism: Falcaria lacertinaria (assembly GCA_951449985.1). Taxonomy (NCBI): domain Eukaryota; kingdom Metazoa; phylum Arthropoda; class Insecta; order Lepidoptera; family Drepanidae; genus Falcaria; species Falcaria lacertinaria. Next base: position 8,355,391 of record OX602120.1, on the reverse strand, counting down.
TTGTTCAATAATACGTAGAAGGGATTGTATTAGATTTTTTTATTTCTTACAACGACTGGAAGCCAATAGCATTTCGAATCGGCAAAAGTATTAACAATTAAAAACCTCATCATGGTGCTTTGAATATTATTGTTATATAAAATCTGTTTCAATTCGGGCTAGCACAAATAATACTATACTATTTTTAATGTTGCTTTATTAATGTGGGTTTATTTTTTAATATATTGACGTAGATATGAATGAAAGTCGAAAAATAATATTATTTTATATAATAATTGTAGGCCTTAAGGCTTACCTTTTAAGTGCGGTGATAAATCCATAACGACATTGTATTACAGCGCTCGTCCATCATTTCAAATGTTTCCATCGACTGTCTTCTCTCCGTGCTCACAGCAGTTGGATTGCTACCGAAAGATCGGACACACAACTAATTACCCATAATAAAATAATAATAAATATTCACTCATTTCTCAGCTTTAGTTACAGAAGGGTCTACGTGCTGCCGTGGTGTCTCACGCGACCATCATGCTGTGACGCTGCTCCAGCATCCTGTGACGCTGCTCCAGCATCCGACCATCGTGCTGTGGCGCTGCTCCAGCATCCAGACCTCGATGTGACATCACGCTGCTCGACCAACGCAGCGGCACCCTGATGATGGGACGTGGAAGTCCTGAAACACGTGTCGGAAGAAACCACGCCTGAGCTCACACCTGGGCACAGGCCGTTCGATCGTATCACACTCATTTAAGCGGACAAAGCAAATTATAATATATTTTGTATTCTATAAATATATTGGCACTGTCAAAAGTTTGAGCGTCACAGACGCAACCCTTTATTAACCGCCGGATTATTTATAAGTAGAACGTCCGCAATTTGTCCCACCGGCGGTAATACGCACAAAAACTGGAATTCATTACACAGAGAACGGGTTGAAGTAAAGATTTCATAGCACGATCACCAGTGTGGCACAGGCAGTGAAGTGTATACCTTCATTTAGTGACGTTGTGATGTGTGTGGCGTGTTTGTCGTAAGTGTCTAATAATGCCTTTTCATTATTCATGCCGTTGGACTGACAGTGAACATTATTATTATGTTACAAGAAGCGAATTTTTGGTTTCGATATTAAATTGTTTATTTACCTCGACGCTTCGACCAAGTTGCATAGGTCGTGGTCGCGAGCTGACTGGTTGTAGGTGTGTCCGTTGGTTGATTCGCGGGTAGAACGAAATTATATCTAAATTCATTTTCTAAAATTCATATAGGTATGTATGTTTTGGAAATCAAAACCAGTGATTTGTAAAAAATCTAATACACGTTGTTGTTGTTTTTTCGATATTGATTATTTATTTATTTATTAAGTAGGTTGTAAAAAGGCATTTTTTTAAGAATATTGAAGCCCAAATAAAAATATTTTTTTTTTACCTATCATATCTAGTAATCAAATGTCATAAAAGTAAGCCTCATGGAATGTCATGTTTGTGTAAACTAAACAAATTTGAAAATTTGATATGATCTATGTAATTCGTTTTCCAACTGGAACTATAATGGCTGTCAATTTAAACATGCTTAAACAAATAATATAATATTAAACGAAGCATTCATTTCATTCAGACAGCATTTTCATAACATTTGAAAGCCGTAACATTTGCAAAAAAATACAAGTTTACTAGCTGGCAACTCTGGCAAGCCGTGATAAAGAAAGCAAAATCTTTAGTAGGTACGGTACACAAGGAAAAGCTTTCACGTCAGACTATTTGACAAATAAAATTGCGAGTGCAGTTAATATAAATTCTATTTACTTGGAGTTTATTTTGACGGATAATCCAGCAAACAGTAGGTACTGTTTGAGAGAGGAGGCTGGGGTAGGTAGGTACATAAGTCCGCATATAAAATGCGTTTTTACTAAACACGTGGTGGCAGGGCGAGGGTCGCTATAATGGCTGCCGAATGTCGCGAGGACCGGGCCCTCCCTTGGTAACCGTGATATATAGAACACGCAAATTTTTAAAATGTATTTCGTGCCATTTTAATATGTTCGTATTTTTTAAGGTAACTAAACTAAGGTAACTAAACTCTGGAAGAGATCACATCTTGTGATAAGGCCGCCAATTGTACAGATTTATAATGTATTTTATGTTCTTCAGTTATTGATTTTGGTGTACAATAAAGAGTTATCTATCTATCTAAGTATATCCATACTAATACTATCATAAATGCGAAAGTGTCTCTGTTTCCTTTTCACAACTAAACGGCTGAACGGATCGTAATTAAATTTGGCAATGAGATAGATTATATCCTGGGGAAGGTCATAGGCTACGTTTTTCTTTAAACAAATGCAAAGGAGGTCGCGGGAAACAGTTAGTTTTTTTTATAAATTAACTTCGTGTCATCGTACAAGCTTAGAAGATACATTTAATTAGCTGTCTACATTATGTTTGGTATCGATAAATATGATATGTTCTGTCTATGGTCGAACAAAAATATAAATACTTCGCAAAGAAACATTTTTATACGTTTTCTCTTTACTCTTGTAATTATTTTGCTGTATGTGTAAAAACACTGTTATACAAGTTCCCTCGTGTTTCTTTGCGTATACTATGTCAGGAAGCCAGCTAAGTATTGGATGCGTGCTAAACTGCTATACGGGAGGAGGTAGAGTTGAAATTATTTTTGCTTCTCACACCGCGTCACTTGTTACCCCAGCCTCCTCAAGGCGTGATCGATAACCTTAAAATACTTGGTTTAGAGACGAATATCTAAATAAGAGAAATTTCAGCCGTGGTGGCTTTGTTCAAGCAACAGCCTATCACCTGATGGGCCCAGGTTTAAACCCTAATGAGTTTTAAGCGTAAGTACAATTAATATAATCACACAACGAGCTTATATGGAGAGGTAGGGCGAATTGGGAACTCCCGTGGGTTATCCCATTTAAATTGGAGCCGCCCGACTGGGGACTGTACCTCCGCCTTACAGAAGACCGCAGTGAAATAACACTACTTGTTGTAGTGTTGTGTTTCTGCGGTAAGTAAGGTTGCCAGTGCTCGCGAGGATACGCTGGGCTAGTAGTATTGCTGCTAGCACAGTGAGTCCTCATCATCAATATGGTTGGCATCCCGTAAGTGCTACCCGGTATTGCTAGCGGCTATAGGCTACGGTGACTGCTTACCATCAGGTGGGCCGTATGCTTGTGTGTCACACTTAGAGGTATAAAAAAAAAGCCGTGTGTTTTCCCATTAATATTGGAGCCGCCCGACGGGACTGTACCTCCAACTTATAAAAGACCACAGTCAAATAACACTACTTTGATGTAGCTCGTGTGCCACCTTAGTGGTGTCAAATAATGTCTAATCATTATACAAAAAAGACACGATACACAATATCTGTATCATGATGGTTCGGATTACTTATTCTTATGGTCCTGGGCCCCGAGTCCGGTATTTCATTTAGCACAATTTCGTGCCGTTATGACGGTTTATTTGCAGCAGTTGGAAGTAAAGGAAATCCTCACACAAGAGACTTGTATTTGGGAAGTACTTGGGTTGTATTATAGTTGTAATTTACATGTTTATGCAATTGTGTGTAGTCTGGTGTGTTTTTGTTTCGTCATTGCTTATTGGTACGGTATTCTGCAAATTTTTTGACAGTTCTTGTGACGTCATATTTCGCTGTGAAATACAATTCCGAAAAGGTTGCTTTTTGAGGAAGTGTAATAAAGTCGTGTTTAAAATCTGAGATGAATTTGTGTAATTATTATAAAATAATTAAGTGTCTTGAAGTCGGTAAAAATTACGTTAAGATTCCGATACATTCATACAAATATACAGCTGAAGCTAATAAAAGAGAGTTTACGAGTTTAAGAGTTAGTTTCACTTTACGACAAAATAAGGGAAGTTGGCAACGCGTGGTACTCTACGGTCACCGCTTACCATCATAAGCCGTATCGTACGCTTACCAACTTCGAAGTATAAAAATGTAAGCTAGTAACATTATTATTGCACACGAAATTAAAAATCAAACCGTCATTGACTACTCATCCCTTGTTACTGAGAGATTATTTCTAGTTTCTCCCCGCGTCTTTTCTCGCGTAGCAATATAATATGTAGCCTGTTACTTAAGACATAATATAGCATTGTGCTGGTGAAAGAATTCTTAAAATCGGCTCAGTATTTTTAAGTTTATTCGTTACATACAAAAATACAAATCTATCCTCTTTATAATATAAGCGAAGAAGTATAGATAGAATATAGATACATACTATAGATACATATTTAATAATTTTTAGTTCTACGCTGGCGATGTTTTGGGCAGAACTAGTCTTTAAAATGTGAAATAATCATTTTGTCAAGTAGATAATTGAATTGATTCAGGTTTTACTTTGCGGAAATTCATATTTATAGAATACAAAATATATTATAATTTGCTTTGTCCGCTTAATGAGTGTGATACGGTCGAACGGCCTGCGCCCAGGTGTGAGCTTAGGCGTGGTTTCTTCCGACACGTGTTTCAGGACTTCCACGTCCCATCATCAGGGTGCCGCCGCGTTGGTCGAGCAGCGTGATGTCACATCGAGGTCTGGATGCTGGAGCAGCGCCGCAGCACGATGGTCGGACGCTGGAGCAGCGTCACAGGATGCTGGACCAGCGTCACAGGATGCTAGAGCAGCGTCACAGGATGCTGGTCCAGCATCCTGTGACGCTGCTCCATCGTCCGACCATCGTGCTGCGGCGCTGCTCCAGCATCCAGACCTCGATGTGACATCACGCTGCTCGACCAACGCGGCGGCACCCTGATGATGGGACGTGGAAGTCCTGAAACACGTGTCGGAAGAAACCACGCCTAAGCTCACACCTGGGCGCAGGCCGTTCGACCGTATCACACTCATTAAGCGGACAAAGCCAATTATAATATATTTTGTATTCTATAAGTAGATAATTGAAATACTACGTCAAAATTCCGCCATTATCATCGTTTAAAAACCTTAACACCAAGTTCCCGGCTAATCGCCGTTCCATTGAAATTAATACACTTATTACGGTTGTCAAATTATAAATACACCCGGGGCAGTTCCCGCCCCATCATCTTATTAAGGAATACCTTCGCTCGATTAGACCCTATTAGGGATATAGATAATTTTGAGCTGTATTTTTTCATTGATTGAAGCCTAAAACAAGATACTTATACAACGTGGTTTTTTTAATGTCTGGCCAACTGGCGAGTTCTCATTTCAAATGATTTTTTTTTTGAGTAGATTGTTTTCGTTATAGTTTGAAGATATTTAATTTTTTGGTGAGGGTTTAAATTACATTTGAATGTTATTCTGGGAACTGTATGAAGCGCATAAAAATATATTAGAACTTAGCTTGAGGTATGATTTTTTCACCTTTGATTTCTATATGGAAAATGTAAGTCATGTTGTTAGTTCTTAGTACCAACAATAACGAAGCATTATATTGAACCCATAACGAACCGTATACTAGTTAATTTTAGGGTCAGCAACGTGCGAGTGATATCATTATAGTATTGCAAGTGTCTATGGGCTACGGTTACCATTTACCATCAGGCGGGCCGTATGCTTACGTGCCTCACAAAGAGTTTCAAAGATTGTAAAATTCCTAAAAATTCTGTTTACCCCAATTTTCTTAAAAGATTTTCATCAACCATGTCAGTATAGTAAGTTATTTTGAAAACGTCAACCATAGTTTTATAATATTAGCTTATAAACGGGTCCTAATTTGTATTTTTCAAGTATTACTACAGGTTTTTTTTTATTAAACATTAATTATTATCATAACAATAATTGTTTTTTTTTCTTCCTATTTTGTATCTTGTTATCAAGCCGTACATCGTTGTGAAAATAAAGTTTTGTTAAAATAAAATCCTGTGGGCTTGTTATGTCTGCGACATCTTATTAAAACATTGCCCGGGGCTGTTTTGCAATAGCAACCAATATGGCTTTTGTGACGCCATTTTGTTTCAGACGGTACCAAGGCTTATGTGCCTCTATTGTCAAGTAATATTTTATTGTTATTAAAATTGATTTTTTTTTATTGTTAGTGAATACCTGCAATCGATAGCTCTTCGTGCAATTTAAAAAGTAGATAACTAAACGCTACGAATAAAACTCACATTAGAGATGTTGAATATAATCTTTAACTAATAAATTTAACTAATATTTTAAATTAACCATCATATTCAATAAACAAAATTGTCGTTATCGAATAAAAATATCAATATTCTAAATAATAATAATAACAATAAACGTTTATTGGTATAAGAGTGTACATATTTTACATATTAATATTGTATTCAACGAAGCGATATATTTTGTTGGTGATTTTAAACCGATAACTATTAAACCTAATCGAAACTAAAGTTATATAACTAAATTTATCAATTAACGTTTTAAGTAATAAAAAAAAACAACCATTATTGACATGTCTAACTCACATCAAATATGAAAATATTAATAAAAATGCCTATGTATATATATATACATAGGTATGTATTAATGATAAGATTTAAACGTCTATAAGCATAGATAATGCAGCAATAAATAATTAAGGTTGCCAGTGCTCCACGAGGATACGCTGTGCTAGTAGTAATGCTGCTACCTGCTAGCACAGTGATTCTTCATCAACAACAGGGCTGGCAACGAGTTAGTGATATCCCGTATTGCTAACGGCTATAGGCTACGTTGACTGCTTACCATTAGGTGTGCTGTATGCTTGTGTGTCACCTTAGTGGTATAACAAAATTAACAATGTCAATAAAAGTGTGACATTAATTTCGACTTCAAGTCGAGTTAGACCAATTTTTGAATTTCCTTTTATTTCATTTCAATAAAGCGCAATGTTGATTAGTATACAGTTTAAAGTATTTTTATCTCCTGTCCTTACATTTAAAATTATATCTTATTTCTAAGCCAATAAGACTTGTTGTTGCATGTAGCGGTTGTTAGAGAATTGTATTAAATATTTTCCTAATAACAAAGTCGGGGTTGGACGAAATTGGTTCGTATTTGAAATAAATTTTATATGAGAAGCACCCCTCGTATTTTGCACGTTCGTATATGTTTTTAGATTACTTCCTTTGAGTTATTGCTTTTTTTTATCACACAAACGTCTAGACAAGCAAACCCTTGTGTACCTAAGAGTCTAGCAGCCTTTTAAACCCGCTCCAATTCAGACTTGGGCTTAATTTTGAGTTGTGCAAATACCAACTATTTTAAGTAACTACAGTTTTTTTACAGTTAAGTTTAGCGCGTTCGAGAAGTAGCCGCGGTAGGCCAAGGTCCAACTTTAGAGATCAAATTGCCAAAGTACTCAATGATGGAAAGGTAAAGAGGACTGGCGGACATGTATGAAGACTGATGAATGTAGAAAAACAAAAGAAGTGTGCAAATCAAGAGTGAATTGGCGCTTGAATTAGCTTAGATTTGATTTTAATCACAAATTATATAAGCACTAGCTGCAGCCCGCAACTCCGTCCGCGTTAAAAAACTATCCTATATGTTATTCCAGATTATGAACTATTACTTTACCAAATTCCATACAAATCCATCGAGGCGTTTTTACTTGATTGAGCAACAAACATACATCCATTTTTACAAACATCAACATATATAATTTTAATATACAGTAGGAAGTCGGATCCTATGATACAACATTAATGACTGCAAAATACACACTGCAGTAAAACTCAGAACCTCTTCTTTTAGGAAGTCGGTTCCAAACGGCATTCCTGTCCTTAGGGATGAAGAAATACCCACCCGAGCGTAACCACTGTCAACCAATGAAAAATTAATGAAAGGCGCATCTCAGTCCAACTTATGGTAAGCGCACGATAAATCTTGGTACCCCTTAGTGGGTTCCTCCCGATTTATTCTTCCTGCCGCCCCTAATCTTGTTATTAATGGTATTTTGCCCCCTCACTAATGCAGCCTATTCGGTGCATTGTCTAACGAGACGTACCTACTGATAAGATGCTTTAATCTGTATCAAAAGTAGGACTTTTAATACAGATAAATAAATGTGAATGTTTGTAAGAATGAATGGATGTATGGATGTTTGTTTGATGCTCAATCACGTCGCGGGTAGAAGCTAACTAGTATCATCAGTATTTTTGAGAGTAGGGCGATTTGGGATTTCCCGTGGGTTATCCCATTTAAATTGGAGCCGCTCGACTTGGGACTGTACCTCCGCCTTGCAGAAGACCGCAGTGAAATAACACTACTTGATGTAGTGTTGTGTTTCTGCGGTAAGTAAGGTTGCCAGTGCTCCACGAGGATACGCTGAGCTAGTAGTATTGCTGCTAGCACAGTGAGTCCTCATCAGCAACATGGTTGGCACCCCGTAGTGATACCCTTGGTATTGCTAGCGGCTATAGGCTACGGTGACTGCTTACCAGGCAAGGTGGGCCGTATGCTTGTGTGCCACCTAAGTGGTATAAAAAAATCCAATAAGAAAAAAATACAACTTTTCACAATAATATGATCAAATAGTTCCAGAGACTTTTCTTTTAAGAGGGACATTTCAGTTTCTGAATAAATTTTGTAAACTATAGGCATTATATAGATACGAACAATGAAACATTGTTCGTAAGGGAACTACCAAAATCATTTGAAAATCTCTCACCGATGAAAATCTTGGTCTATTCCCACTAGTGAGTGACTGAACTAGTGGGAATTCTTTTCTTTTTTGTTCAGTTGACCGAGGACTACACTTTTGTAAAGTAACTTAGCTCACAATATATCGTAAACTACGCGGGAAAAGTTGCGGGGAAAACGCTAGTCGTAGCACGAAATGCATTGACAAAATAAGCATTGTTCAAAAATATATCAGAAGAAATGTAATTGGCAAGAATTGAATAAATGATCGCTTAAAATATTTCAATCATCGTCCCGCGAATCATTGTCGCTAATCAAACCTGCCTCCCGTGGGATATCTACATAGAGCTGATAATCTTATAAGCAATTTATTTTAATCATTATACTTAAATCAGTGTGGGAGAGGTAAAGAGGTGCAAGTCAAGAATGCAATGACGCTCTGTACTCTCTGCCTACCCCGCGTGTATGTAATATAAAATACATATTACATAAAATGTTACATTTATACAAAATTACAGTTTCTTATCAGTTTTCATGCAATCATGCTTCACAGACCGCCACTATGTACACACAAACAAACAAAAATACCTCTACCTGTTAGCTCGTGTTAGCTAAGACAATAGCTTATCGCGTGAAATCATGCTATATACGTTCTTTAGGTATGATAAATGGTTTTGTAAATATAAATACTTTTGCCCGTGGTTTCGCCCGATTGGATCTAGATACAGATAGCCTTATGTTCCTTTCCCAGGTTATACTCTCATTGCCAACTTCCATACGATTCGTTTAGCCGTTGTCGTGAAAAGGTAGCAAACAAACAGACAGACAGACAAACTTTCGCATTTATAATATTAGTATGGATAGATTAGATAGCGCATGCAATAATCTTTAATAAATATTCTTGAAGCGTATCAACATCTTTTTAAATTCCCCGTGAGATAAGCCGGGATCTAATTGATAATTAGCGGGCATTAGGCGGCATCGGCCACCGCTGGTGCCCTCACCGCAGTTATTGGGAACATGGATTTATAGGGCCCAGTGATTGGAGGGCGGATTTGACAATGCCTTTGTTTTTTTTTATACCACTAAGGTGGCACACAAGCATACGGCCCACCTGCTGGTAAGCAGTCACCGTAGCCTATAGCCGCTGGCTATACCAGGGGTATCACTAACGGGTTGCCAACCATGTTGTGGATGAAGAGTCACTGTGCTAGCAGCATTACTAATAACTCAGCGTATCCTCGTGGAGCAGAAACACAACACTAGTAATGCTGCTAGCACAGTGACTCTTCATCAACAACAGGGTTGGCAACTCGTTAGTGATATCCCTGGCATTGCCAACGGCTATAGGCTACGTTGACTGCCTACCATCAGGTGGGCCGTATGCCACGTTATTGGTATTAGTAATCTAGTAAACTCATCAAAGGATACCTAAACCACTACATAACTCAGTGTACATACAACCATATGTTTTACAACTATCTACATGAGACAACGTTAAATACAATACATAAGGCATTTTTCGCGACGTTCGTATCTCCCTTCCCCACTCAATTTGACAAACCCGAGGGTGGCACCCGCGTGTCATCATGACAAAACTTTATTTTTTGTTAAATCGATAAGTGCCGCACGCGATATTTGATTGCGAAATTGAGTTATATTTACAATTATGAGGACGATTTAGGTATCAAGATGTTTGCTCTAATGCGTAAACTAACCTTTTTGATTTTGGGCACGGGCGCGGCGCGCCGTTTTCAAGAAGTTTTTTTTGTCTGTGCGTTTGTACTGGCTATATTGAGAAACGTCTCAATCGATTTAGATGCGGTTTTAACTAATGTGTTGTAGTAAGCTTCTTTACATCAGCCTTTGTTTTGTTCCAACCAGATCATAAATAAAAATCAAACGATGGCCTACATTAGCTTTATAAGTCAATAATCATTTCCACGCGAACGAAGTCGCGGGCACAGCTAGTTTTAAATAAATATTTAACAAAAAAGTCTTTATTAGGACTTCCTTGCAATAACTTCAAAGAATCCTCGCAAGTTTCACTAATTAGATGATTGAACTCCAAATATTGCAGGGGCTGCTTATGTATTGACAATTCATGTAGAAATAATATACATATATACGGTTTTTGGGGGCTGATATTGCTCATATATTAGCTGTACCTTGTGAGTCCCTATTCGTGATCTTTGAAAATAGGTATTAGCTTGACAAAAATGTCAGGAACCGGAACAAAATTTTTGGCTACTGGCAACTTACAAAATGGAATCCATGTTATGACGTTTACTGTCAACAAACCAATCAAGAGCGCTCTTATTTTCAGGTTTTTTTGCCAGACTGTAGGACGTAATGGGATTCGAAATGGGAGTTGCCCGACCGGGACAGTACCATAAGAATAAATAATGACAGTAGGTACCTTACAGAAGATCGCAGTTAAATAACGCTACTCTGATGTAGTTTTATGTTCCTGAGTCCAGAGCCCTTCGAGAATTCTTTAAACTGCTAATTAAAGTGTTGACAACTCTAGTTGATAGGTATGGCAAATGTCAATTTGTTTTATACCACTAAGGTGGCACACAAGCATACGGCCCACCTGATAAGCAGTCACCGTAGCCTATAGCCGCTAGCAATACCAGGGGTATCACTAACAATTAGCCATCCCTGTTGTTGATGAGGACTCACTGTGCTAGCAGCATTACTACTAGCCCAGCGTATCCTCGTGGAGCACTGGCAACCTTACTTACCGCAGAAACACAACACATCATTAATGTACTGTTATTTGACTGTGGTCTTCTGTAAGGTGGATGTACAGTCCCCAGTCGGGCGGCTCCAATATAAAGGGAAAACCCACGGGAGATCCCAATTCACCCATCCTCTCATTAAATTGGCTAAGTTGGACTAAGGTGTCGAGGTGACGAGCGCAGTGCAGCCACGCGGGTCTTTACGACTAAAGCTCCTGGGTGGAGCATCTGTCGCGTGAGGCGTGACGCTTACCATGTGGTAAGCAATTTGTTGTAATAGAAATATTTTTCGTATGAGTAAGTTCCTAGTTTTCTAGTTCATTAAAAAACAAGTATCATATATATAGAATACAAAATATATAGTAATTTGCTTTTTCCGCTTATATGAGTACGGTCGAACGGCCTGCGCCCAGGTGTGAGCTCTGTCGTGGTTTCTTCCGACACGTGTTTCAGGACTTCCACGTCCCATCATCAGGGTGCCGCTGCGTTGGTCGAGCAGCGTGATGTCACAATATCGAGGTCTGGATGCTGGAGCAGCGCCACAGCACGATGGTCCCGTGAGACGCCACGACAAGTATCATAATATCTCAACGTTCTAAGGAAGTCGGTGAAATGTGACGGTAACCCATAATTTAAAAAAAGCACTACAAACTAATTCCGGTGAAAAAATATGTGACTTTTTGTAAAGTTTACGGCGTGTTATTAAAATAGAAATGTCAGAGGTACCCCTAATTATGGCAACTGTCACTGTAACCCGTAATTTAGGAGCTAGTTTAATTTTCTATCATCATTAAGGGTAATTTCTGGTTTCAACAGCATTTTAATTCCGATCCTTCGTCGTGGGACGTGTTTTTTGTCTATAACTTTTTTATCTGATATTAAATTTGTTTGTTTGTATGTAGGCTAGGTAGCGAAACTTGTTTGCCGAATAAAATGGCTAGCGATATGCGCTAGTGATACAACTGGCATTGCCACCGCTTATAACGAATTATCATTTAATTATGTACAATTTTTATATTTATAATTTTTCGCTTGATTTTTTTCTGTAGGTGCTGTAAACGTCATAGAGAAACAAATCTGATATTTTGCTAATTAAAAAATATACCTACTATGCACAATAACAATATTATATAATTAAATTTCGAAACTTGAAATTCTATTGTCATAATTATGTTTTAGACCATATCATATACTTTGCAACCTAGCTAATATATCAACGTCGAATAAAGCGAATTCAAAGCTTTAGAAATATTTGCCAAATATGAATTTATGTCTTTGCCAATAAAACTTACCAAGAAGTCTATTCAATAAAAAAAATAGTAACACAAAAGATTATAATCTGACGACACGGGCGCCGCAGGTCCTAAAATTGGTCTGTTTTACCGACAGTGCTGAGTTCGGCTGGTAGCTATTCGACGCTAGATGGCATTGGTGGTCTTTTAAAGTTTCTAATAGGAAGATTAAACTTTCCAAAACCATGAACATTTTTTTTATTATTTATATTTTGAAGGAAAGAAAAGCTCTACTACATTTTTGCACCTTGTTTGAAGAATATTCTATATAAAGAATAAGAAGCGGTTTGTTTGGTTAAAAAAGTAATAGTTTAAGAAAAATGTCGCAATACTATTTTATTTTAGATTCTACCTTTATTGGCTATATTATTTGGAATTTTCTCTCATTTAAATATTGGATATTTTAAAATTGTACTTTCATATTCATAAACTTATTGGAAGTACAATATTATGGAGATCGTTTCTTACACCCTCTCAGAGATGTCGCTAGGAGTAGCGTGAACCCTTATTTTATAATTAAAAGGATAGTAATTTCATAACCAAAAGATGGCGCTAGAGGTATTCGAGAAAGAATTTCAACGTTTTTACTTCACATATGGAAACTCGTGGTAAAAATATAGGAAGCAACATTGTTTGTGTTCTCGCCTTTCAGGATAAGCTGCTTGCAGTAAGAGACCGGTACATCTGAAAATCTGCCAGCACAGCGATTCCTATCGACAGGTATTTCGAGCATCCATTGACAACGGCTCAGAGCTGTAGATAATATACTACGGTGACCGCTTATCATCTCTTGGCACGTGCATGTATGTAGGGACAGAGGATAATTGAAATATAAAATCAATTTCTTTCTAACATGACCTATCTCTTTACATTTATTTTAACACTGCACATTCGTGAACGTTCGTCGAAAAGAAATCTCCACCTTGTTTTTTTTTATAGTTCAGATACATACATGCGTTCCCACATGTATAAGTATAAATTTCCTTTAAGTACTGTTGTTGTCCAAGGCGTTTTACTCTATTCCAATTAGATTATGAACTTCTAATATGAACGAAACCAACTTTCATCATTATGGATTTAAGAGCCAGACTCTTGTCGGGCCTTCTTGTAGGCAACTTGTAGGACATTAGGCTTTATCCTTATCTGCTGAAAGTAAGTTATCCTTTGCCTCCCTCTGCCAAGCTTTCCTTCGACTTTTCCTTCCATGATAATATAACATATATTCACGCCACAAGGGTTCCCAAAGGGATAGGCACACTGTATAACAACACCCATTTTCCACCGAAGATAATTTGATGCCAACGTGACAGATGGTGAGTCCGTCGCCGTCTCTTAGGCACTACATACGTCCTTGAATTACTTCTCAGACGTATGCTGGTTCTTTCAAAGCTCGGAGTGTGACTAATCCCTGCACTAAAGTTAGAAAAACTCATTGTATATTCTCTGTCTACTCTGATAGTGTTGGCTTGATGATACGTGTAAGGAAAAATCTAGATATTAAAAGTATTTTCGTTTCCTCTTCGATACTTGTAACGCCATCTGTCGACGACTAAAGTGAAGTAATTATTGTCGTCATTTATGCCACCTACCCTACAAAATTATAAAAATAGTCTTTCTTTCTATGGAATTCAACGTGGAATGTTCTCAAATTCCAATTCTTTCTTATAAAATACAATTTAAGTGAAGATACAGTAGTGTGTGTGTGCTTGAATGACTATAAGTGATCCTGGCGAAAAACTTACGCGTATCCCAGTTTCATGTGATTAACTATCTGTATTTTTCTAGTCGGTCTTGAATGTGAGGCATAAAATCCACATTATCTGGTTTTCACGACAATGTTTTTCTTTAATTTATCACTATCTGTGCCCGCGACTTCGCACGCGTGGAGTTAATTTTGCTAACAATTTCTTCAGTTTTATTTTTTGCGTGGAACCTTAATTACTTTTCCAAAGAATTTAAGCCTTAGTTACGCCTTATAATAGCATCACCACCTGCCAGTGATCCTATTAAAATCGCTCCAGCCGTTCGGATTTTGATCATGATATTATGGGTTTTTTATGTGTTGCGCGGATGCCTAATTACTTTTCCAAAGAAGTTAAGCCTTAGTTACTCCTTATAGCATCAGCTATCTGCCAGTGAAACTCCCGTTCAAATCAATCCAGCCGTTTCGGAGATTACCCCAAACAAACAGACTCACAAAAAATAATATAATTGGTTCATGTCATTGGTATCGTATTCACTTTCATATGCATTTAGTGAAAAGCTGTTATTTTGACATTACAAACAGACACTTCAATATTATTTATTTGTATAGATTGATTGATTATGGTATAATTTCGATAACTATCACTAGTTGTAGTTATATATATATTCTGTTTGTATATCGTCCGTTGTAACCTAGCAGGCTATCCGGTGAGTCATAGACTTCCTATAAGAAACCGGTTCCCTCGTTGCATGTTCAATCACACGGGATGTGTCCCATGCATTTGCATATGCAGAGGACAGGCGGGTACATAAGTGATTGTTATAATTTGATAATCAGTTTTGTAGTTACAAAGTTCGGGATTATACATAACATTCAAACAAACTCATCCTATATATATGTATTTTTTTAGCGCTTCGTACCTAATTTACTAAATTTAAAATTTTTCGTACAAATTTTTAGTTCCACTTTTTACCGGCGCAGCGCTGTTAATTTTCCCAGACAAAAATAGTCACGAGCGATACAAATACGTAGTCGAAAATTGTTGTTGCTAGGGCTTCAGTCCTCGACTGTACTCGGCGGCTAGTTGACAAGCCACCTTATAATGGATCGCTCAGGACCCCAGTATAAGATATACACCTAGTATATTTATCATGGTACGGTTTCCAATGCATTTTATTAATAGACACACAGAAAGGTTCGCTATAATAAAATGCACAGCTTAGGAAGAATGATTGGCCAAGTGTGAGTTGGACAAGCACACCGAGGATTCTGTGCTAAAAACAAAGTAGGTTAAATGACAAACTTAATTTTGCGGTTCGATCCCTAGACAGGGCCATTGCACCAACCGCAAATAATAAGTTTGTAACAGTAATTTCTATAGTTTTTTAAAAAGTATAGCAATATACCTACAATCTATTAGCAAGATGAAGCGTCTACTTGTTGTCATTATTAAAAAAGAGCAAAAAACCCAAAAAGGTAGGGAAAGATACTGCGGTGTTTTAATATAAAAATTACTACTAGATTATTCTCTAAAAGCTCTTGTACCTTGTCAATCAAAGTCCCGTCAAAATCAGCTCAGCCGATTTCAACGGATAGACAAACCATTTTGGGAATTATACAGACATGGCAATCTTATTTATCCATATGAAAAAATAAATCAAAGTTATCTTTATCTTTAAGTTTCGGCTAAGAGGACTCGCTATGCTCGCAGCATAATAATATCACCTTAGTCATCTTACTATTAGCCCAGCGTATCGTCGTGGTGCACTGGCAACCTTACTTACGGCAGAAACACAACATTACATCAAAGTAGTGTTATATGATTGAGATCTTCTGTAGGTGGTAACTGTCCCCAGCCGGAAATCAGATGGTAAAACAAGGTTCAGTGCGAAAGCAGACAGTTTCATTTCACGAATGAGTAAATTTACATCTCAATGTATCATCAGTATCAAAATACTTATTGATAAATAAATAAATAAAAAGGAAAATAAAACACAATTCTTTCTTCAAACACAATAATATAATATAATCTATTTAATTGCACAAATTGCAAAAAATAATGATAATTAAAAAAAAATGTTCATCATTTTCAAATAATAAATTAACACTCAAACAAATGTATGCTTAAACTGAGTACAGAGTAATGGTGCAAACGGTCGTGTCACCCCCCCCCCCCCCCCCTCTATTTCCTTCACAATAAGAAAATAGAACATTATAATGATTAACAGGAAACTTGGATAGCAGATGATGGCGTTATAGGGTTAAGATAGCCTACGGTCTTAGAAAAAACATAAGTGCAATAATGTCACAAGTCGTAATCACTTCTCAAAGGGAAATAAACTTTATTGTTTAAGCAGTAAAGTTCATATCAAATTATGAATTGCGAGTTTAACTCTTTAATACTCGCGTATGTATGACTGACTGAATAATTGTGTGTAACGATACACTTAGGTTTTTTATCTTTTAATCATTTCTTGAAGTATCTTTTATCGAACTTTACTTAATTATATGGTATCTTTAACAACCATTATCTAATTGACAGTATAGCATTTTAAATATATTTAGTTTAAGCACTAGAGTGAATAGGCTACTAACGGACAAGCGAGCTCCACCTTCGACCACATCTTCACTTACCATCAGGTGAGATCGTGGTCAATCGCTAACCCGTAATTAATAAAAAAATATTGAAAAGCTATTTTCAATTTGCAGTTTACTATACAAATAGACAAAAGTAGTTACGTATATTTTTTTATCGTTTTTTATTAGCTATTGAGGAGATACAGTGTTATAAATAAAATAATAACATTATTTTCTTTACAGTTGCGTTATCGGTTATAATATTTAGTTTTTTTTTAATGGCGTAATTGGATTACCCATTCAATACTGGAACCGCAGTAACACCTTACAGAAGACCGCAGTCAAATAACACAACTCTGATGTAGTGTTGTGTTTTGCGGTGAGTAAGACACCAGACTTCTAAGATGCGGTGTGATGCTAGTAAAGATGCTGCTAGTACAGTGAGCCACAGCAGGGTTTGCACGGACGCTAGTGATACCCTAGGGCAAACATTTGCAAGCGTCTACAGGTCATGATGACTGCTTACCATCAGGCTGGCTGTAAACAACCCGAAGGAATACAGCATGGGGCTCTTCAAGAAGTGTGTGAAGAGATTTCTGCAGAGTCAGCAACGCGCGATTGATACCCCTGGTGTTGCAAGCGTCCATAGGCTATGGTGACTGCTTATCATCAGGTGGGCCATATGCTTGTGTGTCACCTTAGTGGTATAAAAAACGGATGTAGGTAAGCATGTTTTTTATGAGTATCACTAACAGGTTGCCGACCATGTTGTTGATGAGGTCTCACTGTGCTAGCAGCAATACTACTGGCCCAGCGTATCCTCGTGGAGCACTGGCAACCTTACTTACCGCAGAAACACAACACATAAAGTAGTGTTATTACACTGCGGTCTTCTGTAAGGTGGTGGTACAGTCCCCAGTCGGGCGGCTCCAATTTAAATGGGAAAACCCACGGGAAATCCCAAACCGTCCTACCTCTCTTTTTAGAAGCTCATGGTGTGATAAATCACTGTACTTAAGCTTAGAAAATCTCATTGGTTCAGGCCGGGGTTTGATCCTGGGCCCATCTGATGACAGGCCGTCGCTTCAACCACAAGGCCACCACGGCTTATATTATTACTAGACAATAAACAATTTGAACCTACTAGTAAGGAGGAAACGGAAGTCACCGACAGATGTTCGTGATTTTTTCTGTAGAAAAAAAAGTGTATGCAAATGTCAAACTCATTTGCATAATATAGGTACTCGCTTTCAATCGTTAAACAAAAAGTTAACCCTTTACCCGACTCATTTTTTATATTTTTAGGGTTCCCGTGGTTTTAAAATTGTTGGTGGTTCACACAATTTATGAACTTTATAAAAAGACTAGCGGCCCGCCCCGGCTTCGCGCGGGTAAATGTCTTTGCTCCGAAACTAATGTAGTTTCGAAGCATAGACATTTATTATGTTATTATTTTGTTACTCAGTGATAAATTAGCTTTCTAACGGTGAAAGAATTTTTGAAATTGGTCCAGTAGTTTCGGAGCCTATTCAATACATACAAAAATACAAATCTTTCCTCTTTATAATATTAGTGTAGATGTATGTATAGATATACATCAGATAGGGCGAATCGGGATTTTTTATCAGTCTTTCATCACGTAAGTTATATACTTATTATTGGTAAAAAAAAGATTGCAGTACATTCTTCCGAAGATACGGAATATTCCGATTATTTAGCGAGCGAACTTAACCCTTCCGCGTCCGCTGTTGGTCTATAGATGCATAATTAGAATAATCCTTGCTTTATGTTAGTGTATGTATTTTTTTTGTCGTACATCTGTGCGATGTCGGGCACCGGGTAGAGACGACCACGGTAAGCAAGTGGAGGGTTAAGAGGCGGCAAAAAATGACAGTTAGGAACAAATGGATGTGTTTTATGTTTCATAGATAATATTGTATACCCATTGGATAGGTGGATGATATAGCCAGATAATATTTTTAATTGGAAACAAAAATTTTTGCCATAAAAATATATATACTACTAACTGTAATCCGCGACTTCGTCTGTATTTGTTTAAAGACAAAAGTAGCCTATTTCCTTACCCAGGATATTATCTATCTCCTTGTCAAATTTAATTACGATTCGTTCAGCCGTTTAGGTAACAAACAGAGTTACTTTCTCATTAATTATATTAGTATGGATTGAATAAAAACACATTCTTATATCCCTTTTTAATTATAAATTACTTGTTTTAAATATTAGTTCTTTTTATTACCTCTAATGTTTTAGCAATAGATTTGATAACAACGTTAAAACCATGAAAGGCATAATACGGAAAATAAATTTTTCTCATGAAACGAAAAATGTTTTAGTAAATTTATCACTCTAAAATTCAAACTTTATTCACACATTTAGCTTTTTTTTTTACCTTCTAATTTGTATTAAACACAACGTTATTATTATTCCGTCATAAAAATTATAACCCTCTCTAAAAAATCGTTATCTCATCTAACAACACACCTGCGAAGAAAGGGTTAACCCTTAAGATGGCCCGGTACATTGTTACCCCTGGGAACAGATTGAAATTTGAATATGCATAAATTTATTCAAATTAAATTACAATGCATGTAATTTAATCATTTTATGTGGCCTTTTCTTCTGAACCAGTTTGTATGCTGTTCGACATGTTGTGATTGTGACAATGTGTCCGGGCGTGAGATTTTGAATTTGGAACACAAATAAATATTAT
Organism: Falcaria lacertinaria; assembly: GCA_951449985.1. Classification (NCBI taxonomy): domain Eukaryota; kingdom Metazoa; phylum Arthropoda; class Insecta; order Lepidoptera; family Drepanidae; genus Falcaria; species Falcaria lacertinaria. Next base: position 8,335,737 of record OX602120.1, on the reverse strand, counting down.
TATAATTCGAATGTGTACGAATTCTTCAATTCGTTTTTTTCATTTATTTAATTATAATGGCATTTTAAAAAAGGAACACATTGAAGACAATAAAAGAGTAATTGCTGAGTTTCTTCACAGAAAAAACGACTTTCCGAATCCGGTGCTAGATTCTAACGATTTGGAAATACTTTTTAGTAAATTCTAGTCAAACAAAGATGCTTATGAATTAAAGATTGAATAAATAATTTTGGTTTTAGAATATTTTCCCAAATTTACACAATTAAAATCAAAAATCATTTCTTCAGTGTAAGCTCTAATAAGGCACTTATGAAAGTCTAGTTTACTTACGACTAGTTCCAGTCCAAACATTGAAATAGTTACAAAAATCATTGATATTATATATTTACAAACAAAACAAATGTACCCAAATCGGTATCAGGGAAATGAGAGATGATTTTTTTATTAATTTCGAAACCAAAAGTATGTAGTCTAAGGACAGTATTTCTTTGTTTGCCAATTTTCAACATCATCGAAGAGTTTCCTGAAACAAAAGACAATTGTTTAATAAAAGAATTAAATTTTCCCAAGATTTTTCAATCTCGTTACATACTTATAATACAATGCAAACACCCAGACGCAGGGCAAACACAAATGTTTATCACATAAATGTTTGCCCCGGCGGGAATCGAACCCGCAACCTCTAGCGTAGCAGTCAGGTATACTAACCACTAAACCAGCGGTCACGCAAATATATTTTTTAAATTTAATTTAATTCAATATATGGTTATACCACTGAGGTAGCAAACAAGCATACGGCCCGCCTGATGGTAAACGGTCACCGTTGCCTATGGACGCTTGCAACACCAGGGGTCTCATGCGCGTTGCCGACCCTAAACCCCGACCTACAGAATATGATAATTTTAGTTCATTTAAAATCTTGTCAGATGTCAAGTCAATCAATTGGCGCCAATATAATATTTACTTAGTTGATTATATGCTCTGTATACACTAATATTTCATCTATTACTACAGACAATTGCACAAATTTAACTGAAGTAACGATCCGAACTCATTTCGGTAAACATAAACATATTGATGAACCCAGAAACTTGTTTTGAGTTATTGTCCGATTAATAGATTTAGTCAAAGCCAGCTACGTATTGCGACAAAATTTACAGCTGTAAGTGGGTAAAGTATTCTTAATGATCAAATACTTGAAAAATATCTAAAGATAATATCACTTATCACTCCTCAGACCAACATGCAGTAATATTTTCCTTAACTGTTTGTATTCACAAAAACCAAAATATTTCACAATAAGAACACTGAGAGAGTTTCTCTCTGTGGAAATGGAAGCAAAATGGCGCGGACGATAGCCGCCATATTGCAAATGCGCGGAATGGATGCGCAGTCGTCCGAAAACTAACCCCATTCGGACACTATTGTTACCGCGTTTACTCACCCACGCGGGCTCTTTACTAATTCCAAAGCTTTTTACATTCTAAATTAAACTTTATGTCGTAGTCACAAGCTTGCATTTTCTTTGAAAGTATGTAGGAATATTTTTCCGAACACGGCTTTACAAAAGTCCTATATAAGATAGCGAGCGTAGATCATATTGAACTTTATTTATAAACTATAAAAGTCTCTTTTCACTTGACTTCCACGTTGAACAAAACTCACCACGTACATTTTGAATTGAAAGGTTATTGTTTAAGAAATAAGGTAGGTTTTCCCATGTTTAAGCAAATGTGTGATTGAGTGCGTGAATTCTGTAAACATAGAAGAAAACCTTGTTTGAAATGCTTGTGTGTTGGTTTTTGATAAAGAAAGGGTAACGTCACTGATGTCACATTGCGACGTTGAATTTTTACCTATAAATGTGACATTGGTACGCGTTTGTGTGTGTGTGTGAGGGAGATTTAATAATATTCATTTTTCCATGTCACCGAGTACTGGAATTCTTAGAATTTCGAGCCAATATTATATGGAAACTGGAAACGCTGTATTTACTGTAAGTGCTTTGAGTACTTACAATATGTTGCTGATTTATCAACGTTTAATACAATTAGTACCTATTTCAAGTATCCATTTTGATTACATTCTGTATTTTAGTAACCTTTCGGTATTCTTAGAGGGTAGTTTGGCCAAATCTACAAGCCGAAATTTGAAATTCGAATTCACAAACAAGTTACCATACTTACTAGACACTGCCACAGAGTAGTGTCTTAGTTTGAAACATCAGTATTTCAAAATCAACAATCAGTATTCCAAAATCAAATTCTTATTTAAATTCAAATAGAACGTCAGATCCAGTTAATCAAATAATAAAGTGACTCAAGTAACAGTAAAGCACTCAGGATAGTAAGTAAACCTTTTCCGTGGAGTGGGTGCCATAAATAAAACAAATGGGTGTTGGGTGTTGGTTCACGAAAACGTAATTGATGGTGAGACGTCACAAACAGAACTGTACACATTTGTAGTGGCCGTGAAATTGTACGCTCAGTGCTTCTGTGCGTTGCCGGGCTAAGGATGGGAAAGGTTGATCAAACTATATCGATGAAATTACAAAAAAATACGTAAACTATATGGTAGTTTTAGTTAGGGTTGGCAACGCGCGAGTGACACTTGTTTGCCGTATGTATTTGTATAAAAATGTTATTTTAAGAGAGATAGGGCGAATTGGGTCCTCCCGTGGCTTTTCCCATTGAAATTGGAACCGCCCGGCTGGGGAATGTATCTTCACCATACAGAAGACCACAGTCAAATAACACTACTCTGTGAGAATGGTTGCCAGTGCTACACGAGGATACGCTGCTAGCGTTACTATTTGCGCAGCGAGTCCTCATCAACAACAGGGTTGACAACTCGTGAGTGATATCCCTGATTTTGCTAGCGGCTATAGGCTACGGTGACAGCTTTCCACCAGGTGGGCCGTATGCTTGTGTGTACCTTAGTGGTATAAAAAAAGTTAATAATGTTGTATCTAAAGAGATTATTAAGCTTACAAGAAATGTGTTTCAATGCACATGAACCATTTGAAGCTTACGTGACACATCTTTAAGCTCCGATAACCACGCTTGGTTCAGTGACGGATCACATGTTCATTTGCAAACGTACGAAAAAATTGCATGCGTCCGTAATTAAATTTCCATTAATTAAATGTATTTTTTGTATTCGTTGCAGAACTATCTAGATTAGAATGTAAGGCTTATCGCTCCGTAGCCGTAGCGCTTGAACGCTTGGCTTGTAACGTTGGAGATCGATACTAAAGTACGGTTTTAATTATATGTTTATTACCTATAGTTTTCTTGGGGAATTTTTCATTCAATATTAATTTATTGACACAAAACAGATTAAACTATTTACAAAAACAGATCTTAACCTACCTACTTATAGATAAAAGATCTGACCCACACCAGAATTTGTTATAGCTTGATATCAATTTATTGATAAATGACTTTATATTTTATTAACTTTGATCAATGATCTGTATCATCAGTACAAAGAGTGTTTTACAAACCAATTAAATCATATTTCTTCAAATTCAATCAAATTAAATAAATAGAATTCCACTATTTTATTGTTTTTTTCAACACTGTTTTTTTGTTTACTATCGCTTTATTTTGTTTTTTTTTTGTTTGTTATTTGTTACTCGCTTTTAAGTATTTTCGGCATGTTTTCTTCGTTTGTAATTATCGTGAATTGCGGCTTGCTTAGCACAATATTTCGCTTTACTATGTTGCATGTATTGGTACACGATGTTGATGATCTAATGAATTACATTTATCAAAATGTGCTTGAAGAATAGCGACCTGACTATCGTCCTAAAATATCTGCAGTAAAATTTGGTATTGACTAACGCCACTTTGCTGGCCTAAAGGGAACAATTTCGGGACAGCAAAAATATTAGTCTTTGAGTAATACCTATAATAATTCAGGAATGCAATAAATAAATTCAGCATTCAGAAACCGATTTTCATTGAGACACACGTAATTACAGACGTAGGTATTTTATATCAGTATTGTTTTCTACTTGGGTATGTTAATATCTGATCTTAACATATCTGATTGAATTAATTTGCGGCTTCGTTTGATATGGGTTTAGCATTTGCACATTTATATTCAATGCCTATATACACGTCTGTTATATGATTAATTAGACTATGGGTATCGTCAATGAGGATATTAGTATAAGATTTCGTTACGTGTTTCCGTTTCATACTCATTTCTTAAGAGAATTCCGATATCGCGTACAAAACTCACCGTTTCAAAACCTTACTTGACTGCTTCAGAAAAGGTTAAGTTATTGAAAATGTATGACGTCTTATTAGTTCTTCTAAATTGTGGGATTGACTAAGAGTTAAAGGGATCAATGCGTTTACAGCAGTCTGGATTTTTTAAAAATCTTTATCTCCCTGTCGTGTTCTATGTCTGGCTGAATACAAACTCATTAGACGCACTTGAAGGGTTGAAATAAACTTGTTAGTATTATCGATTAGTCCCATCCCTATGACGTGAACGGATACAAGACATTTGTTTAAGTCACGAGTCGATTCCATCTGTAGCAATGGATCGCCCGAAATGTGCGTGCTAAATCGACAGACAAATTACTTTCCCTACTAGACTCCGTTTGAAACTCTATCTAGCGTGATGGCGGTCATATTTCTATTTACAAAGGAAGTTATAGAGTGGAGACCACGCACTGGAAAGCCCCCAGATGGTCCGATGACCTGATGAAGGTCGCTGACAAGCGTTAGATGCGCGCCGCATTGAATCAGTCATTGTGGAAATTTGTGCGGGAGCCCTTTGTTCAGCAGTAGACGACTATCGGCTGATGATGATGATGATGAAGCACTTACATCTTTAGCAAGTTGGTTGCTTATCGTCATAGTCCCAAAAGCCTAAGTCGTGCAAGGCCTTGCCTAACTCCTCAATGAAGGAACGGTAAGGCAGGCGTATGAACAGATTGATGAATCTAGAAGCAAAAGGTGTGCAAGTCGAGAGTGCAATGCCGCCTATACTCTCTGCTTCAAAAGGGATCAAACGTTATTATAATGTATTTAATACTAGCTGTCCCGACAGACGTTGTCCTGTCTTAGCTATGAATTCATGTGACAAATACATGATTGAAAAAAAGACCTATACTTTATCCCAAAATTAAAAATGTTCCGGTTTTTTTCCTAAGATATTCTTTTCATAAAATTGGTCGAGTCGTTCACGCGTGATACCGTGACCAAGGGAAATAGGGATTCTTTTATAGACTATGTGTATTAAATTTATCATTGGTTATGATCATAGATAAAGACATAGAAAGAAATACGCTCATTATTTGAATATTGCGTAAACACTACCCCCGGATACCTTTTACATTTATTCCATCGGAGCTAAACTAAATTTGTCGATAGTGAATGGTTTTCAAGATGGCGGGCGCATGTGCTTGTTATCCAGTCAGTCTTTCTCGCATTTTTCCCATTCGTTTTGACAGGCGTGTGGGTTTACATGCAAAGGGGCGGCAGGGGAAATTTTAGATATTATGATTTTTTCTGCAAAAAGAGTTTCAATTATTATTTTTGTTTCTCTGGATGCAGTGTTAAATGTTAAGTTTGAAAGCGAATTTCTTATGAACAAAACGGTCAAAAACTATCTAGATATATAGCCATTCGCCATAATTATGGTAAGCGTCACGTGCCATGCAACAGATGCTCCACCCAGGAGCTTTAATCGTTAAGTCCCGCGTGGCTGCACTGCGCTCGTCACCTCGACACCTTACTTCATGTCTTCTTTGACCAGTAATGTCGCTAGCTACAGTGCCCTTCACACCGGAACACAGTAATGCACACACAGAGACACTACTGTTTGACGGTAGAATATCTGATACTGTGGTGGAACCTAACCTAACTATCAACTAAAACTGTATTCACAATATTAGTTTTATGTTTTAAAATACTTGGCTATTAATTACCGTGAACAGTAAGACATATAAGAAAATTGTCCACTACTGTCTTCCACCCTTCTACTGTGACAACCCTCATCGAAATCTCAAGGGTTGCTTGTTAGACGACAATGCAGCGATCGTATGCGGACGGATTATAACATGTACTGGAAACCGCCGGATTAAACTGGTCCCAAGAAGTTTTTCAGAAAACATTTTTACTCTAGATTTCGAGATTTAGTTCCTAGTCGATGTTAATAGTTATGTATTGAAGTATTTCGTAGCGTTAGTAGTTAATAGTTTTAGAATTCTCAATGAAGAGATTAATGAATGTAAAAAATTAAAGGTGTGTAAGTCAAGAGTGAAATAGCGCTCTATACTCTCTGCCTACCCTGTGAGGGAATTGGCGTGATTATCTGATTGTATATTTGGAAAGCTTTATAAATATTAGTTCTAACTAGAAATCTATGTAGGTACATCAGAGTAAAAGTCAACAAAAAACCGTATTAACCATATTTTTTATTATCATACGTGACGTAATGAATCTCTATAAATTCAGTGCCATAATACACCCCCGAATCGTTAACCTAGTAACCGACTAATAAAGTACCTCCGACTTGACCTTCACCTTGCAACAACCCTACTTAGTATGCACAAGCTTTCTTTTAAAATCTGATGTATTAATTTCAAATCACACGCAAACAAAAAACAACTTAAATCTCATAAGGTAAGATCTAAAATTCAATACCCCTCAAAAGACCAACTCGCTTCGTTTTTCAAAAATGAAAAACTGTACGATAATACTTTTCATTTGAACTTAAATACCATTTTAAGTTCTGAGCTTTGAGCGTAAAGCACAATATTGCTAGTTATAATTCGCACACTTATGACGTTATAAATGTAGATAAGTTATTTAGCACGTGGTTCTTGTGACGACGTTCGCAATTTGAGTATAAATTAGAACACTTATCTCGTCGCGGTCCCTGCGCCCGTCTCGCTCTATCATGAAGTAATACGTGATACTGTTTCACTCCTGCATTTTAAGGAGTAACCATAGGGGTGTGTGCCGCATCAAAATTCCGCATTATCGATATTTCAAGTTAATACAGAAGCGAGACTAGGGCGCGATATGGAAGCTTATAAATAGTGGCATGATAAATGTATGCAATTTGGGGTATAGACTCCATCTGTGAATATGGCTCTGGAAATCGATATTCCGGGAAGGGGTGGTGTAAGTATATATTTCGAGTACTTAATTTTTTTTTCGATTATCGATAGTCGATGTTTTGTCAGCAATGGTCGCTCTTACATTTAATTTAGCGCGCGGAAGCAACAGGTTATTAGCGCGGAGCTTTCCCGCCTAACTTTCCGGGCATTCACTTTTTAAATTCCACTCCTTCCCTCTCTAATTGGATTGCCTTCTCTCTTGCCCGTGAATGAATGAACTTGTTGCTCCCTGAATCATTACGCATTTGTTTTAAACTCGAATTTTAAAATGTGTCAAGCGTAACTCGGTATTTTTTAACTTTATCTGCCAATTACTCTGATCAACGTTCTATTAAGGGCAAGGTCCTTTGAACCGAATTTCCCTGGCACAATTACCGTTAAACCGTAAAACTTATTTTAGCGTATAATGTAACACCCGAACGCTTTAGGCGTAAAAATTAGCACGTCCGATGGTTAATAATTTTCCGCCCATTACCTCTATTGAACCCTCGATAAAGTACAAAATTATCGTTATAAATACATTTTGATATTCCGCGTTCGACATTACTGTAGGTACTCTCGCTGACGAGAAGGCACACAAAAGGAAATCTTATTACTTATTCGACACAATATGATAAATTGCGAGACATTCTAGCAGAATTCACAATTTTAACTATAAGGCTTCTGTCTGCGTGGAAATAGCGTTCCACAGTCGTACGTGGAGCGAAGCCCGCACATATCTTACTCTCGAACACACGAATCTACATACATAAATATATTTTCTATTCACCACCCAATACATTTTATCTATGTTACCGTTGCCTTACTAGAAATGGTTATTCGAATGTAAAGTCCTAACCGAACGTGGAATCCGTTTGAATTGGTTCCCTATTCCAATTGGTGAAGAATTGAAATTGGAACGCTCGACGGTTGACAGTTGTACGTGACGCGCGTCCGCCGCGCGATCGAGTCTCACGAGGTATTCTCAAGGGGTGAGCGTAGTTCTTGCGCTTAGATATAAAGAAAGGTAGATACTTATGAAATTCGAAGGAAAAACCACCCTTCCCTATACTTACACAGCGCAGTCGATTCGGTTTTCGCGGAGGAAATTGTAGCGTAGTTTGAGCGGGACATTCGCTCACCGTACGCCGCATGGAGACGACGATTTTCTCGAATTTCCTTCGGGACGCGTCTCTTTCCAAATTTGAATTTAGCATTCGATTACTTTTTCATTTTTTATTGGTGTTCTAAAATGTGCCATGACTTTTTTGATTTATTTTATTATCTTTTTTACATTTAATTACATTTTTATTAAATTTGGTGATTTTAAAAATAGAGTTTTAGAATCGCGACGCGTTACAAACTTAAGAAGAAAGACTTCCTGAACTACGTGAAGGTAAGACCATTGCTTAATGTACATACCTACTTACTTTTCAATTATTTGGAGATTTTCCGAGTAACCATTTATAATATTTTTCTCAACACATAATAAGTTTCGTCTTTTGAAGTCCGATATTGTTAATTCAAATTTGTTTAGTTTTCATTACTTTTTTATGTACTTTTAATTAAATAAAATTTGTTTTTATTCAAAATGTTCGCGTTTAGTATTACAACTTGCTGAATATCTAAAGTTATGAAACGGCTTCCGGCGCGGCCTGTCTATTTTGTTTCGGAATTCATTCAACGCCCACTCGCTGCTCGTTCATAAATAAATAACTCCATGATTTGTGACAGTTTGTTTGTCATTTCGTACTGAAAGCAAAAACCTACATAAGACCGACATATACAGTTTGAGGATTTTCGTTCTACGAACATTTAAAATTGTAGCTTGTTAAAAATTTTAAAATGGCGGCATTAACTTAAAAAATATTTGTTCATTTTTGTAAAACATACATTAAAACAGTACTTATAATCAAAGTCATGCTTGTAACATTTTAATTTCATAGAACCAAAAACCAGTTTATGCAACAATAAAAGAAAATTAATCATATATCTACTTCCTTACCATGCACAACCGGTTTTGTTTTAAGATTGAGCATTCGAGGCGTGGTCACGTGACAGCTGTCAGGCTGCGATGACGAAATGTCACATTGACAATGACGCCCGGGCAATCAGTAGGCGACAAAATGACAGTAGCATAATTAATTGTCACCGGATAACTAGTTTTAGCCGGTACTGCCGACTTTCCAGTTCTGACGTGTGTGCCACTAAAAGTGGGACGAATTATGTAGGTAGGTATTAGGAACATTCGTACTCAGTGATGTAGGGAAAAGGTAGCGTACTAGTTCGTCTCTTATGCTTAGTGATCGCAAGATTGGTAACGCTATAGTGACACCCCTAGAATTGTAGGCGTCCATTGGCTACGGTGATCGCTTATCATCTGGTGGTCCGTAAGCTCCTTTGCCACCTTAGTGGTTTCTTTTTTATACCACCAAGGTGGCACACCTGATGATAAACAGTCACCATAGCCTATAGCCGCTAGCAATACCAGGGGTGTCACTACCGGGTTGCCGACCATGTTGTTGATGAGGACTCACTGTGCAGCAGCATTGCTACTAGCCCAGCGTATCCTCGTGGAGCACTGGCAACCTTACTTACCGCAGAAACACAACACTACATCAAAGTAGTTTTATTTCACTGCATTACATTACATATCATCACTCCAAGTCCCTCACACGGTAGGCAGAGAGTAAAGAGGGCCATTTCACTCTTGACTTACACACCACTAGCTCCTACATTCATCAATCTCATACATGTCTGCCGGTTCCGAGTACTCTTTACCTTTCCATCATTGTGTACTTTGGCAATCTATCTTAATATAGATCTAACGTTAGACCTTTTGCTTCTACGGCTTCTTCGGCTTCTCCTGTTACTACTCTGGCTCTACCTTTTTTGATGATCTGTTATTGATCTAACCTATTTATTATAAAGGAAATTTGATTTATGTCTAGTTTCTGACCGCGACTTCCCCCGCGTTGATATTAGAATCCCAGAGGAACCTACCATTTTCCCGTGATCCAACATTTTTCCTGGATAAAGAGTACCCTATGTGTTAATCCAGGTTATAAACTATCTGTGTTGCAAATTTCATCGAAATCAGTTCAGACGTTTTTGCGTGAAAGATTAACAAACATCCATACTCAAACTTAACTACTACTATAAGTAGGATACTTCAGGCTAGAAACGTCTCTTATGAAAATCTCCATAAAATAGATACATGTTTAAAGTAAAACCTATCACAAAATAATATCGAATCTCCATGCATTACGCTTATTGATGGGGTGAACGGCATAATTTATATACACACAAAACTTCATACGTACAGACAACCGATAGTTGGGCCCACCCTCGTACCTCGCGACCCTCCGACGCACGTATACGTTGGTATATACATAATACATTCATACATGTACATATACACGTAGGGTTACGACAAAATCGATAGGGCTAAACTGCTTTGTACCAAAGCCGTGCATGATTTTTGAACTGTAAAAACTATATTCTAAATTCTAAATTTGAAAAATAATGTCACCTGGCATTGGCATAGCTGAAGAAAAAAGTTCACTATTCGAATATCTTTTTTGAATATTCTTATTTTTTAAGAACACGTGTTTGAAGTTTTCTTGTAAGAATAAAATGTTTTAATCATTCTTCACAACAAATAAAGTTAATAAGTTTATAACGAGTAGATTATTTTAATAGTTGCCATATAATAGTGGTCGTAATGAGCAGTTAACGTAATTGAGTCGGCCATAATGTCGATAAAGATATTTCGGTTGCAGTGAAATACATTACCGTTCAATTACTATGAACTTTACATGTTTATTACGAAAACTACTTAGGTGGGTAATTAATTGGGGATAATTTTGTAGCAAATGTTTTGTTAATTTATAAGAAGATATTTTTATATGCCTGTCTTAATAAATTACAGAAAAAAATGAGTGAGAGCGGCACTCTTTAATTTTTTTTATTGTTAGCTAGGTACTCCAATTAGATAACTATTTTTTTACATTAATATGATTTTGTTAGTAATTAAATCTAATCGATTTATTTAAGTTTAAAAAAAAATAAGCTATAATATACTGCCATTGGAAATATTTATGCCTAACCAAGCAATTTACTTTTGAGCAAGAACACGTCAAATCCAACAAGAGTTTTAAAACTGTAGGTAGTTTATTATTTAAATGAAAGCAACTTGGCGAGTACCTCCGGACACTTTTTACACGCCGCGGTATAATTTATAGCATGACCAAACGGGGATTCGAACGCGCAGCTATTTATTCAACGATGTAGTGGGATCATAAAATTTTATTTTCTTGTTTGTATTTAAAAGATACCTAATAAAGAACTTGGTTAATCGACTATGATCGCTACCGATGACCGTCGATAAACCTTTCCATTTTTGAAAAAACGTTCCATTCACAAATTATTTTTTTTTAATTTAGATTTTATTGCTCATCACGCTAGAGTTCTCTTTAATGTCGTTTTAAGGAAATTATACACGGAAAGCTATGATATTAATGGTTCATTTATATTTTGATTGCTTTCTTTGTAACAATACTCTACGGGGCGATTAATTAATGTTTATTATTTATTTATTACTCAATTATATCGGAATCTAATAACCGTTTTATGGTTTTTTATTCGAGATCGTTAAGTTTTGGGTTTCAATAATACGGGTGTTATAAAATTCATAAAAATTAAAGTTATGATATAAGTACCGATTCGAACATTAAATTCTTAATTCAAAATGTAACATAGGCAGGTTATGAAATATATTTTGTAGCAGTTTAAATTTCGAACTTTCTTTAACATTTATTTGAATGAATGAACGAATGAATTCTACATGTGTTTTGATGTAGCGTGTAGTTTGAAATAGGAATAGAATGTATTCAACTTTGATATAGGATTCGGGGTAATATTATTAGGAGACCCCACCCTCGTCTTGTCAATCGATCAAACATGTTCAAACATAGGGACACTTCGCAAGCAAAAACGACACAAGTCCACAACATTTTACAATCTATAATACATGCTAAAGTTTAAACAATAAGGTACACTTTCCTTCGATGATAAATTACGGTATATGAGGACATATTTCATGTACATAAGCTAAAATTGTATTGATAAATATATCGAGTTACAAGTTCCATTAGGATATTGTTTATTTCATCTTATTGATGTGTCTAGTTATTCTCAGTACTGTATTCATTATGTAGTCTTGCTTTGAAGGAGGTTGAAGTCATTTCTTATAGGAATTTTAAATTAAACTAGCCTTCAGCATTTAATTCGAAGAGATTAGTTGAATCTGTGAATGTTTTCGTTGATAACAGATCTTCTGTGATCAACAAAAAGACTAGGTAATGTTCTATTGAAATGGATTAGTAAGCTTAATACTTATGCTTACATACGTTTTGTATGTGTGTGTTTATGCTTAACGTAGAAAACGTAGTCTATTCTTTTTTTTCTCGGGTTTTATGAAATAACTTCCTAACTTTTTTACTTATTTTTTTACAATTTCAAGCAAAATTTATTTTGTTCTAGCGTAATCCAAGATGGCGCATGCACGTAAATGCAGCCCGTAATAGGCACGGATCTGCTTAACCGATTAAGATTGAGAGCTTTATTGAATATATTGCAATTGAAAATAGTTTCAATCAAAGTGTATGTTAATTTTAATAGAGTGTAAGAAAAGTGAAGGAGTACGTCGATATGTTACAATTATTCATTAAGATAGCGATCGCAAACTATTTAAAGTGGTTGATGAAGTAACCGTCCATAAATTGTTCCATACACAATTAATTTAATGTAACGTATTATTTTTAACGAACCATTTTGTTATTTTAACGAAGCAATAGTTTTTTCCGAAGCCAATAAAGCAATCATGGCTGGTTTTAAGCGACTTCAAATAAAGAACAGTCTTTATTTGAAAATGGAACCCGATTATTTAGTTCGTTAAGGGAATGATTTAACCCTCATTTCCATACGGTTATTTTAATTCGTCTTTTCCAGATAACTAGGAATGAAGTTTTTTTTTACATTCACGATTTTAATTTAATTTAGTAACTTGTGGAAATCCCAAGTCAATATAAAAAAAGATCAATCGAAGAATCCTATGTTGTGTTCGTAATTTTAAATCTACCCTACCATGAATAAAAAAAATGTCTATTTAATAATGTTTCTCTTTCTTCTGGATTAATTATACACAAATTGAGATATGTATGTAAGTACGTACACGCTTAATAAGTACTCTAAACTGATATCCCCATATACTTATGCAAAGTGAAAAGTGGTAGGGTAGTATATATCAAAAACTTTGTACCTACTATTTTTTACGAAAATTACGCAGCCGGTGGAGTATAAAATTTGTCACAGTACAATTTTAAATAGAGAAGTGGAAAAGGAATGAAGGAGTGCAGAAAACTAATATTTTATATGGTAATACATTAGAAATGCAATAAATTAATAAATACAACAATTACACATACTACATTTGAAACAAGTCTCACTGAATGTCATGATTTGGCTAAAGGTGCCATAGTAATAAATACTCAGACGGACAAACTCTAACGAAATATAAAAAAAAAATCGTTGGCCAGCACTTTCAGATTTGGACCTAATCTCTATGAAACATGGATGACGTCCTTTCAAATTGAGATCGTAATTCGATCACGATCGACCACTAGTTCTATTGGCTACACACTAAACATTCAAATTACATACCGAATACACTATAAGTCACATCTTCACATTATCGCTATGTTACGTTAAATAAAACTGCGTTTGAACACGTCTGCACACCATTATTGTACATTTAAAAATGCGTCCCAAAAGTCCCGTAACCTCTATCTATGAAAGTGAATAAATTATTACCATTTCACATCCCCAGTGAAAGGGTTAAATATTTCTATAGAAACTTATGGGTTGTGAATTTGCATATAATTTTTAGTTTATTATTTATTTTTTCGAGGGTCCCATTGTGATGCTAACGCGTTTCAGGGTTGATGAATTGGCTATATTAATAAGGATTACGGAGGTTTGTGCCGTGTTGCAATTTCGCAGTGACAGGGTTAAGTTTGGTTCGGGATGACAGTTGAACAGTGCTGGCAACATTATAATATTGCTTTTTATCGCTGAGAATCTTAATACAAAGTAGTAGTGTCTATTTTAAATTAAATCTTATTAGTACTAATGCAGAGTCGAATATTCAACCACCTAACTTACATTCTTTAACTAATCTTAATGAAATATTCTAGGGTTGCACAAACTGATCCTGTGAGAAACAAGTACCAACTCCGTATATTCTGAAACATTTTGACATATTGTTTGTAAAATTTGTACATTTTTTTAATACCTCCATAATGGCCAACTGGCATACGGCCCGTCTGATGGTAAGCCGTTACCGTAGCCTATAGATGCTTGCAACACCAGGGGTATCACTTGCGCGTTGCCACCCTTAATTGCAATAGTAATGCAAAAAAGGCCTAACGTCTGTTAATTAAAGCATCTTTTTTTTTGTGAACGACATTACTAAAATAAGTGATTTTAATTCATCATGGCCTATAGATAAAAACAGTTTTACTACTTCCTAACGCACTATTATAAATGTAAATAATAACACAGTATTATTAAATGCACCAGATCGGATCATCGTTATTATCTATCATTATTAATAGCCGACCACAATGGATCCTTTGAACCGGAAGTTCCATCTTTTGTGGCGCGACTCAAACCCTTCCGGCGATCCAATATCTTAGGCCCTATTCATTTTGACCCTTCATGACCCCATCTCGCTTATGAATAGAATATTAATTGAATGCGCAAGAGTGTTTGAAGATGTTATTTGGTAAATTTCCAGTGAAGAGATTGATGTTTGTAAAAGTAGCATATGAGTGCAAGTCAAGAGTGCAATGGCGCTCTATACTCTCTGCCTACCCAGTGAGGGACTTGGCGTAATTATATGTATAGTAATTTCCAAAGAAAAAAACAACACCAGAAATTAATTCCAGTGAAAAACTAGACTTACATATTTTTTACTTAAAACTGGTAAAAAGGTTCAAGTGTAAAAAGCGTAAAAAATGCAAAGCAGGTAAAGAGCGTCTTGAAGTCTTAAAAATACGTAGAGGATAGTTAAAAAACCGATCATTGTGAGATTTGTCTTCCGTTCTTACTGTAAGTTGGACTATAAAAGTTTATAAAATACAAACGATACATGTATCACCACGCTTTCATGAACAAAACTTTTTCACTTCTATTGTAATAATAGTTACATTCAAAGAGAATGTAAGTAAAAAATTAGCCGCTTTAAAAACACTCGAAGAGATGTGCAAATATTTGCCAAAAACCTTAAAGCATACTTCACGACTATTCAAACTATCCGCACATTCTGGCAGCTAATAAAAAAAATGGAGAAGCACCACTACACGATGCCAACAAAACAAACATTTCACGGGTTTATGGTAACGAAAAAACTACTCTATTACACAATACGGCTATTCTTTGCTGAATTTGACTATTCATTGTTTAAAATACTGATTTATAGACTATTAAACCCTTTCTATTAATGCATGTGTAGACAAAATTTATGCGCTTTGTTATTTAAAAAACGTTGGTTATATTTTATCGATGGCATAGACAACAAAGGTGATGTCTATCGATAGGGGTGCGGTCGTCAAGATGTATAGCGCGAACGGTCTTGGCTTTGTGTTCTTTACTTAAATATTTTAAATTATGAACGTTTCGAAAGGAAAACTGTAGGTTAAGTAATTGGTAAATGAAAAAATGTTTTTAATGAATTAATGAGGCTTGTAACTTTTTGACGTTAAGGTTTAAGTTCTTGAGTTTTATCAAAAATCGTTTAATTACATTTGCATAATTGTCACTTGTGTCTTTTTAGCAAAATTTAAATTGTTAAGCACTACGTTTTATTATAACAATAATTTCGAAGCATAATTTCAGTCGACAAAAAACAACTCTTCAACGGCTACTCCCTATGTTTATTGACAACTTTGAAATATAGGTGCCATTAAATTGTTTTTGTCAACGATAACACTGTTTGGGACCGTGTAATAATCTTTTGAATATACTTACAAGGGGTCGGGAATTTTAGTATCCTCGCCTTTAACTCTTTAGCTTTATAATGCTAGTTAGAGATATTTTAAGTTATCATAATGTAATGTAAGCAAAAACATTGTGCCCTTTTTACGAAAATTGCGCGGACGGAGGAATATGAATTTTGATTTTGATGATTTTGCTGATATTTACATAATATGCATTAGAAATAGATTGTAATGACAAGAAAACGGGTCTTATACGCGATATTAAATTGTTTATTTACTTACCGACGTTTCGACCGAGTTGCAATTGTCGAAACGTCGGGAGGTAAATAAACAATTTAATATCGCGTATAAGACCCGTTTTCATGTCATTACTATGTGTTTAAATCGCGAAAGTTTAAAAAATATAAATAGATTGTTTTAATTAAAAAAACACATCGCACACTACCATCCCTTTGATACATGTCTTACTGAATGTAGTTTGACACAAAGTGTTTTTGTATTTTTAATTCTAATCGAATTTAGGTGACCATCTAGTGATAGAAATTCGATAGTAGTAATAATTCGTGTGGGCAGGCTCATGGCAGGTCATTCTTTGGTACTCAAATGACGACTTATAGAGAGGAATGACAGAACCAATTATTTTAGTCTAGAAGAAAAAATGATTTTTGTGAATCCTCAAACTCCACCTACCACAGACATCTCCATCGACGCTGTAGGGATCCCGCATAAAATACCTGGAGCGAATTTAGAAGCTGATATTTAAGAGAATCCAGCTGTAGATAGTACACTTACTGCGTAATTAGATGTAAATTTAATTCATTTATTCTCTATCACTTTTGCAGTTCGTAAGTGAGTGCATTGCCATCATTAGACAGCTTATTCAGTGAAGTTTAACAAATACAGTTTCTGTCATGGTTATGACATGTTATGAAGATAACAACGTGAAAACAAAAGGTTTATTTGTGAATGTGGATGGGTACAAGGGTCGAGGTAGACCTAAGAATAAATGGATGGACTGTGTGAGAGATGACATGGCTGGAAAGGAAGTGAATACAGAGATACTGCTGATAGATAGGAATTGAAGAGAAATACATATTGCGCCGACCTCAAATAATATGGGATAAGGGCAGGATAATGATGATGAGTTTCTGTAAGTGTCTGAGATTCTAGATAATGTGTGTGTTACGAATTACAAATAGCCCTTGCTAAATTCTCGATAGCATGATGCTTTCAACTTTCCTATTGGTAATAAACGCTTCAACTTCAGCCTACTAGCAGGGCATCATTTTCCCAAACCGTCCCATTTCGCGAGGCTCCATTAGTGATAAGCAAAGTACTTTGTTTCGGAACCCTGTCCCAGTTTCTAGTCCCCCGGGACTTTCGCCCACTCCGCCAGGAAAAAGATCTACAAAACTAACGCCCCTGAACTCGTGAGAAAAAAGTAATTTTCATTCATAAAACCATTTTCTTAGAAGCACTAGACGAGGATAGCTATACACGGGGCTGTAAAGCCATCCCCCTCGCACACACTCATTTTTAATGCACTTTCACTAAAGTGGGTTCTTTTATGCTCCTTTTTCGCTTTGAAGACGCCGTGAATTTTGCCCTTGTTTTGTCTGTTGACAAAAATGTTCCATGTTATATAACCCTCATAGTTATTTGCAATAATATTTTTTATCAGCTTAATTTTGGTTGTTCTATTATTTCTCCTCTGATAGACACGCGATTAAAAATATAATTTCAGACAAAGAAGTTCTTTTTATTAGTATTAAGAAAATAAAAATTATTAGTTGTAAAAATACACCAGCTTATGTCACACGAAAAATATGTGACCCAATTATTTAAAAATGGAACACGACATTAGCCGCATCATGCACACCCAATAAAATACTATTTAAATAAACCAATCAGTTGTAACGATTTTTTTGAATATCGAATGCGTATCGAACGTTTAATCCTTTGAGTGGCACTCTACGCTGAATGGGATGCCACCGTTGGCCTTATTGTGTCATTTTAATTTATTGTCACTAGCAACACCGGTTAGGTATGTTCCAATTTTTTTTTGTTAGCATTAGACGCTATTAAACCGCTTTGACTTTTGAATGTTAGAACGATGTTCATAAATAAAGTGTGGATGTTAGAAGATGTTTCCGGTTATCATTTTTTAAGCGGTTGATAAATGGTAATCTTTTAACGGGTTACTTTAGTGGAAGTATTAAATATAAGTTTTCGTTTTATTATTAGCCATTAAATTAAATGTGGACACTTATTACTTTTTTACAAATTGTTTATAGAAGCTGTTAATTTGTTACGTTATTTAAAATAATTAAATTATGTATTTGCGGTTGAAACTCCCTGGGGCTCGGATGCTCTTCAGCTTTTCAAGGAGGTCTCACATCGGCTGGTTGAGGCCTCCCGTGACAGGCGTGCTGGAACATATCTCGCTCAGAGAATCAGCATTGCTATCCAGCGTGGCAATGCTGCCAGCATTCTTGGCACGCTACCGCATGATTCCGGTTTGGGACAGATCTTTTATCTATAGGTAAGTAAGTTAAGAAATGTTGTGTAGAAGTATCCGTTTTTAATTTGAGTGTGAAGTACCTATAACATATTTTTACACTATGTGGTTTTTCATACATATAAATGATCATTGGCATACGTGATAATGTGATGATTAGTCATAGTGTGAAGCAATCTCTTTAAATATGACTGTAGAGTCTGTGTTGGATGACTACACCCTACGCATACTTATCACATTAAAATTTATTTGTTACGCAATCATCAGAAAACAGCAAACACATAGTTTCGATAAGATCATAAATTTAAATTATTCAACGACAAACCCTCTAAAAAGATATCATATGAGTCGATAGGAGTCCGTACGAACAACTTCCAACAAAAAATGCTCAAACTCCACAAAATGTTGGCTCAATAGCAGCCAAATCTAAAGTTATGTACAAAATATACATCATAAATAAAATAAGATATTCTCAGATGTGGATGTGCAACTTCTGAAACCACTCCAAGAAGTTGGGAAGCTCTACCGACAATATGTTTTGTGTGCTGATCTTAGTGGCGAGCTGAGCGGGCAGCGTGGCGATTTAATTTTTGAAAAAGGTAACATTTGAAAATGTTGAATGATTATACGTTTATGTCAGACTCGTATCAATTTTAATTAAGAAATCTATACTAATATTATAAAGTTCAGCTCTATGATTTCCCAAATTCGTACAAAATATAGTTATATTCATTGCCCCGTTTTTGTGTAGCCTTATAATATATTAATTTAAATTCGATGTTGATAACACGTGATTCTTAGTGCGGTTTTAATAATCCGCTCTCTTTCCCGCTCCGCTACATCTCCTCACTGTAGACACAATACAATGAAGACAAACGGACAAACACACGATCTAACTTTGCACTTAGTTTCTGTGCCTTTTCGCTACTTTATAATATTTGGTTCTGTTCATACTTTTTATTACTTCTTCATTCTGAACTAGCTAACGTAGACGTAAAGAAGATTTATAATCAATGTAATGGTCGTTATAGGTACTCACACTTTATTAAGAAGCACTCAATTTTAGCCTAATGCACTATATTTTAGATGAATGCTGTCAAAATAATCCCGTCTTAACTATGAATTCTATTTAGTTTGAATGAACAAGAGAATTGACACCTTCATGTTCTGTTATATTATCTAGCAGTGCTTTCAAGAGCTAGAATCTATCAACGTTCTTTGTTCAAATTAATTGAATAATTTATTATATTTATGGATTTGTTGAACAATTTTTTCTATGGGTCTAAGCAATGATGATCCCCAATTCCAAATTTAAACCTGCCAGTGACGAAAATTAAAGAATAAATATTTTTCGCTTTTAATAATTGGCTATTGAAAGAGGATTGTCTATCTATCAAAGCCTATGGACAGTTTGCAGCTGCTATGAAATCCTTTGACAACCTTCTTAAAAAACTCAATGTTGCACATGATAAACCAAGTTGGGGTATCTCATTCATTCCACACTAATACTCAAAATACTCTTACTAAAATAGTATTCATATCAAAAGAAGAATAATTGGAGCCGAAGCAACATAACAGAGTACTATTCTGGCTTGTATCGCATTACAAAGGGATAGGACAAGCGTGTATACGTATTTCGTACGTATGTAGGTACATTCAATATTCCACAAAAATATACGAAATAATATACAAAGGAACCGGAGAAAAAATTGAAACCTTCATATGCAGGGGAAAATAGTCTGCAAAATAAAAGGCGTGAGGAATCGGGTGTATTTCCCTACTTTCGGGTGGCGTTTGACAAAACAACCCTCCTAGCCTCCCCGCCATATGCGAGTAACACATTATCTATCACGGAATAAGCCTCCGTCTGTAGAGCAGAGTTCGCATTCTAAATAAATTTTTTTGACACTAGCAACAATTCATTTAAAAACTTGTTTTATTTTTCCTTTTTGTGAAAGAGTTTTGCACTGGAACAACCAGTGTTGTCGACAATGTAACTTTTTTGGATGATTTTGGTTTTCCTTGCCATGGAATAATAATAATCTAAATCTGGAAAGGAAGTAAGTCTAATTTCATAATCTATAGCACTTAATTGGCTTAAATATTCTCAATTTGAAAAAGCCCGGACACATTTCTTTTTCCAGAATGATTTTTTTGCCTTTTTCAATTATAATCTGAATAAATTCTGTGAAATTAGTGCCAATTCTCTTGGTCACGTGTCTAAACCAAAACATTAACTTATTAAGTTTTTAATTGAAATTATATATTAATCGTTTTGACAGGACTGCTATAATTTGATTTGAGAGCACTTATTTGGAAAGTTCTAAGCTTAAATTTAATTTAAGTTAGACTATTGTGGGACAAGAGATGTACAATTGTAATCAACTTCCATCTACCCGATCTTTGACTTTTAAAATCTCCAAAATGAGAAAAAATTACAGTCGATTGCGACTCTATTCTTTCCTCGGCATATTTTCTGTCAGTGTCGACTCTTCGTCTTGCCTCGAACACAGTATATGACACGTGTGGCATAAAACGTAAGTATTGATCTAGCGATTCTACTTTGCTTTGTTAGATAGTGTAGCTACGTCGCTCGTCTGTCTTATTATCTACGACGTTTGATGTCTGCGAATTTTTATGTCTGCTGAACACATTAGAATTTATTTGGTATCTTAGGCCCAATATGTTTAACCTACGATGCCTTTCGACCCAAAACTCAGTATTAAAGCTTGCACTATACCGTTTGGTGGCACTACGGTATTACTGTAGAACTTTATCGAAGGTCTGTGTAAGAAGTTGCAAGGCATGAATGTCCCAAGTAATTTGCATTCAGTGATAGTTAGAAGAAATGCTTATGCAAAAACCAAGAATGGCTAACGAACCTTATTATATCCCATCAAATATTTCACATGCACATAACTATCACGCAAGAAAAATTACACCTCTTGCCAAGAAAATAAAGTCAAACTTGGCCGGGGGCGATAGCCACAAACTACGCGGGGAACCAATAAACGCGTTGTCATCCCACTCTGATTGATCCTTATTTTATGCGCCAACTATCGCGCCGTCTCGCTCATTCCGTACGTCGAGTGGAACTCTGCCAGGGCATATTTCACCACGGTGTGGTGTGGAAAATGTGGCGTTTCCGTTTTTATTTGAATACAGAACGCGATAACGACTATGTGAATAATTTTGATGGTCGATAAGATTAAAGAGCACCAAGGCTTTGTTCAACTACCTCCTTTACATTATGTAATAAGCCGTAAAATATCCAATTCATATTCAAGTCACGTTATTATTCTAACACTACGATTTCCATATGATTAGATTTCCACGAAAACTATAGTATGCAAGATGACGAGTGAATTCTAATTCCGTTGATTTAGAATCAACCAAATAAAATGTTCTATTACTGGATCAACATCAGTTTTTTTTTATAAAGTTCTAAGTCAAATGGTTCTAAGACTGATGAAATAAGTTGTATTTTGACGCACCCCAAGCTTTACTTTAATTTATCTCTAAGGCTATCAAAATGAAATCAAAATCGATAAATCATTTATTCAGTTTAGGCCCTAATAAGGCACTTATGAAGGTCTAAATTACCATAGGTTCGGAAAAAAAACTAGTTTTTGTATTCATCCCTTTCTAATTCCATTTTCCTATTTTCATATCCATCCAAGTAACAAGTTTAATTATGTTAACAAAGGAATCCTATGTCAAATTAGCTTTGATGTCCTAGAATATAATTTTCACTTCCGTAAAACAATAACACTTAATCCAAAACGTTGTAACATACATACAAAATCATTCAAATTTCAAAGGCGAAAAGTAACTTTACTATTTTTAGAAGTGTAACAAAAATAATGCGTTTCTACACATAAAATATGGGCGCCACTAGGCGTGCGGTTGACAGGCGGGCAAAAGGATTTATGAACGCTCCCCGCACGGCGAAGAAAAAACATCGCGCAATACCACACGAATAATGTAATGTAATCTTTATATTAAATATCGGAAATGAGTGTTTTGCTGCTACGAAACTGTTTTTAGATGAAACGTTGACTGAATGACGTATTGCCAGGGCTCCAATGCTCACAGCTTAGATTTACTGGTCTTATTAAAATTAAAATATGCAATAAAAACTGTATATGCTTTAAGATTGTTCACAAGGCTATGCATCATACATACATACATACATATTTTACAACGGTATAACCAGATGGCATAAGCCCAGAATTCTAGTAGATGTAACTTTTTTGATGCGGGCAATATAAGTAATACATATTGGGTTAATTTGAATTATGATGACTAAAGTTTAAAAAAAAATTGCTAAAATCTTGTAATGTACTTAATAAAAAAAATAAAGTTAAGTCAAAATTTTGTCACAAGTCAACAATCTTCATTAAGAATTACTTACACTTCAACTTACGAACGGATTACCTAAACCTGGTTCTCGTCCAATTCTTCATGACTTCCATCATAATAACCATCCAATATCATTTGTTTATCGTCAAAACCACCCGTCAATTCAGTAGCATTTTTTTCTGTTGTTTCAGTATTATTAGATTTTTAATAATAATTATTTGTTCGAATCACCTTTGACATACCTTTCGCTACGAGACTCCCGGTGCAAGCTACATCACTATTATGATGCAAATGAGTTCCAATTAGATGCTGCGCTAGGGATTGGAGCTCGCATCTGCTCGCTAATTTGCCTAACAATGCTGTTGATATTCAAATATAACTTTCGAATGGTCGATGCGTGCTTTATAAACACTCGCGTGGTTTATGGCACCATGTTAATAAATACCGGTAATTTCGAAATTAGAATTATCGAGGGATTAGGTTTTTTTGCACCAAAAATATTAATACACACTATTTCAATTGCCGACAAGTTTTGGAAGGCAGCATACTTGCGAATTTTCTTATCAAAATCCCTCCTGAAAATATTGGCTAACCCATATCTCTGAACTCCGATAAGCTGTAATAGGGTTATTTCCTACAAAATGGCGGATGATGTTTGACGCTCAGAGGCTGGCGTATATCCTGATGGGACCTTGATACAGCCTTTATATCTAGTGATAAGAGGGTTGAGGGATGTTTGGGTAGTTATTGATGGATTAAGTAAATGGAAACATATATTGATGATTTATTTATGTTAGAAGAGGTCTTCTTAAATGGCACAAAGAAGGGTTTCCTTACTTCCCGACTTTTTAGCCTTACTTAGCGATGCATCGATTCCCATCCACTAATTTCTTATTTCATTATAATTACTATGACAATTTGCTGAAATCGAAAGTTGCGGATTGAGGTTGTAAAAATCTTTAATTTATCATGCCCTATTTATGTTAAATTATCAACCAGTGTCTTACCTGTTATCATATAATATGATAGGTGTGATAATATGAATAGCAGGCATCTATTTGAAAATATAGCATCCAAAATTTAGGTCACATCACGAATTCAATTGAATCCCGGTGTCGTCTCCCCGAAAATCCATTCCAATATCTCTCCCACTGAAAATTGAGTCGCGTCGAACAAAATATAATAATATATAACACGGAGAAAATCAAAAAAGTCCGGGATATTCCAATAATCCTTTACTTTAGTACTCTTCCCGTCCCGCAAGATTAAATTCCTTCACAATATAACTACTGTATCCAGAAAATTTTCGTGTGCGGTCTTTTTAATATCGTATGTTGTTGGCGTTTTTATACCGAATATAAAATATACAATTTCAGCTCAGTGACATTGTATATACCATCCATCTTTTCGGGTTTAGCGTTCCATCTCTTTTCCTCGTGTAGGTTCATCTTCTTCTGGCGGATTTGTAGTTGCCCCCCTGTGGGGTAGGTAGGACGCTTCAAGTCAACTCTTTGCCCATTTTTCATTCGAACACAGCGGATATGAAGAAATGTATCGCGTGCTCAAGCATGTTATGATTTTTTCTCCTATTTCGAGTGGTGCACACGTTATGAGATTCTAAGACGAGGATTAGTATTTCTTGGAGACATTGTTTTGATGGAATTATGTCGCGTAAGGTGAGATAAAGGATTAGGTGTGTTTATAACGTGGATACGTTTTGTAGTATTTTTGTTATTACATGAAAAAAAAGACAGAGCTCTGAGTTTCTTGCCGGTTCTTCTCAGGTGGCTTTTTTTCCGAACCGGTGGTAATTTAGACCTTTATAAGTGCCTTATTAGGGCCTAAACTGAATAAATGATTTTTGATTTTGATTGTGAGTATGAAACAATAAAAACATGTTATTACTGAGTCAGTTAGCCCTGAAACAACCACACGTGTGATTTCAAAAGCTTCGATGCATAGGAATAGAAATAAAACCGTTTCGCTTCTAGTATATCTTTATAGATATGTAAAAAATAAAACCGACAATGAAACCGAACCTAATCGTAGGGACGGCAACGCGCGAGTGATGCCCGGCGCGGCAAGCTGTTACCGTAGCCTACGGACGCTTACACGGGTTGATTCCCAGACTTCCAAAGCCCATTGTTCTAGAAAAAAATACTGTTCACCAGGGCGCGAGCTGCCAACCCTAAAATTATACCTACTTTTAAACTAACACATACTTTTTTAACCTACTTTTAAGTTACACCTATTTCGTTAAAATAAGATTTGACTGTTCTTTCTAAGAAGGATAGTTTAGCTTTGGTTTGTTTAAAGCCTAGAAATAATCCGTTACTCTTAACCGTTATCTTTTCGATCCAAAAGATTTATTAAGAACGGTACCTACATCAATTAGGTACTTCAAATTCTATCGCCATGTATCGATCCTATCGACATTCATGTTAAAATAGTAGGTACTTTATGTCTATTTAAATGTTTCGCTGTCACCGTTTCTTAATGTATGTTTGCTGGTTAGGGTTGCCACACGAGCGCCTTTAAAACTAAAAAAATAACAAATATGTATGTTTTTATAGTTACATCTAAATTTATTAAGTACTTATTAACGGTTAATAAGACTATTTACAATAAACAATTAAATAAATTAACAGATAAAAACGAAATCTGAACCACGTGGGAACACTTAGGTACTAAAAACATATAATCAAAGTATGTAATTTCAAGTAGTTTTATTTCTTGATCAAATTTAATTATGTGATTTTTAACCCTTCCAGTTTATTATGTAATGTTATTGGTGTCGATTCTGTTCAAAATTACTAAACTTAACTACATAATTTGATAGGTTAAGTTTAGTAATTTTGAACAACATAATTGGCACCATTGTCTTACGTATTCGTGCATACGAAATCCGAGCGTAGGTGTTCTAGATATAACGTTATGTGTCACATTACCAATTAGTTCAGCGACGAACTGGGAATGAAAAAGTTGTAGGCAAGGTTTTAAGTTGCAGACAAAGGTGACCAATCACATTCTTTAAGAAAATATTTACCTACCCTTTCTTCGCATGACGGTTTAAATTCCCAATATATATTTTTTCTGCACCCTTACCTAACAATTGACGTTTATTCAAGTCACAATTCAGTTATATTTGCTAAAGAGCCAGAATCCAGGAGGTTTAAAAACTCCCTTTGAATTTGGAATTCTGATCACGTGACCGGTAGCCGTACGTGCCCGCCATCTACCGCTGAATGTTGGCAACATTATAGGGTTGGCACAGTAGTCTGGAAATTTGCAAATCGTTTAGAAATATCTAATTATTTATTCAGCTTATTATAGATATCAACTGTTGACAATAATAACCATTGTTATAATAACGATCTTATATCTTCATGCCTTCCCACGAGGGTTTCCAAAGAGGTAGGCAGAGATGTTACAACACCTGGTTTCCACCGAAGTAATTTGGTGATTTATTTTTAAGTTACTTATCCACTATAATTATTGTTTATTTTACTGCCTGATAGAAACATATCTTATCCGTGTTAAGAGGCCAATCAAATCTGGAAGATTTTTTCTTTCTAACCTTTTTAATATCTAGACTTTTAAAGCGTTCTTCTTCTTAAAATTATGGAAACGTATTTGTCTATATATTAACACTAACGGTAAGGCGTGATATCACGTCCTCAGCTACCACTGTTAGCCCTCTTGGTAGGCACGTAGTGTGGTTACGCGAGTTGATTCCAAATGAGGACATGACTTGGGTATGCATCATTCATTTCTTGCCTTAAAGTGGCTGGAGTGTACTTGTCTATTGACGGGATTCGCTGTTTTATAGTCTTTGTTACATTTACATGACTAAATACTTGTATTTATTATATCACTAGCTGTTACCCATGATTTCGTCTGCATTTGGTTATAGACAAAAGTAGCCTATGTCTTTCACCAGGATATAATCTATCTTCTTGTCAAATTTTATAACAATCCGTTCAGCCGTTTAGTTCTGAATACGTAGCAAACAAACAAACAGAGTTGCTTCGCATTTATAATATTAGTATGGATCTCAGGTGATTAGTTTTAGTCAAATGAAAATTCGACTTGAGAAAGGGTTCGAATTGAGTTTCTTGCCGGATTCCTCTCAGCCAAAAACGAACTTCCAAATCCGGTGGTCGATTCTGACGATTTGAAAGTACTTAGTTGTAAAGTCTAGACAAATAATTTCATTAATTATTTTGAATTTGAGTGTCCCGTATTGTTTCGTTACTCTTGTACTTGTTCTATATAATCTACCACAATTTTAAGAACACATGTTTATTTTCAAGAGCATCGTCATCAACTTTATGTCTACCATAGTAGATTTGTAAATATTTCATTGATTCCAGAAAAGAAAACTGCGTCTCTTTCCATTTATGTATAACTACGTCCGCCCATCCAACTGTATTATGAATCGTGTTCATGGTCTTTGAGGCTCGTGTGTAAACTCCATTTAGCTGCCAGTGACGCATTGTATCATATTTTAAACAAAAATAAGGCTAAAGCTTAACTTTAGGTATTGTCTTTTGTTATAATGCGGTCGAATTACACCCTAGGTTAACGTCAATAGGTGATCGAATAAAGTCATGACATCAAAATCCAAAAGGCAATACTTATTACTGGATTTTAATCTCAGTGTAGATAATATAATATCCAACGTTAATCTTTCATCTCACGCTGACCACATTCGTGAGCATAAATTAAAGGATACTTATTTCCAATAATTAATTAAAATTTGGGACTATTTCGACACATGTAAGGTGTTTGTTTAGTTATGTACACACCATAGCCATAATCTCCAGAAACATAAGAACACCACCAACTTCAGCAAATTGCCATCGCCGTTTTTCAGACATTGAAATTCAAATTTTGAAATTCATATCCAATTTAATTTGACTGGAGCAACGTGATAACCAGAATCAGAATCAGATACTTGAATAGTTTGAAGAAGTACAATGTACAATGAGAGTTCTGTCTTCAGCTATGCATTCCAAACGGTAGAACTCCCAAGATCTTTAAATATTGCAGTTTTTAATTCAGGAGCACGAAAGCTATGCTTACAAATAATTTGAGCTTGCAGTGAAAACTCCAAACAGATAGGAAGTAAGGTCTGAAGAGGTCCATATCCCCCTCAATGTAATAATCAACCTCATTTTATTACTTTTGAGAAAAACAAATTAATAGATCACGAAATCATTGGTTCAGTTTTTTTAAATTCTTTTCTTGTTCATCCGAACTTCTATCGTCTGCAAAAATATCAAGTTTATACAGAAATATGAATACATCTCATTTCAGAGGAAAATAAACATGCGATGCGACATACACGGTTCGATCTTATAATGTAAATCTACCCTCCAAATACAGAGAACCGAGTAGAATGGGTAATGTGGTAAAGAAAACATAGAATTACCATGCGCTTCGGTACCGACCGGCTATGTATTACCAATAAGGAATAACATTGGTTATATATTACCAATAATAAGAGATACAATCAGTTATGTGTCGGTTTGATTGTCTAGCTCAATGGATGGATTTAAAAATCCGTGGTAACCCGTGACAGGAGCTTGATATTTCTTAGTAAAGAAGATATTGGTGTCGATTTTGTTGTTCAACTTAACTAATTTGACAGGTCTAAAAGTCTGGATATCCTTTTCTCATGTGCGGGGTTAAATAAGGATGGCAATATTTTTAGACCTGTCAAATTAGTTCAGTTTAGTAATTTAGATCAACAGAATTGGCACCATTGTCAATAACGAACACTCTCTTCAAGATATATAATCTAGTAGCTAAACAGCTATCAAGAACTGTTAAATACATATGTATTATAGTTTTAGCTCAAGAATAATAAAACCTCAGCCGAAGTAACTTCTCTAGCTAGCTAGAGGTAGTGCTAAAAATCATCAAACAATAGATTACACTGTAGATCTATCGTTAGTTTAGATCATGTAGGATGACAAATATTTAATCTAAGCAATAGCATTACTGAAAAGACAAAATCAAGAAATCTTTGTTCGTGGATGAAGTGTCTTCCATTGTACACGTAAACAAATGAACAACACTCCGCCTTTATCGCACTCATACTTTATCGCTCTCACACTCGCAACAGATAAGAATAATGAAATATGAACTAGGCACTCACTACACGACACTCAAGAAAGGGGATTTCGCAGAATCCCATCAATCAACAAAGAAAATAACGATTCGCCGTGCCAAAGACAAATGATTGACAGTCAACGCAAAAAGGAATAAAAAATAAGAAGAGACGAAAAAGAAATGATTCCTTATTCAAATTTTGGCGGCGTTCGATTTTTTCCTTTGTCGCGGAACGCTCCGTTTTGTTTCCATTTGTAATTTGTCGGTTTGCTCTTTACCAGAAATGGTGCGTTCAGTTCAAGCGTCAAAGTCTTTGGCAAGTTTTTTCTTGGTTTATTGTATCTAGTACCTATGTACTTACTTGTTACGTGACTTCTCTTAAATAAATGTAGTTGATATCATATTTCAACCATTTTGGATTCGTTCGAATACTCTTTGGAGGGTAATCTGATATTTCATTACTAACATCAATTATATTCTGCTGATCTTCAGTTAATTTATAGCTGTCAAAAATTATCGAATATATGTATAATTCTATGACATTTCTTCACCAAGCTTTTTAAATCTTAAATTTCAGAATGGTTTCTGAATGGAAGTGTTAACTTATCGTGTTAGGCTCAAAAAGGAGTTGTAGAGTTCATAGGTTATCTATTTGTGTAATTGAGAGATCATTCCAATTACAAATATATCACGAACCAACCCTAAACGTCTGCTATAGTTGAACAAACTCAAACGCACCCAAACTGAGAACGTTCGCAATTTAAACTTTGACCTTGCTAATTCACCCGCGACCGACATAATTTGCGCTTACCCTAAAACTGATTACGCTTTTCTCAACAAGCAGACGATTCCATCTCGCTCTTGCAGACCTCCTACTCGCTCCCATTCATGAAACGTTTAATTATACCGCCTTGGGACCGCTTTATGTGATAGTGAAAGTGGGAAAGTTTTGATTGGGAGTTTCCCGGGATGTCTGTGTGAGTAGCTAAAGTAATATGGGGTGTGAAAGCGGGTATTTTTTTAATAACTGGTTAAACGATTTTGTAAATTTACTTGAAATGTTGAGCTATGCGATTATCAAGGTCTGAATTCGTAACGCATTTTTTGAGGCGAGATTTCAAACGATGATGCAAAAGTTAAAAGATGCTTTCTTGAATTGCGTTAACGAATTAGGGCGTGAATTTAATTGCTGACTATATGAAAATATAACATGGATTCGTCTCATCTGATACTCCTCTAGTAAATTGTAGCAAAAAAGACTTGAAATTAAATTTAAGAAAAATATCGCAGCAATACCACATGAACCCATCCGCTACGATTACTTATGGGCAATTCTTTCTCCCGGCATTTTCTTAAATATGGAACGAACGCCCCGAGCGACCTCTCAAACGCTCATTTATTCCCCATCTCATTCTAACCTTGCGTTTATTTATTATTGCTCTCTCTGTCTCGCTGCGTTGCGAACTCGGGTTAATTTCAAATGTAGAACACGAGGTTGCGGCAGGTCGGGGTCTATTAGACCCCCGTAATGAGTCAACGCGCGGGAAATGGGGGTAGGAAAATTAAGCGGTGTTAACAAACCATTTTGGGGGTCATTGTGTCAGTAGGTTTAGTAGATCGATACTTTATGTATTTTGATAAGGTCTCATCGTAGACAGATATGTTAAACTTAATAATTTGATAAATGGCACTACATTTATTATGTAATTCTGTTATGTGATACCTTGAACTGTTATTTACAGTGTTAGTGTTATTTGACTGCGGTCTTCTGTAAGGTGGAGGTCCAGTCCCCAGACGGGCGGCTCCAATTTAATGGGGAAACCCACGGGAGATCCCAATTCGCTCTGCTTCTGCTTCACAAATTAATATTACTATAACCAATTTCCAAAGCTACTATTGTCACAGCAGTAATTTCGCCAATTACTTTGAAACTTAAAATGTAAGCCCAGTCACCTCTCTAGCGCCTTGCAATAAAGCTTAATCGTCGAATTATTGGTAGGTAGGCAGCATAACTATATTGGCAACAACCAATAAAATTACCGAAGCCAGTCACCCGCGCAATTCGCTTGCTTTTACAATATATTAATGGTTTCTATTGCGTGTAGCAAATTGGATTGCTATTGGATTGGTCTTGATAATACATTGTCTTGTTTAGAAGAAAAATGTTACCTACTTACAAAAGACCCTTATTTTTTTATGTAGGTTAATAAGTTCTCAGATTTGAAATAAGATCAAAACGTACAATAAAGTTCATACGTAAAAATTAAGGATAAGGTCTAAATTTCTACATCAAATTACCAAAGTATGCAATGATGGAAAGCTAAAGAGTACTCGGAACTGGCATGTATGAAGACGTTGACGATGTAGAAGCAAAAGAGATATATATTGTGCAAGTCAAGAGTGAAATGGCGCTCTACCCTGCCTACCCCGTGAGAAACTCGCCGTGATGATGCATGCCTACACTAATATTAAAAGGAGGAAAGATTTGTATATTTGTATGTTATGAATAAACTCAAAAACTACTAGACCGATTGTAAAAATTCTTTCGCGAACAGAATTGTGTAAAATTATTTAACATACATAGGTTATATATTATATTGCTACGCGGGCGAAGTGGCGGTGGAAAAGCTAGTAATAAATTAGAAAAGATTGTAGAAATTGTCAACGAACAACCTTCAGATTTTCTATAAGATGAACAGAGAAATATCGATTACAAAATAATCTTCTGGTAAAACTAGTGTCTAGGAAGAAAGTCAAAGCTTTGCACAGTAAAGACAGGATACGCAAACAAACATCCCTCAGGATTCGGTATTAGATTATCCCTGGAATTGACAAGTTGTAATCCCTTCCCGTACGTTGACCCAGGAGGGCTACTTTTGGGGATATCTGTAAGAACATGTTTGAATGTAGAATGTTTTCATAATTGTTGTTTGGATAAAACCCGGACAAAACAGAATTTGAACAACAAATCTCTTAAAAGCATGCTAGAAGGCATTGGATTGCACAATCTTTTTTAATCCTTTCTTTAACTTGAGAGGAAAGTGTACTTAACATAATTCAATAATTATAATTATTAAGTTAGAGACTACAGTTTTCCACAATACAGACAATTTAATCCTTGTCAAATATCACGCGACGGCAGACGCGTTTTCAATAAATTATGATTTTTATAACAAAACTATGTAAAGAATTACTTCAAACGATTGCTTTTCTAAAGCTTTTCATTGTCAAACTACATTGTCATCTTCCTAATGAATACAGTACATTTTATTACAAGACACAGTGCAAGAATGTCTACGTATGTACATAACACGTGCTGCCAAATCCTTCAGGATGGGCCCGGGTGGCGTTGTACCCCGACTTTCCTTCCCTCGGGGGGTGGGGACCCCACGCCTAAAGATTGTCTCCGACTCACAACCCCTTCCGTAAAGGGTTACCTTGGGAGCGGAATAGAAAATAGTACATAATAAAAATTCAAAATATATTCCTTTGGAAGCAATTTTCTGGGGAACCCTAAGGAGTTTACGAGACGAAGGACTGGTTGTTATTATCATTAGAGACATGTGTTGTGTTTTTCTTAAAGTACCTGACACCTGTCTATTGTTTGGCGCCGGTTACTGAAGTAGTTCTTTCTTTACAGACGAAGATATAACTCAAGGAGAAAAAAAAGGCTTCCTTAATAATAGCCTTCCTAAAAATTAACAAGAATTAAAATAAATAAGACACTTGTCCCAAATTTATGTCACGCGGTTATGAAGTTAGTATACCTTGTTAATTTTCTTTCTTTGGATGTCAGTCTATTTCTAAACTATATGATTTTACGTTATCTGAGCCCACCGCGCTTTTACTTTCCGAAACAGACAATTTAGGCTACATTTTATACAAAAAAATCTACTCGTTGACACGGATTTATATGATTGACTAAATCCATACGTGCGGATATAGTCAGTACCTAGTTTATAATAAAACAAAAGATAAGATATGGCGAATTAGATTATCCTGTTAATCGGTTGTCCCTTATGAACAGAAGAAATGTATTTCATAATTGTTTAGTTTATTTTGGTATTCTTAATAAGACACCAGAGTGGCAAAAACCTTTTTTTTTGTTGTTAAGCGCAGACACTGCTTTTGATATTTCATCCCAATTCAGCTAAATTACACCTGAAATAGTCTGCGTGATACCAAATAGTATTTACTCCATCAAAACACATCAGCCAACGAATTTCCCATGGTTAACGAATTTCGTTACAAATATAGGAAATTGCGGTTGGATCCCTGCCGTGTCAGGTACGGACTCAGAAAAGAAAATTCCATTTTCGAAAGATCCATCCAATACAATATATCACACGGTTCTAAGCCCGTTAGGAATAGACAGGGACGGTGGTATGGGCAAATACATAGGCATGAACGAGACGGAATCAAATGTCCCTGCGAAATGGAACGTAAGAAGATTGAATAGAAGTCACACTAATACTCGCACGAGCTACCTTTACGCACACATGTGTAAATACGTACGTGATGTTAAGGGGAAGACGGCTAGCATTGGGCGTTTTAATAAAGGGATAGCCGTGGTGGCCGTGTGGTATGAAGCGTTGCCTGCTATACCAGCGATGCAAGTTCCAATCCCACTGCTCCGGTCTGTATCAATGATTTTTTCTAACTTAAGTGCAGTGATTAGTCACCCCACGAGCTTGAGTGTGAAGGAAAACATCGTGAGGAAACCTGCATACGACTGAGAAGGACGTATGTAGTGTCTAAGAGACGGCGACGGACCCACCATTTGTGTTGGCACCAAACTATCTACTGGAAAGTGAGTGTTGTAACACCACTGCCGGGGACCCTTGTGGGAAGGCGTCAAGTTATTATTATATTAAAATAAAGGGATCGAAATAGTCCCAGATTCCAAAAATGCAAAAAGTAACATATTATTCTTAAAAATCATAAGTGTCTTTATAAATTTGTACACATCGATAAAGGTATACATTATTTAATACATAATAACATATACAGGACTATATAGATTGACTCGGCATATCAAGCACTCAGAAAAAAAAAGATGCCGAAATTTTAGGGATGTAGTCCCCAATAATGCTGACACATATTTTTTTATTACTTACCGAATGCAGTTAGCATGGATATGTTAAAGAATTTTCGCATAAATATTTATAGTACCTCTTATCTTAATATTATAACATAGTAATAAAGCTACTTTCATACTGCATTAGAAAAGCTAATTTATAATACATTTCTGCCAAAAGGACATACCTATTTGATATATTAAACTCCTTAAACATTTCGGGATTCTGTCTGTATCTTAATAGAAGGGTTACGCATGTGTGCTAAGTACTGCGTCTGTGGATTGTGGAAATTCAGATCAACACACACATACAAATAAAGGCTTAGATCACACATACAATTACAATTTCGTTGTGTGTGTAATATATTATGTCTACTAGCAACCATGGTATTGGTGACACCTATATACAGAAAAACATGCAATTCGTTTTTTTTGTGGTATAGCTTAGCTTAGAATTGCAACGTTGGAGACCAGTTTATTTGGTGATTCTTATGGCATATAGCAACGAAAGACAATTGAAAATTTCGACAATCATTGCAGGGGCCATATTTTGAAAAATATTTATATAACTTCAACATCAGAACGTTTGTTTTTAAGCTATTGTATAGCTTTTATCGCGGGCCTTGAGCGTGGGGACCGAATCCAGAAATTCCGTAACGAAAAAACCTAACACCCTCCACTCCGACCGACAACTCCATCTATCGATAAATACCAGAACTTTTAATGACTTTTTGAAATATCACGCTTGTCTCTTTAGTTCAGCAACCCGCCTTTAGGTGGCATTGGTTGTATTTGAAAACTACCGTAATCAGCTGTTTGTGAGAAAGTATATAGGTATATAAAAAAATACTGCATTAATAAAATAAATAAATAATTATAATTGCATAAGTTGATAAAAAATGCTATGCAATAGCTTTACCGCGGCAGTCTCCGAGTGCCACACCCAATTTTTATACCACTAAGGTGGCACACAAGCATACGGCCCACCTGATAAGCAGTCACCGTAGCGTATAGCCGCTAGCAATACCAGGATATCACTAACGAGTTGCCAACCATGTTGTTGATGTGGACTCACTGTGCTAGCAGCGTAACTACTAGCGCAGCATATCCTCGTGGAGCACTGGCCATTTTACTTACCGCTGAAACACAATACTACATCAAGTAGTGTTATTTCACTGCGGTCTTCTGTAAGGTGGGGGCACAGGCTCCAAATGCTCCAATTTAAATAATTAAGAGAGATTCCAATTCGCCCTCTACCTCTTTAATTTCAAGATTAAAAGCTTAAAAAAAGATTTTTCACTTAAGTAAGATTAAAAGGCAATCTCGTTATCCTATGAAACTAGAAGGATAGTCATGATATTCCGAAAAAGCCTGTTTTTTAATTCAACGCTTCTATATCATGTCGCGGTTACATTTAGTTCAACAACCGTTGGCTCGATGGATACTGCTCTATAAAACGACGAAGACAGTTCGAATGTTGCTCTACATAACTTTTATTGGTCCCATATCTACCCCGTATCTTGCATATGCGTAGTGCCATAAAACATATCCATATACCATCGGTTTATGGTGGTTGATCACGGAAGCCAGTGGTTAAACGTTGACGACGCATATTTGTTTTATACATGCACGCGTGCCTCGTTTGCATGGGGCGGCTTCGATTAGTAGTGCACGGACAAGTGGATCAAGTTGGAGGATCGTCAAAGAAAAGTATAACAAAAGAAAAGGGTAATGATTGCTCAGAACCGGCGTGGCATGTGGTTTCTTGAATAACGAAAAGTGTACCAAAATTTAAAATAAAATAAAATGTATAAAGAAATTAATGAACGTAATACAACAAAGCTTTGCAAGTCAGGAGTGAAATTACTCTGTTTTACTATTAAATTACTCTCTTTACTCTCTGCCTACCCTGAAAATTTTGGCGTGTTTATGTGTACAAAATGATATCAAATGATATAAATATCACTACTATAACATGTCGTTAATACAACACAAGGATATAGTTTTTCTCATTTAAACCTAGAGACATGTTACCATGTAATTTTGACTAAACATCACTTTCTTATTTCTTACACTGAATTACCACGAACGCAAAATGCCTCTTTGACAATAAAGCCACAGCCAAAATAATACAGTCCGGCAAAAAAAATATAGAAAATATTAGGGGGGCCACTGTGCCGTTCGTATGACAACCCGCCGCAGTTCGTATAGAGCATCAACTGTCTTGATTGGTTTGTTTACAGTAAACGTCATAGCATGGATATAATTTTGTTCCGGTTCTAAACTCTTCTGCCAAGCTAAGCAATCACGCATGCAACTTGTACAGATGGAACGCAGCATGATATAATGCTGCCGTGTCAAGGATACATTTAGCTGCGTATGCTTTAAGCGTGTTCATGTGATATGGAAATAAGTTGTATAATATTTGATTTGCGAGCTTCTCGAGATTTGTGCCATGGTGGGTAGGCAGGCGATGGTTATGTTATGGGATACCTATACATGCGAGTTCAGCCTCTAATATAGAGAAAATAAGGTGGAAAACGCCGTGGCTATGGAGTGGGTGTAAATTTGTAGGTATACTTACATACCTACTAGTTCGTGGTCATATACTAGTTAGTAATAAAAAAACCGGCCAACTGCGAGTCGGACTCGTGCACCGAGAGTTCCGTACACACTTCTAGGTAAGGTTAAAAGTAGGCGAACTTTAAATTAGGTCTCTCTCTTTTTTTATACCAAACCTGTAGGACCATTGTAGTTGATATTATTTGAGTTCGAAAATCTAAAATTCATACATTTTTGTTGAAAATAGGAATTCAAAATCAAAACAAATGAAATGTCCTGTAATGTCCAATGCTCGGACGGATAAGCTCAAACACAATATAAAAAAAAGTTGGCCGGCGCTTTCAGATTTGGACCAAATCTCTATGAAACATGGATGATGTTCTTTGAATGGGTTGGGAGCCTCCATATCTGCCATCGTCTGGCCAGGATGTCCGACCGAATATCTACCCTAAAATTTAGCAGTTGGGGGAAATACGAGCCCCAAATACGCCCCGGAACAGGACGGCTGAATGTTTACGGCCTTTGTTAAGCTATTGGATGGAGGAGATACGAGTTCTAAACTTGTGATTTTGAAATATCTTGATTTAGAAACGCGAGAAAATCCTTTAAGATGTTTTCTTTTGTACCACTCTACTAAGCTCAAATATTAATCGAAGGCTTCTAATGTGTGACAACATTACTCGGCACCAATATCAATGTCTGAAGGGTATGCTCTCCGTCTAAGCACCAGTTTAAAACAGAAGCTTGTCAGTGTATTTTTTTATACCACTAAGGTGACACACAAGCATACGGCCCACCTGATGGTAAGCAGCTACCTTAGCCTATAGCCGCTAGCAATACCAGGGATATCACATGCCAACCCTGTTGTTGATGAGGACTCACTGTGCTAGCAGCATTACTACTAGCCCAGCGTATCCTCGTGGAGCACTGGCAACCTTACCTACCGCAGAAACACAACACTACATCAAAGTAGTGTTATTTCACTGCGGTATTCTATAAGGTGGAGATACAGTCCCCAGTCGGGCGGCTCCAATATTAACGGGAAAACCCACCGGAGATAACAATTCGCCCTACCTCTCTTTTTAGCTCATGATCAATCGCTTAGAAAAACTCATTGGGCGAGATTTGAACCTGGACCCAGCAGATGACAGGCCGTAGCTCCAGCCACAAGGCCACCATGGCTTCAAAAGTTTACCAACGGATGGATGATAAAGCATCAAAGATCTAAACACGTGCTCTCATACTTGTTAATCTTCCTACATAAAGCCGCAGTGTGATAACTAATACCTCTACCAATATAAATAAAATTATTCACAAATCAAACAAACCTACCTACATCACAATGTAGCCAATAAAACATGAACGTAAAAAATCATACGACTGATACAATACTTAGCTAAATGCTAGACAACTGTAAAATTGTTACAATCAATAACAAATTGCAAGGATACTGCAGCATTTGTGTTGCCAAGACTTGACACAGTACACAAGTTATACAGTAGCACATGTCCTTGGTAACAGCACGTTTGCTTCACCCGAATAGTTCTATACTAAATCTCTCGCCGCGATATCCTCGTGTTTTAAAATTTCATTCCTTGTTCCTCCTTCAGGCCTGCATTTTGGATACGTTAAAATTTTTATTACAATATTTATGTATCATAGGATATTCTAACTAATAAAGTACATACATTCAAATCATCACGTCAAGTCTCACACGGGGTAGGCAGAGAGTATAGACAGTCATTTCACTGTTACCATGCACACTTATTTTGCTTCTTTTACATCCTTCATACACGCCCGTAGAGATCGGCAAATTAATCGTTTCTTTTTTTCTACCACTAAGGTGGCAAACAAGCATACGACCCGCCTGCTGGTAACAGCACCAGGGGTATCAATCGCGCGTTGCCCCTAAAAATCTTATGTCTGTACCAAACACGAAGCGAGTTAGTTCGCAACTTCCACTACTGTTAATTTTTGTTTACTATGTGTAAGGTCGGCAAGTTTTCGCTATAAGTTCGGCATTAAACGAGGGGACGACAGGTTTACGACAGCGACACGACTGCGATTTGTTATGTCTGCAATATGAGCCATTTCCAATATCGTAATGGATCTGAGCGTTGTGTTCTGAATCAAATCGTGTTTTTTACAAGTGTAAAGCATTGCCAAGTTACTCAGTAAAATAAAAATAGCTGGAGCTTTGTGTACAACGAACTGACGCCGGTTGTGTACATGTAGTGAGTAGGCAAGGCATAGTTTAGTTGTAGTAGGTGAGTGCGGGTAATTGTGCAGGATCAGAAAGAGGTGTGTAAGTCAAGAGTGAAATAGCGCTCTATACTCTCTGCCTACCCCGTGAAGGACTTGGCGTGATGATATCTGTATGTATGTTTGTATGTAGTTGCAACGAAAAATGGATAATGAAACTCAATTTGCGTGTCTATTTTATGTATATTTTTTATTTGTAGTTGAATTAATAGCATCTTACGAGCTGCCTTAATGACTTTCCCAAACAGGGATGATGGAAAAATAAAGAGATTTTGTGGAAAAAATTGTGAACAAAAGTTCAATGCGCACAAAGCCGCGGGAACAGCCAGTCACACATTCTCTATAAAAATAACAGTTGACGATTACTAATCTTGCACTACGGTGACCGATTACTACCTGGCTCTTTAATTACCAAGGATAGTATGAAGTTAAGCGTTAATCAATCAAATGTAATGTTTTGTAAAGTTAATTAACTCCTGTTTAGAGGCAACTGCACCTGTCTTTGGTATCCCGGGGCGACTTGAGACATCTATTCCTCTACAATTTCCATATAAACTACTGTATTCAAGATGTCCGTCTGTCCGACCACTTTAAAACCGTCAAAAACAATCCTAAGCAATCTATATTAAACCTTACATCAAAGAACATAAAGTTGAAAATTGAATGCTGAAAACACAACGTACATACTCACATGACGGGCAACACTGACTCGTCTGCACTGAATTATAGACCCAAAGGTTTTAGCTTAAGGCTTGATATCGTCAACCGATGAACTCACAACCAAACTTAAAAAAGCAAAAAAGTCACGTGACATTTGTAGTTCTATTTTACCTCGTAGACAAATGTAGATAAAAACATCTGTCCCTAACACGACATTAAATAACTAAGGGTTAGTACGCAAATAAAGTACGGGATCATTTAATAGGAAAACTTTTTTTACAATTGTTTCGATGCTTGAAATAACGTGAACTCTAAAGATGCCTTTTTGGATCGCGGCGATAATGCCACAGTTTGTACTGTTAATTTATTATGAAACGGGTAGACATTTATCAAATATTTTATCTACCCGTGCGAAGTGGCGGGCAGCTAGTATGATATATAGTCTATGTTACTCAGTGATGATGTAGCTTTCTAACAGTAAAAGAATTTTTGAAACCGGTCCAGTAGTTACAGAGCCAATTCATTACAAACATACGCACAAAAATACTAATTTGTATCTAATATCAAAATTTAAGTCTCTAACCCCAACCGGTAATATTACTAAACTAATATAAAAAAACTATTTATTCTTAAAAATACATTTTAATTAAGAAAAAGGCAGTACCCCGGTTTTAGTAAATTGTTCCAAGCTTAGAAGTTCAGTGACGTGAAGGTTTATAATAATGATTATAAACAGAAATTAAGATAAGTTACAGTGCCCTTCCTAATTATATAAATTAAAATTTTACCACGCAAAAAACAGCGTTTTTGAAATAAAATTTCATTCGAAATATATTTAAAAATTCATTTTCAATTCTTAAAAAAGATATTATGATATTATGACCCACAAGTATAGTATAGTAACTTAAACATCGAACAAAAAGTAAAATCGAAAACAAAGAACAAAAAATCAACCCTAAAATGCACGTAGCAAAAAACGTGATTCACTCTCTCCACAACCTGTGTTAACACAGTATAGAAAAAACTAACAACAGCTTTTGAGTCACCTGAGATTTAACAAAAGGATGCATGGCTGTTTTTTTATTCTTGAAGTTAACCCTTTAACTGTGGGGTTAAGACTCTGGGTCTCTAAGACACCTGCGTTAGATAGAAAGTGAATCCAACAATTTGGGTTGGAATCTATAACGAAATTCTTTTGTAATCTGCTCTGGGATATTTATTTCCCGTATCGTTTTTATTGCGACCTATATGACCGTAAATTATGAGTTGAAATTTTCGCACGGATTTGAATATTCAAAAATAGTAAATTGTCCTCATTATTAAAATTTCTATTGTTTTACCGTGTCTATTTATTTAGCTATACATAATATAAAACACGTTTTTTAATATTTTTATTACTGAATGGTAATTCGACGTATATAAAGTGTGGAAGAATTCCAGTGTTTTAAATATTATATCGAAACATACGATACTGACATCACATACACTTTATGGTTTAATGAATAAATCATTACCTACAGCCATAAACATATATCATTATGCACATCAAACTAATGAACACCATAAAGCCATGTGGCAATTATTGACAGAACGTGGATAGAACAGTATCTTATTAAATGGTTGCTTTAAGTATAGGTTACGCCTCCGTTTCAATGGCACATACATACATAATTTTCATACTTGATTAGTTTCACTGTAACTACGCAGCGTGTACCGTAAGTTGATCTAAAACTAACAATTTCCATGCAAAAACATACATATTATCATGCAAGCTAAAAGTAAAAGAGAAGAAGTATGTACGGTAGCGATTAAAAAGTTTCTTTAATAACACGTGGTGTTCACACGCATATTAAATAGATTACCCCCGGGCCGAGGACAATAATGTGAACCGTTTTTATATCGAATCATTGTGACAGCACATCGGTACACCTGAGTTAAATTTTCAATGCACCATTGTAATTTGGTGGGTACATGATTTATATTTGCATACCATTTGTATGAGTTCGTTAGCGTCTCGAAGGGTCGTTTGAATCGAGAAGGAATCACGTGATCGATTGTTGAAACTCGAGGCCGTTTCGTACAGCGCTTGCGGTGAAGGGTTAAGTTTATTAATTTGGTGTTCGATTTTTAAAATTATATTCTTTTCTTAAATTCTATTATTTTGAAGTTGAATTCACATTTTGTGTTTTTGTGATACGGTTTATATGTAAGTGGTTAATTTAATTAAATTACTTTATTAAACGAGCAATTGCGTTCCACACTCCATTTAAAATAACGTTCTTATTTTAAAACATTTAATTATTAAGACATGTTCAAATAAAGAACTTTCAAATAAAACCTTGCGAATTTTCATATCACCTTTAGGTAAAGTAATAGGAATAGTGATGTGATGTATTCTGCCTGAATATTTTTTACGCGGAATTCAAAGTTCTAGTTTTAAATTATCGTAAGCAAGAACCGGAACTAACGACCCGGAACCCTCTCGCACCCTTCGCCTGCAAACTCAAAGGTATAAACCTAACAATAGTTCATTTTTGTTATGCAAAAACATGAGTAAAGGTAACCCAATATGCAAATTCATCGATTCCAATGCAAATTTGTATTTGGGGACAACGACACGACGCCGGGCCCGGATTACGGGACATCAATGATCAATATGGCCTATTGATTTTTGGAGTGATTTATTGGCTGAGCTTGTTCCCGGTGTGTGGCAGATCGGCAGCATGGTAAAGGTAGCTCTTTTTAAAAAAAAAATCCAATCGCTCTTGATAAAAATCATTTTTTTTCTAATTCGATTTTCGAATGATTACAAGTAAATAGTAGTTCAAGTAACTTTTTTACAAGCTTGCACATAGCTAATTAAATAATAAAATTTAACGCTTAAATTACTCAAGGATTAAATAATGTTGTAAATGTATTCCATAGCTACAAATAAGTGAAAAAAACCTTACTTATAATCTTATTTACAATGCGTGCGTAATCATTGTTACCAGTGCTTTTACCTATGAGTTAATCTTTGTATAGGAAAGATACTACATAGTATTCCCACTATACCGTTTTGCCAACAAAACTTATCATTTTCCAAAACATCTGCATAACTACAACCATCCGTCAAACAGCCAAATAGCCGAACACATAAAAACCAATCAATCAGTCCGACTTCCTCCCGGTTTATTAAAATAGCCAATTTCCCGGTTGACCGACCGAGGGCCGACATTCGTCCATGTTAGCCCAAATCACACACCCTCCGAGCGAAGTACCCCCGTAATGTGTGGGGCTATTGGGCGGGACAGTATATGGGGTCAGAATTTCCATTATGGAATTCGGAATTTTATTTTAAGTTTGAATTTTTAAATTTGAACTTCGAAGGTTTTGTTTGTTGTAATTGAATTTTACATATTTGAATTTGGAAGAGTTCGTTGGGGTATTTTACGAAAAAAACATTAAAAACATTATATATATTTGTAATTCTAGATTTGAATAGTTTTAGAGCCTTTATAAATATCTACTCGACACATTATTACATTTTTTTTAAATTGCGGTAAGAAAATGTACCATTTTAGCTAAGTATGCAGTGCAATGTCTATCGAAGCTACAATCTATTTTCATTACCGGCCAGTTTTCTCAAGTCATGTAATCGCAATTTTTCCAACGACCTCATTTTGACCGCGTACTACTAAAGAGATGAGCAGTATGTTACGCAACCATAAACTAATACATTATATTGCATACTAACTTACGTAGTAGATAACTAAGTATACACTTTACATATAATTTCACTAGCTTCTGCCCGTGACTTCGTCCGCGTTGAGTATAGATTCCCAGATTCCAGATCCGTGCAGTAGTTTTTGCGTGAAAGAGTAACTAACATCCATCCGTACATCCATAAATCCATAATCACAAACTTTCGCATTTATAATATAAAGTAGGATTTGTTACATATCATACGTATAATTCTAATCCATTCATGCGAGTCTTATTATAATAAATATTAATTGCAATTGTTTATTCCACGTGGGCCCTGACAGTGAATGGGCGGCATTATTAATTGTTTTATAGTGATGTGCCGCTTCAACGTGATCGACAAGGATTTTTTTAACGAAGCAATAAAGATTTGAATCAGTTTTCGTAAAAGGAATTAATACCCGAAATGTATGTTAATATCTGTATGTAATTAAGATTATTTAAAGTTGCTTAAAATATAGCTGAGATCAACGCTGACAAAAACGCTCGAAAATATTATGCTGATTTTTTTTACGTAAACATTGAGTAAAATATTTTCGTAAAATTTATTATAATTATAATTAATTTATCTTTAATTACTTACTTACTTTAATTACGTAATTTATCTTCAACAAAATTAAATAATCTAATATATAAAATTCTCGTGTCACAGTTTTCGTTGCCATACTCCTCCGAAACGGCTTGACCGATTTTGATGAAATTTTTTGTGCTTATCCGGTATCTATGAGAATCGGCCAACATCTATTTTTCATCCCCCTAAATGTTAGGGGTAGTCCACCCCTAATATATATTTTTTTTTTAGACCGATTTAAAAATTCTTTCACCGTTAGAAAGCTACATCATCACTGAGTAACATAGGCTACCTGCCCGCCCCGGCTTTGCACGGGTAGACAAAATATTTGATATAAAAGTCTACCCGTGCGAAGCCGGGGCGGGCCGCTAGTA
This sequence comes from Falcaria lacertinaria, assembly GCA_951449985.1. NCBI lineage: Eukaryota > Metazoa > Arthropoda > Insecta > Lepidoptera > Drepanidae > Falcaria > Falcaria lacertinaria. The sequence goes on along the minus strand of OX602120.1, from coordinate 8,291,308 downwards.
CCTAAATAAAAATATATTTATTCTGAATGATTAACACGTCATATCAACTGGTAAATGTAGGTTATATAATTTGAGGTTACATAAATGGTTTTGTAGCACTAAGGTGGCAAGTAAGCGGTTACCGTAGCCTATGGAAGCTAGAAACACCAGGGGCATAAATAGCGCGTTGCCGACCCTAAAATACCTTCATTTAAAAATATGCTATATTATAGTAAATTAAAATCGAACATTTCAAATAGCTGTACCAGGGCAAAAGCCAAATTAATAAAATTAAATTAAATTTTCATTCGCAACACGCAATTTAATTTATAGTTATTTATTAATAATGTATTTGATATGGAAAATTTAAATACAGAAGTGAGATCATCTTTATAGATGTTCTTCCAGTCATTGAAGCCATCACAGTCCTTATGTCACGCATAATGAACACGTCACATTGCACATAAATAAATTAATTAAAGATTTATTTTTATGTCTTTGTTTACTGTCGACTTGTCGATACAAACTGTTTTACTATCGATATTAAGTTAAATTCAGTTTCAATATGATTTATGATGTGTCTGTTCTGTATACAAGTAAAAATGACTTAAAATGTAATAAAAACTTTTTCCTTTTAAATTTTCTAAAATTATATTTTTATCATTATAAGTTAGTCTTAAATTTTATTAAGGCATAAAAGTTAGTCACAATTACCAACCTTCCCGTAAAAAAATTAAACACACAGGAAACAGTCTTAAAACATTAAAACCCATGCATTATTACGGTAGGTAAAAAGTAAGTGCACTATGTTTAAAAAAACCCCCATTAACACTACAACAAACCGCAAGCGGAAATCTAAATTATTTACTGGCCACTTATTTATTTAGGAACTAGAAAAAAAAACTCACTTTTTAACCCCGCGCTTCTAAAATTTGAACGTGGAACGTTGCGTGTTTTAAAAATAGCTCCTTAACTTTTTTTGTTAACTATAGTTTGCATCCGATGAAACTCGGCCCTTCTGCCAGTTCACCCCACTTCTAAATAGGTGACGCCCATCGATTTTTTAGAATGGGGATGTGTCAGCCCCCGGTAGTTTTTGTGGGGACAGCTGACGTTTCTTATAAGACTTTTTAAGCCATTTTTTATTGGACAGCCGTCCGTTACGGAACATACTATTGTAAATTAACTTCTTGCTAAAAGAGTTTATAAGCAGCGTAAGGAAATAAAGTTCTTTAGTTTAATGTTAAATGAAATGGTAGAATTAGTAAACGGGTATCCAACTTATATTTAGTGTAAGAGGGAATTTTTATCGATTCTATAAACGACTCCATACTTATACAACATAGTTTTTAGTTCCAGTTCAACATGTATTTTTTATGTTTTTTGTGAGCAAGAATCATGTATTCCTTTAATATTCTACAAATACCTACTACTCAAACTAATATATTTCACTAAACCAATAAGACTTACAAGATTAATAGTCCACTTCGTTACAGAAATCGCGCCCTCTTCGGACTAGCAGCGCCATCTGTTGGAAACGCAGTGAGTGTAGACTTCTATAAAATCCCGCAGTACGTACATATTATTTTCCTTTCGCTTGAACCTCAAGCCTTCACCGACTACTGTCGCCATCTAGGGATCGCACAAAACATTGTACATACCAATAATATAAATGCGAAAGTAACTTTGTTTCTTTGCTACCTTTTCACGACTAAACGGCTGAACGGATCGAAAACAACATATAATACAAGGAGATATATTATATCTTGGTGAAGGATGCTATCATTTGCCTTAAAATAATGCAGACGAAATCGCGGGTAACAGCTAGTTTCTTATAATTTCATAGTGATTATTTTATTTATCTAGTAATTTTATTATGATCTGTATTGCAATATGTCAGATTGCAAAATATTTATCCACAGCTTAAAGGTAATTTTAAAGTGAGTATTGTGCACTGATAGTTATATTTATCTCGAGAGGTATTTTAATTTTTAGGACTATGGTTCATAATAGCTCAGAGTATAATATTTAGCCTTATTATTTTCAATCTATAACGAATATATAGACACAACATATATAGAATATATAGAAACTTTGTTAAGACACATGCCCGCAATCCCCGCAATAAACTCAGTTTTTCCCGTAATAATGTTGTCAACAATCTATTAATACCACCCATTCACTAGCAAAAACACACACGTTTTCCTATTACGTACTTACGTCTGGTTTTACACGATTGTCTCGTTGATCGTGTTTTTAGAAACAGCTATAGAATTATACAGAATCTAGTTTAGTCACGCCATGAAAAACAATTATCTTCTATTGTCTCATGCTTATAAATAATCAATCTTACCATAGCCTTTGACTAAGTATGCCATGTAAAGAGCAACATTGTTACTCGTTTCTCCGTTCAATTTGTATTCAACGTTACATGTAAAGCGCCACGTGTATCGAATCAATATTATGCAAGTAATACGTGATCATTTTTGCATTTGGAATTCGATTTGTTAGTGGAGTTCCTTAAGGAGTTGTTTTGGGTCCAGGCCTTAAAGCAATCGTTAGTGTTTGATAATTTTGACTGGGTTGGAACTTTATTAGTATATAAAGTATTGAAATTATTATTATAATTCATTTTATTAATTAAATAATATATACTTACAGTTAGATTCAATACATGGCGCTGAAAAGAGTAATTGCTAAAATCACCTGCATTATTTGATTACTCGTTTGGTTTTAATAAGCTTGAGCTGATTACAGTTGTTTCATTAAGGCTAATCATAAGCCTAGAACCTTTTATCGGCATACCAACTGGAGCCTACAAAAGTGCACTGCACAAATATGTTAATGAACGACATGACTAGGAATGGAAATCATTCCAAAGAGTTTATAAGCCAATGGAAAGAGGGCAATAGCCGAAAACTAATGAACCTGACCAGATGCTAGCTAAAACCACAGACAGGAGCTCTGACAGGCCACTATGGCATGAACGACCATCTCCACAAGATGAGTCTATCTGAAGGCGTGATATGTAGGTCCTGTAATACAGAAACGGAGACCAAGAAACACGTGTTATGCTGCATTAGCGAGGCAGCGAATGGAAACTCTGGGGGCGGCATATCCGGAACCAGAGGATTAAATACTCTTCCCTGCTGGCAAGTTCTGCAAACTCGTTCAGGGAGTATTTGACGCAGCAGATTTAGAATTAGGAAATAGACTCTGGTCATTATTGGCTGCCTATTCCAAAACAAAATTCCTCAAAATGTTTCAGAACTATTGCTTCTACGGATATGTTTATTCGCCAGTCAGATGTTATCTGACAAAGGGTTTATGTTAACCACAAGCTATACCTTATCAAAATATATACCTACATATCTGTTAAAGGTATTACTAAGCAGAATTTATATTCTGATTTGATTGCATACTATTAAAGTTCCATGATTCGCCATTTTCCAGCTGATCTCATTAAAATTTAAATGCTTCGAGATGGTTTTGTATCGAAGACATGCGTTGTAACATCGTGAAATGGCACATTAATGAGGATAATAATATTTTGCGATACATTCCATTCATATTTTAATAATATTTTTATTTGTATTGTTACTTCTAATTGGATTACGTTTTAAAAATAAATTGATTTATTTCTCAATGGTATCTGAGGATAATTATAATTACGTCCTATCAAATAAACTATAGCTTTTGATGTTGATCTGATATGAAATAATTTATATAAGCTGTGGGACGAGCCCGTCAGCAGGGTGACTTATAATTCTCTTCTCGAGAGTTCCTCCAATTCTGCTGACCGTGCACGTCTTCTGGCAGTTGCTAAGTGGGAGTCCGGGCTCTGGCTTCATGCGCTGCCTTCTTTTAATATTGGTACCTTGTTGGTTGGTGCGACTTTCAGGCTGTGTGCTTGCTTGCGCTTAGGTGTAAAGTGTATTGTCCCTCATCGGTGTCATTGCGGGGATAATGTTGACGTGTTTGGGCACCATGGCCTTTCATGTGTCGGTAGCGCCGGTCGTCTGTCACGTCATTCGACCCTAAATGACTTGCTACGCTGGGCTCTGGTCACCGCCGAAATACCTGCTGTACTGGAACCAGTCGGCTTGGCGCGAGGCGATGGCCGGAGGCCGGATGGCATGTCGTTGGTGCCATGGAGATTGGGTCGGCCCCTGGTGTGGGATGCAACTTGTGTCGATACCCTGGCTCCGTCTCATCTCCCTGGCACCTCGGTGGCAGCCGGCGCCGCTGCTGCTCAGCAGGAGTGCCTCAAGCGCCGGAAATATGCATGTCTTGGTCCAGGGCACATATTTTCTGCATTTGCGGTTGAAACTCTGGGTCCCTGGGGCCCGGATGCTCTTCAGCTTTTCAAGGAGGTCTCACGTCGGCTGGTTGAAGCCTCCCGTGACAGGCGTGCTGGAACATATCTCGCTCAGAGAATCAGCATTGCTATCCAGCGTGGCAATGCTGCCAGCATTCTTGGCACGCTACCGCATGATTCCGGTTTGGGTCAGATCTTTTATCTATAAGTAGGTAGGTTAAGATATGTTTTTGTAAATAGTTTAATCTGTTTTGTGTCAATTAATTACTTTCCCCTTATAAAAAAAAATATATATAATATTATAAAGAGGAAAGATTTGTATTTTTGTATGTATCGAATAGGCTCCGAAACTACTGGACCGATTTCAAAAAATCTTTCACCGTTAGAAAGCTACATCATCACTGAGTAACATAGGCTATATATTATACTAGCTGCCCGCCCCGGCTTTGCACGGGTAGACAAAATATTTGATATAAATGTCTACCCGTGCGAAGCCGGGGCGGGCCGCTAGTAATTTATATAACATATATATAAATTATTTTACTAATGATGTGTGATTATTAAACAACCCAATACATCAATATCCTACAATATTAAATAAGAGTAGGGTTGCCATTAGCAAATGCACAAAAAAGTTACAAAGTTTATGACGAACCGAAATTTGAATTTATGTTTTTAAAATATGTATGTACATTTTTTTTTATTTACATTTAATAAAAATATATCGTCCCGCCGTACCACTACATGCATCCTTGAGTTTCTTAGACTTAGACGTATGCAGGTTTTATCACTATGTTTTTTCCATCACCGTAAAGCTCGTGGTCACTAATCACTGCATTAAGTTTTTCTTAAGTACAGACCGATGGGGTTCGAACTAGCGTCGAGAGAAAAGTAGACAAAACGCCACACGGACAAGTATCTATTTTATTAAATGCCTAAGTATGTGCATTAAATTCAACTGGGTGTTGATTTTACAAGGCACTTATCGTTGATCATTCAACAATTCTTCAATCTTCTCGTGTTGTAAAATGTCATTTGATTCATAAAAGAGTAATGATTTACGAGCTCGCATTGATTGCATCAGTATACGAACGACAAGCGACCGTAAATTCATAATTATTGGTCTTAACTTTTATTGCTCTATTAACATCCCGCATTTTATAACTTATATTTAATTTTGTATGACTCATTTAGATTAAATCGATCATGCTTGATCATTCATACAATTATCATCTGGTCTAAGAGCAGATAATAAAAAGATAAGCTATTTAGATATATGAATAAGAAAGGAAATAAGATAATAATTACACTATGGTGAATACCTCGTAAATTGAAATTAATTTTATTTTTGGTAATTCGTACCCAAATAAACCTAATTAAACCAAAAATAAAATTAGTTAAAATGTGTCCTAACTTAAAACTTTATATTTAGACAAACATACATATCATCATGCTAAGTCCTTCACGGGGTAGGCAGAGATTACCTATAGAGCGCCATTCCACTGTTAACATCAACATGTCTTTTGCTTCTTTAACATTCATCAAACGTTTCATACATACCCGCCTTGTTCTAAGTACTCCTGACCTTTCGATTATTGAGTTAACTTAAGACTATCCTTATAAGAAGATTTTTTTATACCACATATGTGTCACGCTAATCTACAGCCCGCTTTCTGGTCATCGTAGCCTATAGACGCTTGCAATGCCAGGAGGTATCACTAGGGCGTTTCCAACCATCATTTTGTAGAGTGGACTGTAGCTACTGCCAGGTCAACATATCCTTGAAGTGTTCTGGAAGCCTGACTCACAGCAGAAGCACAACAGGAAGAAGCAAAGATATTTGACGGCAGTCTACTATAAGGTGCAGTCGAATTGCTCAAATTTTTGACGCCATATCTCTTATTTTTTACAACTTAGAATATCTTGTATTTCATAATGTATTTGCACTAGACATCGTGCAGTTACAAATGGAAGAGAAATACATATTTTTAATAATTAATCTTAGCTCTTGCAGTGTTTTGTCAAGAATGTTTTTAGATTTTTACTTGATGTAATTCGTATTTCACTAGAAGCGTTGCATTATCATTATGTTCAAACAAATTGAAATCAAAACTGTTCATCAAAGAAGAAGTAGTCTGTAAGGAAGCCGTAATTGCAATTTGGTCAGTTCAGCCTATTTTGCATTTTCCCTTGATATGAATACTTAGCGTTAATATTATTGAATGATTATGGAAACAGATTCTTGCAATGGACTAAAGCTATGCTTATCTCATCCATCAACATGTCAATCCGCCAGGCTGCGGCCGGCAACAGACGATTAAATGGCAGAGCTGAAATTATACGTTTATATTTCATTGCGTTCTGCATCTGCTGCGGTTATCTTGTCATTTAACATTTTATTCATATATGCATGATAATTGGGCGAATTGAAATGTTTCTTAATTTGTTTTAAAGCTGCGACTTACAGCTGACAAAATATTAAACTTTCACGTTGCGGCTTACAAGACGTCTTGCAGAGTTTATAAAATTATATTTTTCAATGTCCAAATTCAATGAATATTTTGAATTAACATTTAGTATTGTTCGTAACTTACATACATCATTTTTTTTTTTTATTCCTTTGCCCTGAAATGGATGGGTTGTTGTAAATTTGTCACAAAGTAAATTTTGTAAACACCATACATTGATAGTAAATTCGTCACATGCATTAAACATTTGTCACAAAAACAATGATGGTGACCGATATCATGATATCACATTATTTTACTTAATTTAAAAAGAGACAGATACATCGTTAAAACCTACTCTCTTAAAATAAAGAGGTAAAGTTTGTTCGTTGGTTTGTTGTTATTTGTGTATATGTGGTACTCTGGCAATTCTAACACGATTTAAAAAAAGATGATCTAATGAAAAGCTACAATATTCTCGAGCTATAGATCTTAAGCCTATATTATTTCTACGCGAATGAATTCCCGGACAGTGAAGTAGTTAGGCTTATGCGCATTCAACCTAACGATCGTTGATATCATCGCATGATTCGTCAATTTCTGAATATCCCAGGGTTAGCTTGTCGATTCAATCATTTCTGTTGATCAGTGATGCATTTTAATAAAATTATAATACAATGCAATGTTGCAGTGTTATCGAAGCTAATGTGGCTTGCAGTGAGTCGATTTATATAAATATTATTCCCAAACCATAATTTGCCTGTATTAATTTGTATGTAGTTTCGTGAATTCTAAATACGGAATTTTTTCATCTGTCTTCACCAAGGGTTCTCAAACTTTTTTTATATACTAAGCTTGTAAGCAAGCTTTCGGCCCGCCTGATGGAATTTGGTCCCATAGTCTGAAGGAGCTTGCAATAGAACCTTTGCTTTTTAGCTAGTAGTAGTAGTAAGTAGTTTTGGTATTGTTAGCGGCTATAGGCTACGGTGACTGCTTACCATCAGGTGGGACGTATACTTGTGTGCCACCTTAGTGGTATAAAAAACAAAAAAATAGTACTTGGGGTATCACTAGTGCTTTACTATATTTTTTTTATAAATCAGATATTGCTAGCGTCTATGGAGCTACGGTGACTGCTTATCATCAGGTGAGCCGTATGCTTGTTTGCACCTCAGTGTTATAAAAAAAAAGTGTTAAAAACTGCTTTTTTGGCGTTCCAGAGACTGTATCATAACCAAGGAGATAAATCAGAGTAATTTATCAATCAAGATTACTTCACGACTCTACAAATTAGCTTAAGAATTCCACCTTCGAATCTAAATAAGTCTTTACGAGATTCAAGACTTGCTCCGACTGCACGATGATCCATAAGGCTATCGTAACCATTCCCGATTAAATAGATTTATCTAAAATATTGGAGGCATTCGTTTTTGACCAAATCAGGAATAGCTACCTTAAAGGACTTGCGTTACAAACCGACACAAATAACTTGATTAAGTCTGACAGCAAATCTGTTAAGGCATCCAGTTTGAGGAGATCTGCGGACCGCGATACCGCATTCCTGTTTGCGATTATTTATCAAAAGGACGAGGGGAGGTAGGGAGCTCGTATGAAACTGGCTTTGGACTGTTGGTTGACAGCGTTGTCCGATAGAAATCAGATTAAGTTTCAGTGCAATTGTTGTTGAATGTTGCCCCAGAACCAGATTATGAACGAGATTCCGGAAACCATCGCGATAAAAGCATAACTTGAGACCCAGTTAATCAGAATGCTACGCAGTTAAACATTCCAACTGCTCTGTTAAATCTTTCGGTAGCACCGTCTACTCACATTAAGGGCGGACTTATAAAAGCATTTTGTCCTGCAGCCCGGGCCTTCGTGGATATAAAGGGCCCTCAGCTCCCAATGAAGACGAAAATGAAAATATTGATAGTTAAAAAAATTAAATTAGTTGTTTAAATCCGCTGGTCCATATTAACCAAGGGCCCTACAAACTCATGGTCCTGATTAGCATGGGTAGTAATGATTAAAAATAACAAGTTTTACACACGATAACGTAAGCTCGGGACCGAATAATATTGGCAGAAGCGTCAAAGTTAATTTACAAATTCATATCGCCTATTGTTAATCTGTTACTACGTGCTTAGATCTCGAAAGTTTTAATAGTAGCTCATATTAGCTAGTTATACAATTGAAGCGATGGCCATGTTGTTGAAATAAATGCCTGTCTTTTCAGATAGGCAGGGTTCAAATCCCGGCGACCTGTACCAATGTCTTGAGTACAGTAATTAAACACACTACAAGCAATCAATAAGATGACGTATCTTATAGGACAGTTTTTTGCAGAAAGACAGTCAACATTATGCGAATGAGTATTGTGCTTCTGCGATGAGTAAGGTTTTCAAGCTTCTGGACGATACGCTCAGCTGGTAGAAATGTTGCTAGTACAGTGAGTGCACTCAACAGTAAGGTTGCAAAAGAAAAAAACAACAATATTAGGCATTTACATTTAACAAGCGCGCCAGTGATCGAAATATTAACAAACTATGACTATGACTATATACTCAGTAAGTCTAACCTCTTTGTAATGCATCTTATACAAAAAGATTGTCTTTCTTCACTCCTTATAAATAAACTTTAACTGGGACAATTGTCATTCTTTGACTGCATTCAGTAAGACTTGTGTAAAACGCATTACCATGCGTTTTACACAAGTCTTACCAACGTGAGGAGCCACTGTGCTGGCAGCATTACTAGCACAGCATATCCTCGCGGAGCACTGGCAACCTTACCTACCGCAGTAACATAACACTACATCAAAGTAGTGTTATTTGACTGCGGTCTTCTGTAAGGTAGAGATACAGTCCAATTCGAATGGAAAAGCCTACGGGAGAACCCAATTCGCCTTACCTCTCTTTTTAAGCTCATAGTGTTATTAATCACTGCACTGAGGCTTAGAAAAACACTGACAGTTCGTTACTTCATCCACAAGGCCACTACGGCTCAAAGGGGTACAGGTTTCGCTTCACCTTCAATAAGATTACTGTCAACCAATAGGCCAGCTTCAATGCATACTATCTATCGCTCGTCAATTATATATTCTATTTCATCATCATCGCATGAGGTCACCACAGGACGGTAGTGGAATACCGTTCTAACTGCAACATCCATTGCATTTTGATTGCGGTCAATACTTCGTTTTATGACTGCTCGATGCCAGTTGCATTTATGTTTAATACTGGTAGCTTGTCCTAGATTTGCTAACATTTTATTTATAATATGATCTTTACTTTACTATAAGTCCGTTTCTGGATATAAGCTAAATCATTTAAGGCCATTCACACAACCATAATACATAATTTACAGAAGGTATCTGATTGCAGCGCCAGAAATTCTGCTGAAAAGCAGGATCATGTTTGCACTGTAGCTAGCAAAATTATTGGGAAAAGTAGACTTATGAACTAAAGTATCAGTGACGAGAGCAGTGTAGCCACGCGGAACTTTATCATTAAAGCTCCTGGGTGGAACTGCATCTGATGCATGAGACGTGACTCTTACCATAATTTGAATATTAGGTTGATGCTAAGCTAACGATAGTTATCTTAACCGGTCGATAGGTAAGTTAAATACCGATATACAAACCAACAGCTGAATCTAGTGCCATATTTGGATCAGTAGATAGTTACAATGGTAATCAAAGCCACGATTGAAAATGGTATAATGCGAGAACCAATTAACATTTTGTTATGGTTGAATGAACCTTTAAGCTTATTTTGGTATGGATTGGAAGCGAACGTGAGTCACCATGTTTTGGATTGAATACAGGTTTTATTCATTTGTTATAAATAATGGCGGGACTTGAGACATGTGGCAAATTTGTTTATCCAAAGACTTTATATTATTAATACTTAGCAGAGAGATAGGTAAAAATGAGACCACAGAAATATTAACACTAGCTAAGTACATAAAAACTTTGAAACCCAGGAATAGAACCGAGTTCTAACTAAACAAATACACTCAACTAGAACCACCAAGTTACACCTTTGTAGAGCACAGGCTACAATTCCTGTTATTAATTGTATAGAATAAATATGTTACTTTATTGACGTTAGCGGTGAAAAGGTTGAGTGAGCAATAAGTCGTCTAGATATGCAAGTGCATTATGCATTCAAAGCACAAGACCGGTTGTTAATAAAGATATTGCAGGAATAACAAACGTACATTGTGTTTAGAATTACAATTGTTAAGACAGTTAACGTGAATTTGAAGTTCAGCAAAATATAGGAGCAAGGATCCATTGTTCTGTCTAAAGAATCTCTTCGAAAGAACTATAATTGTAGAGGTTCTCATTTCAATTGCAGGTACTTCTTTTTTATACAACTATGTAGTTGATGAGACAAGTCAGGCAATAGCATGAATCATCACGGATAGCACGGATAGCAGATCCATCCAGGACTTTTAATCGCAAATCTTGACACTGCACACGTTACGTCGTAGTGGAAACCTTAGTTCATAAGTCGTCTTTTCCCAGAAATTGCTAGCTACAGTTACCTTCAAACGAATATGTCGCATTATGGTTTTATTGAAGACTAAAAATATTCTGGTACTTACCTCTTTACCGATCACACCAAGTGACTTACGGCCAAGTACTGAAACATTGAAGAGCCTGATGTAACCTTTTGAAGCTGCTTCAAAAAATAACTTCGCATGTGAGTTCAGAGGGCTCTCAACATTGATGTGGCATTCGATTTGGTAGGTGTTTCAGTATTCGACACCAAAGTACACCTACGATACAGAAACTAGCCGATATGAAGAGTATCTTTCTTAAGCTCATATATTGGAAACCTAAGCCTCTAGAATAACAAGCCATTCGTAATAGCTAACTTACTTAAGTGTAAATACTTGAAAACATACTTAAGTATCGATAAATTACATGTTTCTATAAATAATGTTGAATTTAAATAAAAAGCCCATTAGCTCACAGTGGAAACACGCTGATCCCTTCTACGGCTGGTTAGTATGCGCCAACGCCGCAACCCTCAGTAGGACCTTACGACAGTTCCGCATTAGGGCATTTGAATAATATAATAATCAACTACGACTACTGAGACTACCGTTGCTTTTGTAATAAGCTTATTTGCGTTTTATTGTCTATATTATTACTAGATTTTGTCCGCATAGTTTTAAAGAAAAAGAAACTTATTTATGTTGGAAGAGCTGTGGGGTCTTCTGGTATAAAACTTTGCCTGTTCTAGTAAGTTCTAATCCCACTGGTCTGTAGCAATGAGTTTTTCTAATTTAAGTGCAGTGATTGAAGTCAAATTATCTTCGGTGGAAATTGGGTATAGCACCTCTGCCAACCCCTTCGGGGAGATATAATATTATTGTAAGAGTACTCTGACTGAGTTGATTAAGATGACATTGTATGATGAGCATTACAGTATTTGATACTTCCCCAAGTTATAATCCATCTCACTGCCAAAACATTACGATCCGTTTAGTCATTTAGTCGTGAAAAGTTAGCAAACAAATAAACAGAGTTACTCTCGCATATATAATATTAGTATGGATGGATTCCATTAACAATTTTCTAGAAATACTTGGGATTTGAGATTGTATTCCAAATCATTACCAAACGTGTCTCCGTTCAAAGCTGATGGTAAAATTTAACACTTACAATATAATTACAGACCATCAACATAAATAACATCCAGATGACTACACACACGCGTCAGAAGATTATGATTTCAATGCCAATTCATAATGAAAAGGATAAATGTGATTTGTAAAAAAAGCTGTTAAATTATATACGTTTTAATTGAAAAGCATTAGGTAGCTTTTTCATAAATGTTGAAGCTACTAGCAAAACTATTAAAATAAAAATAAACGTTATCACACAGCGCCATCCATTCTAACAAAAGAAAAATCTTGTTCTATGAGTACCAGTACCGGACAACTGATATAATACTTAAATATTCAAGCACAGAAAACAGTTGAGACTGGTCTGGGCTCACAGCAAACATAAAGGTATATCTCGTATATGGAAATCGAACCTACACCTAGCCTAGGAATAAAGTTAATCACTCGAAGAACGGTGTTGTCAAAGGGCTCCAATTAAATAGCAGCCTAGATACCTCAAGGAGCTCACCTTAGCCCACTAGTATTCCTAATGCACCTTATGTCCGACATTGACCGAACTTCAAACGGAAAGGTAAGCGTTTATCACATAAAACGATATCTTATTGCAAAGGCCTTGTTAGCCCTAGCTAGGTTCGTGTAGGTGCTGCACACCCATATCTAAATGGTAAGCACTTTGCTTGCAGCTCAAAAGGTCCGCTTCTAGTGTGGGTAGCCGGTTTAATTGTTCTGTGCCCTTGGTCGTAGGTTGATATTGAAATCTGCAGCATGATTAAATTTTACGATGCATGACTTATTCATTTTTATGCCGGTACAATATTACTGATTAGTTCTGCATCTTTATTTATAAGAAATACTTATAGGATAATTATTTATTGATAGTTATGTGTCCCGGTATGCATTGCTATGCCACTATATCTATCTATGAAACGCCGCCGATTTTGTTTTTTGGATTGATTTATTTTTATTTTATCAAAAATAGTAGTTAGTATTTTGTCAAAAAGATACAGACGAACGTAGTACCTCCTTTTCTGGAGCCAGCTACAATTTTTAATTTTAATGTTCAATGGAAGAATAACGGAATTTTTGGTATCATGATCCAGCTATATGCACAAAGGTTAAGTAGGTACTTACTGTGTGTTTTTCCGGGATAAAAAAGCAATATCAAACAATTTAACCAACAATAATAAATCCTATGTCCATTCTCTGGCCCTTCGGCCGTCATTCCATTGCTTCGTTGTTATGTCAAAGAAACACCATTTCGCATTCATTTTAATATTGTAATTGAATGAGTATGGATTGAGTTTAACATTAAAGTAATTACAAAACCGTGTAATCGTTAGAGCCTTCTTAACTGTGGGATCGCTTGAACCTAACAATTTCATATGTTATTGCTGTTCATAATTCTAATGAACATGCTCACGACAATGTAACTGCAATCACGACATCAGATTTGCACCAGTCAACCGAACTAATGTAACATTTCCAGCCGACAAGCTACCTGCTTACCAAAGTTAAGCTTTGTCTCCTGGAGATAAAAGTGAAGGTAATGAGGAAATCACAGATTCAGCGGCAAAGCTAAATTTGTTTTAGTACATTATGGTAGGCTTTAATGACATTCCAGCGCTTGTCGAGAGTTCCCTCACTTCTCAAGGTTAACGATACGTTCATAGTGTGCCAATTACAATAAGAATATTACATGTGCATTAAATTGTAGTACTAGAAAAATGAATGGCTTCGGGGATGACGTATGGCCGGCTAAGGGTTTGATGAAATCTCAAATACAAATAATATAAATGCGAAAGTAGGTCTGTTTGGTTGTTTGCTACCTTTTCCCGACTAAGCGGCTGAATTAATGGTAATGAAATTTGGCAATGCGATATATTATAACCTGGGGATAGGACATAGGCTGTCTTTACCTCAAACCAGGCGGGTGAAGCCGCGGGTAAAAGCTAGTCTTGAATAAGAAGAATTCATGGTAAGAAAGTGTTCTTTTTAATTCAGTGACAAACGTTTAAGAAACAGGATCGGCTTATAAATAAAACAATATAAAAAAGGACCAGAATTTCACCCGTTCTATCTTCTTTCTGTCTTCTGCTTCCAAAAGGCGTCATGCAAATCGGTTCGAGATTTATTTATATTTCTGTACGTTATTGCAATGCTGATTAAAGGCGGTTTCATCCAGGAAACCTTAGGTTACAGTTGGGTACAGTAGAAAAGAAAATATGACAGAAAATCAAACAATTGCCAGACGTTTTTTTTCATGCCAAAGCCGTGACCTCTCTTTTTAGTGTCGATAAAAATGTCGTTATTAATGTCCAATGCCCCTCTCTTTTTTGTGCCGATAAAACGTTTGCTGTTCTTTAATATGATTGAAAGTATCGACGTACGGTTGAAAATTATGGAAGTAAAGAATATAATAATTAATTACTTCATCACTCATCCTTTGGAACAGCAATATTTTCTTAAGAACTGTTTGCATCACTTCACCTTCATATTTCATCTGAATCATCCCATTCATATTAATACTTGACATCACTTTGTGAATCACTCGCAACAGAAAAGGGCAAAGCAAATTACTTGAGTCAGAAATGGTCTCTGTCAATCTACATCACAAAGGTATGAGATGCTACGCACGCGTCAGAGATAACCTTACTCAGAGACGCCTTAGTGGCGTGCAATTCTGAAACTCCTGAAAGCACCCGAGTCTGCGGTGAAATGATAGTTAAATATTCTCAAAAACAAGTGACATTGAAACTCCAAGCAATCGCGAACGACATGACAACTGATGAGAGTTTGAATTGCGAGGTTGCTCGCTAAATTTTCGAAGTGATTTAACCTATTCCGATGTTAGGTATCATTTTGAAAGCAAAGGTAGTCTTCTCTGGATTGTTGTTTTCATCTGAAAAACGAATCTATCAGAATTGGGAACCTCCTTTCTATGAAGTGGTTTAAAATTATTTGTTATTTTATTTTATTATTGTATTACTTTTACTTTACTGTTTTGTCTGAAAATAAAAGTGTTTCGAATGTTGGAACTAAGCATTTTTCGGTCTTTCTTACATTACTCACCTCATTATTTTTTATTACTCCAACTCTCATTATTCTACTAGCACATTGAGTACTTTCAACAATAAGGTGGGCAACGCTAGTGATACGCCTACGGTGACCGCTTACCAATAGACTGGTTGTGTGTTTTCTTGGTACTCATATCTTCATTACTTAAAAAAAACAAGCAGCACGTTCACAAGTTAACATTTGATAACGAAATACTTATTATATTAAATACGACCTTCTCTAAACAGCCTACAAAACAATGTCCTTTGTCAAACATTCATTGCGATTGCGCGACGTGGTCAGCAGTCGACATACAGTCACGTAGCCCTGCAGCCCTTTATCTCGGTAACGAAGGTAATTAGAGATAAATGTTCAATAACGCGGTCATTAATCGTGTTTTATAGTATTTATTTTTCTTTGTCGTTCTAGTTGTTCTAATCATTATTGAATTCTAAAGTTTCTTGGGCGAGGAATGGTATTCGTGGCAGATGGTATTGGTTAGTTAAAAGACAAAATTCAAGACTCATTCATACTTTTCATTATTCTCCGCAGGAACACAACATTAGTATATTTTGTTTTTTTTAAATTTGTTTTTAGTAGTTTTTTTATACCACTAAGGTGGCACACAAGCATACGGCCCACCTGATGGTAAGCAGTCACCGTAGCCTATAGCCGATAGCAATACCGGGATATCCTTAACGCTGTTGTTGATGAGGACTCCCTGTGCTAGCAGCAATACTACTAGCCCAGCGTATCCTCGTGGAGCACTGGCAACCTTACTTACCGCAGAAACTCAACACAACATCAAAGTAGTGTTATTTCACTACGGTCTTCTGTAAGGCGGAGGTACAGTCCCCAGTCGGGCGGCTCCAATATAACTGTGAAATGCCACGGGAGGTCCCATTTTGCGCTACCTCTCTTTGACATAAAATAGAGAACAAATTTTAAAAATAGGTTCTTGTTGTGGCAGACCTTTAATTTTATTTGTAACATTATAAGATAATGTATGTATAATATATGATAACCAATCTATACTAATATTATAAAGAGGAAAGATTTGTATTTTTGTATGTATTGAATAGGGTCCGAAACTACTGGACCGATTTCAAAAATTCTTTCACCGTTAGAAAGCTACATCATCACTGAGTAATATAGGCTATATATTATACTAGCTTCCCGTCCCGGCTTCGCTCGGGTAGACAAAATATTTGATAAATGTCTATAGGCTCCGAAACTACTGGATCGATTTCAAAAAATATTTCACCGTTAGAAAGCTAAACTATCACTGATTAACATAGGCTGGTTGCCCGCCCCGGCTTTGCACGGGTAGACAAGATATTTGATATAAATGTCTACCCGTGCGAAGCCGGGGCGGGCCGCTAGTGTATAATACAACCATTTGCATAAAATATTTATTTAATGACAATTAATCAACAATGACATTAATTTACTGAAGTACTAAATATTATGAACCTAAAACAATAAAAAAAAAATCATAAAATTATACATGTAATTTGATAAATGGTGACTGTTTATACAATTATAGGCAGTGACAACATGCTTGGTAGATATATTATTAATACTGGTATTTATAGATAGACATAGTTCTTGCATTACTCATATGATCATTTTCAAATCTGATGTTATTAATTTCGTAACTATAGATGCGACAAGAACATCATCGACAAACATGTGGGACAACATGACGGAACGAATTGACCCTAATCTGTAATGAAGAGTTTATTTTAAGCCAAGTACTTAATGGATATGACCTCAATTAACACTATGGAGCAGTTATTACTAATCTACTACACTGGTGTTTGTCAGTTGCATTATTTACACATGCTGGTTATAGTGGTAGGTGACTTTTAGGTAGCAAAATGATGAAGATGCACAATATTGCAAAATAAGTAAGAGTTTGATTAAATTAGATAGAAGGAGATTGAACTCTAAGATAAGTATCATAGATACCAAGTTTATAAATGATTATTTGTCGGATGATGATAATGATAACATTAGTGAAGTTCACGGATGTTTTCACACTACTCCATTTTGTTTCAAAATAAGCAACGCTTGTTTTATGGCAAAGGTTTTTTTTTTTAAATACATACCGCCAGCAAGTCACAAAACGTTTATCACGTGTTTGTCCATACAGGAATTGGCGCTGTTGTACAGTGAAGCTTACTGACTACTAGGCCAATGGTGTTGTCTTGATGATGGTAAGCAAACTTTGCTACAAATTAACGATTCTCCTAATACAACTGGAGAAACATGTACAGTACCAACGTAATAAAATTAAAGACTTAACATTTCTTAATGAGAGACGTCTCATAAACACCAGTATATTATGAGCTGGTGTCCATTACAAATTGCATTAACGAGATGTATCGAGTTACTTAGATCTAAGGTCGGATATATTTTACTTCTAGAACTTGTTATCGACTTACGGCTAGTATAAGACCTAATAGGTGGTAATTTAGACCTTCATAAGTGCCTTATTAGGGCCAAAACTGAATAAATGATTTGATTTGATTTGATAATGCATGATCTAAGAAGTTTTTACTTAAAACTAAAATATTTTTCCATAATCGCCAAAACCAATTTCCTTAAAATCTGTTCAACCGGTTGTTTTTTACTAAGTTTGACTACGTCCACACCTTAATAAAAGTTTTATTCTGTCAGTTGGATTCTGATACAGAAGAATATGCCTACTCGTAATCTTCACCAGATCAGATCAGACAGATCAGATTCATATAAACAGCATCTTTCAAAATCTTGCTCTTAGGAGTCATATGAATAATACAGCTAAAGGAAGTTTTACTTTTTTATTTTTTAAGGTGGTACCAACGTGACAGATGGTGAGCCACCGTTTCTTCGGCACTACATACGCCCTTAAATTTCTTCTCAGACGTATGCAGGTTTCCTCACGATGTTTTCCTTCAACGTAAAGCACGTGGTGTGGATCTGACTAATCACCGCACTTAAGATAGAGAAACTCATTAGTACATACCCGTAGGATACGAACTTGCGTCGCTGGAATAGCAGGCAGCGCTTTATACTACAGCCACCAAGGCTACAAAGAAGTGATGTTTTCTAGTCTTCCTCATTTTATAAGGACTAAACCGCAGCTTAGCATGCGGAACATCAGAGATGGCGCTATAAGATACAAATTAATGTTAGCATGCAACACAGTTATACTAAAATTTGTTCTCGATACTAGAGTTTCTGAGATTCGTGCGGACTCAGAATCTAGAAAGGCATGCGATTTGATCCTGTCTAACTACTGGGTAGCGTTAGCAAAGACTACTTTGAAACTGTATTTTTTATAAGATTTCATAGTTACAATTTAATTATAATCGGGCCATCAAACTAGGGAAATTCTTTTCATTTGGTGGTATCGATATATTTTTTGTTCAATTCTTCATCTCACAGACATAAAATACTTCTTTCTTTTTTTATTTAAATGTTTTCACTCATCATTTAAAAAAACCAATTTCGTGATGAAACCTGCATACGTCTGAGAAGAATTCAAGGATGATAATGCCGAAGAGACGGCGACGGACTCACCATCTGACACGTTGGCACCAAATTATCTTATGGAAAGTGGGTGTTGTAACACCTCTGCTTACCCTTTTGGGGACCCTTTTGGGAAGGCGTGAAGATATGTGTAGCAAGTTTTATGCAGTCGGTACCACCTACACTCGTGATGTGTAATCAAGACAAGATCCGAACCAATAGTTATGACGACTCAAGGCAGAATGTCACTGGTTTGATCTGACAATGCACAATGCACTTCAAATAAATACCAAGCTATTCTAGTTTACCATATTTGTCATGGGTTTCCCAAGAGAGTACTTATACAGCATGGGGTCCATCAAGGGTGTGAAGAGATTGTTGCAGAGTCGGCAACGCAAGTTATAACCGCTTACTAACCGCTTACCATCAGGCCGGTCGTATAGTCTTTTGCTACCTTGAGAAGGAAAACTTAGAAACAGCAATAAGTGCAAATTTCAAGCCCATGCTGATATGCTTGCGATCACATCGATCTTTAGGTAGTGATGTAGCATATTTTGAAAGTTAGGTTAAATCCACGTCAAATCCCTCACAGAGCGGCATTTCACTCTCGACTTACATACCACTTTTGCTTCTAAATTCATCAATATCTTCTCTTAAATAAATTAAATCTTTTGTAATCTAGAGATAGGAATTACCGCAAAGTATCGCCTAATTCTATCAATAGATAAACTCTTGCAAATCAATTCTGATGTTTAATTTATTCGCCAATTAGTTTATTTATCTCAACGATTTGTTAAGTTCGATACAATACAAGATTATCGGCCTTGTGGAATTGTTCGCCCGCCATTCTATTGTCGTGGCACTTGATAATAAAATTGCCGTTTAGTTTCAGCTTATTCAACACAGCTTGATTTGTGATGGAAAACTAGCTGTTACGCCACTTCGTCTGCATTTGTTCAAAGTCTAAAGATTTATTTCCTTCCCCAGGATATAAATCTATATCCTTATAAAATTTTAATAATAAGTGAATGTTTCTACGTCAGTTTTTTTTAATGCCATTAGAAAAGTCAAGTATACAGCCCGCCTGATGTTAAGCGATTAACGTAGCCTGTAGACGCTTGCAACACCAGGGGTATCATTCGCGCGATGCCGACCCTAAAAATATTGTATTCTTAAAAATGCTTTTATTTCAATAATCGGGTTCGATTCCCTAGTCGTCTAAAATTTATGTAATTCTAGGAACGCAGATTTTCACATCTCTAAAATAGTTCCTAAGAACGTATTTTTCTCACTCTTATAGTTTTAGAGTTCCCCATAATGACCATGACGCATGTTCTACTATATAATATGATTATATAATTGGTTATTTTGTGATAATTTAGTGCTTAATAGATGGCAGTAGTAATTGTAAACTAATCCGATTAAAGTGTCAAGAAAATTCAATGTTGCGTTCTCCTAATCCCATCTTTAGCGCCCCCTGCCGGCGGCGTCGTCAAACTGCCAAATAATATGCAAATTCACTGTCACATCCATTTTCATTAAAACTTAACATCCAATATACTTTTTTTACCCCAAATCTCTTCTTAACGGATTTTAGTCTTTGTAAATGAGTGATTTAATTATTGACAGGTTCATGTCAATTTAACATTTTCGGAAAGTAATCGTGGCGCTACAAGCGCGCGGCAAAAACGTGAACTAACTCCACTGAAAACTACCCCTTTCTCTCAGTGCTGCCACCCTTAATATTATTTCGTGCGCCTAAAGGTTCCGCTACTGCCCGCTAGGTGGCGTCGCTTCGCTGCGTCTCGAACTCTCAACCGACGCGTGCGTGTGTGAGTGACAGAGCGAGACCGCGCGTAAAAAAATAAAAAGGAGTAAAATAGACAGCAATATGTGCGTATACAAAGGCGTGGTTACTTGCATGCAAGCAATTTTTTATCGCAAAAATGGCCGGAACTCACTCTTTGCTCTTAGTTCATAACGACGCAACTACGTTGGGCTTAGAAGAATACGAGTTTTATGTCATCGCATTAAGGTTGAAAATGGCAAACGTGTTTAGTTGAAATTGCGTTTAGATAGTAAGGTGTAGCAAAATAATTGGCGTCACCGGCGTCGCGGCGGCTTTAGAGAGAGAGAGCATTACGCTACTGAAGTAGCGCAAACCAACCGTTAGACGGAGGGGGACGGCGATTCAGCGTGTGATGCCGTTAGAAAGAGATGTCGCGAAAAAATGCCCGAAAAAAGCCGTTTTCACCAAAGGTGCGCGATAGAAATCACAGAAACATGGGCGCGGTTTAAAAAATATTAGGGGCGCCTGCGCCCTCGGCAAGAAGCCGGTGCGGAAGTAAAGGGGGAAAGAGAGGTTGTTGTTGGGTACATTTTGAGGAGTTGCAGCGCCGCGGCGCGGCGAGCGGTCGCCAGCGCGCAACAAAAACAACCGCACTAATTATTGCGATTAATAAGCAAACACAGTTGAGTGCACGCTATCCCGGCCGATGCGGATTCGAGAACGGTTTTTAAAGTTTGATTTGAATTTCGAATATGTGTGTTCGAATTGTTTGAAAATAGGGTTCGTTCGAATTAAGGCAAACTTATAAGGTTATTCGGTTAAAATGAAAATGAAGTTCGATTAATTCAGTGCTTGTTCGATTACGCATTTCATACAGTGAACGCTGTTTTCGCTATTTCACTGTTTTCCGTGAGAATTGTTCATCATCGAGCGTCATAATGTGACTGTGGAAAAACTTTATGAAAATATCAAACCCTTTTTATATCCAATGGAAACTGGTCTATGTAGGTATAAGCTTTAATCATCAATTTAACTACCTGAGGTAGTAGTAAATTAACTATATTTTACTCTTAAGTTACAAGACACTACGGTCGCTTAGTCGATGTGGTTTTACATCCAAAATTACGTAAAACGTGGACACTTTTGTACCTAGGAGATGATGCAGTCGTGCAAAAAAGTGTTAAGTAATAAAATACAATTCTCGTTCTTACAATTTTGAACATGCTTTTTTTCAAGTCTTGTTTTGTCTACTCGATGCACCAACTCTGGTATTGGTAGACATTGACTGAAAAGGCACAAAAAAACAGATAAAAAAGTAAACATTTATTAAGCTATTTAAAAACACACGTATTGACCATACTAAAGTTGTCTATCACAAGATAGTTAAATAAACAGTCAGATAGAAAGTTTTTCATTGTCAATAAAATGTCACTGTTGGTGAAACTAAAGAGTGTTATCACAGAAATGTCAGTGTCGAGTCACTATCTCCGTTGCTAGGCGATAGTGAGTCAGGTGATAGATTGTGTTATCGAAGCAATGAAAATTCTGAACTCAAATTTAAAAAATATATACAGACGAACATAGAACCTCTTTCTTTTTTAAGTTAACATATTACTTATTGTGAGTATTGTAGGATTCTAAAAAAGGAAAGATTTAATAATTAAAAAGTAGTGTGGGTCTGGTGGTTGTAGATAGAAAGTCCAATAAGAGGGTTTATTGATGGTTTCTCTTCGAAAATTAAATCATTTTTTAATTTTATCACTTCATCATTTTATCATCATCATCCATTGCATCACTTAAGACTACTGTTATCTTTAAACTTACTTACCTGTACTCTTCTTGGTGCAGCTGATGAATCTCCCTTCTCTTGTTACCGGTAAAGTGATGCTTATTTAACGTCCTCATTCGCCGTGACGGCTATTTCATCCTTTACCTGTTTGGTGAAGCTTATTCTTTGTCGTCCACTACCACCCCTTCCTTCTACTATAACAAATTCGTTTTCATATTATTATTTATTGTTTCATGAATAACATTATTTTGATTTATAATTCAAGCTGTTATCAACACAGCTAAACCATTAACACAAAATTAAAAAACAATCAGGACACATGATTCTTCTATGCCAGTGCCACTAAGACTAGCAATCAAATTCTTATACGTTTCATCTGAGACGATTACGGTAGCTTATAGGTGCTTGAAACAGCAAGGGTATGAAAACGAACGTTGCTGAGGCTATGAAGAATCCCATGCTGTACCTACTTAAGTAATTACACAAAAATCTGTGGGAAATCAAGATCTCATAAAGTTGAGTGGTGTTTGTGAGTTAAATTTGAACTAAGAGGGCGAAAATATTAATATCGATCTGGTAATTCATTGATTTGGGATTTCAGTATTCGGTTGGTATTAATTTCACAACAAAAACACCTGTAAGTTCTGAATCAAGAGTTCTTAGACATTGCTTATCTATACGATTAGTACTTTTATCATTACATTTCTCTTATTGTTACGATACTTCGACACATAAATATGTCTACATTGAGCTAGGTCTGATTAGTAAGTTTATATTTGAATAGATGCAAGAATTATTATTGTGTCAATTAATATTGATAAACGGTCTACCGTCTTAATCTCAAATCAATTATAGTACAGATGAGATTACCAACCGTTTCCTGTAATTATATTAACAAGGCAGTCAGATTATGTGCATTTAAAATCGATAAATGTATTATCTAAGAGGCTTTATATTCCGGTGATGTTTTTTTTACAACTTATCGTTTGTCAGGCAATCGTCATTAGGATGTAAAAAATACCAAGTATGCCTACTTAATTATGTTAGTATGGCTATGTTCTTGAAAACCCCTAAATCAAAAACCCGTTTCAATTACCAAAAATGCCTAACCGGAATCTTCACTTAATTAGACGATAGCAAGGGCCTCGGCCAGATCACATAAATCAATTCTGTCCAATAAAATGGCCTTAACAACACCTGTGTCTGACCATCTACGCAATGCAGCAACATAAATAGGTAGGTAGGTAGGTATAAATAATAATAAATTTCGAACATAAAAAACTTGTTGTATATTCTTATGAGCTAGGAACCAGTCTTATCAACATAAAACTGGCGATTGGTATCAAATACACACAAAATACACTTTAACCAATAGAAATACGTAAGTTTGAATTTTGAATCGCGAACGTGGGCCAACGAGTGGGTGTCCGTACTTCCATTACCAACTGTGTAAACGATTTTCAAATAAAGTGTGGTGGAGAACACTTTATTTGTCATATCATAGCCGGTAAGGTTACACGAAAAAGGTCTTTAAACTCTGTCAGTAAACGCGTTTTAAAGCAAGCAGTGCGTCGTCCAGGCACACATTTTGTTCTCGTATTAATTACTGATGCTTTTTGTAACTGATCGGAACTTTAATTCAACATGTATGTGTACGTTCTCTCGCCAATAATAGGTCCAAAGATAATTTCAGTTTCAAAAACGTGATGTTGCTTGTGATTGGACTTAGGTAAAGCTTAAAATCTGTCGATGTTATAGGTAGTTCTAGTACCTACATTTTCCTCCTCATAATAAAACTACTAGCAAGAAGTTAATCGCCCTGACTTTATCCCAAACAATGTAGTGGTCAACTTTAGATCTCAACTGATATGGCCAGTTATCAGCTTTTTACACAAAGACTTCCATCTGACCTAAGCAACCGTTTTACAGGAACAATCGGTTACTTGATTTAAACAAGTACTCATACTTTTTGCTCATGACTGAACTTTAATGATTACCAAAAATATTCAGTTGGCAAAGAGACAAGTAAACGTGATTGCAGTGTTAAATTCTTAGGTGCAAAATGTACATGAAACTAAGCCCGTGACGTGAAGCTTACTCAAATCAGTGTGTGTAATGAATTCTTATACGTATTATGTCAATCAATTTATTCCTGATTAGTTTAATGGGGTTGAATTTTACTGTTTGTGTTCCCCATTTAAAATAGTTCTTTTCTAAGTTTAAATTTCAATTCCATTACGAAAGAGCACGCAACAGAGCCTACTTTATTAAAAATTCAAGACAAAAATTCATCTACGCGTACCTACCAACAAAGTCTGCTGTGCTACCACAACGCAACGCCACTATTGCATTGCTGAGCGTTTCCAGAGGACACACATGCGTTACGCGGCTCAACTAAAGATAATGCTCTATCTTGCTCGGCCGCACAGCAGGGGTTTTGTCCTCTCACTCTACACGCACGATCTGATGCCAGCCGAGGCACGTCGCGGTCCGTTAGTCACATCCCTCGATTCGTATAGCTATCGCATAGGAGCTAGATTGGCGTGTCGCGTATTCAAAATAGGAACGTTAGTAATGGATGGAGTCGTGTACAGTGGGGTGGATGTGTGCGTGCGAGAGAGCCAGCGACCCTCCCCCGCGCCTCCGCCCCCGCCCGTCGACGACGCTAACCGAGCGAGTGGCGCGCGTTTACACAATCCGTTGCTTCGGAGCGTTCGCTTCGGTCGTGTTGCATTCTTCTGTGACGACGATCGACGCGCGAACACGTATCGTGAAGAGTATTTGTTAAATTCTTTCAAACTCATACGAGTTACGCGCCTTAAGAGGTTTTCTAAATTCTTATTAGAACTAGCTATTTAATATGACATTGGAATTTATTGAAAAAATAATCCCAAGAAACTATGCAATATGGATACTTTAGTGTAGATAGACAGACAGTGATTCAAATCATGAAGAAGTTTAAAAAAACTTAGAGGGTTTACTGGAGACTTGAGA
Source organism: Falcaria lacertinaria (assembly GCA_951449985.1). Classification (NCBI taxonomy): domain Eukaryota; kingdom Metazoa; phylum Arthropoda; class Insecta; order Lepidoptera; family Drepanidae; genus Falcaria; species Falcaria lacertinaria. The sequence continues at coordinate 8,265,782 of OX602120.1, read as the reverse complement.
CCGGAAATAAATAAATAAAAAACTACTCAATAGGTACTGCAAATTAAATAATGTGAACCAAAAGAAAGTGACGGCCAGTGCTTCAGTGTCAGAAATGAAAAACGGAACCAGAAGATGGCGCATAAATAAAGTGCCAAGAATTTAAAATCCAATGAAACTTAAAATTTGAAGAAGATCATACAAGTTCGTCAATTCTTACATCGTCACTTCAGAAATGGTGAGCGATTATTTTTTAATTAAGTGTTTACGAGTAGGCAGTAGGTACTCTCAACTACCGACGGAACTAATTTATCTGTCAAGTGCCAACTGACATATAATTTACACCTTTTTATAGTATGTCAAATGGACATTAGATTCGACAAAAGGAAATGTCAAATAAAAGTTGAATGTGATAAAAAAAACGATCGCCTCAATCGTTCCCGCGTAGGTACAAGTTTTTGTTAACTCAACTTTTTTGGTGATTGGAACCGCAACAAAAAACGCGCGGCGTTTAATAAATACATATCATCGATCGCATAAAAGAAATATTGAAATTAAACGTGTCAAAAAATGCTAAGAGATCTAAAAATTTAATTGAAATTTTGGAATAGGCAGTGGATTTTTTTTTTCGATTTATCTAAAATTACATTACTTTTACACCTCTCTATTGGTGGCTTTAATATTATGTTAATATATCGACATTGACTAGTAAGTAGGTAGGTAGGTACAGCACACTTATCAACCCGCTTAGTAACCGCAAAGTTGATGATAAAAAAGCAGTCACATGTTTTTATCTTGTTGCTACGATAGAACGCAGTCAACGAGGCCCTTATCAAACGCAAATAATGTAGGGAAAACTACCATTAGAATGCTTAAAACTAGCTCAAATAAACTTATCATAGTTTAAAATACAACATTCTTAAAAAAACCAGCAAAAGTCGAGTCAAAAATATTTTTATCAAACATTGAGTTATGTAATTGCGTCATCTGGCCTCAAGCTATCGGTTCACCTTTAACTTATCGAGTTGTTCTTACAAAGGTGATTTTTTATTATTCCTTTTTATAGGTAGCTATGTAAACGCTATGTGGATACATACCTATATGTTAGGTATGACGTGAAGTAGAATTTAGATACTAAGTCCTTTCGATAACGACGAACCACGACTCTGAGTTAGCTACCTATTTCAGAACAAATGTTTAGGTGCCTCTGTTATGTAGCCTAACTAGGTTCGTATGTATATTATGACTTGCTAGCTTCTGCCCGCGACTACGTCCGCGTTGAGCTTAGAATCCCAGAGGAACCTAAAATTTTCCCGGGATAAAATGTATCCTATGTGTTAATATAATTTAGCCTGTGTGCCAAATTTCATGCAAAGCCGTTGAGTCCATACAAACTTTCACATTTATAATAGTAGAAGGATTGCCATTGCTCTGTGTAATCACTACATAGTATAAAAAAGTCGATTCCCGCTGTCTGTCTGTCCCTATGTACGCTTAGATCTTTAAAACTACGCAACGGATTTGATGCGTTTTTGTTAATACATAGATAGAATTATTCAAGAGGAAGGTTTTTATGTACAATTCCTTGGTGTTTTGTAGATATTTAACTTATATACCTATAGGTAGGTAGTTAGGTAAACGTATTTAGAAAAGTGTTAAGACACGTAAATTTTAATTGCTCGTTATGTTACCGACGTGCCACTTTACAATGTAAGTACCTAGGTAGGTAGGTAGATAAATAAGTTACTTAACGTAATTTCAAATTCAGCCAAACGGTAACGATAACTCCCCCTCATACACAAATAACACGTTACCTGAATGGCGAACGAACAAGTGTGAAAATGCCTTATTAAGTAGACGTGATTTATTATAATAATTTCATGCAGAAAACAGAAGCAGTGTTGCTCCAACCTATTATTAACGGTCATCAACAACGAGGCAAACGTTTCCATAATTACTCGCCGGACTCTATTCAAAACAACTAACCTAAAAGCTAAATTGAACCATTATAACACCAAATTAAAAATACACATGCTCGCTAACATAAGGTATTGTTTTAATATAAAACATAGAAATATAATACTCTTGAATACATACATAAATGGATGACGGAAGATACGCCTAAAATTTGGAATGAATATGAAATCCAAAGTTGTCATTACTTAAAAATCTTAGAAAACTGTGATAGGTCCAATTTCATCCAGTCCGTTGAAGATAATTTGTTTTTTTATTCTATGAACGAATTAAATTTCACGCAAAATATTTAAATCATCGAGATACATATATGCATTGTGCTTTTACGCTCACGACACGAGATATTTTATAATTTGGTGACTTGTGCTGCAGAAAAAAGCAACTAATAAAATATAAGGGTTAGTTTATAAGCTAGACCCGTGGCCTACCTTTTACAGGTACCCTACCTACTTTATCTCACGCTATTTTCACACTAATTTATTTCCTTTAAGAAATTTCAACTTTTGTTACTTACACAGCCTTTGCTACTTAGATTACATTTTCAATAAACCGTTTTTGATACTCTTGATGATGAAGTTTCTTGATTAATCAAGTAACATTTTTACTGAGGTACCAAAAAGCTACCTAACCGACATTAAAATATATGTACAAGTATAATAATAACCAGTGTAGCAATTTCTACAGTACCTAAAATAAGCTTTCTTTCAACATGGATCTAACAATGTAACTAACCTCACTAATTGATGTACTTAAACCGTTATCTATACCAATATTATAAAGAGGAAAGATTTGTATTTTTGTATGTATTGAATAGGTTCCGAAACACTGGACCGATTTCAAAAATTCTTTCACCGTTAGATGCTACATCATCACTGATTAACATAGGCTATATATTATACTATCTCCCCGCCCCGGCTTCGCTCGGGTAGACAAAATATTTGATAAATGTCTATAGGCTCCGAAACTACTGGACAGATTTCAAAAATTCTTTCACCGTTAGAAAGCTACACTATCACTGATTAACATAGGCTAGCTGCTCGCCCCGGCTTTGCACGGGTAGACAAAATATTTGATATAAATGTCTACCCGTGCGAAGCCGGGGCGGGCCGCTAGTTATTTAATATGATTACATAGTATGAAGAATTAATGAGTCGGTCATTGGTCGTTATTAATGTCTGCGCCTGAGGCGACGATCGCTGGTCTGAGCGCGGGTTCGATTCCTGGACTAATTATTATTTATGTTATGACCGTCTCTTGTCTTCAGCCTGAGGGCTTAAGCACAGTTACAGAATAGTTATTAAGCCTCGAATAACTGTTAATGGGTACATACGTTAAATTTGAACCAGAAACAATCAATTCTAACGCAGTACTTAATTACTATTAACGCCGAGTAGGTAGATATTATAGGTAGGTTCGACTATATTGAAATGTGGCCTACTGTGTTTTTTATAAAATTTAAATAACCATCAGTAGCGAACACGTGTAATCCATTAAAATATAAATATTCATTACAAGTTCTCGTATTTAATATTCAAATATTTGTCATTCATTTCAATATTATTTAAAGAAAGGCGAATAACGCCTGCGCATTTGACGAAACTAAACACGTAATGATGTGTGGCGTGTGTAAAATATTTACCAATAAATATTACTAAACGTAAGTCTACGTTGAAATAGATTTTTTTATTATTCTCATATTTTTACAAATATTTTAAAAAAACTTTGTAAGCAATTCCATTACCGAATTATAAAATTTAAAAAAATCGGCCTTAAATGTTTTGTTCATAATTGTACCAACATGCAAAGGCGCGACGCGGGAGCTGTGAGAGCCAGGCAGGCGTTGTGATTTTCAAGGAATAATTTACACTTCTGTAAAATACTTAAAATAAAACTACATTTTTATTTAAATTTATCAGTTCGATGATCTCATTTTGAATGCAGCAGAGTACCTAAACTTTCAACGACACTTAATTTGTTTTTAATGTGATACAACTCACATCAATTTCACTCTTTGACAAGTTTATTTGGTTTATTTGGCAATGGTCTGGCTGGCCATCAGCCATTTTGGGCAATTAAAAATAATTCACTGGCACTTAATACGTATGGCGTGTAATTGAAAGCACATTGTATTGTCACCAACATTTATTCGGCAATTTGAAATTAGAACGAATTTCATGATCTTTATATCTTTAGCAGTATATTTAGAACATGTTATTCCATTTTTGAATTCGCGTGGTAAGAGTCAGATGAACGTATCTACAAAAAAATCAAAAAACGTTTTTTTTTAGAAATCGGGTCATAAAGTGGTCCTTTATGAACTGCCAAAACGACGTAACGATATATTCAATATTTCACTAATTCCAAAAAAACGAAATAGCACAAGAATTATTTTCCATTGGAGCAGAAGAACGTATCACGTCTTACGTTATATTAGTTTTAATGATCATGCTAACAGTTACTGCTACTGCAACGTATCTGCAATAACGATGGATGACGAAGATATATAAAATTGTGTATACGGATGCCTGATGTTGATTATGTTTTTTTAATTATATTTTTCATAAGTAAATACAGAGTTTGTTATGTTTAATTGATTTTTTATTTATTTGCTCGTAAACATACTAAAACTTAACTTCTAAAATGACATATGTAAATAAGACAACGACTTAAAGTATAATAAATTAAGGGCCACACTAACGTATGTCAACCAATACTCAAAAATAATAATATTGTGTATTTATAAGCGTATATAAATAAATAATTAATACCTTTTTGAAATCCCTAATAGTAGGCCATTACATTACATTATGTTTTTCATTGTCAAATGTATTTAATATCTAATAAAAAGCTGACAAAGTTTGAAGAGACGAATTTTCGCAGTTTTTTTGCTCTCCTGTAAAATTTATAAAATGGCAAATACGTTCATCTGATTCTTACCACGCGAATTTGTAGTGGACTTTATAGTGTGGGCCAATATCTTCGGTGAGAAGCCGGTGTCGATGTCACGTCACGCCTCTGCCTACCCATTCCTGGTAATCTTGATGACGTTTTTATCAATCGACATAAGTACATAATGTATAACCCAGTTGGTACATTATTATACAAACGTAGTACGTACCTACCCGCATAGTTCGTGTTTCGATATTTTTTATTAATATTGAATGATGATTTATGAATAGTTTTATGACACCAACATGCGTATGATACCGCAAAATACTTGGTATTTATATGCTGGTACCTAACAAGTCTTTTTATGCCAATTATAGAATGACACACCATTAAATACCTATACTAACTTAACACAGAGAAAAATAAAAAAAGTGTTATAAATTTATTTCTTCAGTAAACAATTTAAATTTAAATGAAAATTCAAAATTGGAATTTATTTTTAAACAACACATTATTCCGTCAACAAAATACCTACCTAGGTGCTTATAATATTTTAAGACACAAGTTTCGCCTTATGCATTGCCAGCCAGTTATTTTTAACATGTTTATTTTTAACGTAAACAAGAAGTGCACAGTACGAGTCATTCTCAGTTCTTCATATGCCAAACGCAAGATTTGCATGAAAATAACTTATTAACATACAAATGTATGAATTAACAGGGCAATTACCTCGCTGCATCCGTCCTTGGACCTCAATATATGTATAAACTGCATAGGTATCTTAAAAGCTATTAAATGTTGTCTTGAAGCTAGATATTTTGATCCTTTCATACCGGTCTAGTATCAAGAAATTATGTATTCCATTCAACATACTTAATATAGATGTGCCTGTTTCAATAGGTTTTAGTTAGACCCTCTACATACTTTTTTTATTAATTACGGGTCAGCGATTGGCCACGATCTCACCTGATGGTAAGTGAAGATGTGGTCGAAGGTGGAGCTCGCTTGTCCGTAAGTAGCCAATTCACTCCAGTCTTAAAGAGTCCTAGTGTTAAGAGGTTGTTGGATTCAGGGAACACTGAATCACACATATATCACACCAAGTCCCTCACTGAGGCAGAGAGAATAGAGCGCCATTTCACTCTTGACTTGCACACCTCTTTTGCTTCTTCTACATTCATCAATACTTTCATACATACCCGTTATAGGTACCTATTTATATCAATTTATTAATATCAAATTAAATGTCAGATAAAAATATTTGAAAAAAAGAAAAAAACATTTTTAGTGTCGAAGTCAAGCGCCGGTGCATTTTTCAAAATTAAATAATAAAAATGCATAGGCTTAAGAAACAGTTTTTTTAAGGACACGTATATATGTATTGAGACATAGACACTACATAGATGGTATAAAATAAAGTCACTTCCCGCTGTCTGACTGATTTTTATAATTAATAGACTGATTCAAGAGGTTCTTTTATGTATGTTTCATTTGTGTTTTGTATGTATTTAACTTATATGGCTTACGCTGGCCGTGCGAAGCCGGGGCGAGTCGTTATATAAAGTGGGTATTCGAATGTATACATAACGTGAAAAAAATATTTGTAGTGATCGTTTGTGATTAAGCATGAAATTTTCAACTTCACACCGCACTGGCTGGTTTTAATAACAGAACACAACTGTCCAAATATGTAAGTTAAATGTTCAAACTTCGAATGTAGGTAGGTATAACGAGTAACATTATTATCGCATTTATTACTTCTTTATTTAAAATCAGAATCAATTCTAGTCAGAAATATTTAAATTTATTTATTTTTAATCCAACTTACTGGCCATTATCGTTAACTTTACTGAAATATTGAATGTTAAAGGAATTATAATATCAAAATGTATTCTTTTTTGGAACGTTTTACATTTAGTTCTGTCCCATTCATAGCGTACACGTATAAGTTTATGACACTGACGACATCATATAAGATAACGTGGGCCAATAAAATAAATAGGTTTAGGTATACCTGAAGATTTGAAATGGCAATGACTTTGCTAGAGAATAAATTAATATAAATCGATGTTTACTGTTCTGACAAATTGACGATTTAAAAGAATTAGTGTCAGTGAAATTAACTATTGAATAGTCAAATTAAAATGTATTTATTACATATAAATTTGAACCTACTCGAAACATCCTTATGAGACTATCAAGTTTTATCTCGGTCCTATCGTAGTAGGTAATGTAAAATAACCATATTGTATTGGCAGTACCTACATTTGGATAATAATAATTATGTCAAATATGTATAGATAGATATTAAAAATGTAATAAAAACATGTAAGCTACGTATATAGATCTTAATATGATATAACATATTTAAAAAAAAATAATCATTGTATATTTTTTAAATGTTATCAATCTCAAACCGGAGTTGAACAAAAGCCAGTTCGAAAATAAACGCTTCTTAATGTCGGTTATTGACTAGTTACTAGTTAGCTGTACTCCTCCGTAATTCTATACCGCAGTTTGCCTGTCATTAGCAAAAGCAGTGGTCATTACTGAGGCAATTTCTGTTTGAAGTCCCTCTGGCAATTTTATTGTTGAAATGTTTATTTATTTAACCTAATGAAAGTACGTTATTAATAGAACATGCCCCTAAGCTCCTAACCTATAACATATGCGCTAAATTCCTATTTATAAATCATAGTTTTAAAATAAAATTAGGAATGAAGCCATTTTGCATTAAGCTTTTCCAAATTTGAATTCAAAATATGTATACGCTGCCATGGACTAGAGCTGGAGCGGTTGTTAGTTCGGTTTTTAAATAAAATTAACAAAGAAACTGTTTTACATGCTATTTCTAAATTTAAATTTTGCCAAACGTGTGTAAACAAAATCAGGAAATGATGCAATAAATCGGAACATTTCAATATAGAATTATATTATTCTACTCAACTGTCACAATATTGATTGAATGTATAATTTTTTCTGCTTCTCAACCAGTTTTCATCAGAAAATCGAGTAAAAATATAATTGGATTACCTACATAGTATTTTTTTTATGCCAAAGAAGTGGCACTGGCACGCTGCGCTAGCAATCTTATGATGGTAAACGTACACCTTAGTGAGTAGACGCTGACTAAGAACATTACCCTAACATACGGAATCCCAGCCAAATAACTACTCCTTTGTGATGTTACCTTCCTATTAGTAAGCGGTAATATTTTTAGAAATCCTTTTTGTTAGATGCCTTGTTGTTGCAAGCGTCCATAGGCTACGGTAACTGCTTAACATCAGGAGGCCATATGCTTGTTTATCACCTTATAAAACAGCCAGAGCTCCTCATATATATACTGGCCAGTAAAGGTCTGTTCATCCCTTATACCTCCATGGGCTACGGTGTGCAAGCGGTGTCATTTTCAATTCGCTAATAGGCGCCATTTGTCCTCAGTACAGTGGATAGGAAACACTCCTAAATAATAACACGTGACTCATAGATGGTCACGGCTTAGAATAGAAGTGAGTTCACTGCACGATGGATATAACAGTATTTCCCCACTTGGCTCACTTTTTTATACCACTAAGTTGGAAAATATCATACAGCCCGCCTGATGCTAAGCGGTTACCGTAGCCTATGATAGCCATAGCCAGCACACGCGCGTTGCTGACCCTGCATAAATCTCTTCACACTCTTCTTGAAGAACCCCATTGTTCATTTGGGAAAACCGCGAATCAAACTTTCGAAAAATGTCGTGTTTAATTTTTTGTGCCCATTTATATTAATTTCGTATTGTCATCTCTTTGTTCTTGATTACGCCACTTTGTCGTGCGTACACATTTTGGTAATCAGACAATTTCCGTACAAACTGACATTGCATTATTAACTAAGATACTCATCGGTTGTTTAGATAAAAACGGTCTACAATAAAAACAGAATTGAAAAATTAAAACCAATAATTTATTCGTAATGATCACATGCGGGTAACAAAAAGCTCCAAATTGAATTTCGTATTGAAAGTACAAAAAATGACCTTAATCCGACCACAGAGGACTATCCTGTAAAAAATAATATTTTTTGTGCACTTGTAAAGGTTAAGTTCGATCTGACAGGTAATTAAACATAAAGACGTAGTACACTGCAGTGCATTGTAGAAATAGATGTATTTCCTGTTTTTTTTTTTCAAACAACAATGCATCAATACATTTATTGAGAAGAATCGTCCTTTCAATCCAAGGGCGTGCATGACACATACAAATGATTTTCCGATGTTTTTATGACCTTTCAATGGTAAAAAATGTTTTTGTATATTGCAACATCGAAATGTCAAGTATCTTTTAGTTAGAGTACACGCCCTTAAAGGTTAGGCCCTTCTTGTGATTCAGACCTTGTCGACTCATGTTGTAATGAACGTATTGAAAAAAAAAAACAATTGTTAGAGACAAGTGGCGAAATTATGTTATTATTCTATCGCGTTGTCTTAACCGAATTGTTTATAACCTTGATATATTCATGCTAGATTTATGAGCTATATACTATGTACTTTCTGATTACATCATAGAGGTTTTCTAAAAGGGTGTGAAGAAATTTAAATTTCTGCAGGGTCGGCGAGTTATACCTCAGGGTGTTGCAAGCGTCCATAGGCTACGGTAACCGCTTACCATCAGGCATATGCTCGTTTGCCACCTCATTGGTAAAAATATATGCTTGGTTTTGAACTTTTGATACGAAATGTTATTCGTAAAATAAATAGCTATTTCTATTAACAACGTTTTACATAAATAACTTTATAAAAATTATAAAGTCAATGAACATTTTATAAGTTGGCACTTTTCTACACCTCTAGTTTAAGGTATCGCAGTAAAATATCTATAAAACATAAACAGACGTAAGTCGCGTGAAGTAACGTCTTTTTATGTTTTGTTGATTAATTGTTGTTAAGACTACAAATACGTTTTACGCAAAATAGTTACAAGTGAACGAGTGAAGTGAAAATCAACAATAATAGTTCGTTAACGATAGAAACGTAAATAGCAAACGACAATTGCGTTTAATTATTTTAATTCATCAAAAGCCCGTTGTTTGTATTAACAAATAATCTTTAAGAAGTTTCGCGCCATGAATGTGTGCTGTCAAAACATGTTTGACATAAAGTAACAACCAATTCATTACTGTCTCGGTTGCAACACAATAGAAATCCATAGAGCACGGCACAAAAGAACATTTGAAGTGCTCAGTTTTTTTTAGTTTATTGATTTTTTTTTAAGAACTATTGTTAAATTATTTTCGAATGCCTTGAGTTGAGATGCGGACGATTATGCGATTATGATAAATGTTTAGTATTTGAATTTAACTGTCCCGTTACTGCGGTATACCCGTGTGGCTTGTGTCAAGACTTGGGTTCAACATATTAAGCCTTAGCATGTACCATTGAGTTTTTAAGTTAATCGCCCTCGTAAAAAAGAGACTAGTGTGCTTATTCCGTATGACGGTTGCGAATATTCTGACGTAATTTTGGAAAAAAATACGAGAAGATCGTATTATGTAACTTTTTATTTTGCCGTTTTTTTTATTTGGCTGCTAGGTTAAAATGACGTCACAATCGCACAGTAGCCAATGGGGACAATATAATATAATAGCTTTAATAATAATACATCAGTTGTAACCTTTTGAAGTGTTCCTATTTTAAAATAAATTCCATATAAAAGCATGACTTTCGTAACTATGAATATTACATTTAGTTTTTCTTTTTTCAAATTAATTCTTCTCTTTTTTAAATAAGTCTGTTATAGGAAAAAACTATAATGTTGCCAGTATATCCTTTTACCAGTTTACAATATTTTAGTCGGTTAGCATATTGCGTTCCTTTCTACGAAGTCAAGTTTGGCAATTTGATACTTGATAAGTTGCTAAGATACAAAGTTGCCTTGTAAGTTCAAGGCAGACGAGATCATATTACGAACAGTATGTTATCTTGTGTCCTCTTAAAATTACCAGTTTTATAAAATAAAAATGTTGTAAAAACACCAATTCAGGAAAGGCAATCAAAATGTTACCTTCATAAAATTAATACTTTTCATTTTAATTTTTCTCGTCGTAAATTGGAATTGCCTACGAATGTGCTTATTTAAATTTGGTTTTAAAATTAACTTCATAAATAAAACATAAAAAACGATGCGAATAACATGTACCGTAAAAAATAAACACTGTCCAATTGACTGGATACATAATAACTAACTTCTTTATTAAATCAATCGACATACATTTATTTTAACGCATGCATCACGAACACACGATAACAGAACGCATCGCGCATCGCGCCGAGTTAACCCTTTAAAGCCAATGCAAATTTCTCGCATAAATAAATAATGTATGGGTCTCTTTGACACATAGATATCAGCTCACGATAATTCTCAGTTAGACAAAGATGGATGGTGAAATAAGTTTTGTTGACACCTTGGCGCGATATTTTTTTTAATAAATCATCTTGCCTGCTTGATTTATTTAAATAAAGTAATTGGACATCGTACTTCAGGGCTGCCATATTGTTTGTTACGTCGATGAGTAGCATTATGACTCACTTTCGTGTTAATTTGCGTCATATATTTATATTGGTACTTAAATTGAGATACTAGCGCAGAATCTAGTTTTCCGTATAAATAACTAGCGGGTCGTAATGAAATTTGGCAATGAGATAGATTATAACCTGGGAAGGACATAGTTTATCTTTATCTCGGGCGAAAGCGGGTAAAAGCTAGGTCGCTATGTTTTTTTTATGTGACATTTCAGACTACAATATAAAATCGAGATTTGAATCACATAGAAATACATATGACGCCAAATCACTCACGGGGTAGAGTATAGAGCGTCGATTCACTCTTGACTTGCATACACATAGGAAATTAGGAGCTAACTGATAAACACCAGCTCAGGACAGTTTCGGTGTATGTAGGATATTCTATTAGTGTACCCTTACTCATGCTTACAATGCTCACGTGATACCAATAATATCACTGTACCAACATTGCCAACAGATGTTTATCATATCAGCAAATATCGAGTCACTCGGTAGGCAAGTTTTCAATATTTAACTAACATAAAGAATATTTTGAAACGAAATATCTACTGCTCTCAGATCCAAAAAAAAGTGACGCAGGTCTATTAAACATGTAGTGCCTGGGCAAGGCGTAGTTTCTTTGTATTCGTTGTAGGTGTGTGCGTGTAATTGTGTATATATACACTGCTAAGCGTAGTTTTAACCGGCTTCACTTAGTTGTTCTCTAAGTTCCACCTACCTTTATTATAAGATCTGAGGCACTGATTATTATTCTAATATCCAATCAGGTCAAAACGGCTGAATGCATTTTAATGCAATGCTTACACAGCTTGCATCCCGGAAAAGTAGGCAGGTTAATAGACCTGGATACAAATACTTAACTAAACAAATTAAGTATAAATGTACGTAATTAAATAAGTTTCTTAACGGAAAACATTTTGTAGAATTTATATAAATTGTATGCCTCAAACGTTAGTACGGGAAAACACACGTGTGATGTAAAATACAAGAAAGCCGTATTTTATGTTATCAATTATTTAGACACTTTGTAATCTATATCTCTGCTTTCTTGCTGATAGAATAAATTTTTTAGAATAGCAATAAATAAAGACATGCTTATAATTCCATACACCGTTATCACCTTAGGGCATAAACGTCATAATAAAACAAGGTCGTATTAAAAGCTTAACATTTATTATGAAAGTACCTATTGGAAGGGTTATAAAGTTCTTACCGGCGTGGAAGTTACTGCTAAATGGTACAAAGTATCGCAACCCAACACGATTGCTCTTCGCACCTCTATAGATGTCAAAATTGGCCACAAAAAAGACGTATAATTTTTAGAGTAAGCAGTAAAGGGTTAAATATTTGTAGCATTTGTGTTATAAATGTACCTATCGTTTCTTTATTGGAATATTTTTATTGTTTCAGAATTAATCACCGTTGGCAGCGTGAACGTCATTGTGAAGGTAAATATTTTTAATATAAACAACATTTATATTACACTTTTTTCTTTGTGACTGATTTCGGTAAATTTTTGTATCGATTGAAGTTTTCGAAGACTAACAATTCCAACCTGATAGTTAATATTTTGGTAGACAATATTAATTTATTTATTTTGAATAGTAACTATGCGAAACCATAATAGTTTGCCTGACAGGCGTTTGATTTTTTATTTTATTTAAAAAACGAATATCTTCGAATTACACATACTGGCCAGAAATAAAAAAAAACCAAGAACGGAACACTTACAAATTTATCATTGTTTAAAAACAACAATGGATCGTTTTCAACTTGAAATGCCCTCAGTTGTAGGTATTTCTAGATAACCTTCACAAAGAAAGCTACAATAAATATTGATAGATGACAAGGATAAAGATACTCATGTTTTTCTATATTCGGTTATCTGATAATTGATAAGATACCAACATTTCCTTTCACCGTCACCTAAGCAGGGATAAGCGAACTCAATGACATTGGGATTTTTTGACACGAGCATATGATAATTGTTCATTAAATTTGGAATACATACAGAGTTCGCAGTGGGATAAAATATCCGATGCTTAGTTCCCGTGGTGGGGTGGGTAAGGTAAGGTATGGTAACTACTGCTTTAGTGATTTGTTGAACACAGAAGGGTACTGGTACACTTACAACTTGACTACGCTATGATTTCTCTAGAGCTTATTGTCACTAAACATTAGCTAGTAGGTATTTTTAAGATATTGTGTTGGATTATATAAAAAAAAAATAGTAATTTTTCAAAACATCTTTTTATTGTTAAAATGATAGACCACAAATAAAATGGTAGCCATAATTCATTCCTTAATGCAATGTTTCAGCCATTATCCGCATTTCTTTGTGGTGCAGCCGCTCTCCACCCTAACCCTTCACCGCCATACGGTGTCTTTAATACCCCCGACTTTCACATCCTTCCTGTTTTAAATGTATTCATAAGGCGGTAAAAAACAACCTAATGCGTATCATTTGACGGTTTTTAGACAAAGGCCCACTGTCTATTGTCGGATTAAAAGGAATATTTTTTTTGTGAAATTCGATCGGAAGATGCAACGGATAGCACGACGTGCTAGTATTTTTTTGAAAATTTTGCTTTCGATTTCATAAGTTTGAATGGAAATAACTTAATTGATTTTTGATTACGGTTATAATTGTTTTATTATATTATACCTACCAGCTTACTGCTTGTGATTACATTGTGGAAAGTTTTTATTTAATTGGAAACTTACATCTTTAATTAAAAAGTCAACCTCTGCCATATTTAATTAGGTTTTGAAGGTAGGCATGTATAGACAATTTAATATTTATTGCAAATAAGTTCTCTTTATAGTTATGAAATTAAAATTAATATGACGTTTTCATATATTTCATCTATACTTATTGTTATTTAAACGTTTTTATTTGACGGTAAATTGTTGTTTTCTAAACTGAAACCAGTAATTAAAACAATAAAACATCATTTTGTTTCAATAAATTAATTATGACACTTTTTATAAATCGACAAAACGTACTAAGGAAACATACAATTTGTATGATATTTGTTTTTTGTATTGTTGATAATTTAGGCTGAACGGGTTACTCAATTTGTTTCGAGCAATCAAAATGTCTGGCGAAATCGGCTCATTAGTATCTCCGTCCCCAAACAAACCACCACGTAGTCACCATTGTCACTGCATCCGTTATCTCCACAACAAAGAACTACCGTGCGTGTAGTAACAGCTATTTTGAATAAAGAATCCCATTGTGAAATATTATAAATATTATGCTAATGCGATAAAAGAAATTTTTGACTCCAGGGTCCTAAACGGCCAGGTGTTGCGTTGAAAGGGTTCATGAGATTCAAATGTCTTGCGTCGGTTCAATGGGATCATTTATTAAGATTTACACCATTGTTTAGTTTCTTATTCCCATAGATGCGTGTGCATGCTTAAATAATTTATGTGAGAAGAATGCTAGTGATATATTTCTAAATTATTTTAATGCGATACGGTTAGTACAAAATGTTCTGAAGACGTGCTCGTAAATTGTAGGATTATTGTTGCGTTTTTTTATGAATGTTAGAAAAGGTTAATATGTTTTATTTTAAGATCTTAGGATTAACATAACATGAATCTGGATTCATACTAAATGTAAAATTGACACGGATACAATAATTTGATACAACAGATAGATTCTTAAAGGCGAGAAAATTGTTTATTTTGTAATCATAATTTAAACAAAACAATTTAAGCTTCTCGTAAGCGGTGCTGTCACTGAAAAAGTAAAAAAAACATGTAAAAAGAAATAAAAGGCAAATTGCAACTGTTCACGTGAAGGCGTTTAATCGAGCTTAATGATCAGTTTTGGCAAAGAGAACATTTATACGTACAGACTATTTGAAGAAGTGTTTCCACGTAGTAATTAATCATTTTTATAATGACATCGGCTCACCCGACCGTACCGAATACATCGCATGATACTGAACACAGGAGATTTTTAATTGAACACAAATTGTTAATGTATTAATTAAAAATATATCATTTATCATTGCATTTGAAAATACTATTGCTATTTGATTCTTTTTAATTATTATTTGATTCAATTCTACTGACTTAAGTAACAAACGCTTCTTGATTTGATAACGGTCTTAACCAATCAAAAGTTTTTAGGTACATAATATACAGGTATTTTTTATTTATTAAATAAAACAACACATAAAGTATATCTAATTTTATGTCGTTTCTCTGAAATCCCCAGAATGTCCAGAAGTAAGATAAAACCTTATAGAGTTCTCGACCTCTTAAATTCATCGAATGATATTGACTGATTGATTGATGATTTAAATTTGCTTTATTACGGGGAAGTTAACGTTATCATGTAACTCCATGGGTACTCTCCATCATGCTCCAGCTTCATAGTAAGTCTGACCACATTTAGCCCTCACTCAAGGAATTTCAACATCTCAATAGCTATTAACATTGCCAACAGCGCTCGGTGTTTGTCGGTCCGTAAAATTTTCCTCAAGCGATGATTATTATGTTATTATTTTTAAACGCGCTGCTGAATTATGGTCGACCTGTTTTCAGATGTGGTTAGGTACATTTTGGGGTTCACTGTTTTAAAAGTTATTCAACTCTTGCGTTAACCAAAAAGTGTAATTTTTCCAGTTAATATTGCAGAGATTTGACAACCGTAGTATGGATATGAATTTAAAAAAGTATTTTTTCCAATTATTTGAACATTTTAATTTCAATCGCCAGTTAATAAAGCAGGAAATTTTATTAAAACGTCGCATCTCTCATAACGCGACGCTTCAATCAAACAACCGTTATATTCATATAAGAAACGACGTTTTAATAATTGCATTTACAGTCATTTTATAAAATGATGATAGGATATATTTATCACCCAAGGTGACTTAAGATTGTTGTTATGTTCGAGAGCTCACGTTTCCTTCATTGATTAATTAATACGATTATTATAAATATTTTCCGAATGTGATACGTTCAGTTTTAATTTTAGTTTATTAAATCGAATTGTTTTCGATAAAACGTTAATTTTGATTAATTATAATGTTATGAGACGTAATATTGTTTTTTTATTATGAAATCAATAATCATAGTCATTTAAATTTTGTTATTTAAAAATCGAACTAGTGATATTTCTACGTGTTAAAATAAATCTAAATCAAGAGCAACAGCTTCCTAGTGAATTCCTTCACTACATCAGCCAGTGCGTCGAGAAATAGTTATGTTATTGAAGTTAAACACAGATGTCCCGGTACACAGCTGTTATACAGCTATTATTATGCAAAACAGCGTTTATTGTACAACGCAGGACATGACGTTCGCTTTGCTACCTCTAGAGCCCGACGCAGTGCACGTGTTAAAAATGGCTCGTTCTTTCTTCAGGGTTTTGATCTGATAAGATTTTTCAATAATTCTTTTTTTGTGATAAAATTTATACTTAGAACTTATTATCCAAGATGTTAAATATTAGGTCAAAAAAAGAAACTACGTCTGCCAAAACATGGCTGCTTGTAATAACATTTTTAGTATGAGCTTTATCATAACATGTCGGTGGCAACTTTCGAGGTATTGGAAAAAGTAAAGTGCACACTCCACGAGGATACGCTGGGCTAGTAGTATTGCTGCTAGCACAGTGAGTCCTCATCAGCAACATGGTTGGCACCCCGTAGTGATACCCCTGGTATTGCTAGCGGCTATAGGCTACGGTGTCTGCTTACCATCACGTGGGCCGTAAGCTTGTGTGCCACTTTAGTGGTATAAAAAAAAGAACATAAAATGCTTGTACAATAGTATACACACAATAACGTATTTTTTTGGAAATATTATACTCCAATTTCATAACCAAAAATCTGTAGAGTTGCTACAAACTTCAAGTTACTCTGTGTTTTAAAGCGATATGAAACGAAACGTCGTAACTTACAGCTAATTTCAGTCGGGCTTAATGTGAGTGAGAACGTTAAACACACTTCAATAAATAAATGCCTTCACCCATTTGTGAACCCCGTGTTTTATGGTAGCCATAAATTATTTACGAGTGTACGCTTATTATGACGTAACGATCCGTCTTCATTAACTAAATAAAGAAGTTATTGAAAGTTGAAGAAGTTGTGTATGTTTTAGTGGATGGTTTTTGTGTAGATTTCTAGTGAGTTTGGCCTTTTAAACCGTTTAAATTTTTTTTTGACGAGCTTTTTTGTTTTTAAGCTATAAACTATAAACCTAATATTTACGTGTAATCATAAAAATGTGTGTGTGTGTGTGTGTATGTGTGTCAGCTCAGACGCACGACTGCCGTTGACTGCTTTACCGACAACTGACTGCTTCGCTGATAGCGCTAACATTGCGCTTTTTGCCTTAAAACTTGTATCAGTTTCACTAATAAAAATTCCTTACCTGGCAATTGCCTATATATTAAATGAATAAATACCTATGGTTATGGACATAATAACAAAAACACATTATTTAAAAACCCACTTAAAGCGAATTGTTCTATTTCGGTTAGATTCATAAACGGAATTGTTTTAACGATTCCAATATAGTCGAAATAAGTTTATATAAGATAAACTAGCGGCCCGCCCCGACTTCGCACGGGTAGACATTTATATCAAATATTTTGTCTACCCGTGCAAAGCCGGGGCGGGCAGCTAGCCTATATTAATCAGTGATAGTTTAGCTTTCTAACGGTGAAAGAATTTTTGAAATCGGTCCAGTAGTTTCGGAGCCTATTCAATACATACAAAAATACAAATCTTTCCTCTTTATAATATTATATAGATAATGGACTGATGAAAAATATTTTAAGCAAGTATTTTATTTAGTATACTCATTTTATTTTATACATAAATTATTTTAAGTATATGCATGCATGTATAATTACGTCTTGCCAAGAATCTATTTTGTTTTGTGTTTAAATGAGCTTAAAATTACATACATTTATTTTTCATTACTAAAATCTTTTAACAAGTGTCTTAAGTCAACGACCCGTCAACTGTTTTTTATGAATGTGATTCATAGGTTTGTTATGCACTAATTTACAAATAAATTTTAAAATATTCAACTGCCTCATTAAAAACGGAATAATTTCGTCACATTTTGTTTGCACATTGCGAACAATGCATGAGGTTTTTTATTATAATAGTAGCCGTATTAAATAAATTCAGACTCCACTAATTGTCGTATTTATATAAGGTTCAATATTATTGCACATTTCAGACTTAATTCGTGTACTTATACTACTGCCGTTCATTTATAATGAATTTATTATCAGGCTTTTTAATGTTAAAGCGTTTTTTTTTTCATGTGTATTTGTAATTCTGTTACGTGTTTAGTGCAGTGAAATAAATAAATATAATTAATTTGAAGCTTACAAAATAATGCTTTATAAATGGATTACAGAAGGATGGATGGAATAAGATACCTTACCTGAGGTGACACACAAGCGGCCCACCTGATGGTAAACAGTCTCCGTAGCCTATAGCCGATAGCAATACCAGGGATATCACTAACACGTTGCCAACCCTGTTGTTGATAAGGCACTCACCGAGTAGTGACTCAGTGAATGCCCTAGAGCACAGTGGTGCACAGCACAACAGGTGCGAGCACAGCATTACTAGTAGCGCAGTGTATCCTGGTGGATCACGGAATTATTTAACACAAAACTACATCAAAGTAATATTTCACTGCGGTCTTCTGTAAGGTGGAGGTACAGTCCCCAGACCGGCGGCTCCAATATTTTTTTTTATCTTTAAAATTACACTATTTCTCCAGTTATTCCAATAAACCCTGTTAATACGCCCGAAGGCGCAATACGCCTTTAAGAGTGAGGATCGCTTTTAAATTGTGGCCAACTGTTGCTCATTAGCCTCATCCCAGCGTGAATACATGTGTTCTCAAACATTTAATGGCTTAGTTCTGCCGGTTAGTCGAGTCGCTTCCTCAATAAAACTATATAGCCGATAATTAAAGGACCACACATTAAATTCTCTCACTTGCGAAAGTTATTTATCGTCTCATTCCACGACCTTCGTTGCTCAGTTAAACGGTTTCGAATTGTCGAACAAAGTTTGAAACCGGTTCGAAATTCAACCGCTCTGAACACAATCCGACTCGTTATGTTTTTTTTTTACATTTGAATTATGAATATAATTTTTGAACATTTGAATTATGAATAGGTTAATTTGAATTGTGTTTTTTTAATGTTATTATTTGGGTAGGGGAATTGGGTCGACTTGCCATCATTCGTATTCCTTAAACAACATAAAATATCATATATGAATATTGAGTTTATTTTATTAAATATAACAGCAAAATGGCTTAAGTAGATAACACTAGTAATTTAAGTACGCCTTGTTTGTCGAGTTAATGAATTGATTAACAAGCAAATACGTTTTATTTCAGCTTCAGTTAATTAAGAACGATTTAAATTATTACCTGTCGCCGATAGGTAGTATAATTTATTTGGGCCGATGGACTAGTTCTTTAAACGTAAAATATTTTTTTTTTTTTTTTTTTTTATACATTTATTTTTTTAAATTAAATATAGTAGATAGTGATTCAAGAGGAAGGTATATAAGGTATATATATAATCCATTTAGGTTTTGTATACCCTTGGGAAGTTGGGGCGGGTCGCTAGTTTATATATAAATTATAGGCAGTAGGTATGTATGTATGTATGTATGTATGTATGTATGTCCTATTTTTTGTAGCTATCTTTATATGAATGTGAACGTTACCGTAACACCCAATAAAAAATATTTTATACATACAACTTTTGTTATAGGCTTTGTACCACCACCCTATATACAGGCGTGGTCGATCGGTCACTCGCTCCCCCGCTTTATCGACGCCATCTTGGATTACAATTTTCCAAATAGAAACTCCTTTTAAAAATAAATGCGCGGCCGCAGTTACCATTCTAGACTGATCGATCGCACCACAAAATTAAGTGTCCAGTTTTGCGCGTACGCACTTGCTGATCGATCGCAACACATAAATTGTCCCGTTTTTAAATTCAATTACTATGTTAAAATTATAGTCTTTACTGACGTAGAAAAAGAGGTGTAGATATGACATATTGGTCTCGATATTTTCAATATTATAACATATTCTATCAGCGGGATTAATTTTATAATGATATTTTATACTGCGTATTATTTTTATGGCATGCACAAATACTAATTATATTTTAGTATCACTAATGTCTGCCTATTCTCTTATTACACTTATCAGGCGAAGCTAGACGGCATTCAGATGCACATACAGACAGCACAGATATTTAGTCAGATGTTATCTTTGACATAGTACGTGATTTGAGTTTTGAACGCACATGTAAATTTTGTTAATGTATCCCACAGGATGAAATAAATGAAAGTGATTATGTCAGACATATTCTAGCTCCAAATTGTGTCGCATGTCTGTAATTTTGTTACAATCTTCTATAAGTACGAGTTTCTAGGCTACTAGCCCATATGGGTAGCTTTGCTTGCTATGCTATTGAGAAGATATATTATTATGATTATTTTACATCTAACTAACATATTTTTGGCCCATATGTTTGTTGGCCACAGTACCAGTAATTGCATATATAACGGTAAATATGTAACAACTTGAGTATATAATTGCTTACTTACAGTACAGCCAAGATTGATTATTTCAAGTTATGTTGTTTATCAAAAATCTAATTTAACGTGGAGTCGGCTTTTGAAGACCTCTTCCTTCGCACGATAATTGTAGATAGGACTGAAATGCGTGCAGAGTATCGTTTTGCGGCATCACATCACTAGATTTACAGACAAGATTCTTAATTTAGCCTGCCTTATTCCCTGGATTAAGAAAAATAAAACTTAGGGTTTTTTACTTATCATTTTTTTTTATTTCGCTCTCCACATTGTCTGAATATGTCTTGTGGGTTGATAATGATAATCTTTCTTTAGATAAGGTATTTGTTTTAATGATTGTGAACTGTGAGAATTATAGTTTTATAATTAAACCTGTTGGTTGAAGTTTCAATCGAAAACGATATTAAATTGCTGAACAAAGAACATCACAAACAAAATAAATGCCAAAATGAAATAAACACCTAAATATTAATGTCAATTAAACCCATATATCATATGGTTTCTTATTTTCATACACACTGGTGCTAATTCTGTTACTAAGCTAAACTTATTTGACAGTTATTAAAGTCTTGCTATCCCTTTCTCATGTGCGGGGTTAAATAAGGATAGCAATACCTTTAGAACTGTCAAATTAGTTTAGCTTAGTGACTGTACAACAAAATTGGCACCAATGTCAGATGAAATATGAAAAATGGAAATTAAAATAAAAACAAATTTTATTCCTCTGTCTTGCTGTCATTAATTCCTTCTCACAACACCCGTATCTCAAAGTTTTATTCTTATTTCATTAAAACTAAAATTATGCCGCACGAATTAAAAACACGTGAAAACAATATAATGTGTTACCATATTTGTGTAAGTAATTCATTAGTCATCGCAAATGTCCCTCCATATTTTTTGCCCATCAAGAAGTTCGTTTAATTGTAACAAGATGGCTTATAACAGTCCAAATAATTACTGTGAGCCTGTTTTCTCATGAACTTCATATTAATTATACACATAAGCTATTTATAGATACTATAAAAATCGAGAGGGAAGGGAGATCAAATAAATTGTCTCCTGTGCCGGTAGCAGAACATTGTCGACAACGTTTTCGTGTCGCCTTCGACTATTTTTGTATTGGAAAATGAACAGCGCCGCGGCGGTGAAAATTGGAACTAAAAATTAGTATGACAATTTTGACATTTCGCGAGTTACGTTTTCGAATACGTTGTCGACAATGTTCCTGCTACCGGCACTGGTATATGGTGTGTTAAACGTATTATGTTTTTAGTTACCTTTATTATGCCTACATGTTCTCGACAACGTGCGAGTGATACCCCTGGTGTTGCAAGCGTCCATATTAATAATTTGCCACCTTAGGGGTATAAAAAACCTTTTTAAGAAAAATATTCCAATATTCCTAATCTAAAATTATGATGCATGCAGACGCAATCACGCAATGCCACGTTTTTTTTATTACTAATGGCAAGTTATTATCTGAACGCTGACGATACTTGTTTGTCTGTCCGTTCTCATAATGCGTAGGCAGCGGAAGCAATACCTTAGCGAATTTTTGAATGTATATGTATGAGAGCAATGGTGAACCATTTCTTGGGCTATTATTTTGTAATGCTTTAAAATGTTAGTTCTTTCATTTTTAAGATAGTAACGACCTTAAAGACACATTTACCTATAAATTTAAACCTTCACGTGTCAATCGATACAAAAAAGGCAAAAAATATTCAACAAAACCACCACGACCACGAAAAAAACGATAGGTATACATCTAAGCTCAACTCGATATGTTACTCGATTAATCGAATCCTTCTTACGTTTCAGTTGATGCCGTCGGAAATACGAGTACAGATGAAAAAACGAACCCAACCTGTTGTGCGGAGACATTTGGTGAGCGTTCAAATTTATTCTTTACCCTTTTTTGTTCCACTTTTTAAAGTAAAAAATGTAAATAATACGATCCTTTAAAAACGTTGAGATACGAGTGGGCTTAAGTTTGGAACGCATCGAGAAATTCGATCGAGACGCGACGCTTTAACTTTAAAAATAGAACATTTATTTCATTTTCGTTTATTTAAACAATCGTATTCATAATTTTTGACCAATGCATCTTATTATATAAAGATTTATATACGACATAACTACTTTCCTTTTTTAATAAAAAGTAGTTCTTAAAACGGCCAATTAAAAGCCTTTTATCAACGAAGTTATCGTACTACAGCCAGATATGCCAATATTTAATCTTATTATCCGTTTAATTGAAATGATAAATTGAAAAAAAATGTTTCGGAGCGCCATTTATTTAAGTCAGTAAAGTTGATTTGAACGTACAGTGCCTCAAACTTATCCGTTAGCCAAATATAGATTTAATTTTAGTTTTTCGGATACTAGCTTGGACTTATAAAAAGACCTATAATTAAAAAAAATGTGGACGTGAAAGTTTGTACAAAAAAATTAACGATCTTAAAAACACATAATTAATTATGTCTAGTGAAAAATATAAAGTTCGAAATTTGAACACGTATCTTAGTGTACCACAATCCTAAAATACGTATACCCGAATGGCGGGACCACTACAGAAGAGGTTAAGTGCAGGTATCGCCTTTGTATTTTTTTTTTCAACCTCTCTCAAAGATAGGTTATAACCTATTTATTTTGGTTTCGAGACTGGGGGATGGAATACAGGTTAATTCGATCGCATGCGGCTTGAAAGGGTTATTTTTTAAAATAATTTCTTTGCTTTGATATTAGGGTAATTGGTTTTGCGGTCAATTATGTTTTAGTCGGTTTCTTAAAATCTTCATAATTTTTTGAAGCAACAAACTCAGAAGTCTCAAAATTAAAATCAATCACATACTTTTACAGTTTAGCCCTTATAAGGCACTTATGTATGTCTACTTTACCACACGTAGAAGATAAGTGTTCTGACTTGACATCATAATCCCAATTGAAAAAAAAAATAGAGCCGTGGTGGCCTTGTAGTATGAAGCGTTGCCTGCTATTCTAGCGATGCAAGTTCTAATCCTACCGGTCGGTACCAATTAGTTTTTCAAACTTAATGCAGTGATTAGTGAAATCAAGAGCTTTACGGTGAAGGAAATCATCGGGAGGAAACCTGCATACGTCTGTGAAGAAATTAAACGACGTATGTAGTGCCTAAGAGACGGCGATGGACTCACCATCTGTCACGTTGCCATCAAATTGTCTTCGGTGAAAAGTGGGTGCTGTAACACCTCTGCCTACCTCCCGGGGACCCTTGTGGGAAGGAGTGAAGATATATATATTTTTGAAACTATATGCACAGTATTGACATAGGGTTAATTAAACCTTCAAATAATTCCAAGACACCTTTTTTTAATTTAATTCACGCCAAGTATAAAACCTAATCGCAAGTCCGAATTTTGTGGTTATATCTTTATTAGTTTTTACTAATGTGCCCTTATAACCTATAGTTTGTAGGTAAGTCATCCTGGCTCCTTATTACATGAACCCACCACAATCATTGTTAATTCGATTACTTTTTGTGACACACAATGCTATGTTGATATGTTTTAAATTATACTTCGCTCCCATATCCTTATTTTGCTAGCTATTCATTCCAATCAAATAGTAATTTATATGATTTTAAGTCGTATTATAGTTAGATAAAGTCGTTTTTTCATTGAATGCTTCAGAAATATTTCGAAGAGATATGTGTGAATGCACTACCTGCGCAGCTAAGATGAGGATTGCCTTATGCAATTGTATGCAGTAGATAATTTTATTAATTGAAATCTTAGCGTTTTGTTTGCTTTGTAATGAATTAAAAGAAACGCTTCATTTAAATTTAGAATTATAGCCGGTGAAAAACCCACACTGTCTCAATTGTTCTCAGTTTAAAGACAATAATACAGCCATTTATCGAAATATTTTGTTCAATTACTCTCTGTGTACCTCTTAAGAGACTTCGCGTGATAATATATATACATTTGATTTGATAAAAAGGGAAAAGTACTGTAAGATAATATCCTCAGCCGTGATTTGTGCAATCCCATCAAATTCGGTACAGTAGTACAAATGACCTTAGAGTTTTTATTTCGTATAAAATATCTATTTACGTATCAATATACAATTCAAAACCTATAGGTAGGTATCTGGTTATTAACTATATACTTACCTAAACCTAGTTAGTTACTAAAATAACATTGTACATATTTAACATATGAGATGAGGATGTTTAAAAAAAATTGGATGAGAGTAGTTATCTACTTTGTGATCCATCCGTACATTAGATAGTGTTTTTGTGAAAGTTAATTATGGGCATAAATTTGTAACATCGTAATTTGAACCATCATGGCTCTTTATGGCATGATACCATATCACGGCACCTGCGCTCGCGAGACCGGTCCGTGGTAAAAAAACTCTCTTTTAAATTTCGAAAACAACATTTTTTTTAAAAGATCGTGGCCGTGGGATTGTTTTCGTGTTTATAATATTCAGCCAACGGTTGTTTGTTTACGAACGCGCGTTGAAAACATGTTTCAATAAATATGATAACGTTATGGAAATAAACCAGCATTTTACCTAAACTGAGGTTAAAGCTAGACAATATTACAAGTTGTTTAATAATTGACCGTTTTGATACCTAGATGGCGTTCGACGTCATTTACATCGCGCTAGGGTTTACTTCATCAAATAATTTATGTTATGTTAGTTATCTTGGTAAAAGTTTGAGTACCTACTGCTGGTAATTTACTCGTTCAGAAATCATTAAATTCGCTTAATATGTATACAAAACTAGCTGTCCCGACAGACGTAGTCCTGTCTCAGCTATAAGTTCACATGTCAAAAACACCATAGAAAAAGGACCTTTAGTTTACCCCAAAATAATAAAAACTTTTCTTTTCACTTAAGCCTTCCTCCGTGCAATAACAAACACAATAAAACGAATTAGCGAAATCGCGCGTGATGCCCTGACCAAGGGGAATAGGATCTTCTTCACATATACATTACTTACCTTAATGATTTCGACATGACTTGAATCACATGACCCGTAATACAAGTTCAAGTTAACCAAACCGAGGTGGGCCCATCAAAAACTGGCCCCAAACAGTTAAATCATGTGCCGTTGGCCTGCAAAAAGGCCCGCACGTCTCTCAATATGCACCATGAGTCCGCCAAACGTTATTAATTACAAAACTGGTTTGTTTTTTACTCGGACCCATTCCATTCTTCGGCGTGATTATTGGATTCGTTCCCCGGTGCCAAACAATTTATCTCTTTGTTACTACACAAAGTTTCTGACGAGTAAAATTCACGCGCGCATTGAATATAATCGACTAATGAATCAGAACTAATTTTGAAAATCGATTGTTTAGTACAACCTGATAAAAGGTTCAATTCGAGCTTTAATGCTGAGTTTAAATAAAATAACAAATGTAGTCATCAAAAAAATTCCAATTTCAAATTCCGTGTTTAAAATTTCGAACTTATCTATTATTTACAGCTGGTAAATAATATTATCATTTTTATGTATATTTGCTTTTCTTCGAGCTATTTTTTATCCAGAGCTCGGGTCCATCGTTAAGTCTTTTTGAATAACAAACAGACACGTAATTGTGTCTATTTATATATACACAGATAAAATATGTCCATAATTATTTCTAAAGTGGCTACCCTATTAGTTTATCTGTAGTACGCCTTTCTGCGGTCCCATTAACTACATGTTGGAGATAAACCATCATTTGGAAATTTCCAAACCATTTGTTTCGACTATAAACATATTTTCACTGATGCAACTCCCATTCAGTTTATGTCAACCGATGCCCGGTTTGAACTGGACATTAGGCGGCGCAGATCGCACTCATTCCTACTTTATTAAGTGCATTAATTACGTAAAATGAAAAAAAACTAACCTAATATAAACAATTAAAATAATTAAAATTTTGAATTTAAATTTCGAACATATTATTTCTCTGTACGGCCAGTTCTTTAAGTCTTCAATTTGCTCTTGCACTTAATTTATCATTCAACAAAAGCTCAGGAAGCTTAAAGCCTTTCGTAACGCCATTCTTAAAGGAGGAATTTGTTCCAAATGATGTTGGTCATTTTTCACAGAAGGAATCATTTTCTGTGAAAGGAAAACGGCCGAGAAAAGTATTTTCGTATAAATAAGCGTAGGAAAAACTGTTTCTTTATTTACACAAAAGAACCTCGTCGACGGAACTAGTAGCATCTTTTATGTCCCTTAAGAATGCGGTCTACACGACATATTAATGGCATTCGATTTCAGACACTTTATCGAGACAATCGCAGAAAAATCGACCGATTTCGTACACTAAAAATAATAAAGGACAGACCTAACAAAGAGTTAGGTCATGCAGGTCGGCGCGGACGTTGCTCGCCGAAAAAAATAATGCAGCATCATTGCCAGTGCAAAAACACGAGAACATGACTCATTTTATACCTAAGGAACAAACTAATAAATGAAATTTGTTGCGAGCTGACACTAACAAAGTATGTCGGTCGTTTGTAATACAATGATATGTTGGGTTTGACGACCGCGCATTGATGTGACACCAACAACTGAAAACATCGGTGATTCATTTACACCTCAGTGTAAAATATGCTGGAAATTATTATTGTATTCATACTTGACCTTCAAGTGAAAAAAATTTATAAAAAAACCTGGCAACTCCGACATACCGTCGTACAAAGTAATGCCATGCCAGTCACCTTTAGGTATTTACAATCAGCTCATTGTTCCGTCGTTAGCTATGCAAATACATACTCAGTTTCATGTACCTAGATACGGTAAGTACGTGTACATTACAATACTAGTCGCAAAAAGTTTTCTCTCAAATAAATACACAGCTAGGATAAACCGTCCGGAGTTGACCGTGGCAAGGCAAGGTCGGCAGTGTTTTGAACATGGATTTGGAACAAAAAACATTCCACATTTGAATGTTGCATTTTGGCGCGGCTGATTGATGAGATTTCTTTTTCACGGCACGCGATTGATTCGCTTTGTTTTTTTTGTCGGTTGCTCCAGTGATGGGTGCATTTTGCGGCCAGTATTTTAAGCTTTTTTTTTAATAATATTATTTTTTGTTTCAGGTCATTCGTTGGTCGATTACAAGGGTATTTTGGACACTGTAAGCTGCTGATAATTGGTAAGGTAAGTGGCTATTATTCTTATACATTAGTAAGCTCGGATTTTGCCGTCAGTCAATTCCATTGTACTTAAATAAGATGCGTGATGCGATTAGTCCGTGATTTTGAAATTGAGTCTTTGGTTTGGAAAATGACGTTCTGTTTGTTTAGTCAGCCATACCTCCAAAACGACAAAAAAAATGTGTCCAGACATTTACTGACAGCTAGATCACTGTTCAGAGAGTAAGACCACTTCACAGCTTCACAGATTAAGAAATCCCGGAAAACAAGATAATTTTACGGATAAAAAAAAATTTTGGGCCCATCCCACGCGGACTAAATCGTAGCCTCGTAGGCCAAAAAGACATGAATCGTATGATATCCGTTATTTATGTGGGCCTTATAAAAGTTATAATGATCCCTAGGAGAGTCGCGTCGCGTCGCATTGTCTTACTGGCTGCGCCCGCGCCGCCGTGAGTCACGCCATTGTTGCCTTACACAATAGATGTCTTTGTGCATTGTGCCCTGAAGGACCCTGGTGTTACGTATTTTGTAATAATTACTCTATATCTATTGGAATTACTAATTATAATTACGCAAATTACTTTCGGACATTATTCTACGTACCTCCAGAAGTTTTTTATACGCCTATGGTGGCACACAAGCACCTGATGGTAAGCAGTCTCCGTAGCCTATAGCTGCTAGCAATATCACTTACGACTTACGAGGTGCCAACCATGTTGTTGATGAGGACTCACTGCGCTAAGCAGCATTACTACTAGCCCAGCGTGTCCTCGCGGAGCACTGGCAACCTTACTTACCGCAGAAACACAACACTACATTAAAGTTTATTGTGCAATATCTTACCTCTCGCTTTCCTGGGACTGTTTTCGTGATAAGGGGCGTTGGAAGAAGCCTGGGAAAAGAATTGACAATTTAGTAACTTCCTCGCTACGGTGACGTTTTGTGTAAGTCTTAGCGGCAAAAAAGGCGATAGTATTGTCAGATGTTATTATTTACTGGACACTTATAAAATCCAGAAATGGCAGTAATTGCTAAGCTTTATTCCAGCTGAATTTACAAGTGATTGCAAATTTCCCCTTCAATAACACATAACACCGTTTTTGCTGTCCCGTTGCTTTTATAGTCTATGGGTGGAAAGTTTTTGAACCGCGTGTTATTGCTATCAAAAAACAATTGGAACAAAGTATAAGTTCTTTTTATTATCATACTAGCCTACACTGTCTTTGCTGGGAAAAAGCCTCTCCTAATTCCTTCCATTTCTCCCTATCCCCAGAAATATGGATCCTTCTAGAAGGCTTCCAGTTCGTCACGCCTCCTTCTTCTGGGCTTGTCTCGACAGGGCCCGTAGCTAGACCCAATCCGTTACTACGCTGGACCCAAACGAGTTCATATATGAAAAACCTTTTTTTCGTTTTTATGTGAAGTGAAATGCAATATCTCATGCGGCACGCGTTACTGGGGGATCGCCCTCAAACATTCAACATTTTAAACTACAAAGGGTAAAAAATAGGATCCCTAAAGGGGGTCCGGCAAGCATAATAGATATGCGAAAACTCAATCGCGTTCGCTCCCGAATGAGCTCTGTTCCGAATACAAATCGGTCGATCGAATTTAACCTCTGTGGCTTGCAAAATACGATTTATGATTTGATTATTTCAAATTTCGAACCCCATTGAATTTGGAACGCGGCACAACTTGTAGGCGGGAAAAGTGGTCGTTCGTTCAGAAATGTCAAAACAAATTAGCGATATAGGTGCGTGCGAGCGAGTATATCGACACTATTACACCGTTTTCGATATGTCAAGTGCGAAAGGGACGGATAGATCATGGATATCGACTCATATTTATTGGCAGTTATCCCCTTTTTCGGTATTTGTGAACCATGTGTGGGCTGCGAATGTGGAATTTAAGTTTGGGTATTATAGTGTGATTTTTACATGATCCGAACGATATGAAATAATTGTACTATCTTTAATTGCTGACCATGAAACGATTTTATTTGTACCTACCATTTTTTTTTTTTTATTGGGCATGGTACACAAATTAAAAAGGGTATCCCTTGCAATATTTAACTGGTGCCTAACACGGTTACACATTAGGTCCTTCATCAAAATTTTGTTCATCAGCACAAGTAAGTACTTTATCATAAGCGTCCGCGTCATCATCACAACAAATTAGTTAGGTATTATTTGGTTTACTAAAATAACGTCATCAAACGTAGCGCCTTCTAAAAAGAACTATTTATTTCACCACTTGTTATTGATCCCTCAAGTAATGTTAAATAAATTGCTCCAAATCTCTAAAGTATTTCATTATAACGAACCCACCGCAAACCGACTCACGCACACCGACAAGCGCATTCGATAATCGAATAATCAGTAGCAGACGTTATCGCTGCAATTACATCGCAGTTCCAAATTTGAAACTTACCTGACGATAGCTGGCCGCAAAATTAACAGATAAACAACGTGAATTCGAATTACGAAATTGCTTATAAGTAATTCAAATATCGAATGATGAGTCGAGTGGGTGGCGACGCGTTCGATGATGGGGTAAAAATTACCCCTGGGGCTCTCTTGTGGGGTCCACACCCTATGTGCATGCGTGTATGTGTGTTTATGTGTGGGAGGGTATGATAATGGTGTATTTCCGCTGTCGAGTGGCTCCGTACCGGTTCGTTGGTGCAACGTACTATGTATGTATAGGCCATTTCGCCATACCGCCGACGAAGCATTCCAAGTGATAATTTCATTGTGAGATAGCTGAGAAATTTATAGCTTTATTGAAGACACGGCACGTTTTAAAATAAAACTAGCTACTGCCCGCAACTTTGTTCGCGTTGAGCTTAGAATACCAGAGGAACGTAAAATTTCCCCGGGATAAAAAGTATTCTATGTGTTAATCCAGATTGTAAACAATTCGTGTGCCAAAGTTCATATAAATCCGTTCAGTAGTTTTTGCGTGTAAGAGTAACAAACATCAATACATCCATCCTTACGAACTTTCACATTTATTAAATTAGTAGCATTAGTAGGATGTCCCTCAGTGTTATTAAACTTGTAGATAAGTCCTCACAATAATATCTAGTCTAGTCAATAGATAGGGTTACCAAATACGAACGTACTTACGTAGGCAGAAACAGAGTTACCTTTAATCTTTAACAAGATGTTCTAACTGAGTCAAAGAGAAAATAATGCAAGCAGGTTTGCAATACCAAGGAGCGTTCTTGTTAATTCACGCATAAAATAAATGCACGGTAAACAAACAGGAATATAATTCACAGTGCTTTTAACATTTTTATTGGCGCCCATAAACGTGACATACAACCTCATACAAGGTACAAAACGGCCATTGAAGTGTACCCATTAAATGCCACCCTGAAATAACCCGAAAAATATTGATTACATTTTAGCGGCTCGACAAATGCATTTCTCAGTTCAATTTTCTCGGTCGTAATTCAAAATAATAGCAGGGCGAAGGCGGGTCGGGACTAAACTGCAACTTTACACATAATTACACTAACGGTTAAGAGTGCCCTTGCCACTTACGTAGTCGGGTTACTTACGATACGTCTATAAATCCATACCAATACTATAGCTGCGAAAGTAACTGTTTGTTTGATTGCTATTTAGGACTAAACGGCTGAACGGATCGCAATAAAATTTGACATGGAGATAATTTATATCTTCTTTCTTAAAACAATTGCAGACGCCGTCGCGTGTAACAGCTAGTGTTAATTTCAGCCTATGAACGTAGCTTTTGAATTAATCAATGAGACGTTATTCTATGACGTTGGCCGTAACCATTTGACGTTAATAAATAGAACGAAATATTTTGAAAATGGAATGCGTATTTGTCACTGTCCACAATAATCGCATACCTACAAAGTTTACGGCCGAGTTTGCGTCATCCGTTCATCACAATCATTACTTAATTTATAATCCACTCAAATCATTCCAGTAACAGCAATCAACACTATTCATTATCGTTTCTAGCTAGCCTAACACGCCGTGAATTATTTATTAAACCCAACTAGTTATTAATTCAATTGCGACAATGTTCATTTGGCACGTCTGCGTTGGCAGCGCTGAGAAACTACCCGTCCAGTAAAAAACTACCTTCATTTTGAGGTGCGAGTACAGCGTGCAGAGATCTAAGTTTAATGGTGTTTCATACGCGCCGAGGCGCAGTATTTATTGAGCATTCGCAATGTTGCGTTCGCGCATTTTAACAGCGCGTCGACACGCAACTTTCGGACGTATCGAGTTTCGCTAAGTTACCGACTTGGTATCGTGTGTAGCGGCACTTAGTTGCGTTGCGTTACAATTGAGCCGTTCATACATAAATATGTTTGGCATTAAACTCACGAATTGGATCAGTATTTAGTGGCAGTAAGCGCAACTTTCGCGTACGATGCTTACGTAAACAAAGTGAGTTTATGCGTGAAGGATTTTGAACGCGCGCCAATTCTGAGAGTTGGAAATAATTCAATGCAATTACATTGTGCAGGTAAATAAGAATTTCTATTCGTGTTTATATTTAGACGGGCTCTCGAAAGTAACAGTCTTATAACCAACTAGCGGCCCGCCCCGGCTTCGCACGGGTAGACATTTATATCAAATATTTTGTCTACCCGTGCAAAGCCGGGGCGGGCAGCTAGCCTATATTAATCAGTGATAGTGTAGCTTTCTAACGATGAAATAATTTTTGAAATCGGTCCTGTAGTTTCGGAGCCTATAGATATTTATCAAATATTTTGTCTACCCGAGCGAAGCCGGGGCGGAAAGCTAGTATAATATATAGCCTATGCTACTCAGTGATGATGTAGCTTTCTAACGGTGAAAGAATTTTTGAAATCGGTCCAGTAGTTTCGGAGCCTATTCAATACATACAAAAATACAAATCTTTCCTCTTTATAATATTAGTATAGACTTGAAATACATAATTAAATCGTCCAGGTAAGTAAAATTGGTGTACTCATGTACATATTTCTAACTGTATGTAGATATAGTAGCGTTATAATATAAACAAGACACTTGGACGGTGGAAAATATTTTAATAAGTATATAGAATAGTTTAAATAAAATATATGCATTATGTATGTATGTATACAGTTGAGATCTTTGTATCATATTACTGAAATGTTGGAAAATGTGAAAGCTTCAGGATAATCTATAGGAGAGGCCGTTCATCCGTCTTCTGATGATATTGATAGTGATAAATTTAGAGATTATGTCCACAAAATTAATAGCACACAGTTTATACAAGTTCTATCAAATATCACGCCTTCTCACAAGTTGTAGCAGAGGTGCTACAACACCAAATCCAACGTGACAAATGGTGAGTCCGTCGCCGTCTCTTAGGCACTACTGTCCTTGAATTTCATCTCAGACGTATGCAGGTTTCCTCACGATGTTAAATTATGATATACTAGCGCCCGCCCCGGCTTCGCACGGGTAGACATTAGTTTCCGAGCATAGACATTTATCAAATATTGTATCCACCCGTGCGGAGCCGGGGTGGGCAGCGAGTATAAAATATAGCCTATGTTACTCAGAGATAATGTAGCTTTCTAAGGGTGAAAGAATTTTTGAAATCGGTCCAGTAGTTTTTGAGTTTATTCGTTACATACAAAAATACAAATCTTTCCTCTATATAATATTAGTGTAGATGTAGAAGTGTAGATAAAGCTCGTAGTGTGAAAAAATATGCATTTATGTTTTTAAGACAGGCTTCACATCACAATATTAATTATACTATTTTAGTTAATTAATACGAGTTTGATTATTATAGTCAGATAGATAACTCTACAATAAATGTACCATTGAACTAAACACGATTCATGTAAACATGTTGATATGTTAACATGTTAACACGCCAATGAAAACAAAACAATAAGCAAAAACAAAGCCGTATCCTGGGGGGTTATTTATCTACATCCCTTTCTCATCTACATCTGTGCCGGGGGACACTAAGCCCCAGATTTGCCAACTAATTTCAACTGCAAATCCTTAAAATGAGTTGGATTTGAACGTCGCCCCACGCTCCGTCTGTAGACACCTTTACGGTTATCCTTTCAGATAAGTTATCGACCTGCCTAACATTCCCAATTGGGATTACGAACTATAGCTTGGAAAGTCTAGGAACGTAACTATTTTTTTGGCTACTACATTAACAAAATGGAATCTATGTTATGACGTTTACTGTCAATAAACCAATCAAGACGGTTGATGCTCTATACGACCTGCGGCGGGTTGCCCTATTATTTTTCAACTCTTATTTTCCATACTGAAGGTACGCCCTTATTTTCAGTCTAGCGTTGTTAGGTCTCAAACTGAAAACACACGTGAGAAGTCTTTAGTGACATTTGAAGGGAACTCAAAACTATTAGCGTAATCACTTCATAAAATAGAATATTGCTTATATCGACATTGAAAGCCCTTAAATATTTGTGGTATGTAATAGAAGTATTTGATAATAATTTGTTGCTGGTTCACAATTAAGTTACGCCCTTTTACTGATTCACCTCAAGTTATGGCCATTTGCACAGTATTATTGATACAATACAAATATTTAGTAAGCCTGTGTGCTTTGCTTTACTAACCACATATTCGATACCAGACTTCGCCCGCTTAGCAATATTATATAGAGCCTATTTTACTCAGTGATAATAGTTTTTTTTTCTACCACTATGGCAAACAGGCATGCTGTCCGCCTGATGGTTTCCGTAGCCTCTAGACGCTTGCCACACCAGGGGTATTAATTAAAAATAAACCAAAATTTTTCTCTCCTTATAATATAAGTGTGGATACAGCAACTTTGCCTCTATGACCTCTAACTAGTGCTTTACCATCGTGTAGTAAATTCACCGCGCTGTATAAAGTAATTCATTTTAAAGTATAGGTACTGATTTAAACACGTAACTTGTTACGTTTTCATTACAGTAATAAAAAAGACAGATAGTATCTTTACTGCCACCATAAAATGAGCTCTGACCCCACAGTTTTAAGGTGAAAATTTATGGGCTGGATGAAATGTTGGATCGGCCGTTCGTAATTATAAGTGGGGTGCACAGGCACACATCACAGTCTTTCGATGCAGTGTAACGGCTCATTAAAATTGAACTTTAACTAACAAACATGTGTGTACGTTGCCTTAAGCTAGCGTACATAATGTATATATAATAGCTGTGCCTGCGACTTCGTACGCGTGGAGTTTTTTGACTTATAAAGCTAGCGCAGCATAGTTACATTTTTTAACGATCTGATTGAAATAAAACACTAACAGACAAAAAATCTAATAATAATTGTTTTGGGTTCTTTTGCATTGATAAAGGCTCCTAATATTTTCTCATATATCTTCCATGTACAGTGACTTTTTTATATCTATGATTCTGATGAAGTAGGCGTTTAGCACTATTGTACCTTGGGGGGCTGTTCTTAATATGCTTGAGTTCGCAAAGCAATTGATATTTACATTGGAACGTTTTACATCTGCTGCTTAGCATACTAATTGTTAATTAAACACATGCATAATTTATCTTCTGTGTAAATGCATTTGTAGTAATGAGTACTGCGAATAAAGACAGGAATTGACTATTGCCATCATTATTTAACCCCGCACGTGAGAAAGGGATAGCAAGACTATTTAGTCTTAAGATTTGTACAACATAATTGACACCATTGACTCGTTAAACTAAATATAAAATAAATGAAAAAGAAATAAAAAAACTAAAGTCAAGAAAGGCACAAGTGCTATTGGTATGATTACGTCTTGTGTGATTATGCACTTAGGACCTTTTTGTAAGATAGTTAACAGCAACAATCATAATAATAATAATTCTCGGACATTATCACACAGTCCCAAACTAAGCATTTTTACCATAAGCTGATACAATACTTATGTGTGTACTTTTTTTGTAAATACATGCCTATAATACATACCAAACGTGATAAGGGCAGACAGATGATAATAAACATTAAGGTCATCAAGGATATATGCATTCGTATCATGTCTACGTTAAATGACTGTCCGCCATTTTGATACAAAACTTTATTAGTAAGTTTAAACGTCTATTAGATTACAATGTTGTGTTTTTTTTTTATTCCACTAAGGTGGCACACAAGCATACGGCCCACCTAATGATAAGCAGTCACCGTAGCCTATAGCCGCTACCAATACCAGGGGTACCACTAACGCGGTGCCAAACATGTTGTTGATGAGGACTCCCTGTGCTAGCAGCAATACTACTAGCCCAGCGTATCCTCGTGGAGCACTGGCAACCTTACTTACCGCAGAAACACAACACTACATCAAGTAGTGTTATTTCACTGCGGTCTTCTGTAAGGCGGAGGTACAGTCCCCAGTCGGACGGCTCCAATTTTAAATGGGATAACCCACGGGAAATCCCAAATCGCCCTACCTCTCTTTTAAAAGTTCAGCATCAATAATTTTAATATTTAATTTTAATTATAATTATCTATATTTCTGTTGTTGGGTACAGTTGGGCAACGCGCGTGATACCCCTGGTGTTGCAGGCGTTCATAGGCTACGGTGATCGCTTACCATCAGCCCGTATGCTTGCTACCTTAGTGGTATAAAATAACGCTTTCTTACTTTTTACTACATCCTTAAGATTTTTTTACTGTGAACGTGTACATGTGCAGGCAGAGTATATCACAAATTCACTCCTGTCGTGAACACCTATGTCGTTTCGTCCAAATCTTTCAATGCTAGAAATTTCAAAGACTTTGCACAATCTTCTCACGGAAACCACTTCCGTATTCCGTTCCCAGAATTACAATAACAATTGGAATTAAAAAGCGACCTTCTAATGTAAAAATGTTATGCAAATTGTAGACTACCGATTTCTACTGGATGTTATTATTAAAGGGTTAAGTAAGTTATCTGCTTAACCAAATCCCGTCTTGAGGATATATTATCTTATGTAAATCGTGCGATACGGTTAGCAAGCAGCTGTTTTATTAAAATGGTTTTACACTCGCGAGCAATGAATTTGGGTCACCAAGATAAACTTAAATATATTTTTACGGCGACATCGTTATTGTAACTGCTTTGCTAAGTTATGTGGGTTCGATTCCCGCCGGGGCAGATATTTATATCTATTAAATATTTTGTGTTTGCTTGCGTCTGTTTGTTGGAAGTATGTATTTACAATAACTTAAAATTATAAGTATGATTCAAATCGCTGGTTCCCAATTAGATGGCGCTATGAGATAGAATCCATTTTTATCATAGTATTATTATTATCTTGGAAACTAATAATTATTTAAATAAGCTAATATTTAAGATTTATTCGAATAGTATTCAAAAATCGAATGTACTTTTTATATCATGTAGTAAAATAATAATAACTAACGCAATAACTGTCAAATAGGGAGAGAAGAACTGAAATAAGCTGGAAGAAGAACCAAGGAAGAATTGAAGAATACCGCCTGGTGATAGCCACTAGCGAGGTATAGAGTTCCTACGTATGATACCACTGTAGGAACTTCATACCGTGCTCTTGGGTGCGCCAAAGTTCTCCAACGTTCTTGATTGCTGCTGTGAAGAACATCACTAATATTATATGACGAGACCGCTGGTCTAGTGGTTAGTATACCTGACTGCTACGCTAGAGGTCGCGGGTTCGATTCCCGCCAGGGCAAACATTT
Source organism: Falcaria lacertinaria (assembly GCA_951449985.1). NCBI lineage: Eukaryota > Metazoa > Arthropoda > Insecta > Lepidoptera > Drepanidae > Falcaria > Falcaria lacertinaria. The sequence continues at coordinate 8,227,929 of OX602120.1, read as the reverse complement.
ATGTGAAAAATATGTTTGCCTTGCGTTTGGGTGTTTGGTATGTATTTACAAAAAAAAAGTTTATAAGTATTATATCAGCTACTGGTTCCCATAGTACTAGCTTTGCTTAGTTTGGGGCCAGATGGCGCTGTGTGATAATGTCCAAGCATTATTAGTAATTATATTGTATTCCAAAATCTAAATTTATTCAGTTTTAGCCCTAATAAGGTCCTTATGAAGGTCTAAATTGCCGATCTATCAGCAACGTCAGAACTTCAACTTTCTAACAACGAACAGACGCCATATTTTGAAACACTTAGTGCATGGGCTATGCGTAGTTTCTTTGTATTACTTACAGGCCTGTCATTATGTATATGTAGTCTGCAAGGCGTAGTTTCAACTGGCGTCTATCGTTGTTCGCAAAGTTCCATCCACCCATTTTTTGATTGAGGTTGTGTTACCAAAATAATAACTAAAATTATGATTTCCATCACATTTTTTCCTGTAAGCATGGTAAATCCACTTCACACAGTACACTCAATAACTTTTATAGTTTAATATAATAAACAGGAAAATATGTAGCTATATTATTATTATACATATATTTATTTTCTGACCAGAATAGCATTGTGCCACTTCTTTTAAGATATTATATTCACTAACTTCCCGCATTGACATCCTCTGAGTGATAAAGTGAATTATATGTGCAACCTCAATATACATAACTAGCGGCCCGCCCCGGCTTCGCACGGGTAGACAATAGACATTTATCAAATATTTTGTCTACTCGTGCGAAGCCGGGGCGGGCAGCTAGTATAATATATAGCCTATGTTACTCAGTGTTAATTTAGTTTTCTAACGGTGAAAGATTTTTTATAATCGGTCCAGTAGTTTCGGAGCCTATTCAATACAAACCCACAAAAATACAAATCTTTCCTCTTTATAATATTAGTGTAGATAACCATGTAGAAAAAAAACTCTTTGTTTAAATAGAAGACTGTTTATTTTAATTTCAAGGGGCCGTGGTGCCTTTTGGAGCGTTGTCTGCTATTCTAGCGACGCAAGGCTTAATCCCACCGGTCTGTACCAATGAGTTTTATAACTTATGCTTTGTGGTAAGTCACACCACGAGCTTTACGGTGAAGGAAAACATCGCGAGGAAACCTGCATACGTCTGAGAAGAAATTCAAGGACGTATGTAGTGCCTAAGAGAGGGCGATGGACTCACAATCTGTCACGATGACACCAAATTATCTTCGGTGGCAAGTGGGTGTTGTAACACCTCTGCCTACCTCTTCGGGGAGCCTTGTGGGAAGGCGTGAAGATACAATTTATTTATTATTACTTTAATATCTATATATTTTAAGAATAATGTATAATCATACAATCACTACATAGTATCAAACAAAGTAGCTTTCCGCTGTCTGTGTGTCCCTATGTATGCTTAAACCTTAAATGTACGCAACGGATTTTGATGCGGTTTTCAATAGATAGAGTGATTCAAGAGGAAGGTTTACATGTATAATTAATTTGTGTTTTTACTTCACTTACATGGCTAACGCTGGCCGTGTGAAGCCAGGACGGGGCGCTAGTAACATTATAAACAACACATATCTTTGGAAATTGTTATTGTTTGTGTACCTACATAGGTATATAATGTATGTTGTCATGTAACATTCTATTAATAATATTATTGAAGCATATAGCATTATAATTTATTCACGAGATCATTAACCTTTTGACATGAACTCAATAATTGCTCATATTGATTTGTTTTAAGGAAACTTAACAGTAATTAGTTCGTACATCTTGTTAATATTTTAAGACTTAGCTATATGATAGTAAATTAAATGAATTTAACCAACTTAAAGAAAGGAGGAGGTTTTGTGTTTTTCTACTTTATGTATTATTGCTTTATCTGTATAAATCTTGATTTATCGTGCTAGGACATAGACAAGTGAGTTTTTGGCGGGAATCAGGCGGAGCGGTTGAGATTTTTTCCATTGTCTCGTAAATTGTGTTATAGTGATCTTTAGTGTGTGTTTTCGATGTCATTACGTGCAGTGAAGTTTCATTTGGTGACTGATTTATAGGAACAATGGATTATCTTTTTTTATACCACTAAGGTGGCACACAAGAATACGGTCCGCCCGATGGTAAGCAGTCACCGTAGCCTATAGCCGATATCTCTGACCTGAAGGCCCGTTATGATTTGCGACTGCCGTGGATTGTCTCCAGAAACTTCCATAAGCATTAGACTAGGCATTTCAATGCAACCCAAAAAAATTACAAACATGGTAATTCTCTACACTGGCAAAAATAGTCCTTGAATACGATTGGTTGCAATAGTTATGAAGAAAAAAAAGAAAACATCGACAAGGCAGGTCTTTTCAAACTAAAGTAATGTGAAATAATTTCCGTGTAGCTGTTTAAAAAAATCTCTTTTTGAATAATGTTGGGCATTGTTTAATCTAAGTATGGCAATGATCTTTTCTGCGTTTATATTATGTGATCTTCATGAGTTTTAATTTTAAATGGTAAGTTCCTAATAGTCAAATTACTAAACAAAAGAGCTAAAATTTGAATAACACGACCACATTTTAAGATCTATGGAAAGATAAGACGCTATTTAGTCAAGGCACTGAATTAACAGAAAATCACAAATCAAACTTACATTATGTCTCGTCATAAGAACTTTCAATAGAAAAAACCCTTATTTGACAAAAAGGAATATAGACAGATTTGTATCCACGGCACAGGCGTCGTCCAAGAAACAATTAGAATTCACCTCAGGTTTCGTCAATGTATTAAGTTTTCAAAACAAAAGGCCTCCGGTGACAAGAAGGCTGGAACATATTTTGCGCAAAGGATCAGCATTGCCATACAGCGGGGCAATGCTGCCAGCCTTCTTGGCACCCTCCCGCGTGACAACGATTTGGGACAAGTGTTTTATTTATTTTAATTGTTTATATTAGGTTAGATAGTGGCCACAACACAGTGGCCAATCTAACCATGCAGGGGGTCAGAAGGAGGGGAAGACCGAAGACCAAATGGTTAGACGTGGTCCGAAAAGACCTTAGTTCCTGCGGAGTTACTGAGTCAGACACGTCAAATAGGGCGAAGTGGAAAGAGAAAACGAAGAAGGTAGACCCCACCATCAGATGGGAATAATAATTGCCAAGGAGAGAGAGAGAGAGATATTAGGTTAGATAGATTTTGATAATAATAATAATAAATAAATTCAGCAAAAAAAAACAAAAGGAGTATCAGCGACTTGCCTCGTGATAACACATTAAATACTAGATCCGATACGTACCCGGCTCAAACGTTCCCAAGATACCGGCTGTATTTCCGCGCTATCAATTAGCAATTTCTAGGGAATTCAAAAAACATGGCAAGTTGAAAATAGTTTCATAAATGTATAGCTTAATATTCGATAGGTACCAGGCGATGCGGATCTGACACCGTTTTTATAAGACACTGTATGTATAATTATCACTTAATAATGTTGATCATTATTTTAATGAGTGTGGTGCACAGTGTATATATTTTAATGAGTGTGGTGCACAGTGTATATATTTTAATGAGTGTGGTGCACAGTGTATATATTTTAATGAGTGTGGTGCACAGTGTATATATTTTTGCAGTGTAACATTTACAAAATGTTGTTTACTTTACATCTCAAAATAAATTTTAACTAGCCTTAAAATTTATCTAGCGAAACAATTACTGAGCCGTGGCCATATTTTTTCGTTCAAGCATTAGATGTACGTATGAATATTTTGGTTGTGAAATGTTTTCGTTTAAGACTTAAAGTATGAATATTTTATTACCCTATATAAATACCTTTTTAATTTATCCGTTAGTTAAAATATTACTAAGAAACATCAATTTATTCGTCTCCAAGACGAACTAAGCGTTATATATCTTACTAGCGGCCCGCCCCGGCTTCGCACGGGTAGACTTTTATATCAAATATTTTGTCTACCCGTGCAAATCCGTGGCGGGCAGGTAGTATAATATGCCTATGTTACTCAGTGATGATGTAGCTTTCTAACGGTGAAAGAATTTTTGAAATCGGTCTAACAAATAAAAAATAAAATTTAGGGGTGGACTACCCCTAACATTTAGGGGGATGAAAAATAGATGTTGGCCGATTCTCATAGATACCGGATAAGCACAAACAATTTCATCAAAATCGGTCAAGCCGTTTCGGAGGAGTATGGCAACGAAAACTGTGACACGAGAATTTTATATATTAGATTTTCTCACATCTATAGAATACCTATAGCTATTCCCAAAAATCGTTATATTTAGTGGGGCCATAAAAACGTATAATGACCATCCATTTGACAATTCACTAAAGACTGAGTAGATTTATGACGGTATGGAAAGCAGTTTACATACGGATTACGGAGTATCAGGTAGATATATGTAGATGTGATATATTAACATATAGATGTCTGTTTCGAATATATTTGGGTTTCATTGCCTATTTGGAATTCGGCTGTTTCTCATGCCACAAAATAACCGGTCGATTTCGTAGTCTTTCCATCAGACAGCGGCCACATTCCGTAAGTTAATTAAATTGTATGGTACCCATATTATCTTGCTTTTGCTTACGTTTACCAATATTATATTAACAACAATCTGGTATTGGAAAATAAATTATGATTGTGGACAAAATAAAACCCAGATTTTCTAAATTCTTATTTTATTTTTATTTCCCGGTTAAAATGTGTTCTTTATAAATTTATTTTACAGCACAGCTTTATTTTAATGACTTATTTTATCTCAAAATATATTTGGTAAATCCCCAATAAGATGTTTTTTATCAATATATTTTTTTCTAGATAATCTATATTCATAGCTACATCAGTAATGTACATAGCTAAACATTATATTTATATCGAGTCGGTCTAAAACCACGATAATTTTAACGGCTTAAAATTATCATGTCGGCTTTAAAACCTAGTGCTTTAGATTACAATGATATTGAAACAGTGTTTTCTTCTATTTCTTTGTTAGTATGAATATCACGAAACGCATTAATTATTGTAATAATTATGTGCATAATATTACTGGCTGATATTACTTGGCTAATGTACATTTGTCAGGCTATACTTGTCGAAGCAAATACAATTATGTTGCGGTTTCAATAATTGTACATTCATTATCTGTGGTCTACTAGCAGAAAATGGTCAAGCATTAAGTCCACCAATGTACTGAAATTGTGCATAAGGTTAAAATAAAAAAAAAGTTCTACTTACGTTGTGTCCTTTGGCAGACATGAGGGCACAAGTCAGGAATCTCAGGCCGTTGCAAGAAATCGGTCGACTTCGTATTCAAAAACATAACTCTGAAAATATCAAAATTTTCATACAAATTTTTAGATCCACTTTTCACCGGCACATTTTCCCATACAAAAATAGATGAAAGCGGTACGAATTGCTAAGAGTACTGCATATCCCCGATTTTTTTTGTTGTTTTTTTTTCGTTATGCGATCAATTTAAACCGTCAAACTAAAAACGAAGGAATATTTCGGCCTGCTCGAATGTAGGGCATTTCCATTATACATACTTAAGTATAAGAAGGGAAACGCCACAATTTATTTCATATTTAAATGTCTAGTGTCGTTTTTAATGGTTGCTAGAGCTACTTGGTACAATCCAATGCTGTAGCAAATCGTTTAAAAACTCTAAGACACAATACCTCATAGACTCTTCAATTTAAAGGTTATTATTGTATCCATGGAAGGCAATGACCAGTTATTTCTCGCAGCCATATTATGTCATTAATTTCAAAAAAGTATCACTGAAAATACTCATGAAGCTGAAGTACACTACAAGATATTGAAAAAAAACGGACGTCGTTTTAGAAAAGCCAAAAATACCAAAATCGCAATTTTTCATGTTGTAGCTACGACAAGATGTCGTCAGAATGCAATCATCATACGGAATAAGTCCATCTCTGAAACCATTGAAATGATTTTGACGGAATCATGTTATATCAAATCTTAAGTGTTAACGATAGGTAGAGGATAATTCTTAAAGTAATCTAGGAAACTTTCATCCCGGATAAAACAACGGCCTTAATGAAACAAAGAATCCTATCCCATATCGAGACGAAGCGGACAAACGCTGTCTAAAAACTACCTGGACAGAACGAGTTCAACGACCTTAACTCATTAGTTTTTGATCAGAACCAGCCAATTTGAATAGCGTCCCAACACCGATGCGCGATTCAATCAAAAACTGTCCAAATTTCCGAACGTATAGAGTTGAAACTCGAGCACAGGCCAGCGCCGATGATTTTTTCATATAGGTACATATAAATAAAACAGGTATACAACAGGTTTTTTTACATTTAGACGGTTCCAATGATAAAATTCCTTGGAACGGCTCTTGTAGATGAGGAAATTCTTATGAACTATAAGTCAGATAAGTTTATAGTCCCCGCTATGGCGTGGCTTTTTTGGTAGATAATTTAGTTACAAAGGCCTTAGGAGATGTCGGTCACGTCTGGAATATATCTGGAAAGACTTGGGATACTAAATAAAGCGATGGGATTAAAGATTATAGGAACAGTATTAATTTCGGTATCCGAAAAAGTTTCGGTTCAAGATGTAGCTATGGATGCTTAAGACCAAAGAGTGAACTTATTATAATCCGACAAATTTAAGATCTTAAGCACTAGCAAATAAGGTTCCAAGTGCTTCTATGCACTAGGGCTTAGTAAGAAATCTAGTTGAAAAAAAAACGTGGTGACCATTAAAAGAACTTGCAGTTTGGAAATGGGATCAGCCATTTGTATCGGAAATACTTCATTAACATTATATTTAATTATTGTATGATATTAAATTACCTTTTTATAAACTACGCCTTACAGATACTGACAAAACACATGAATAATAACACACCCATCAAACCCCATGGTGTACCTACTCACCTTCAGAAAACTAGATTTAATCTTGAACTTAAAAAGCCTCGTCGGGTTGTTAATTCCCTGTTGCAAGCATCCCTAGACAGTGACCGCTTACCATCAGGCCGGCCATATGCTTCATCATCATCATCAGCCGGTAGACGTCCACTGCTGAACAAAGACCTTCCCCATAGATTTCCACAATGACCGATGTTTGCCAGCGACCTTTTTCAGGTCATCGGTCCATCTAGTGGAGGGACGTCCATATGCTTGTTTGCCTCCGATCTACAACGTAATGTCGTAAAAGCGAATTTACCAAAGTACTTACATATATTACACATATATTACACTTACATATTTATTTCCACAGTCAAACCGAGTAATCGGTTTTGTGGTAACCAAAAAAAAATTGTAAGTGTTATTTTCATAAAATAAAGAAACTTTTATTATTTATTATTATATGCATTGTAATAAATAAGAATACGTCAATTTGTCACTGCCTGACGCATACGGCGTGAAAGAATTTACCGTCAGGTTGAAAGATCCGAATTTGCATTCAATCGGTACAAACAAATTAATATATTCCTCACGAAACAATTGATTTGGTAATTTTGGGATTCTTTGGGTGTTAGTCATCACGTGGTCCGAGGAGACGGGGCCATTCGTTGCGTTCTTTCATCTTTTACTGTTACCACTTGGCACTTACCATTGCTGGTGTAAAAGTTTGTCGTGATGGCAATAGGTAAACGATAGCCAGGTACCACCCTGGCTATCTAATGCTGGTCACGTCTTAGTAGAAAAAGCTTATGATATTACTTACCACAGCAGCTTTATAATCAAATTGTCGAATGAGGTCCCCGCCGTGGTTTTCCCTAAGGATTACAACTCCATCAAGAAGGATGTGAGGAAGTTTCTGCAGGGGCGGCAACACGCGAGTGACACTAGTGTTGCAAGAGTCCATAAACTCAAACTCAAAATGATCTTTCTTTGACAAGAGACAAGCACTTTCAAACGTCAGAATCTGCCACCGGATTCGGAAGGTCGTTTCACTTCATTACATAAGCTACGGCAACCGTTTAACAATAGGCGGGCGGTACGCTTGTTTGCCACAAGTGTTGCTCTATGTACCTCAACGTGGACGTAACCATAAAAAAAAAACAGACTGACTATGAGTTTATTGTTGCACGGTACCTTAGCACAATTTGCTGTTACATTTCACACTTGTTAATTACACTGGGTTCGTTTGGTCACTGTTCACTTAGAGATCGTAGATCGGCGCACACGTAGCATTTTCAACAGTTTGTTATTATAGAACACTGGAATGCGAGGCACTTTCAAACTTATCCCGTTTTCGGACGAGAGTATAGCCTAAGAGACAAGAGACAAGAGGCTTTAGATGAGAAATAAAAAAAACATCTGACATTTGACAGCCAAAAAAGCGACGCACGCTCATTGGTCAAATCAAATAGCGCGCGATTCCCCGTCTTCCTGTAACAAACTTCCCGTTTACGAAATCATTCCCAAAGATTGCAGGAAAGCGAGAAAGATGTTACACATAAAACAAACAGTTTCATTATTAGGCTTTAGACGAGACAAAGAGGTCTAAATTTCTAAAACGTATTCAAGCGGAACTAAATATCGAATACCTACAAAATATGCGTTTCAAATATAATACATGTATCTAGATCTCTATTCTTTAGAATCTTTAGGTTTTATATAAATTATATACAATTTAATTACTTGGACATTATTATTAAAATAAATAAATTGTATTATACTATTAAACATTGTTTAGTGATTTTGTGTAACATAAATACATAATATAATAAAATTTAAAGTACATAAGATATGAGTGATGACGACACAACTTTCCAATGACATTAGGACTACATATAGTTTATGTGTATATATATGTCTTTCTATACTTAAATGGGTTCTATACATATACAAAAACAACACTACAGAATAATATGACGGCTATATTTCACCTTCCACATATTGTTAACATAACCAATTCTCAAAGTCATGCTACCAAGCTAAGAACTACTGAATCATTGCTTATTATAGTCACAGAGCAGACCCAAACGGTACAGCAACGTTTTAACATTAGCAAGAGCGCTCTACGCAATAAGCTTTGTGTATCTATTTTAAATGTTAACTGTATTAGCACTACCATCTACGAGCAACATAATACTGGGCATAATAAGAATTATGACTGTCATGGAGACGCAAAATCGATTCAGTAAATTTTTATAAATTTATTCGTGCTTCAAAAACAAGCCTCCCATAGACTACGAAAGCAAGACGACAGCATAAACGACATTGTTATACAAAGCTGTTTTTGCTGCCACACCACGTGCACAATGTAGGCAAGATGTGTTATTGAATCGCAAATAAATTTGTAATTGTTTTTAAAATCAACTGGAATACTTTGTAATTGACAAGGATTAATGACGGAGGAAGGTAAGTAAATTTCTCTTGTCTCTTAGGCTACACGACGCGACAGCCGTTAGGATATTGAGAACAAACTGAAACCATTTCTTTGGGCGACTTCTTGTAGCACGTAGGGACAGTCTCGCAAGCCGGCTCGTGGACACACATGGGGACTCCTTGCATCGACATGTAGCTGTCCAGAACATGACCCAGGCACTTCGGGATCCTAGGACAGGGGGGCTCGTGTCTGCAGAGCTTCGTCTTCGGCTTAACTTGAGTGCCGACGGTACCAGTTGCAGCCATAACAGTGTAGTTTTTGATACACATAGAAATCTCCTCGTTCCTCGGTGACCTGTCCAACGACCTCGTAGGACTCTGCTTGTGTTTGTCGAAGGAACTTTTGATGGGTTTGTCGCATATCGGTACGTGAATACACGAGTTTTGCAGCTTAGGGTCGTACTTATCCCTGTAGCAGCTCCTCACCAATTCACAGGGCGGGTTATGGTTGCACAGGCTTTGGGTTATCTTTTCGTCTTTATAGTGGGACGTCTGGCACTGCTGCACTTCCACGTACGGTGCATGGTACTGACAGGCCTGCTCGCAATTCTTCCTCTCTTTGTCTTTCTGCTTCGAACGTTTTCGTCTGTAAAGGTGGTAGAAGCTAGACCTTTTTCCCTGCGTTACAGGCCAAAGGCTAACCGGTGGTGCTTCTTTAGGAGGGGGCAGGTTCAAACAGCCATTGATAAGTACGCAAGGTGGGTTGTGGATGCACAGAATTTCTCCATTGTACTTGCTGGCTAGAGCGTTAGTGACTGCATTATGAGACTCTTGACAGGGTTTCTTTGAGACTGAAGGCTGTGACGATCCAGGCGATACGGGAGACTTGCTCAATGGAGCTATGGATGATTGTTTACCTTTCTCTGGATAGCATTGACATTCCACCTTTTCTGACGCTGTACTCTTTTTGTTTGCATACTGATAAGGGGGCGCGTTTGTCTTTGCCGGGAGCGGGGCAGGTTGAGGTGCTGCACCCTGGCCGAGGCCCGAGGTTGGGTTATAGCATTTCCCGATGAATTCTTGTGCTGGTGAGGTGGAACAGGAACAGCTGTTGTCGTTTGATGGCGGTGGCTGCTGACGGTTACAGCACCCTACTCCGTCTGGTCGAGCCTTCGCCGCTTGGAGGACGGTACAGTTGTCTGGTGAACACGCGGGGTCGGTAGTCGGACCACTGCAAGTACAACCGTACTGTTGCAGCTCGATCGGTTGAATGGGGCATTTTCTGTTCAGCTTCTCGCAAATATAATCCCAGAATCCAGAAGCGGTTGAGGGCAATCTGCTACAGGAGTCTGTCGGGGTCGTGCACACACTCCGTGTTGTCTGCTGGTACACTTGGTAGGAACCCTTACTTGGCTTCGACGTGCATTGCTGCTCCTGATTCCTAGTGCGTTGCTTCTCATTGCGGTGTTTTACATATTCTTTCTTGAGCTCTGTGTGCAGTCTTTCTTTGAATTTCCTACGAGCAAGTTTATCTCTAGCCTCGCGGCCTGAAGAGGACGTTAAACTCAAACTGGTATTGGAATACTGGTCCTTACAATTGCGGTCAATTTTGTGTGCTGGCTTTGTGAGCTTGGTCTCCTCAAAGGGGACTGAGAGACCGTGCAGGTTACCTTCGACGGTGTATACTGGTTGTATGGCGTAGCACTGCCCTCTGCTGTGTTTCCTTCTGCGTCTACACTCAACCTGACAACCACTATCTGCTGACTTGTTCTCAGGTTGCTTCTCTTTGATTATCATCATGTGCTTTGTTGTGTTGTTGGATCTCCCAAACATGCTCGACAGGCAAGGGATAATCTTGTGTCGGAATAATGACATTTTAGATTGTATGGCTTCAACCTCATCGCCCCTGTTTAGGTTCTTCGTAGTAACATTCTTGCAGGCTTCCTTCAATTCCTTCTTGCTAAAGGTCTTACTCGTGTGCACTGTTTCTGTTTCCCACATGTAACCCTCTCTGACGTCATCGTTCCTTTTGTAGTCTGTGTACAGGTTTGCCAGAATCTGTTCATTGATGAAGCCATTTGATTGCTTTCTTTTCTTTTTCTTTTTCTGTTTTAAAAGGCAATGGTTTCCGCTTTTGGAAGCGACGACCGGCAAGATGAAGTCTTCGAAATCAGAGCTGTCCGAATGACGCTCCACATAGCTTGGATCGTAAGTCAACAGGAAGTCTCCGGGCAGTTGATACATTTCGGAGTCAAAATTATAGTCTACAAATAATTGATTTTGATTTCATGGAATTACCTTTATGCATCACGAATTTAGAGCCTTTCATGTTATTCACTGTTATTTACGTCACATCTTTTAATTTTAAAATTTTTTTGGAGACATTTTTCATAGTTTTTTATAGTCAGTTGATGTGACGTTGGTGGGATGACAAATCATTATTTGTCTTTCTGAACAGTCCGATAACGAGCTTTGACCTTTTTGAAAGAACACGTCACCACAAAGAGTATTGCATAGGTGTTTAATATTCAAATCGTAAAACCAATACTCAAAGCGAAAACCGTTTTTGTTCAAATGTGCTAACAACATACAAACACAGCATTTCGTAAAACTTTATTAATCTCTAGCACACGTGAATTCAAAAGGAATTACCGATGCATTGTTTTGAACAAAAAATCCGTTTGAAAGGGTAACGCACTAAAACAAAGCTCGGGCCACACGGGGTATTATTATCTCGGGGAGCGGCAGTGGCCCCGCCAAGTGAAACCATAAGCACCCCAATATTTTACACGTCAAAATTTGCGTTTCTGATCCCTGTATCTTAACAAAGGTCTTACTCAGAATTTTTGAAGAACTAGCTTTTTTACCGAGACATCGCCCGCTGAGCACTAGAATATTTAGCCTATGTAACTCAGTGATAATGCAAAATTCTATAGGTGGAAGATTTTTTAAAACAGTCCAGTAGTTTTTGTGTTTATTAATTACTAATTATTTCTCTTCATAATATTCGTGTAGATGTCGATATGCTTCTATTAGAAATGCTTAGATGTGTTGTATTTGCAAATGACAAATTTGGGAACTTTTGTCTGCCTTGCGTCTGGGTGTTTGGTATGTATTTACAAAAAAAAACAACTGCTGGTTCCTATAGTATAAGCTTTGCTACGTTTGGCGCCAGATGGCGCTCTGTGATTATGTCCAAGTATTAATATGATTTAATTGTGTTATTGTGCCAATACTAACCGAATTGCATATTTCTATATATTAGATAGTCTGTTAATTAAATTCTCGTCACAATTATTTGCATGATCTTGCGATATTCTCTAGCATAAGTTCTAAGTCGGACTGAATATTAAACGGTTAATTTTATGTAGGAAGGTGATACGTCATGTTGAAAACGTTGCGCTTTGAGTGGAAGGTTGTATAGTACGATTGATGGAAGTTGATACTCAATAACTTACAAATTTTAATTTAAGCTAAATTTGAGTGGGGTATTTATTAAAGGTTTTGTTTATTTAGCATTTTTTTTAATTCTTAGAACCTATTTGAAAACTAATGACAAAAACACAAATGTAAAAGTTATGTTTATGTAGATTTGAAACTACACAAATTTAAAATCTTCTAAGAGTAACGGTGGCAGGCTACATACGTTTCTAATAAAACATAATTAAACTCAGCCATTATAATATCGGCGCAATACAATTACATTGGTTAAATTACGAATCACAACAATTTTATTAAATTAGAGATCATAATGTTTTAACAACATAAATTTTATATCTTAAAAACTTGACGAAATACTGCGGTTACAAGTCGATAAAAAATATTCATCGGTAGATATACAGACCATCAAAAGTCATCTTTTACTTCTTACTATAACATATTGATACAATAAAATTAATTATACTTTTCATAACGACACTGTGTGCTTCTTTAACACTTGTCTTCCTCTCGTAGATGTTTATGTGTTAGGAATAAATGTTTTTACTTTCTTTCTTTACTTATCAGAAAAGTACTCAATGATGTGAGGTAAAGATTTCTCGGACCGGCGGGCATGTATGAAAAGATTGAATGATGATTGATTTTTTGATTGAGAAAAAGATTGATGAATGTGGAACAACTAAAAGAAGTGTGTAAGTCAAGAATGAAATGGCGCTCTATACTCTTTGCTTATCCCGTGCGTGAGAGACTTAAAAGCGTGATGAAATGATATCAGAAAAGTATCAACACTATCCATTCCTGCTACAAGAACGACAACCAACGTCGCGCTATAAAATAATAGGAATAGAATAAAAAACAAAGCCAAGGTGAATGTCGGGGCATGGTTATAGAAATAATGAATCGAAAGGGTTCGCATATTAATGTAATAGGGGTGAGACCCTAATCATAGACTGTCTTTTTTTTCTAAAATTAAAAACGGAATGGCTATTAAGTTTCGGCCAGTGTGAGTGGAAACAATTACGTGCTTTGTAGGGCGATTTTACTTTTTTTTATGAAATTATTAAGGTGCATCTACACTGGCTTTTGGACGATGATTCGGGGTGTAATTTGATTACCTATCGACTAGTTACCGAGATACAAACATATTTATTTCATATGCATACTATCACCGAATAACCAGAGGACAATCGAAACGTTTCCAACGATACCACATTTGTCAAATTATGATAAGTAGTTTAGAAGTTGTGAGGGAACAGATGAACATAAATACATATATACATACCAGTCATCACTACCCTCATTTTTCCTTCGCCGTAGTCGGGTAAAATAGCAACGCAATCAACCGAACCCGGAACACAATGGAGTGTACATATAGGTTAGTGATAGGTTTTTTTATGTCAAAAATTATTTCTTATGTCCTTTTATCTTCTAGTACTCGAATTGCAGACGGTTATAAGTTTTTTTTTGTTACGTTCACGAACTTCGGAATATCCTGCATACTTCGACGGGACCTCTGGTCTAGTGGTTAGTATACCTGACTGCTACGCTGGGGTCGCGGGTTCGATTCCCGCCGGAGCAAACATTTATGTGACAAATATGTTTGCCTTGCGTCTGGGTGTATGGTATGTATTATAAGTATGTATTTACAAAATAAAATATATATAAGTATTCTATCAGCTACTGGTTCCCATAGTACAAGCTTTGCTTAGTTTGGGGCCAGATGGCGCTGTGTGATAATGTCCAAACATTATTATTATACTTCTGTAATTAAATTAAAAAAACATCTTAGTGTTTAGAGGGCTTAGCTAGAACAACTTTACACTGTATACTGAATTCAAAAATTATCCTTACTAAGAAGTTTTATTAGAACGGACAAGTCAATTTCGTCACCTGGTGGGATTGCATTAAACAAAATCATAATGGTTGTAAATAAATCAAGTAATAAATACCTACTTCATTTAATTTATTACACTTTGAAATACAACCTGCTTATAGTTAACAGGCGTAGGATATTAGCGCTCTAAATGAGATAATAAAACACTTTTTTTTTATTAATGCAAATTACTAATATGTAAAGGAGTTTCACGTAGAACCGTTGCCATATTTTTACACAGTACTTATTTGCTTTGCTTTTTTAAGAGGTAGGGCGAATTGGGATTTCCCGTGGGGTTTCCCATTAAAATTGAAGCCACCCGGGGACTGTTCCTCCACCTTACAGAAGACCGCAGTCAAATACTTTGATGTAGTGTTGTGTTTCTGCGCTGAGTAAGGTTGCCAGTGCTCCATGAGGATACGATGCGCTAGTAGTAATGCTGCTAGCACAGTGAGTCCTCATTAACTACAGGGTGTATTTTAGTGATACCCCTGGTATTGCTAGCGGCTATAGGCTACGGTGACTGCTTACCATCAGGTGGGCCGTTTGTGTGTCACCTTAGTTGTATAAAAAGCTGTATTAAATAGCTTTTATCAGACGCAATAAAATAATATACTCACACCCAACAAGACACACACACACACACCTACGAAATGAAGTCCAAAGTTCTAAAATAAATGACCTATCCTCTAACGTGTATACTTAATTATTTAAAACTAGCTTTTTCGCCGCGACTTTGCTCGCGTAGCAGTATAATATATAGCCTATGTTGCTCAGTGATAATATAGGTTGTACTTTATTAAATAGAACCAAAAATTCAAATCATTATTATAATATTAGTGTTACGTAAGAGAATATATTTTCAAAATGTACTCGATATTTAAAAATAGTCAAATAATAATCGCTAAAAAACACGTTCCTTAAAATGTTCTAACGTCATCTGTCATTTGTTTAAACATTTGTATGTGGAACTTAGGGACGTCAATTCGATTTGATTGGTCGAATTCCCACGAGATTCCCGGAACGGGGGAAATCATGGAAAATATTTTTTTATTACATTGCACGTGCGGGCGACCATTGTAATAAGACCTTCGTCCTTTGTCAGTCGCAGAAGAGCTTCTTTAGTATGAGGGCTCATAGTAGGCTGGTGGGTGGCGTATATTCGGTAACCAATCGTAAGTCAAAGCCACGATTGATTGGCATGGGGTGATTTGACGAGAGTGCAAAAGTACCCCATACACACAATGGGTGCATGGGGATAATATTTCGCGATATGTGGGTGGGACTTGGGACGTGAATACGTAGGTAGATAAATACTTACTTACCTACTTGGATTATGTGATTTGTAAGATTTTAAAAATACTTTTTTTTTAGGCGAGTTTTTGTGGATTGTTATGAAAAAAAATGTATTTATTTTTACGATTGAAAATGCAAAATCTTTGATGAATTAACTGAACCGATGATGATGAATATAATTTTAATTTAGAAGATTAAGTTAAATTTAAATTACTAAGTAGCCCAGCATGCTAGATTGTAATTATAATAATAATATTAAAAATATAAAATAAAAAAAAACAACATTTATTTTTTATTTTTGGACATTATCACACAGCGCCAACTGGCCCCAAACTAAGCAAAGCTTGTACTATGGGAACCAGTACCTAATACAATACTTATATACTTTTTTTTTGTAAATACATACTCATAATACATACCAAACACCCAGTCGCAAGGCAAACATATTTGTCACATAAATGGTTGCTAGTTGTCTAGTGGTTAGTATAACTGACTGCTACGCTAGATGTCGCGGGTTCGATTCCCGCCGGGGCAAACATTTATGTGACAAACATGTTTGCCTTGCGACTGGGTGTTTGGTATGTATTTTAAGTATGTATTTACAAAAAAAAAGTATATAAGTATTATATCAGCTGCTGGTTCCCATAGTACAAGTTTTGCTTAGTTTGGGGCTAGCTGGCGCTGTGTGATAATGTCCAAGCATTATTATTATTATTAATTCCTTGTAATTTGTTAAAAACGTGAGGTTCCCAGTCATTCAATAAAATTGTAACATTACCTATTAAAGTACCTGAGCAACGGTAGCTCCTATAGCATTCCCATTCACCTATCAATCATAGGCTACAACTTTACTACTTGCACTCGTGCAAGCATCCAATATGAAAACACAACCTTAAAACCACTTCTGTAAAGCTTATAGTAGAATGGGAAAGTTTTTAGACGTCAATGTAAGTTTGCAGTCAAGACCCTCGACAAATCTCTGCGCCTACGCATCTAAAGGCGCGTCCACATGAACCGTTACTAAATAAATAAGCAACCTCTCACTGATTTTCCCCACGGTTTGTCAAAAGATTTATTGACTCCGACACAGTGTTTCATTGCTTAAAACAATTGAAGTTTGAGCAACCAGCGGTGGTGTGGTTTCCTTGAAGGCAGTTGGTAAGCGGTTACCATAGCTAGGGTATCAATAGCGCGTTGCCATTCTTATCGCTCGTCATGTTACTGCCACAGCGGAGATCTGAAAGCCTGTACCGCAGAAACACAACACTACATAAGACTTAGAGAGTAGTGTTGCTACGAGTTCCGTAAAGTAAAGTTCTTCTAATATTCGCATCTTCGCACGGGTAGACATTTATCAAATATTTGTCTACCCGTGCGAAGCCGAGCGGGTAGTTAGTATAATATATAACCTATGTTACTCAGTGATTATGTAGCTTTCTAACGGTGAAAGATTTTTTGAAATCGGTCCAGTAGTTTCGGAGCCTATTCAACACAAACATGCACAAAGAAATACAAATCTTTCCTCTATATAATATGAGTATAGATATAGATAGTCTACAGTCGCGTTACATTTTTTTACAATTGTTATATATTATTATATACAATCCCGTCCCTTTTAACCTTTCTTTAAAGTATGAGTACATACAAAATACAAATTACTACATCTTAAAACTATTCAATAACATTTATAGCGCATAAACATAACTAGTATCTTAATCCCTAGCTCAACTGAACCCAGTTCAAAATTAGTCCTAAACCTCTTATGATAGACATAGCCTATAACTAATGACCCTACCGTTCGCCTTCTAGGCAGCGTTGATCAAACATTTTCAGCTGTCAATTTTAAGCTATGACACCGAATTTGTTAACAAAAGACGGCTAGTAAGACAGTTTAATCGCAATAATTTTAACGTTCTGACACCAATTTATCTCTGCCAACGCGTGACAGCTTATTGATTAGGTATTTGCATTAATATTATAATACAATAATGCAACATTGTTGTTAGGTACCTGTACAGTATAAATCAGTAGGATATTATCTTCTACACACACTCCCTCAAGGGTCCCCGAAGAAGTAGGGACAACACCCACTTCCCACCGAAGATATTTTGGTGCCAACGTGACAGATGGTGAGACCGTCGCCGTCTCTTCGGCACTACCTTGAATTTCTTCTCTGATATGCAGGTTTCCTCACGATGTTGTGATTCAGAGAGTTTAAAAAAAAACTGTGTGGTATCTTTAGGGTTGGTAACGCAAGTGATATCCTAGTGATGCATTTTGCAAGCGTTCATGGAATAGGATACCATCAGGCAAGAATAATGCTTGTTTCTTATAACTTTGGTTACTATAGTAAATTTAAGAAAGCTCAAGCCATGAGTAAACTGGCTTTCTTTACCTCTGCCTACCCCGAAAGGGACTCTTCGTGATTGCACGTAAGTGTACTTTTAATAAAATAAGCTACAGTTGCAAAACAGTTAGTGGATGATAACTTAAGAAAAGAAACGTCATTATCTCCCCGAATATAATTTATATTATTTAACTTTTAATTATGACCCACAGCATGTTATGTAGGTGTGGTACTGTTGCATAACTCAACTATGCCGTTACCTCTGCGATAAAATAAAATTTCAAACACCTTGGGAATGCGGCGCATAAATAATCTCAACTTGACGCTTGGAAAGTTGATGCGTGTGTAAATTTACATATTTACCGCATTCATTTGAATATCTAATGCGTTGCGTTTACATCGAATAAATAGTGATCAATCGAATAAAGGTACGGACATTGTATCGGACCGAGTTCCCGCCGATTCCCACGTTTGGTGTATGTAAATTGTGTGCGAAACATAATGTTCGCGCCCTGCCGAAGGAAATTTTGGCGCCATCTTTTGGAACACTCGTATTTTTATTCAAATTTGAATATTCAAATTCAATTCCACACCCAAGGGGTTAAGCTTAAGATCTCGGTAGCTGAGTGATGCGAATTATTTAAATTTGGATTATTTTAATATATTACCTTTTTTAGTTCTTTACAGATTTGACAGCTGTCGATTTTGAAATTTATTCGGTTGCGATTTCGCCATGAGTGCAATAATAAATCTAATATATAAAATTCGTGTCACAGTTTTCGTTGCCATACTCCTCCGAAACGGCTTGACCGATTTAAATGATTTTTTTTGTGCTTATCCGGTATCTATGAGAATCGGCCAACATCTATTTTTAATCCCCTTAAATGTTAGGGGTAGTCCACCCCTAAATTTTATTTTTTATTTTTTAGACCGATTTCAAAAATTCTTTCACCGTTAGAAAGCTACATCATCACTGAGTAACATAGGCTATATATTATACTAGCTTCCCGCCCCGGCTTGCACGGGTAGACAAAATATTTGATATAAAAGTCTACCCGTGCGAAGCCGGGGCGGGCCGCTAGTATAATATATTGGTTAGTATGTACATTTAATTGATTAATGTGTGGAATTGAATTGTATATAATGTAATCTCGAGTCTCTCTTTAGCTATTTTTAGTAATATCTACCCAGGATATACTATGACGTATTTTCAAGAGGATACTCATTTCAGTGGTTGTCAAATACTTAAGATTAAACTGATAAACTAGTTGAAAGTTTGTTATCTAACAGTTAAAGACAACAAACAGATAAAATTATCTTTCTCAAGTATTTATTGGAGATAGCAACATTATTCTTAAATGAGTTATGTTATATCAGTCACAGTTCTGAGGAACACAAGCATAGATTTTCACTGATAAGCCGATCTTGGTTAATTTTGCAAGGGGATCATATTACAGGTCTACCACTTTTATAAGTAGCATCGACAAAACACATTGTGCCTAACTAATACCATGAACGAAATTTTGTATTACCTACCAAACGGTTTTTTTTTGCGATGGCAAATAAAGTTTGAATCGTTATTAAATTCATTAGAAAAAATATACGTTTAAAATATCGTTATGAAGAATTGGTACTGTATTCGATTTTGAGAATCGAGTAACGTGATTTAACCCCACACTACTTAATGAGCAGTGCCTGGCCAATATCGTAAATTCTATTTTCAAATAACCAATAATTTCAATTTACGAAAGCCGTTTAAATAAATTAGAGACTTTCTAATTTTGAAATTTCTTCGGTGCGTCCGAATCGTAAATCTTACTGGAGGCAAGATACCTAACTGTTATAATTTTAAACCCGATGCTAACTAAATTTTTATTGGTCGACTCTATTTGAACCGAACGGAACCGGTTCAAACTAGTATTATGACTAAAATCTCTACTAAGTATGTATGTACAAATAACATTATTTTAAATAGTGCAAGCCAGTTTATAAAAGTGCTTTGAGATGTTTCGAAACGCAAGAAAGAAGGTATGAAATAAAGGCAAGTTTATCAGTAATTAGTAACTAAAACTAAGTTGTGATAGTGTACCTACAACAAATCTTTCTTCAAATTCTAAATCTGTATTATTTTACCTACATCAATAACATATTAAAATAACTAGATCACAAAGGTAAAGGTAGGTAGGTATAGTGTGGCAAAACCAGAAACGGAACAACATTTTTGTCTACTGGCAATCTGCACAAAATCCAATCAAGACGGTTGATGCTCTATACGAGCTACGGCGGGTTGCCATACGAACGGCACAGTGGTGCCCCTATTATTTTCTATGCTTTGCCAGTCTCTACGTAGGTTACCTAAGTATTTGATAATTAAAATAATAATAACCCGTTAAAATTAATCGTTATAATAAAATAACAATAGTCACATAGTTATTACAATAAAGCATTTACAATATGCAAATTACTTTTATTTAACAATAAAAATCTACCAAAAAAGTCGACAGATGTTATTTAAACAAAAAATCTTTTTTTCGTTATAACTTCCGACAATTTCATTACAATGACATGCATTTTTTAATCTAGGAAAAAAACCTAACCCTTCAACGGCAGTTTTTTTTTAGTGCATTCGGAACATCTAGAAAAAACCCGCGGGGTTCGAATTTAACTCGCGCGTATGCAAATAAGGTAAAATAATTCGAGCACGAAATATGGTATTGAAAACTGCATCGGAGGGTTACATCTGGGGTCAACGAATGCTTTTGGGTTCGTTTTTTTAATTTTAGAATAATTAACGACATTATAGCAGATTATATTTTTAACATAAACGAATTTGGAATTTAGAACGGGTGAGTTTGCTATGCTTGGTACATTTTGCTCATAAAGTTAGCAAGGTCTGTTTTAACAAATTAAATCATTAAATAGTTAATAATTTAATAATCTAATTATGGAATATACAATAGGTTACATTGTCACAATTTTTTATATTATTTTTTCTTCAATTTTGAAACACAATATGTTGGTAATGTAACTTGGTAATGTACGAGGAACAAGCGGATATTTTGTATTTTATTATTTAATTAGAATTATATATTAACTTTATAAGTCTTCTTTTGACAGTATATATTACAGATTTCATTTTAGAATTATAATTAATATTTAATCGGTTTATGAACTACTTTTATTTATTTTATACTACTTAAATATTGTCCAGCAGGTAAAATTTCATTTACCACTGTATCTAAACGACATGTATCCATAGAAGTAAAATCTACCAAAAATAAACAAATACTGCAGTGCGGTAGCGAAGCGTTGGTTGTTTATATTCGATGTAGGTGTGTGCGTGTAATTGCGTATATGTACAATGCAAGGCGTAGTCTTAACCGGCCTCACTTTTTTGTTCGCAAAGTTTCATCCATCTTTTTTATTTGATCTGAGACTATATAATTTAGCAGCGTTAACAACTACAACCAAAATGATTTATGTCTTAATTAATGGGTGTTTTGACATTATTCACTAGGTTTTATGTACAGCATTAATTTTAAAAATATTTTTAAATTTGCATTAAGGCTGACTCACATTAGGTTAAAATTTAATATGATTAAAGAAACCGCTGATTTATTCCAATTGGTACCGTATTCTGACCGGTTTTTAAATGGCTTTCTCATAGTGTTTTCTCTTGGGAAATGTATCTGGGAGATCATAGATAGTGTTGAATTTGAGAATAGCGTATAAGAAGTATAGGTATACACAAATATTTTAAAGCCTTATAAATATAATTAATAATTAATACTATAATAATAATAAAGAAAAAATGTTTTTGGACATTATCACACAGCGCCACCTGGCCCCAAACTATGAAAACTTATATACTTTATTTTTGTAAATACATATGTACTTATAATACATATTACATACCATACACCCAAACGTTGAAACACAAATGTATGTTCACCCCAGCGGGAATCGAACCCGCGACCTCTAGCGAAGCAGTCAGGTATACTAACTAGACAAGCGGTCTCGTGATAATATCATAATTTTTTGCCTAATACTTAAATTAGGGCTTAGTAACTTAAAATTGTTTCAGCAATATATAATTATAATTTAAAATTCGAACTGAGCCGTTATACATTGTGGGTAGTTCCACAAATTTATTAGCGGAATAAAATAAATACGTAATATAAACCAAATCCGAAATTCAAACATTAAATTGAATTATTTTTATCGACCGCGTAGAAAAAAGTAAAAAGTTTCCATAATTGGCTTCACATATTTGGTCAAAGTTACTACTGCATTCCATTAATTTCATCGATTCCAAATTTGAACGGGAAATTTTGAAAAATATTCCAATTCGAAGTTCAAACTTTAGAATGTTATCCACCCTTTGCATATGCGCGCATATGAACAATGGCTGCCCGCATGAGTGACGCTCCCAATCGGAGACGACCACTATACGCTTTTGTTTTAAACACTAAAGAACAAAAGATTAATTGTTTTAGGCGCCCTGCTAGTATGAGAACCCCTTTATGCAAATTATAAGTCATGCGGGCTGACGAACGCGCTCTAAGGAATTATTTTTCACTTATTAGCCGTGGTGGCCTTGTGGTTGAAGCAGCGGTCTGTCATCTGATGGGCCCAGGTTCAAATCCCGGCCTGTACCAATGAGTTTTCTAAGCTTAAGTACAGTGATTAATTACACCATGAGCTTTTAAAAAGAGAGGTAGGGCGATTTGAGATTTCCCGTGGGTTTCCCCATTTAAATTGGAGCCGCCCGACTCGGGACTGTACCTCCACCTTACAGAAGACCGCAGTGGAATAACACTACTTGATCTAGTGTTGTGTTTCTGCGGTAAGTAAGGTTGCCAGTGCTCCACGAGGATACGCTGGGCTAGTAGTAATGCTGCTAGCACAGTGAGTCCTCATCAACAAACATGGTTGGCAACCTGTTAGTGATACCCCTAGTATTACTAGCTATAGGCAACGGTAACCACTTACCATCAAGAGGGCCGTATGCTTCTTAGCCACTTAAAAAAAACTTAAGGCTAGCAGAGCATAAAGCTAATAAAAAGCTACCGGCTTACAACCGGTGGATTGTGAGTTAAATTTTATTAAAAACTATGTGATGTGATCCAATAACGCAACAATATCAATTGCCTTTCATTATGAGACTCCCAAAAGTTATAAACGTTTTATGTTTTATGATAACTTAATGTACACGTTCAGAAACTTATTTTTGATGTTCAGTGCCGGTAGCAGGAACATTGTCGACAACATATTCGAAAACGTAACTCGCGAAATGTCAAAATTGTCATACTAATTTTTAGTTCCACTTTTTACCGCCGCAGCGCTGTTCATTTTCCAATACAAAAATAGTCGAATGCGATACGAAAACGTTGTCGACAATGTTCCTGCTACCGGCACTGGTGTATTTCAGTGCATTATTATTACAATCTGAACCAAATTACGAATTATTTTCGTAAAGTGGAGCGCATTTTGTTCGTAATAAAGTTTTATTTTTAACCCTCTAACAGCTGCGAGGATAACCGTGTTGATATTTACCACTTTTACGACATTTAAATTGCATTAGTTCGCAGAATGAATAAATAAAAGTTTCAAAATTTTATTGAAAGTGTCGCTTAAGTCCACGGTCTATCATTAAATGTCACTTTTACGTTCTTCGGTCGTAAATAAAGTGTGTAAAATTAACTCGTTTCAGTAGAGGCACCTATTTTTAAGTTTTTTTTCAACATGTTGCCTAGCTGCAGATTTTTTTCGACATCTCATCAAGAATCAAATTAAGACTGACTGAAGTTATAAATAAATCTTAAATGCTCATGTGTCTTACCGCAGAAACACAACACTACATCAAGTAGCGTTATTTCACTGCGGTCTTCTGTAAGGTGGAGGTAAAGTCCCCAGTCGGGCGGTTCTAAATTAAATGGAAAAAACCCAAATCTATTTCCCTTGGATTTTGAATTAATAGTGTTTTGTAACTTCTATGGCTAAAGCTGGCCGTGCGAAGCCGGGGCGGGGCGCTAGTTCTGTCTCATCTGATGGTAAGTGAAGATGTGGTCGAAGGTGGAGCTCGCTAGCCCGTTAGTAGCCTATTCACTCTAGTCTTAAGGAGTCCCAGGTTGACATTCAGGGAACACTGACGAGGGGAGATAATTCCAGTCCTTTGCTGTACGCATTATGAAAGATGACGCAAAACGCTTAGTGCTTGGTGGTATGTCCACAACGTAGCGGTGCAAGCTCTCCCCACGCCTAGTAGTCCGATGTCGAAAATGTGATGGAGTGAAGTCGTGAAGTTCCTGTGCACCATCCAAAATGTATCCGATAGAAAACCGAGAGGCAGGCAATTCTGCGTCGGTGCTCGAGACTCTGGAGTTTGGTTTCGACCAGAATTTATCACCGAAAAGCTTTTCGGCACGGCGCTCCACCGAGTCGAGCTGCAAGCTGATAATGCTCGATGTATTTACAATATACCAATGCTTTTATTTCACAAAGGTCACCGGCTGTCGCATTGACAACTTCACGGCCCAGTCCAAAGCCTTGTAAGCGATGTAAAGACAATTCATACTGATTTTTACGACATTTTCTTGTTTCCGATGTAAATATTGAATTTTAGTATGGACACCCCTTTACGGATTTGGTGATTGTAGCGACAGTTATCTTTTTATTCCATTAAGGTGGTAACTACTCTATAGCTTGCAACATCAGTATACTTACTTTTGCTGCCAAGTAGGTTAAAATATTTACAAACAAATGGTTTTTTTTTAATACAATCTTTTGCTCTGTTACTGTAGAAATTATAAATTCATAGCCAACCCTGTTGTTGATGAGGGCTCACTGTGCTAGCAGCATTACTACTAGCGCAGGATATCCTCGAGCTCTGCAGCCTTACTCACCGCAGAAACACAACCCCACATCAAAGTAGTCCTATTTGGGTGCATGAGAAAATATCAATGATACCGTGATACCCTTGGAACTGCAAGCGTTTTTGGCTACGGTGACCGCGTACTAGCGGAATGGAATAAAAATAAGTAAGGATATATGGGCCTAATTACTTAACGGTAGTAAAAATCTTGTCCGTCTGTGCATATTTAATGGTGTAACTAAATTATATTCTGATGCACAGTGACAGGTGTTTGTAAATAGAATATTGGAAATAGACATTACGACCGTTTTATTCGTTTACATGTCGTCAACTTCAAATATTATGTGGAGGTAACATTATAATATATCGTCCTCGTTAATATATAGTGACGTTTCTGCTAACTATAACTGTAGCTTACGTCCAATATAATGCGACTAAGTATCCGTGATTTGAACATGAGTTTTAATATGTGGCGAAGAATATAATTATTATAAAATTACATTATAATTATTCCAACGAGATAAAATTGGAATGCAGATTTAAGATTCGAAATTGGAACTCCACGAATGTGTGAACGGATACTTAATCGCCAAACTCAAAAAGATCTACCACCGGATTCGGAAGGTCGGTTTTGCTTAAAATAATCCGGCAAGAAACTCAGCAATTATACTAACTTAACATGAATACCTATTTCACAAAAGAATATCACTAAAACACTAAAAAATTATATGTCCCTGTAACGGTTGCTTCGGGCCAAGTCCGGAGTCCGGACTCAGGAAGGTAATTTCCAGGTCAAAGCGGTCCGTTTGACAGACGCCCCGGGCACTGTATTACACCATTGCATGTCTTTATTTGGCGCAATGATTCCTGCACAGATGATATATGGGCACAGATTTATCGGCAGAGACTAGGTAAAGGTAAAGCAGACTGCGCATTCAAAATTTTCATACGACTTCTTAGTTCCACTTGTCGCCGGCGCAGCGCTGTTCCTATAAAAAATAGTCGAAAGCGATGCGAATTCGAAAGTTGTTCTTGACACGCGTTTTATTCTGCAGTAAATCATTAAATATGGAACATATCTTGGTCGACCTTTCCTTCTATGATATTAAGTGTTGCAGCATGTTGCAATGGCAATGGCGGATAGCAATGGCTAATCCCTTGGCTTCAAAATAAGGGCTAGTAACATGAGCGATGCGTGTACGCCGCGCACGACCGTTGTGTTCGATCACGGCTCGTAGCGTGAACGTGACGTGATCGTGACGCGGCCGTGACGTGATCTTGTCATTACGCCGTGGATCACTGATTTCGTGTCCTTTGTCTGTGATACGTTTTGATGAAACATAGCCTTAAATATTATAATAAAGATTTAAGATCTGTAATTGACATACAAGAACGAACAGCAATAGCAGTTGCTTACCCAGATTTCGTCCACATAGAAAAACACATAGCTCGGTGGCTTTTCTATGGAGGATATATTCTCAAAATCTGTTCAGTTCCAAAGTGTTTTAGTATCTTAATATTTATAAATTTATATTTAAACAGACTGAGTCACGGGCATAAGCTAGAGCACCATAATTCATTATTGAAACCAAAACAAATAAAATTATATTAAGTAAGCTGATTGGTTTTTAAGAAAATTATGAATTCAGATGTGGATGTAAGATTATATCTTCAAATACCACACTTGCACAATCAAATTTCTAATCGTAAATCTAATTTTATGGTGTTCCTCTAATGCGTGGCAAACGGTACATAATTTAGGGCATCGTAAAACACATACAATATTTTACTTACAAAACTTTAGTTAATCATAAAATAATTTTAATGTAAGTAGCTGGTTAACGAAAATATGTGGGCTTTATTATGATGGTTACGCGACGGTTGCAAAGGTGTTGACGTCATTATAGAAAAAAAAAGTAAGTTCAAGAACTAAAACCCGACTACGGAATAATCACTTTTTTTAAAAAGCCGTGGTGGCCTTGTGGTTTAAGCAACGGCCTGTCATCTGATGGGCCCAGGTTCGAATCCCGGCCTGTACCAATGAGTTTTTCTAAGCTTAAGTACAGTGATTAATCACACCATGAGCTTTTAAAATGAGAGGTAGGGCGATCTGGGATTGCCCGTGGGTTATCCCATTTAAATTGGAGCCGCCCGACTGGGGACTCCGCCTTACAGAAGACCGCAGTGAAATAACACTATTTGATATAGTGTTGTTTCTGCGGTAAGTAAGGTTGCCAGTACTCCACGAGGATACGCTGGGCTAGTAGTATTGCTGCTAGCACAGTGAGTCCTCATCAACAACATGGTTGGCACCCCGTTAGTGATACCCCTGGTATTGCTAGCGGTTATAGGCTACGGTGACTGCTTGCCGTATGCTTGTGTACCACCTTAGTGGTATAAAAAAAAAAATTAAACAAGATACTATTCTCATCTGATATATTTATAATATTCATAGTGTTTTTCAGAGGGTAGCCTACATACATACATACAGGTCAAACCGATAACCCTCTCCTTGTTGCTTCGCCGTAGTCGGGTAAAAACAAGCGTTAAATTGTGGCATTAGTAACCAAAACCCGCAATTTTTAAACAAGGACTCTCTGTCGTAGAAATCGTATTGTAGTCCTTGAGGACTAATTTTGTTAGTGTCGTGTGTTAGAGAATTGACAAGATTCTATTTATTTTGTGGTTGTTGCATTAAAATGCCTAGTGTCATGCATTGTTATGCTTATGGGGACCAAAAATATAAACCATTTCACTCAAAAGCCATATTACATCATTATTATATATAGTATATACTTGTCTATGTGTTAATATTATTTATTTGTGTAATCAATTGTTTTTATATATTATTTTGAGCAATAGGTATTCATGTTAAGTTAGTATTTGAAATGTAAACTTTATGTAATTCTTTTGGTTTTTAAAAGAGTAATTGCTGAGTTTCTTGCCGGATTCTTCTCAGCAAAACCGACCTTCCGAATCCGGTGGTATATTCTGACGATTTGAAAGTGCTTGCCTGTAAAGTCTAGTCAAATAAAGATCTTTTTGAATTGAATTGAATTGAATTGAATTGAATATTGCCATGCCAATGTTCCTATAAATAAGTCACTAAATGAAACTCTTTGTGATGCTGCTACGTCAAAACGATGTCAGAATGGTCACAACCGTCATTCGGAATAAGCCCACGTGATGGTAAGCGGTTACCGTAGCCTATTGACGCTTGCAACACCAGGGAGTATCACTCGCGCGTTGCCGACCCTAACTAAGCACACCATTTTAATCTTAATTTCTACCCACGAATAATCATACTGGACTACCAACTATTATAGACCCAATTAGAGACCTACAGAAGTCATTGACCTCCTAAAACCACTGACTGTAGCACATATAAAACGACACATTATAAAAGGTAATTTATCAGCCCATTGTTGCTCCAATTTTAGGTGATTTTCAAATTGTACGGATAAAAGTTACATTTGGTTTATTGTGTTAGTAATCACTATTTTTATGTGGATATATAAAATGAGCGTGTTAGGATGACGTCACGATGTCTGTGTGATGTTCCGATGAAATTTATATTTAAAACTGAATTTTAGCTGAATCTATTCTTATTCGAATTATCGTTTATGACACTTTTGAAACAAAATCAAAATTGGTTAGGAGCTACGATGCCACAGACAGACACACAGATACCCTATTTGCACCATCAGATGGACCAATAGAATTTTTATTTTTCATCCCACTGAACTGATAACTTGACAGTTTGGTACACTGTAGGAATATTGTCACTCCCCTCGACTTAGGGTGGGCAGTATAGAACGCCATTTGCCTCTTAACTTACCTACCTCTTTTACTATCTCTATATTTATCAGTATCTGCTGGTTCATGTCTTAAAGTGATTTCTGCTTATCCTATCTTGGCGTGTCTATTTTGAACATCTACGATTTTAACATCATGTTGTCAAAATTTGATAGCGTTATTTGCTGACGTGATTAGCAGTTCTACGTTAGCAGTGATCTAACATTTCATAGCAACAAAAGCAGGTTGTTGACCTGTCTAATGTCAACATTTACTGACGGTAGAGGTAATTTTGTCAAATAACGTTACAAAAAGCTATTGTTGAACGCGTTATGATCCGTAGCGGTACGATGTGTTCCGTATCACGGCCATCAGGGCGTAAGTACTTCCTCGATAGGGCTTTATTATGGATAATTGGATAAGATAACACGTGTTGACAGGATAACTGACGTTTGTTATGTACCTACTTGGCTCTCGTAACAACGCTTCCATACCAACAATTCACAGTACATTAAAGATGGACTTAAATAGTCAGCGCTGCTTTATCCCTAGTTCTATAGACTTTCTTTATTAAATAGTTGTTTCTCGTGCGTGACGCTGTGGGTGAAAATAAGTATATTTTTTTATGGTCATAAAGTATCCTATAAAGTACCCTTAACCTATAGTATGACCCTAGGCCGCCTGTATGTAGATTTCACTTGCATTTTCAGTAGGTTTGGTAACTGTAGTACAAACAAACATACGCGGTTACTGTAATAATTAATTCGCACTTATTATTAGATATACTAGAATATTAATGTATGTTTGTTTGTCTTTTTTTATCGACGGATGGACGATGACTTGTACATTTAGTCTATGGGTCTGAGATAAACAAAAGCTTCTTTTTAATTCGGATAATGCACGGCTATTGTGGGATACATACGTATATTAGATTACCAAAATATACAAATCTTACTAAATAAGACCATAGTAAATCCATTGCAAGACAATTCAAATAGCAGACTTCGGTCCCTATTTTTATACTGCTAAGGTGCCACGCAAGCATACGGCCCACCTGATGGTAAGCAGTCACCGTAGCCTATAGCCAGTAGCAATACCAGGGGTATCACTCCCTATTCTTTTTAAAGAATATGTCCGGCTCGTTAAAACAGCCAAAGATGATCGAATAACCACCTGGTGGGGTGGTCCTTGAAGTTGGCAGGTGTGTACAGCACGAGCCACAAACATAATTAGAATTTATTATTTTAGAGAATTTTATTACTAAGGAAGGCGGCGCGCGTTTGTCTGTCAATGTGTGACTTTAATGTCCTTCTCATAAGGTTGGCAACGTCATTTCACATCACAAACTTGCTATATCATACGCTACATGAACAGCACAAAGTCGATATTCGATTACCTCGTATAACACTAAAATACCGCAGCCGGTGACGTAGGCAGCAACGTAATCGGTTTCTTAACACTCGATAATAAACTTAAAGTTTTTAGCCTTAAAGTGTATTTTCGATTTGTTGGCAGTTGACGTCGCCGTACAATATAAGCGAACTTCAAATATGCAATCAAAAGTTCTGTGTGGGCTGTCGTAACATTTATAGACATCCAAATAAGTTATATTATGATGTTAATGATGATACTATATAAAGATAGAGATTCAATAGTGATACATGGCGAATGTAGAGTTTATAACATTCGCTAGGTATCTTAATTTAATTAATGATGCAATAGCATTCGTCAAATTTCGTGCAGCTTTGACCATATAGGCCGTTTGTATTGTGATGTTATATGGGCGGTAAATTTTATGTATTAATCAAGTTTTATACCACACAGGTGGCACCTTAGTGCCAGGTTAGAACCAACATCTACTTCGCGAATCTTATATTAAAATTGACAGTCAGGGGTCTCGAAATTGAAGCTCTATTGTGAAATTCGGTAGTCCGCTAATTTGATTTATTACAGGGAAATGATAATTGTAATGCATAGCAATACATTTTCAAACAGACTCAAAATAAACAGTTATAAAGCGATCATCCCAAATGCTCTTATAACAATAATACTGTCAACATAAGGTTAGCAACACGCTACTTATACCTCTACTTACAAAACATTACTTCTTTGCCACTAACAGACATCAAATTAAGGCCTCCTTTTTTAAGTCTATTTAAAAGGCAATCGACATAACGAGCTCTGTAGTTGATTTTAGGAACAATTAATGGTTACACAATGAATATAATAGCGAGATAAGAGCTGTATAATTAGATAATTACTTACATTACTAACTGGAATCGTGATGAGAGAGGTAAACTTGCTCGTAATGGAACTGAACTGGTGCGTTGTACAGAATAATTCGCGTTACGCTTCGTAGACGCGTTGATAAAGTTATTGTAGGAGAATTGAGTTTTACAGTGTACGTTAATCAACTAGGTTTGCGGTTCATAGCGGCCATATCCGTAATTAAGTCTTCGATTTGGATAACTTTAGTGATGTTCTTCAAAAAGAGAGGTAGGGTGATTTGGGAATTCCGCCCGACTGGGGTCTATACCTCCAGTGAAATAACTACTTGATGTAGTGTTGTGTTTTTGTGGTAAGTAAGTTTGCCAGTGCTCCACGAGGATACGCTGGGCTAGTAATAATGCTGCTAGCACAGTGAGTCCCCATCAACAACTCGTTAGTGATATGGTATTGCTAGCGGCTATAGGCTACGATGACTGCTTACCATTAGGTGGGCCGTATGCTTGTGTGCCACCTTAGTTTTAATAAAGAAAGAGAGTAGTCGTTTGACCCTCAAATCTTAAGCCCATCAACCCAGTTCATGCCAGATCCGCTGTTCGCTCGCAATAGCAATCCAGCCCTATTGCATGATGCAATAAATGTACTGAAGTGATGATTTTATCAATTTACCGCCTATCTAAGGGCACAATCACACCGTGTAAGCACATTATACGATAGATACATAATTATCTCGTCTTGTGTAGTGGGTTGGGTACGAGTCCGGGGAAATTGTAACAAAATGCCGGATGTACCGTGGGCGGTGTACCATTGTCATTCAAAAAGCTGTGAGTGTACGGTGACCACGACTCGTGTAGGACATTTGTAGGGCGTAGCGGTGGCGAGGCACAATAAAAATACTCGGGATCGTTTCGTTGTGCTTATATTCTTTAAATAATTTCACTTTTTTCAATGTTATTATGATGACGGGCCTAACGTCATTCTATCTATTCTGTACATTCTAAATTCTTATTATTTTTCTCGTGGAGTGTTGTCGCCTTATATTTTATACACCAACCAAGGCCAGGCACCAACCTTTCTATGAGCTTAATAATTAGTTATTTTGTTTTATTTATGACTTATGGTATATAATTCTGCCAGTATCGAATGTAGGATAGGAATTTCAAGATTTATTTATCACAAACTGAGCCCGCGCGTTTGTACGCGTGAAATCGGATTCTTTCCACAATTTTATGGTTTTATTTTTTTTGCACGTAGCCCATAAGAACCTTCTCTTCCACCTTACCAAAGTCTTACTCTGCTGTAAGTAAGGTTGTCTGTATGTAAAAATGTATTTCCAACTCTTCTCTTCAAATTCAGATTTGATTACCAGCAGTCTCCTTATTATCCACATATTACAATAACTGATGGCCACTGTACCGCAGTAACAAAACCTATTGTCTTTTAACTCTATATAAACGAAATTATTGTTTACTAACTGCAAATTACCAGATCTATGCACATCCGTTCTGTTTTAATTAACTTTTATTAGCAACAATGTCCTTTTAGTTTTAGATGCCGCCAGTTGCCAGCGATTTGGTTGCGCACAAGATAATGATGTGCCTAGCTTAGAGTTTTGTCCTTTACTTGTTTGATTTGTTCCCGGTTTTATTAATGAAAGGGGCCATTTATATGTGAGCAATATTTCAAACTAACTACTGCACCAAACGGATTACAGTAACAATAATATATTCACGTCATCCCACTAAGGTCCCTGAAGAAGTAGGCAGACAACCACAGCCATTTTCCACGGAAGATAATTTGGTGCCAACATGACAGATGGTGAGTCAGTGGCAGTCACACGGCATACGTCCTTGAATATATTAATCAAAAGGATAAGCGTTCCAAAATCTCTTGATTTATTTTTTTGCGCTTAAATCGCATTTCAATCTGGACAAAAGCAGAGAGCTATCAGATGACCATAGACTCAGCTAATAGCGTCAATGTGAAGTTCCTGTGTTACTCAAAGTTTCCTTCAAGGGGATCTATGCCAGAGACGTCTATGTTTCTCAAACTGATAGCGCAATGATTCCAAAATGAGGTTTGCAGGAACTGACCGAGTAGGAATTGACCGTGACCAATAGAACTTATTAGACATTTCACTTTATAATATTTTATCACTGTCTTAAAGTTATTATAGTCTACGAGAAATCATACCTGCCTTTATTTGACAATCAAATCTATTCGAAGTAAACCCACAGAATATTTAATAAATACGTGAAACCTGTTTTTATTCGGATTGTTGAATTCAATAAATATTTAAGTGTGGTTGCATGCTTGCTTACCGTCTTTCACAAAACACATCAAAGCTAAGACGATTCCGATCACAGATTTCGTCTTGGTCAACACACCCTACCAAAACATACGACTAAACTTAAACTGAACGCCATCCTGTTTTAAACCTTACCATCTACGCAATAGGAGTGATACATACTATGATGGAGGTAAAAGATAAGTTTGTCACATGCCACATATGGGAGGTCATCAAACTCAACAGAGTCGATTTAAAATTCTCTCTGCGTTGGCACTGGCCGAAATGATAGGCGCTCGTAGAGACTACAATGGCCTATAAATACAGAAAAAAAAGTTAATCTATTGAAATCGCTTGTTATTCTAACACTTTGCCTACTTTGTATGCTTGCCTTGCAGCCGAGGTAAGGCGTGGTGACGCGAAAAGTTGGATATGAAATATTTAATTACTCTAAGTGATCTAAGACATTTTGGGGGTCTAGCACTTGTGTCTAGGATGGAATGAGGCTGTGACCAAACTGTTAAATGGTTGTCTGGAATTATTATTGCTCTTTATTTGAATGCGATCCTTAAAAGAGTTGGCAATGAAAGTCGTTTCTGACTTCACCTCCTGATTTGCATTCGGAATAGATTTTTATTTTTTGAAGTATTCCTTATGGTTTTTAGTATTCGATGAACAATGGATTCTCAGATGACATGACAATAGAATCAGTAGTTGTTAGATCATGGTCATAAACTTATATAATCAAAACAGATATAGAAAATTGAACCTTGAATTCTTGCCTGTTCCACCGTGTCACTGTTACCTGTCTCACAAATTCTAGAATTTATGTATCTGCGTAGTCCTTTACTACTGCAAGTATTGGTAATTTTTCATCAAATATCGTGTAGCACGTGGAACTCATTCGTAAGAAAGCGAGTCAAAAGTTCGATATGTCTCAACTCTCTAACCGTTTCGATGCTGCCAAAGAGTCACTTCAATGGATAGGGTCAAAGCTCTAGAAGTGATCTTACGAACTTGTTTTTTTTAATATTAGTTTATACTCGTTTTGATTCGACTTTCAACTTTAAATAATAGGAAAAAATCATATACCTACAGAGAGATATTTAATTGCTCAAACATGAAATAATTATGATGTTAATGTTGTAGTAGGATTTCGTGTAAGCCAAAGATGGATTTATGAAATACGAAATGTGTAGAATAGGAATAATAGGTGAATATCGAGCTGACAAGGGATAGAGAGGAATGGAAGAGAAAATCACGACTGAACACAAATCTCCCCATGAGTTTGAATATCCAGCAGAATTATAACGTGATTGAGTTGATGAAACGGCGATATATTCCAAAGTTACAGAGGTATACGCTAATTATGTCCATGTTATTCTCTACCTCATTTAAATTTTGTTATTGACGTAAGGCAAGATCCGCCAATTACATTCTCTGCAATTTCCACAAAGCCTTTAGAATGAGTTAGCACTTCAAACATGTTATTCATCAGGCACACGTCTCGCACATCCATAACTCCACATGAAAGGAAAGAGAAGTAACTTTACTATGCGCTCACGCACATTCAATGTTATTATGTTGGACGGTAACAAATTTAGCACCATCCGACTTCAGTTAGCAGTAATAAAACATCGCTAGCCAATACCGTTACTGCCTTGAGATTTTATCACATTATAGGGTTAACGGTAGGGCTGTCACTTCATCAGTCTCCTGCCCTTATCTCATATTATTTGGGGTCGGCGCAATATGTATTTCTCTTCCATCTTCTCTATCAGCCGTCATCTCTGTATTCACTTCCTTTCTGGTCATGTCTTTCACACAATCCATCCATCTATTCTTAGGTCTACCTCAACCCCTGTACCCGTCCACATTCATGCATAAAACCTTTCTTACCATTATCTTGTATGCCCATAGCATGAAAACGCTTGCTCCTTAACTTTTAGGGCTGTCACTTCATGGTTAATGTATCAACCTTTAATTATATATGGAGTCCATCCTCATAGAAGTATAGAAGAAGTTAATGGAAACGTGACACATATATCATACATAGATACTGCTCCGTTGCTTTAGCAAGAACAACTTTCATCTACGTATTCGTATCGCTTTCGACTATTGTTGTATGAGAAATAAACAGCGCTGCGCCGGCAAAAATTTGAACTAAAAATTGTTAAACCACTCGCCTGCAGCCGAATCATTTCAGCCACCTATTAATAAATTAGACTGGTGCTCCAAAAAATTATGGTTTCTTCAACGCAATATGTCCGCAAAATATAGTTTAACAGCGAGATCACAATGTTATTTTATGAGTACTAAATTAATGCAATATTGTATATAAAATTAATTGCGAAAAATTATCCTTTACAATGTTTTTCTATACATTACCTCTTAAATTTAGAATATAATATTCAGAGAATTATATTAAATTCTGGGAAAAAACAATCATACAACTGAATATTATTTTTGTAACAGGATAATTAATATACGTTTTACCCCTTAAAATAAACGGACATTTTGTCGCATGGAAAATACGATATTTAAATCAATTCCAAATATACCCTTTCCGCACCATTAATTAATTTTTAGGGTTCCGTACCGAAATCAAAATCAAAAACACATTAATTGAGTATCGCTCTTGACTATTTTTGTATGAAAAATTAACTATGTTTAAATTTTAAAATTAATGAAAACGGAACTTTTAAATAATTAATGAAAAAGGAACTAAATGTTCGTATGTTTTTTTGTTGATTTTCTTTTTACATTTAAACTTATAGAAGTTAAATATGAATTAGAAGTTACTTAGTGCAGGCGAAACTTTGTGATATTACTAGTTATTTTAATCCTATTCCCATCCTCATCTCCCAAACATCACACATTCACAATTACGTTGACTCCATGTTGGGCAACTCGTAGTTCTACAAGTCCAGCTAACAACCAATTCGTATGCTCATTTCGGATAGCTCAGGGTTGTTAAACAAATTGTATGGCACCTCTCACTTGCCCAATGCCCATCAAATTCTTTCTAGAGCTGACATGAATAATAATCCAATAATTGGCTGCTAGCCGTGCTTGCCTGACACATCTGACAGCCCTGACAGGCAAACGTTACTGTCATGTTGAAGACAAAGGTAATTGAAATGTGAAGTTTCATGCCTGTTGTAGTTTGACTCGGATCGCTCGTGCAGTGCTATTCTGTGTACTTGACGTATGAGGGCTGCACGGCAAAGGTTCTGACATTATTTTAGAACAAAAAAAAAACAATTTTAGTAAGCAAAACAGCAAATTATTAGTACATTTTTTTAAACCACTAAGGTGGCACATTAACATAGCATAGCATAGCAAACATAGCAATACCAGGGATATCACTGACGAGTTGCCAACCCTGTTGTTGTTGAGGACTCACTGTGCTACCAGCATTACTACTAGCCCAGCTATTCTAGTGGAGCACGGGCAACCTTACTTACCGCAGAAACACAACACTACATCAAAGTAGTGTTATTTCACTGCGGTCTTCTGTAAGGTGGAGGTTAGTCCCCAGTAGGGCGGCTCCAAAAACCCATGAGAGATCCCAATTCGCCCTACCTCTTTTTAAAGTATTGCTTCTACGTCAGAACTTTGAAACTTTCGTGCAACCGTAATACGGAATTCGGCTTATGGAAAACAGCAACTAAAATATCATGAAACTCCATTGAAGTGAATTGTTGAAAGTACTACGTTGGCACGCTGGGAGCGCAATAGATGCCATAGTGGGTACCTACCTACTCCGTGATTTCCTTACAAGAAGGATGGAACTATATTTTTAACTACTTCACAAAATGTATTTCCGTTATGTAGAGGAAAGGTTATATTTTAAGCGTTCGCTTAGTATCACCTAATCATGTCAATTAATTTTGTTAAAAAAGTATATTCATAGTTCTAATATTTTAAGGAGGTCTCACGTAGGCTGGTTGAGGCCTCCCGTGACCGGCGTGCTGGTACATATCTCGCTCAGAGAATCAGCATTGCTATCCAGCGTGGCAATGCTGCCAGCATTCATGGGACGCTCCCGCATGATTCTGGTTTGGGTCAGATATATAAGATTGAGTTCTGTTTTGTATTAATAAAGTTATTTTTAAGACCTCGTAAGGCTTTGAGAACCAGAGAGCTCGTACATGCCATTACTTTACAAGTGACCAGCGAAACTGAATAACACCATTGTAATTTTTAAATTCCGTTAAAGCGTAGGCTTGTTTACCTTATGAAAGACTTCAATAACGTTACGAGTTCAATTTGAAATGACCCTCAACATGATGCACTGTTGTGCCACTAAAAACAATGTATAACATGTATATGTTATACATTGATATGTATATATGACATGAATATTTTAAACATCATTCCACCCACACCACAAACCTTTCGAACATTGTTTGAAAATTTAAATAAAACACATTCGAAATAAGAAACAAAAAGTACATCATAACTCATAACTTACATATAGAAAGGTCAACAGGGTCACTGCAGACGTGACCTTTGACCCATTATCGCAAGGTCACAGGCGGGAAGTTGAACAAGGTCAACTTGCAGTTTGTACTACTTCTTGCAGTAGGGTGTGCATGATTCGCTACTTTGTGAGCACTTTATAGCTTAAATCTACATAAGTGTGTTTGTGATTTCTAAGTAATAATTTCTAAAGCCCACACGCTTCTATGTTTAAATTAATATTGAAAAGAAGTTCATTATGCTTTTAACTACTGAACTGACTAAATACGCTATAAAATGTATTCATCCCGCCTAGCCTTAGTAAGAAAATTCGACGAAGTTATGGTGTTATTGTATTGTTATGGGTCCTAAACACGTGCACAGATTTTAAATTTTATCAGACGTCATGAAATCGGCAAAAATAACGTGTAAAACAGTACATAAAGGTCAAGCTTGCATTAGCCTTGGTGGCCTTGTGATTGAAGCAACGGCCTGTCAACTGATGGGCCCAGGTTCAACCAATAAGTTTTTTAAGCTTAAATACAGTGATTAATCACCATTAGCTTCATACAAAGAGAGGTAGGGTGAATTGAGATCTTCTGTGGGTTTTCCCATTATAATTGGAGCCGCCCGACTGGGGACTGTACCTCCACCTTACAGAAGACCGCAGTGAAATAACACTACTTTGATATAGTTTTGTGCTTTTGCGGTAAGTAGGGTTGCCAGCATACGCTGCACTAGTAGTAATGCTGCTAGCACAGTGAGTCCTCCTAAACAACAGAGTTGGCAACGCGTTAGTGGTGCCAATGGTATTGCTAGCAGCTATAGGCTACGGTGACTGCTTACCATCCGGTGGGCCGTAAGCTTGTGTGCCACCTTAGTGGTATAAAAAAAGCTATTACAAAAATACTGAAGCTTGGTCACTCTAACTCTGACTCAGCTACGTGACTCACTATTTTTATTCACTCGCAAAAGTCACCAAATTGATTATAATTGTGCATTGATTAATCCCTCGATTGTATTTAAACATTTTGTATTCGATTCATTTTGTAATCGAATGGAGAAACTGCATTTTATAATTAATATTCAGTTTTGTCATGTCCATTAATTGGTATTCGGATCGGGAGTCAGCTTTCTTTGGATTGACACGCATAGCATGGATCAAGGTGATCGATCACACTTTTCTTTTAACAACTCATTTGCTTTTAATGTATGTAGCATTTAATTATTCGTTATCTAATCGATTGTACGGTACTATAAATAAATTTATACTTATAACTTAATTGACATGCTTTGAAGTCTTCTGTATAGCACATTTTATGAAGAGGTATATTTTATCTTTTTTTAAATTATCATGACTTTGCACTACACTGAGTGACTTAAAAAAATAAATGGAAAACTATATCTTCTTCATTTACGAGTAACATAGGTTAAAGAATATCCTATTGTAACGAGAACAAAGTTGCTGTGAAGAGTGTAGTATAAAATAATAAATATATACCTATTTGACGAGACCGCTGGTCTAGTGGTTAGTATACCTGACTGCTACGCTAGAGGTCGCGGGTTCGATTCCCGCCAGGGCAAACATTTATGTGACAAATATGTTTGCCTTGCGTTTGGGTGTTAGGTATGTACTATAAGTATGTATTTACAAAAAAAAAAGTATATAAGTATTATATCAGCTGCTGGTTCCCATAGTACAAGCTTTGCTTAGTTTGGGGCCAGATGGCGTTGTGTGATAATGTCCAAGCATTATTATTTATTATTATTATTCATTCTGAGGTTGGGTATTG
This sequence comes from Falcaria lacertinaria, assembly GCA_951449985.1. NCBI lineage: Eukaryota > Metazoa > Arthropoda > Insecta > Lepidoptera > Drepanidae > Falcaria > Falcaria lacertinaria. The sequence continues at coordinate 8,188,205 of OX602120.1, read as the reverse complement.
TAGCATTTAGTTGATGGATTTAAAATTTAAAACTATTATACATACACGTTAAGTGCCTGAATTATATTACTATAAAACTAGCTGTCCCGACCATGTCCTGACAGACGTAGTCCTATCTTAGCTATGAATTCACATGTCAAATACACCATAGAAAGAAGGACCTTCAGTTTATCCCGAAATGAAATCTCCCGGTTTTTTTTTCTATTATTAAGAACCTCCTGACAATAACAAACACAAAAAGAGAGATTGAGCGAAATCGGTCCAGCCGTTCACGCGTGATGTCGTGAAATAGGGATTATTTTTTATATACATTTATATAGATAATGAAAATTTTCGATTGAAAAACTAAATCCTTTAACGTGGATATCCAAAACGTGTAATCCTCTATCTTAAAGCTTCTTTCACCTCAGTGTTTTCTCATGAATGGAAAGTTTTTCTGAATGGGTGTCCACTGTTGGGTGTACACATATTTGTCTGCAGTACTGTTTGTTGTCATCAAGCGAGTATATATTCGTACGGTTAGCACGAAGACTCGAAATTTTACACCGGCCCGTAGGATGTTTGGCCAATAAAAATATGCTACGAAGGTGGAGCCTTTGCTCAAGAAATGCTTCGACATTTGCTGGTACATATTGTATATTCACAAAGAAAACAACATTCTGGTGTGTAAATTAGCACTCATCGTATGTACTATAAGAGAGGAGCGAAGAGAAGTACTATAATAGTATTTTGAGAGGTAGGGCGATTTGGGATTTCCCGTGGGTTATCCCATTTAAATGGGAGCCACCCGACTAGGGACTGTACCTCCGCCTTACAAAAGACCGCAGTGAAATAACACTACTTGATGTAGTGTTGTGTTTCTGCGGTAAGTAAGGTTGCCAGTGCTCCGCTAGCACAGTGAGTCCTCATCAACAACATGGTTGGCAACCCGTAAGTGGCCTATAGCCGCTAGCAATACCCCGTATTGCTAGCGGCTATAGGCTACGATGACTGCTTAACATCAGGGCCGTATGCTTGTGTGTCACCTTAGTGGTATAAAAAAAAAGTATCTACACCTTACAGAGTATCGCAGTCAGTCTCTACTCCTGATGTAATGCAGTGTTTCTACGGCAACGATTCCAGATCCCCTGATGGGAGAAGATAAAATAGCTTTTACTTCTACTGTGATGACATGGGAGATCATTATAGTCCTGGTATTACAAGCGTCTATAGGCTAAAATAAAAAAAGAATTATAGAAATCGGTCCAGCCGTTCACGCTTGTTGCCGTGACCAAGGGAAATAGGGATTAGTCGTGGCTGATGTAAACATTTGACGATAACTATCGATCAAATGTAATATTCGATTAACTGACGAATTTTAACGATCGTGGGAATTCGTATACGATCCATAATTTAGACATAGCATTGAATTGTGTCAATATTAAAGCAACAAGAACTCTTGTAAGATACTTTTAGTTTCTCAATAACTACAATACGATCAAATAATACGTCTTTAAGACCACACGTGGCTTCTAGGAAAGTTATTACCTTTTAATTTTAACTTGGAGGCTTCGTGCTGTTATAGATATTATATGCACCCTTTCTTGCACACTCTATTACCTTTCTCGCTAACTAAGCACATTCATATTAAAGCTTCCAATCTCTCCCAGTTAGTAGTTCAGTCTCCATCCATCCTTCATCCGAGTTAGACGGCTGCCCTTCTTATAATTAATAATATCTTTTTTTAAAAACCTTTCCTTTGGAGACCCTATAACAAATTGGTGGCAGCGTAAAGGGATTTTAAAAAAGTCCCCGGTCCGTCTCCCTAGTCGCGACCCTAAAGTCAGTGCAAGTGCCGTGCTAGTACTCTATAGTGCATCACAGTTCAGTGCACAGAGTTACGATCAGGCCTACTTGGACGCCTGTGTTCTGGAAAGGCCCACTGCTGCGCACTGCTCGTGCTGTAGCCGGTCTTCTCATCGCGGTCATACCCACTGTCACGCACAAGCCAGTGCTGTGACCGGTAGACCCCAGCCAACACGACGACCCGAGGTTCATCCGCACCTGCCCATTCTCACTAAGCCCCACTGAGACTACGCGACTACAACCTGAACAATGAGTACTTCAATCCTTATCGCTTTCTTTGCATTCAAGTAAGTGATTTTATATTTTGTAATTGGTCATTGCGAATATTTTTGTAATCCATATGTTTCAACACATATTGCTATAACGTTGTTTTTTTGAATACGAATTTCTATATTCTTGGTTTTTTATAATCGTTTTATTATAATAATATTATAATAATTTTAATCAATCTCAAATAATTCTATTGTGTTTTCACTGTGTTTCTATTGTCTTTTTATTGTGTTTTCACTGTGTTTCTATTGTCTTTTTATTGTGTTTTCACTGTGTTTCTATTGTCTTTTTATTGTATTTTCACTGTGTTTCTATTGTGTTTTTATTGTGTTTTTACTGTACATAATATTTTCAAAATGTCTGAGAATAGAGCCCCAAGTCCTAAATTAGATAAACCCGAAATAGCTATCACAGATACAGAAGACGATGCTCAAAGCTATTGTCCACCCCCTTCGGGACCCACTACGAGATCACTCTCGAAACGGAAAGCCGCAACCATCTCTAACAAAATTGATGTGGACCTCTCCACATTATTAAAATTTATTAAACCATACGATGGTTGCAGAGAGACGTTAAACTCATTTTTAGTGAACTGTAATAACGCTTATGAACTAGCGTCAGAGCAACAGAAAGACATTCTTTTCAAATACATCCTTTGTCAATTATCAGGTAAAGCAGAAACCGCCTGCTCTATTAAAGAATTCTCCAATTGGGTTCAGCTAAAAGAATTTCTCAAAACACAATTTAGTGAACAGAAACACTATGCCCACTTGCTCACAGACCTACAAGACTGTAGGCAACAAGTCAATGAACCTGTGAGCCAGTACGCCTTAAAAATTGAAACTTGCCTCTCCCAACTACTCACGGAAACTTCTATTTCACATGGACACAAGAGTAGAGAGATGATAGGTCGTACAGCAGCGATGGAGGAACTAGCCCTCCATCACTTCCAAATGGGCTTAATACCCCGTCTATGTAATATCGTCAGGTGTAAATCACCTAAAACGCTCAATGAAGCAATCAATATCGCCATATCTGAGGAGAAAATCCAACAATTCTTATTCCGGAGTCCGTCTAACTCATCACGAAATGAAAAGCCAAAATCCTTCTCCTCAAATCCGAATCAAAAACAATTCAAACCAAGGCTAAATCCGAATCCTATTCCAATTTGCAGATACTGCAAAACACCGGGTCATACCCTAGAGCAGTGTCGCAAACGAGAATACAATAATAATCGGTTTAAAACCTTTAATCAAAACCCATCAAGGACACCACAACGTGTCAATTTCGTGTCTGATTCCCACGAAGAGGAATACCCAATTAACTTTGAAGAGGGTTATGATACTACTCAACCAAAAAACGATTAAACGTCTCGTCCCGGTGTCGTACGGGACCTCGCGATTTTAAAATCGACACCCTAAATCCAACTTCTAAATCCGTGCAGCTACATAAAGACCGTAGTCTGTCACAAACTTCTAAATCCGTGCAGCCACACAAAAATGTCGGTCTGTCACACCCTACTATATCCGTGCAGCTACGCAAAGATCGTAGTCTGTCACAAACTTCTAAATCCGTGCAGCCACACAAAAATGTCGGTCTGTCACACCCTACTATATCCGTGCAGCTACGCAAAGATCGTAGTCTGTCACAAACTTCTAAATCCGTGCAGCCACACAAAAATGTCGGTCTGTCACACCCTACTATATCCGTGCAGCTACGCAAAGATCATAGTCTGTCACAACCTTCTATATCCGTGCATCCACATAAAGACGGTGGTTTGTCACATCCTTCTATATCCGTGAAACCACATAACGATGCTGGTTCTTCACACCCCACTATACCTGGTTCGACACAGTCCTCTTTATCCGCACAAGAAGTTAAACTTCCGGAACCTTCTAAATCTAATATTTTTGAAATTACAAATAATCCTGCAATAATGCTCTTACCTCATGTGCTTGTCGAATCTTCTATTTCTGATATTCCTTTATCCTTGCTTGTTGACTCAGGATCCTCTGTAAGCCTATTAAAACACTCTTGTATAAGAAAACATCCTAAACTCACACGAGAAACAATTCAATTAAAAGGTATAGACTCGTCAGAAGAAGCTATACAAACTCGAGGTCACTTTCAATTAAAACTACTACTTCCAAAAGCTAGCGTATCGCACAAATTTCATGTGATTGATAAAATCCATTTACCTTATGATGGTATCATAGGTTCCGATATGCTTAATGCCCTTAGTTGTAATATCGATTACAACAATAACTTACTTCATCTCGGTAAAGCTTCCTTAAAATTGTATTTTCATGATCCTGCATACATTATTCCTGCAAGGACTGAAACCATTATCGAATGTTCTGTCCAAAATCCTGAAATAAAAGAAGGATTAATTCTAGATCAAAACCTTTCTAAATCTTTATTAGTTGCAAATTCGTTAGTCTGTGTTAAAGAAAATAATCGAATAAATATATCCGTTATTAATACTTCAGAAGAACCTATAACATTAAAATCTAATCTAAACCTAAAACTTACCTCTATTGATCCTCTAGAATTCCATGAAAATTCTCCTAGTGCTGTAAATCATATACGCGCTACAAGTAATAATTTAACACGAACTCAAGAAGTCTTAAAACAATTACGCATTTCTCACCTTAATAACGAAGAGAAAGAAGCTCTTCTTCAATTATGTTCTGATTACTCAGATATATTCCATCTACCTGATGAAAATTTAACTTATACTAATGCTCTCAAACACGAGATCAAAACGACGACAGACATCCCAATTCATACTAAAACATATCGATTTCCAGAAGTCCATAAGACTGAAGTTCGTAATCAAATTGATAAAATGTTGAAGCAAAATATTATTGAGCCTTCCGATTCCCCCTGGTCTTCACCCATATGGGTAGTTCCTAAAAAGCTTGATGCTTCTAATATCCAAAAATGGAGAGTGGTCATCGACTACAGAAAACTCAATGATGTCACAATCGGTGACACATATCCTATACCTCAGATCGCAGAGATCCTAGATCAACTTGGCAATAGCAAGTATTTCTCAACGCTAGATTTGGCATCCGGATTTCATCAAATCCGGTTAAATGATCCGGATAAAGCCAAAACAGCCTTCAATGTTCCTGAAGGACACTTCCAATTTCTTCGAATGCCTTTTGGGCTTAAAAATGCCCCTTCTACCTTTCAGAGACTAATGAATTCTGCATTATCCGGCCTCCAGGGTATCCGGTGCTTTGTGTACCTTGATGATGTTGTCTGCTATTCCCATGATATCCGGTCTCATATCCTTAATTTAACTTCAATTTTCCAAAGACTTAGAGACTTCAATCTAAAACTACAGCCTGATAAGTGCGAGTTCCTAAGACGTGAAGTCTGTTACCTAGGTCATGTAATCACTGAACAAGGAGTGAAACCTAACCCGGATAAAATCATATCCGTTACTGAATTTCCAGTTCCTAAATCCCCTAAAGATATAAAATCTTTCCTTGGACTAGTTTCATACTATCGCCGTTTTATCCCTGACTTTTCCAAGACTGCTAAAAGTCTTACTAATCTTCTTAAAAAAGATATACCCTTTAAATGGGAAAATCAACAACAAGTTGCATTTGAAACCCTTAAACAAAAATTGACAACTGCTCCACTTCTTATATATCCTGATTTTTCTAAACCCTTTATCCTTACTTGTGACGCCTCGAACTATGCCGTAGGTGCCGTCCTGTCGCAGGGAGCTGTTGGTAAAGATCAACCCGTAGCCTTCGCTTCACGAACTCTTAATAAAAGCGAAACAAATTATAGCACAACCGAAAAGGAGTTGTTAGCCATTATATACGGTTGTAAAACCTTTCGCCCTTATCTCTATGGACATAAGTTCCAAATTGTAACCGATCACAGACCATTAAAATGGCTGTTTAATCATAAAGATCCCGGTAGTAAGCTACAACGTTGGCGATTAAAGCTAGAAGAGTATGATTACGAAATCGTTTACCGTAAAGGCAAATTAAACTCTGCAGCTGACGCTCTTTCTCGATATCCTGTAAATCCTATTTATCCTGAAAATGACGACAATCTTATCTTGAATCCTAATAAGGATACTAACCCTAATATTGAAGCCCCATTAGAATCATCATTACCTGAAATTCCTCAAGATACCCTTGACGAACTAATAACAATTGACTTCAGCCCACTAGATGACAAAGACTTTGATTTTAGCCCTCTGAATCATCCAATTCCAGTAGATCTTCCTATTGTGAGATCTGATCAACTTCCAGAAGAAGTTCTAAATCCTCAGCCTTCGACTAGTTGGCAAAATCCTGAAACCTTACCTTCATCTACTTACCCTAATCCAGGAGATCCACCTTCTAATTCTGAAATCTTACCTGTATCTCCTTATGATGATCCAGTAACTCCTTCAGCACCTGAAAACTTACCTTTATCCGATGACGTAACCTATAAAGAATTTATTAAAGCAAATACTAAATCCTGTAATACTTACATTACAGAACACAACGAAAACCTGCTTAAAGGAGCACAAAAAATAATATTAATACCTACCTCTATAGACATGGATGAGTCCATGCCCTATGTCCAAGAAGTGCTTAATAACTGTCCAAATCCCGAGCGTGACGAATTCTTGAAATTAGAAAGATCCTTATATACATGCTTGCCTCTTACAATCGAAAATAAAACTTACCTTTTATTATTTACAAAAGTACATCACTTCGATGATTGCTCATATCCAGATATTTTTAAATCTTTAAAATACGCACGCGACGAGATAATAATGACTTATCCCGCGGTAAATGAAATTAGCACATCCGATTTTAAAAATCCTTTCGACAGACACTCTTTCGTTAAAATATATAATATGTTCTCTTATCTCTTTGACGGAACTAATATCGTAGTTCATATCTACCACAACAATATAATTTATCCTTCACTTAGTGAAATTCCTAAAATCCTTAAAGAAAATCACGATATCCCAATTGCTGGACACTTAGGCTCCGCCAGAATGTTAAACCGCGTTAAAGAAAGATTCTATTGGAAAAACATGCGTAGCGATATAGAAAATTATATTAAAAATTGTCAATCGTGTCAAACCAATAAAGCACTGCGCAAAATAAATAGAGCGCCGATGGTAATAACATCAACCTCTACAGCTCCATTTGAGAGACTATCCTTAGACATCGTAGGTCCTTTACCCGAGTCTGGCACAGCCAAACTCAAGTACATCCTGACTATGCAAGACGACCTCACAAAATTCTCGATTGCATATCCAATCCGCAGTACCACAGCGGAAGAAACTAGCGATTGTTTATTACACTTTGTATCTCTGTTCGGTATTCCTAAGCAAATACTCACCGATCAAGACACTAACTTCACGGCCGATCTTTTCAAGAAAACATGCGAGTTCTTAAAGGTCAAACAATTGTGGTCCTCCCCTTATCATCCACAGACGCAAGGCGCCTTAGAGAGATCACATTCCACATTAAAAGAATACTTAAAATCATATGTTAATGAACACCAAGATAACTGGCCTAGTTACGTTTACACATCTATGCTAGCATATAATACCGCTGTTCATACAACAACACATTACTCACCATTCGAATTATTATTCGGACATAAGCCGAATATTCCTGACTCAGTCTATAATGACACTTCCAGTACTACTTATCCCGAGTATGTAAAAATGCTACAACATCGCATGAAACATTCGCGAGACAAGGCCCTAGAATACATCAATAAGTCCAAAGTCAATTCTAAAACTTATTATGACTCACATACTCGTCCCGCCGAATACAAAGTTGGCGATTATGTTCTATTAAAGAACCATCTTAGAATGCGCAAAGCCTTATCACCTGTATGGAAAGGTCCATACAAAGTAGTAAAAATACATGGCAATCATACCTTATCTTTACTTATAAACAGACGCCATGTAAAACACCATTACGATCAAGTCAAACACGTAGAAGTACGTGATATACATTCTATATCCTATTTTGTTTAAAGAAAAAACAATTATCCTACTATATCCTTGATAAACATTCTATATCCTATTTTGTTCGAGAAACAAAATAATCGTGTACTATTATCCAAGATATAAATCCTATATCTTATTTTGTTTTAACACAAACATTTTTATATACCCCTTTTATACACTTTTATATTTTATATACATTTTACTAAATCCAACTTTATAACTTTATACAACAAACTTTATACAAGTTCTATACATATAACTAAGGTTATTAAATCCATCCTACTATATCATTAGCAAAGCCTAGTATATGATATTTTTGTTATCTCTCATTCGTCTCTCTTCCTTACAGCGTACTGGCCCAAGCTCAACAAGAGTATGTTCATCCAATCAACTCGAGTTCCGGCATATATTTTGATCCAATCGGAGAACTCAAAATAGATACTGGTCACTTAGACATAGTTACTCCATTCGATATCTCTTATATTGAACCACATGTTCAAAATATTAATTCAGTATTAAATACAATACGTTTCTTATGCCAACAAATCCAAATCGAAACGTCAAGTAATTTAGAATGTCATAATGTTCTAGAACCTCTGACGGTTAGGTATAATGACATTGTTTCCCAGTATTCTTCCATCGCTCACCTTATAAGTAATAATAGATTCAAGCGAGGAGCATGGATAGGTGGCATAGGTACCCTTTCTAAAACTATATTTGGGACTCTAGACGAAGACGATGCCGTCAAATATGATAACGCTATTCTAAGTATCCAAAATAATGAAAAAAGGCTGGGTTCACTAATGAAAGAAAATATTTTAATTACAACTTCTATGTTATCCAAATATAATAATACTTTGCACAAAATCAAATTTAATGAAGCCAACCTTAAAGAAGCTATCGACAAGCTCTCTCTAAACTTAAAAAACCTTTCAGTAATTTCAACTGATTTAAATATTAAAACAAATATTAATTCAATCTTAAACAGCTTAGAAGCTGCAATACTCACCTTATCATTCCAGTTGGAAGACATAACAAATGCCATCATGTTCAGTAGTCAAAACATTCTACATCCGGCTGTATTGCCACCCACTCACTTATATAAAGAGCTTATCGATAACTATAGGTACTTACCTGTAGATCTAAAATTACCTATTAATCTAGAGTTAAGCCAAATTCATTTATTAATGAATGTGTCAACTGTACTTTGTTACAGTATAAACAATAAGATTGTTTTTATATTAAGAATACCTTTAGTGTCTCCCAAGGAATATACTCTATTCCATAATATAGCACTGCCCACTCCGCATAACAATGTAAAACCTAATTCTTTTAGTTTCATCATGCCTAGTTGTAAGTATATCGCAATGACCAAAGATAAGTCGGAATATTGTACTCTTGATTCACTGAAAGAATGTAGAGCGATAAGCCCACGAGAGTACATCTGTGACGTCATGACCGTGTTCCCGACTAGTGCGAATCCCATTTGTGAAAGTGAATTATTGTCAAGTGTAATAAGTGTTATGCCAGGACAATGTGAAACCGATTTTATCCACGGAAATATAGATTTATGGAAATCGCTTTCTAGTAACATTTGGTTATATGTACAATCTCAAAATACTAAGTTATATGTTGAATGTCCAAACCAAAAGGTTCAAGAAATAAATATTATTGGTACGGGAATTATAAATATCCCTAATAATTGTATTGCCTTCTGCAAAAGTACCAAGTTAATTCCTAAATTTTATAACTTAAAAATAAACGTCACTATCAGTCATTCTGATTTCAATATTATAAATGATTCATGCTGTAATCTAGCTAAATTCAACATCATGAGTAATGAACCTCGTTTAAAATTAAAGAATATAGATCTTGAAAACTTCAATCTTGAAACAAAATCAAAATTAGTTTCAATGACCGCCGAAGCGGAAAAAATCATTAATGACATACCTATCATACAATACCAGGCTCATTACTCCATTATTTTAATTTTAATTTCTTTGTTCATTATTGTATTTTGTATTTCTAAATCCTTTTTTATTATTAAATCGCGCAGCCGGTTAATTCATCCCTTTTCCTACTTTCAAAGAACAATTCCCGTTAGTTCACCTGAAGTCTCTATTGATCAGGGTTCAACTCCTGATACAATTCCTCGTGTTAAAGTCAATAATAAACGCCAATCTACTTCGGAAATCCCAAGTCCCAGTATCAGAATCAATGTGTAATTAATTTGTAAATTTTCCCAAACTTCGCAATTTCATCCCCGAAGTTTAGTCTACCCCGGGGAGGTGTTATAGATATTATATGCACCCTTTCTTGCACACTCTATTACCTTTCTCGCTAACTAAGCACATTCATATTAAAGCTTCCAATCTCTCCCAGTTAGTAGTTCAGTCTCCATCCATCCTTCATCCGAGTTAGACGGCTGCCCTTCTTATAATTAATAATATCTTTTTTTAAAAACCTTTCCTTTGGAGACCCTATAACAGTGCGTAGCCCAGGAGCGTAACAATAACGTCGTAGAGCTTGTTACAGTCATACATACCGAGTAATGGGTTCAGGGATACATATATCTGAAACACGCAACGTATTAAAGCCGTGGTGGCCTTGTAGTTGAAGCAACGGCCTGTCATCTGATGGGCCCAGGTTCAAATCCCGGCCTGTACCAATGCGTTTTTCTAAGCTTAAGTACAACAATCACATCATGAGCTAAAAAAGAGAGGTACGGCGAATTGTGATCTCCCGTGGGTTTTCCCATTTATATTGGAGCCGCCGACTGGGGACTGTACCTCCACCTTACAGAAGACCGCAGTGAAATAACACTACTTGATGTAGTGTTGTGTTTCTGCGTTATGTAAGGTTGCCAGTGCTCCAATAGGATACGCTGGGCTGAGTAGTAATGCTGCTAGCACAGTGAGTCCTTATCAACAACATGGTTGGCAACCCGTTAATAATACCTCTGGTATTGCTAGCGGCTATAGGCTACGGTGACTGCTTACCATCAGGTGGGCCGTATGCTTGTTTGCCACTATAGTGGTATAAATAAAAATGTGTTGATTTGCAATGAAATTTTGAAATTAATTTGTTGGACAATCAAATATCCGGTTTTTATGTGTAATATCTTTCTTATCTTATCTATCTTTCGTCTCGTTTTCCCGGGATTTCGTGATAGGTGTCGGAAATGCACTACAGTCAGCCGGGGAACAGCTTTGCCAATTTAGCGACTTATAAGTCTTCTCGACAAAGATAGAGATATAACTTTATTACCTTTGCCTATTACAGCATGGGGTTCTTCAAGGGCGTGAAGAGATCTCCGAAGGGTCGGCAACGCGCGACTGATACCACTGGTGTTGCAAGCGTCCATAGGCTACGATAACCGCTTACCATCAGGTGGGCCGTTTTTTTTTCCGCCTTAGTGGTATAAATAATATTTATTATAGATAATATTAGTACAGTTTTTTTTACTTTTATTCATAGCTCATACAATGACAGCTAAGTAGAGCTTTAAGTACTCTTGAATGAGTCGTCAAGTACCTGACGTTAAACTCCGGAAATCTTGCTTTGGGTTAAGCTCGTTACGAAAGACGTTATATTGACCAAGTAGGTACTTACGGAATCGACTCGGTTGGGTCTTCTATAGAGTGCCCCCGTTGTTATAATTTTTGTAAGCCTAAAGCTGTGGATAACATAGGTACGTCATGTTTAACTTTCATTAAAAAAAACAACAGATTAGGCCCTACTAAGGCACTTATGAAGGTCTAAATTACCACCGGTTCGGAAAATGGATTTTTTCCGAAGAGAGTTTTGCCTGAGAAGAACCGGCAAGAAACTCAGTGCTCTGTCTTTTTTCAAGTAACAATCATGATATAACAATTTGTAACACAATTCACATTAGTAGGAAATTACAAATATCAAAATGAAAGCTACCAAGTTGGTTTTGACACTGTATCCACAAATATCAGAGGTCAACGACCTGCCTATGCCAAGCTATGAACAGTTAAGTTCCGTAGGTAAATCCTGTGTTTGTAATCCAAAATCCTTAACACTAGTGATGCACCATATCATGTACCATAATATCAAGTAGGTTTAGGGTCGGCAACGCGCGAGTGATCCCCTGGTGTTGCAAGCGTCCATAGGCTGCGGTAACCGCTTACCATTAGGCGGGCCGCATGCATGTTTGCCACCTTAGTGGCATAAAAAAAAAAGGGATAAGTGGGTAGGGATTCGTCGTCAGATCAGTATATTTATGGTTTTTTTTATTAGATTTTAAATATCATATCGATTCGAATGCCGTTTACTTTTAGCCTCGGCTTAAATGGTGCCAACCGAGGATAAGTAAGGAAAGAACCGTTGGATATGACTAGTGGATAGCCGCTTTATGCTACTTCCTTAACATAAGATTTACTTGGTTGCAGGAAGACAATGGATCGTTTTTGTAAGTTACGACTGTAACGCCCAAAGAAGTGTCATTAACAATGCTTCAGTGCCGGTAGCAGGAACATTGTCGACAACGTATTCGAAAACGTAACTCGCGAAATGTCAAAATTGTCATACAAATTTTTAGTTCCGCTTTTCACCGCCGCAGCGCTGTTCATTTTTCAATACTAATAAGGCGATACGAAAACGTTGTCGACAATGTTCCTGCTACCGGCACCGATGTATTAAGTTAGACTTAGTTTTGACTATTATTGTGAGTTTCGCGAATTGTACTTAAATTAGATGGATTAAGTATAAAAATGTCCCAAAAAATTATAATATTATTTCTAGCACATCTAGTAAAGGACGACTTGATCATCCCGTCTCCTAGAACATATTAATGTCATGTCAGACAGCGTTTTATTGACACATTGACGGAAATATGACAGTAAAATAAAAAAGTGCTTGTGTGTGTCAGCTCCGATGCAAGACTACAGTTGACTGCTTTATCGACAGCCACATTTCAACTCTGCTTAACCGAATACTGGGTGCTTTGACGACGGCGCAAACGTAACGCTTTTAGATAACCTTTTAAAATTTCCATACAGTGCCGGTAGCAGGAACATTTTGCGACAACGCAATCGAAAACGTAACTCGCGAAATGTCAAAATTGTCATACTAATTTTTAGTTCCGCTTTTCACCGCCGCAGCGCTGTTCATTTTTCAATACAAAAATAGTCGAAGGCGATACGAAAACGTTGACGCAAATTATTCATGCTCGCGCTACTGGCCCTGTATACAAACTCAAAAAACCTCATCATTTGACTTTTGACTCTAAGACGTTACCTAAGCTCTTATATTTATTTATACTAGACCGTTTTACGTGAACTTAAAGACCCCAGCAACAATATCTAACAATTTCCTTGTTATTTCTCCCAAGTACTATGAACAAAACCGCAGGAACAAATAAACTCTGCTATGAGTTTTGCGTTCAAATCTTCACAGCCGACAAACTTAAATTTACGGTTGCCAAGTCACATCAATGTACCTTATATTTAGTGTGACTAGGATGAAAGTCCTTTGATCCACAACCTTGTAGATTACTCGAACGTAAGTATTACAGTGACCGCAAAGTGTTATGTTCCAAGGTAATTTTGAAAGCATTATATCACTGTAAGAAATCTTTGGAATGTTGAATGGTCCTTCGAAGTAACGGATATCCTTTGAAATATACCTAGTATTTATATATGTACCTACTCCAACAATTATGGACAGTTATTTTTAAGTCTCAACGCAAAAGAGGTGTGTTATAAGTTTAATGGGTTTATCTGTGTCATCAAAATTCGTGAACGGATGAACCGATTTAGATTTAGTTTTTATTGCGTCAAAGGTGATTTAAACGTCGGGCGTGTTTTAAATTTAATTTGAGTTAGTTTTACATAACTAGCTTTTACCCGCAACTGCGTCTGCATTTGTTTAAAGACAAAAGAAGCCTATGTCCTTCTCCAGGATAAAATCTATCTCCTTGTCAAATTGTATTACGATCCGTTCAGCCGCTTAATCCTGAAGAGGTGGCAAACAGACAAACAGAGTAATTTACGTATTATAATATTAGTATGGATTGCTTCACGAGCGGAGTCGCGGTAAATAAGCTCGTCTGTACTAATATTATAAAGAGGAAATATTTGTATTTTTGTATTGAATAGGCTCCGAAACTACTGGACCGATTTCCAAAATTCTTTCAACCTTATAAAGCTATATTATCACTGAGTAACATAGGCTGTATATCATACTAGCTACCCGCCCCGGCTTCGCACATAGACAAAATATTTGATAAATGTCTACCCGTGTGAAGCCAGGGCGGGCCGCTAGTTGTTAATAACGATAGTACTGCAGGTCATTTAAAATAGATATAAAGTTATAAAGGAGTGACCTAAACATATATCTTTATCAATTTACCAACGAATGGGTGTGTCCCGCCCGCTACGCTACCTACTCACATTATTATTTTTTTAATTAAAGTCGTTATTACATAATCCCATGGGCCTCCTGACCGGTCAGTGAAGATAATTTACATGTATGCAGCTGTTCCGTTATTTTTACCCGACTGGGGATAAGAAAGGTATGCTTAATTTTTTTTACACCAAGGTGGCACACTAGCGTCTGGCCCACCTGATGGTGAGCAGTCGCCGTAGCCTATAGCCGCTAGCAATACCAGGGGTATCACGCGTTGCCAACCTTTTTGTTGATGAGGACACTGTGCTAGCAGCATTACTACTAGCACAGCGTATCCTCGTGGAGCACTGGCAACCTTAATCACCATAAATCATGTTTGTAATAATAGTAGATTTGCCTTTTTTTTTATTATAGCAACACAATTTCTGTGGGCATTTCAAGCGTCTATTTGTTGACATTATTAAGAAGCAAAAAAAGTCAATAACACGTTTCTAATAGGGTTAGGGGGTTCTCTTTAATTTTATATTTATTTTTATTCGTTATTAATCATTATAGAGGCAACAGAAATACAAATTCTGTGAAAATATAAAGTATCTACCTATTACCGACGGATGGACAACAACGTTTTGGTAGTAGGGTCCCGTTGGTTCTCCTTCGTGTACGAAACCCTAAAAAAATAAAGTGGACGCGATTACTAAAAAAATAACGGGTAGGAAGTGTGCGCGTACTGGGCACATTAGAAAATATAGTTCTAATTTTCATTTTCTTAAGTCAATATATGTTCTGTCACTTTTTCTTTCAATAAAAATATCTTCAAGACACGTTTGATTTCAATTAATGAATACTACAAACACACTACAAATTCACATATTAAACAACAGGAAGGAATGAGAGAAAAACGTATTTTAGGTCTTAGTAACACTACAATATCTATGAAACCAACATTGAAATCATATGAATATAATGTATCATCCTAACCGCAGTATAACAATAAACCACTAACCGAAAAGGATAGGTTGGTTGCAGTGACCCAATAATAGGTCAGAGGTTGGAGTCATCATAATATTCTGTGATAACAAGTAAAAACCAGGACTAACGACCAGATTTACCATACGGACGTTAATAAACCACAATAACAATGGATTACCTACCGACTCTATCTATATATTATTTGCTAGCTTTTGCCAGCGGCTTCGCACGCGTGGTAAAGTGGATAAAACTGTGCCGTTAGCAGGAACATTGTCGACAACGTATTCGAAAACATAACTCGCAAAATGTCAAAATTGTCATACAAATTTTTAGTTCCACTTTTCACCGCCGCAGCGCTGTTCTTTTTTCAATACAAAAATAAAAGAAGGCGATACGAAAACGTTGTCGAAAAAGTTCATGCTACCGGCACTGATTCATGCAAACTTTCATCGCCAATTTTTCCCGTAATGGGTGGAATTTTCAAAAATTCTGAAATATTTATTTTTTATTTTTAACTGAAGGGAAAATACGAATGGCTTGACAGACAGACAGACAGACAGACAACATACTGCCTTCTTAGCTCTTTCTAGAAGCTACTAATAATATCAAAACGACTATAAATGTTAAATGGCTTCTAATAACATTAATAAGGATCACAAAGCGACATGTGTTGAATTTTATTTCGTAACAATTCGAAGTCTATTCTAAGCACATAATTTACTTAGTTAAACCTGAAATATTGTCAAGTCCGAAGCGAAAGGAAAGTTAAAAGATACAATAAAGAAGATTATCATAATGTTTACGAGTTTTGAAAAATCGTAACTTATCCACTATCGCCTGGGACGATAACATTCCCTTCATCTTTTTAATTGGTCACAAATGTGTGTCAGTAGGAATTAATTCACTTACAAACGGCATACACCTGTAACAATGTTATATTCGTGAATAACCATCCGATGGAATAAAAAAATGCAGGTGGGTCGGTCCTTCACTCCACACCTTGTGTTTTTTTAACAAAAAGTACGTTAAAACGACGTTTTTTCGGTTCGATTCTCGAATCTGTAATTTGAATTTCGAACCGTAAAGATGGTTGGCGTAGATGACGTATCTATTAATAGGTTTTGACAAGACGAGTGCTCTTCATCGATGCGCGGGGACTTGTTCTCATTCGTAATCGAAAACGATTTAACTTTAGAATCGATTTTCATGTTACTCGATAGTCGTTGCGTGTATTCTTCTAAGAATTGTGTGCTAATTGAATGTTTTTGTGCGTGCATTGCAATGATATTAACACACAGACCAATAATATAAATATTCTATACAAGACACTGTTAATGTGTTTTTTGTAGCTAGAATGTCTAATGATTTATATAAGACTGATATATTTATAGAAGTGTAGTGTATTTTAAACATATACATAACTAATAACATTAGCGCCCATTGTAAGGTATTCATTTCCATCAAGCATGGGTTTATGCATTTTTCAATGCAACTTATGAAAAAATATCCATACTTAGACTTATAATATTTTAAAGGATTTATTTTTTATTTTTAAGGTATAAACATAAAAATACTAGCCAATTTTAGAAAATCTTTCACACCAACACAATGCTGGCATAATAACGTGAACGCGAGCGAAGTCGCAGTCAAAATGCTAGTTACAAATAAGAACATCAATCTGTCGTCAGCACGCCTATCAAAATTAAACTTTAATACAATCCGAAAACATTACGTGTGATCTGCAAAATTAACACAATAATTTACTCGATTACAAATCGATTGAAAATCGCAAACTGGCCAGCAATAACTCGCATTCATGGCTAGCAATTTATTAACCTGTGACTATTGGCGTGGTCATAAATACGATGACCCGGCGACCCACGGTTATAAAGCGCAGAAGTGACATAGGTAGAGACATTCTTGCTTCTCAACGTTGTTTAGGGAGTGTGGTGAATAATGGTACAATCGGCCGGTCCCGCTGTTGGTGTAACCGGGCTCAGAAGCGGTAAAGAAATAACAAAAAACTTAATTAAAAAAAAATTCTTAATTCCTAAAAAAATATAGGTTAAGAACACTCGGTTTAGTCACCTTTGGAAGAAAATAAATAAATAATAAATAAATATAATTGATTCATCCTTTTAGCAGCTACGATGCCGCAGAAATACAGCTTATGACACGCCTTTTTGCGTTGGGGGTTGAAAAATATTTGATCGCATGGACACAATTTAACCCAATCTTTCGACGTCTCTGATATTAAGGATTTTCCAAAAATCTCTTATGTTGTTTACGTACAAATATCTTGACAAAATCTCCATTTTATGGCAACACAAAGTATTTTCGTATTTTGTCAAGTCATAGAGTAATCATCTCGGTAACGTAGTGCGGTGACACTACTGTCTTCTTGAGTCTATGACTTCAAATCAATTTAAAAAAAAGCGGCTATAGGGTACGGTGACTGCTTACCATCAGGTGGGCCGTAAGGTCGAGTGTCACCTTAGTGGTATAAAAAAAAACACTCTTGCTGAACACGACGATGAAATTTATAGGTTCACTATTTATGTACTTAGGTACTACCTATTTTCATGAAAATTTCTGATTTTGTACGCAACTGTATCCCATAAATTTATAATCAAATACCTACTATTGTGAAATGAGTATTAGTGGAGCCTATAGCTATGTGTATATAAATTAGCACGGTCATAAATAATACACATTCTGTATAGCATATAAGATTGCATCGCGGCTCTGCCTGTGGGAAACAGTATAATGGATTAGCCATTGTTTGAATACCACTATCTCCAATTAAATAAATTATAATAATAATCTCCCTCAAATGTGATTTGTTATGTTAACTGTCTACCTATTTAGTTTAGTAATAGTTAATTTGAGTTTCAAACTGTACTGCCTAAAAAATACACTGCACACTTTTAAAATGTCACTCTCTTAAATAAGTCAAATCCAATGACAGTTGTCACCTGTCAGAAACAGAAACTGTCAAGTTGACTTAAGTCAAAGGGTTGTTTTATTTGCTAATGACATGTAGTCTCAAGAAACTTTAGTATTAAAGGACATCTTCCATGTTTCATAGAGATGGGGTCCAAAGCCGAAAGTGGCGACCAAAACGGTTTTTTATTATCTGTTAAGCTTGTCCGTCTTAGCATTTATTTCTATGGCGTCAAAGTTGGACATTACAGCTCATTTCGTCTGTTTGAAAATGTATGAGAATTCCGATTTTCGAACTCAAATAATATCAACTATAATGGTCCTACAGGATATGTGCCACAGTAAAAAATGTTCAGACGGGAAAGCTCTAACAGGATATACAAAAAAATGCTTTTGTTCATCAAATTCAATTGAATCTTCTTTGCTAATCATTATCATATATGCTGCCCTTATCCCATTTTATTTATGGTCAGAGCATAAAAGCTACCTCTAATACTGCAATGCGTATTTTGTTAATCAATATGTGACATTTAATTAATATTCCAACAGTGAATTATAATTGGCTATTATCCTAAGCGAGGAACCGCAAGAAACAAGTGGCTTGAGAACACACAATTAGCTTTAATCTACCTTGAGATTAATTATATTTAATAGAGAAAGGAATGTAGCTTGGTCATTTCTGACGTTGTTGCAAGTAAAACTTGCCTGTTCTCATCTTATTGTGACGGTGTACCTTTTTACGGTTCTCAGATATGTAATTTTTAAGGATCTTGGAAGCATAACTTTGCAAAGCAGTGCCGATAGCATGAAATATATTTAAAAACATAACTCGCGTAATTTCAAATGTCATACAAATTTTTAGTTCCACTTTTCGCCGCCGCAGCGCTGTTCATTATTCAATCCAAAAATAGTCGAAGGCGATACAAAAAAGTTGCAGCAAATTATTCATGCTCGCACTACAGTAGGTACTTTGATGTAGTGTTGTTTCTGTACCTCCGCCTTACAGAAGACCGCAGTGAATTAACACTACTTGATGTAATGTTGTGTTTCTGCGGTAAGTAAGGTTGCCAGTGCTCCACGAGGATACGCTGGGCTAGTAGTTAATGCTGCTAGCACAGTGAGTCCTCATCAACAACATGGTTGGCAACCCGTTAGTGATACCCCTGGTATTGCTAGCGGGTATAGGCTACGGTGACTGCTTACCATCAGGTGGGCCGTATGCTTGTGTGCCACCTTAGTGGTATAAAAAAAGTTTTGAACAATTTTGGTTCCATAACATTTTTTTTTTTTCACTTCAAACTCAAACCTTATTTTTCATTCACCAATCAAGTTTGTGATGTAACATGTAATATTCAGAAGTACCTTTATGTATGTGAAGGGTTGCGGCGGTCGTGCGACATGTTTTTGCCCACGACCCCGGCTCATGTCGCGCGCGCTTGTTTTTTGTCGAGCGTTTATGACCCGGTCCGGCCGGTGTGAGATGCCCTTAAAAGACACGGCCACTTTTTGTCCTAAATCGCTAATTACGAGTAGAACCATACAAATTCATTGAATGATTTCGTCTTTTTCAGTAAACGGTAATTTATAGTCGTTTCTTATCTATTCTTAATATGAAACTTCGCATTTTTTTATCATTTTCAATATTAACATTTATAAATAAATCAAACGAATTGAATCTCTTTCTTTAGGCTACAGCTGAATGATAGGTCGAAGGTCTCAAAAGTTAAATAGCCTTCAATCATCTAATCAAATTCCACCTCTGAAGCCTCTTCTAACATAACTCCCTCAGAGTTTTGCATTTCACCATTAGATAGAGACAGACTCATGACACCTAAATTCCAATACTTTATTAAGTATTCAAATATGATCCGCTCAGAAGTTTTACGTGAAAAGCTCTAGCCGTCTTCTTCTTCTTCTTCCTAAGTATGGCAATGAATCCCTTCAGGGACTATTTTTGCCAGTGTCGTGTCAGAGAATTTTCAAGTTTCTAAATTTCCCATGTTTGCCGCATTAAAATGCCTAGTGTCATGCATTCTAATGCTTAATGGAGTTTCTGGAGACAATCCACAGCAGTAGCAAATCGTACTACGCCTTTAGGTCAATTGACCAAAATGATAAATCACTTAACCCAAAAGTCGTATTATGGCATTATTTCCAATGTTCCTATAAATCAGTCACTAAATGAAACTTTACTGCACATAACGACACCAAAAACACAATCTAAGAGACACTGGAAAAAATCTCAACCGCTCCGCCTGATTCCCGCCAAAAACCTCTAGCCGTCTATTTACTCTCAAAATCCGTTAAAATATCGGCACCGCGAAGCCTCTGTGACTAAACACGACTCAAGGCCACAGTATAGGGTCACCAAGTAAAACGCCTTTAGAATAGGGGGGCGCTACCGTCGCTCTAGTTCATAGATTGTCTACGCTGACTTCGTTAGTTCCCCATTTCGCCGTCAGCGCCGTTAAATTGGTCCTATGCCATAGCAACAGTGACGTAACCCAGTCATTGGCCGCGGTTTTAGCAAATGGCGCCTAGAGTTGAGATCGACAAATAATAACGTTCCTTAATTAACTACAAACATATGTGCTTAAGTATCTATTTATTTAGTTGAAGTTGATTGGGTTTGCATTAGTGAATAAATTTTGGTGACAGTATTCATAAACAAATCCTTAATTTCACAATTATAAAACGTCTTGATCTTGTTGAAAATTACGTTGAAGTAGAAGAAAGATACATACATATAAATTAAGGTAAAACAGGCGTTAATAACATACTCGCGTGCCATTCACGAGCTGCCGAAAGCAATCGAGAAATCTGTCAAGAGACGTTTAACAATGCATAGCAAGTAACTATTCTGCTTAAATAAGGTTATTTTTCATTATCTGTCCATTTCACGAGATTTCGTGAGTTGCCGAGCGAATACAACTATCAGTTTTAATATCGAATACTTTGACGACATAACAGACATTTCTTATCTTAAGAAATATAAGAAATTGTATAATATCCTCGCTTTTGCAAGCAAACCTGGTTTCCATATAAATTGAAGACGTCTGAGATTAATCTAGCAGTTCATTGCGTTTTCAAGTTTTTACATAGCTTTTTCCGCTAACCGTATTTCCTTAGAAGTGAAATATGGTTGGCAAAACCATGTCTTGGTGTATCATGGACGATTACAGCAGTTGTACAATAAAAATGTTCCAGGATGGTCAGGATGTAAGTGGATGTATTTATGAGTTCTGTAATTGGAAGATATTTATGAACTAGCTGCGTATTTGTTCAACACGTCTTGCTTCTAGTACGACGAATCGGAAATATTGTATTTAATTATGACGATTTAAAAACTCTGACCAGATTTTCTAGTATATATTTAGAACTAGCTTGTACCCTCGGCTTCGCCCACAGTTTTGGAGAAAATAGTAGGTAAGTAAAGTAAGGTAAGTAAGTAAGGTAAGTAGAGCGCTATGACTGAGCCGGTATTTTATGATGAAATCTCATCGCCAAATATAATAATTTTTTAGCTTTTTGTTTACCGATTTACTGCAATTTTAACTATAAGGAACAAGGCTAAAACTTCCTACTATCAATATGCTCGACATATGTTAACGGACTTAACTTGAAAGAAGTTTCTTATTCAGATCGTGATTACATCAAAATATGGAGTAAACAGAACCATAGACACGAATACCAAATGTTACTACCTCCAAAACAAACTAAGTACGTTGAGTATGTATATTTAGAGTCGGCCTCGCATTACAATTTTCGTATTTCTCAGTCATCTTAAGCCAACAGCGATCAAAAACCAAAGTAAACACACATTTTCTACAGGCACTAGATCGAGTAACCAAATGTAAGATACCGCCCTTGAACCGTACCGTGTGCTCGGAAGCTAGCGTGCCAAGCATCGTAATTCGTAAGTTTGTTTTGCTCGTACGCACCGAGTTGCTAGGCAAGGAATAAAAAAGCAGCGGTGGCCGTGTGGTTGGAGTGACCGGCTGCCATTTGAAGTGGACCGGATTGGCGGATTCAAGCCCCGGCGGCCTGTACCAATGAGTTTTTCTATGCTTAAGAAGAGTGATTAAGCACACCTCAGGCTTAAAGATGGGTTTAAAAGTAATAGGATTAAGCATTCAATAATTGCAAAGCTACGGCCGTGTAGTATGATGTGCTGCTTGATGTTGTGGCGACGCAAGTTCAAATACAACGGGTCAGTAGCAGTATTAGTGAGGTTTAAAAAAAAGTGCTGTAAGTAGTCACACCACGAGCTTTACGGCGAAGAAATTCGTGAGGAAACCTGCATACAACTGAGAAGTAATTCAAGAATGTAGTGCCTAGGTAAGAGACGGCGACGGACTCACCATCTGGCACGGTGGCACCAAATTATCTTCGGTGGAAAGTGGATGTTGTAGCACCTCTGCCTACCGTATTTGTTGTAGGTGTGTGTGTGTAATGGTGTATACATATGTACACTGTAAGGCGTAGATTTGTAGTTTTAACCGGCGTCATTTCGTTGTTCGCAAAGTTCCATCATCCAAAGTTCCACTTTTTCCTTTGGCTCTGAGGTAAGTGGAGATTCTTTTCTCATAGAGGAGGGATTGTAACGAAAAAAAAAATTCCAACCGAAGTGACTACCTAAAATCATTCCAAAGCTTGTGCAATCGAACCAGTGTTTCGTAACCAATACTATCTTGTAGAATTTAGATGTTAGGCACATAACGCCCACAGCGTTACAATCTGTGAATAGATTGATAATGACGAATTTAAATTTGTGATTTTATGGTAAGAGTTTTATATCCATTTTCGGATAGGTGTAAGTAATAAATAAATAAATGAATCCGACTGGTTGTATAGTGCCATTGAGTTTTATGGCCCTTAAAAATGTCAGTCTATAAAATGTAAATTCCGTAGTCCCAGTGCTGGAAAGTGCTATCAAAGAGTTTTCATCAAGATCCCATAAAGATTGAGTAACACCGTAAATTGAATACAATCCGAATAACAGTATATTCTGCAAAAACCTCAATCTGTCTATCTAATCCTCATGCACATGAAGATTGCTGAAATAATCACAAATATTTCATTATATTAATTTACATCTCCTTGCTTGTATTTTTATACAACTAGATGACATGGATAGCAAGTCTTTCTTCTGATGGTAAGCGTCACGCCCACAACAGATGCTTCACCCAGGAGCTTTAATCGTAAAGTCCCGCCTGGCTGCAATGCGCTCGTCACCTCGACACCTTAGTTCAAAACAAAAACTTTGCTCAGAAACAGTGCCAGCTAACTTAGTTGAATTCCCTGAGTTATAATGTGGCAAATCTGCGCCTTATTTATAATATTAGGTCCTTACATATGAAATTGGCGTTTTTCGTACTGGCCACTTTAATCACGAATTTCTCCTCTTTGGTAAGGAATTCCAAATTCAAATTTGTACAGCTATAGACTCATGTATTTGTGCTTCGATGATCGTCATTCATTTGTTTTTTTTCTTCTGTTTTTTTCTGTTTGCGTCACTCATTTTACAAAATGGAAAACCTTAAATATCGCATTATTTACGAGTACGAGTTCCGCCGTGGCACTAGTGCTGCGGAAACAACTCGAAGGGTGAATGATGTGTATGGCGGTCGTGTTGCAAAAGAAAACACAGTTCGTTTTTGGTTCCAACGTTTTCGTTCTGGAAATTTCGACCTGCAGAACAAGCCCCGTGGACGGCCTGAGACTCAAGTTGATAATGAAGAGTTGAAGGCTATTGTGGAAGCGGATCCATCGCAAACCACGTCCGAGTTAGCTGCAGGCTGCAATGTTAGTGATAAAACTGTTTTAATTCACTTGAAGCAAATTGGGAAGATTAAAAAGCTTGAAAGGTGGGTACCTCACGAATTGACTGAAACAAACCGGCAAACGCGCGTCGACTGCTGCGTTACATTACTAAACCGGCACAATAATGAAGGTATTTTAAACCGAATCATTACCTGTGATGAAAAATGGGTTCTTTACGATAATCGGAAGCGCTCAGCGCAATGGTTAGATCCTGGCCAGCCAGCCAAATCCTGCCCCAAGCGAAAATTAACCCCAAAAAAGTTACTTGTAAGCGTTTGGTGGACTAGTGCCGGTATTGTTCATTACAGTTTTTTCAAATCTGGCCAGACTATTACGGCTGATGTCTATTGTCAGGAATTGCAAACCATGATGGAAAAGCTAGCGGCTAAACAACCTAGGCTGGTCAATCGCTCCACGCCACTGCTGCTTCACGACAACGCTAGACCACACACTGCGCTACAGACGGCTACTAAATTAGAAGAGCTTCAATTGGAAAGTCTAAGACATCCTCCGTACTCCCCGGACCTTGCTCCAACAGATTACCATTTTTTTCGAAATTTGGATAACTTCTTGCAAGGGAAAAAATTCAACTCCGATGGGGCAGTCCAAATCGCCTTCAAAGATTTTATTGATTCCCGTCCGACTGGTTTTTTTAGTAAAGGGATCAATGAACTACCTATGAGATGGCAAAAGTGCATAGAAAATAATGGTTCATACTTTGATTAATTAAATATATTATATTAAAAAATATTCGACTTTTTGTTCCTCCCATACAAAACGCCAATTTCATATGTAAGGACCTAATATAATTGAATCGGTATTAAAATAGAAATAATAGGTAGGCAGAGGCAAATTGAACATACTATTCAAACATAACAGGAAAAAACAAGACAACTATGATTCTATTCGCATCAGTTGTCAGCCATAAAATGTGTTACCAACCCATCATTTCAGGCGGTAAAATTACAATAAAGTTAAATGGAATTATTAAAAGTTATTATGGTCAGAGTAACGTCATCGTAAAATTGCTAAAGTTACAGGACTGTTAATACAAAACCTGCACAAAGCAAAAGCTTATAACCCGAAGGTCTTCTAACCCGAAGCTCAAGACACCAAATCAAATCAAGCGTAGCCTGATGGTAAGCAGTCTACCATGGATACGACTAGCGCCTTGAAATCTTATTATTGAGCCTCACTGTGATTTTTTCCTTTTTTTTACCACTAAGGAGGCACACAAGCATACGACCCAACTGAAGGTAAGCAGTCACCGTAGCCTATAGCCGCTAGCAATACCGGGGATATCACTAACGAGTTACCAACCAGGTTGTTGATGAGGACTCACTGTGCTAGCAACATTACTAATAGTGCAGTGTATCCTCGTGGAGCACGGGCAACCTTACGGTCTTCTGTAAGGTGGAGGTACAGACCCCAGCTTCAATTTTAATGGGAAAACCCACGGGAGATCCCAATTCGCCCTGCCTCGCTTTAAATGTTTGTGCGATAGAGTGGGTAATATGTATGATAATATACCATATTTAATTAATCCTCATCATTGCTCTGTGGTCCTACGGTTAAAAATATTCGTTTGTGTTATCTGTGGTTGAACATTGTGGTTGAACGGCGCGGAACATTTTGTTTTTGGGTATATTTAAAAAAATTACGCAAAAGCGTTTCGCGGTAACGATTGTTAAGTTATTTGGAAGTATTTTTTGTGGGAGCAATTTTTTATACTTTTTGGCGATATGTACCGTAGCTTTTAGTTGTAGAACGTGATAGTAATCTAGTAATCACGGCAAATTAACTGAGTGTTTAGTGTTAGGTATTATTTATTCTAATGCTAATTGTTACTCGTAACTTCATTCGTTGAATTTGGAGGAAAAGAAATTTATTTTCTTGCAATTTATAAAAATAAGTAATATTCAACCTATAATTTAATTAAAGTTACCCAAGTAAATCGATTTTCTCGGTGTAATAGGTTGCGAAGGACGGTGGGTACTGTCAAGCAAGTCAATTAACAGTTGTATGATTATTTTGACATTTCGAGAGATATTTTTTTTAACCTAGTCGAGTATGACCCTGCTCTCTGTAGATGTTAGATGGAAATCGACATCGGGTAGGATCTAGTGCGAAACGCAATAATGTCCGGGATAAGACGGGCGGAGATTGTCATGAAGATGATGACCCAAGACATTTACAAACTAAAAACATAAGGAATGTTACTCAAAATAAATCGTCCTCGAACTGTCTTTGCCGTTTTCAAGATTGGCTCGGCGGACAGACAGAAACATTAAAACGGTAGAAATTATTATGATGACATTAAAATAAACATATAGGATGGGGACGAGACCGTTATTAGATATTCAGAATTATGGACAGGCAATAAAATTTAATGTTCTGCAAAACTAGTGGAACTGGAAACATGTGTAATTACAATTTATCAAAATAAACACATTATTTTATAAACTAATGTGCAGCGAGAGATAATTTATTGACAGTTTTAAAAAATCTATTTTTTTTTTATTCTGAAATATTTCCGCACTATCCGAAATTTAAAGCCTAACTTCTTGTTTATTTAACATTTAAAGTTTTGGTAAATTTTTGATTGATACAATAATTGCCTCCGTCAAAATGTTTCGTACCCCTGTCCATAAGGGGTTAGTATTTCTACCTGCACGATTTATGCGACCCACACACCTGTGTGATTGGACTGCATTGGTGGAATGTTAAGGAGCTATGCCGAGCTCATAAGTTACGGAGTAAAAAAAAACACTATATTTAGACGACACCTCAAAGGTTACGCGGGCCTTCAAACTGAATGTCGTTTCAAACTTTATAAGCTCTAACGTTTGCCAAAGATATTCTATAACAATGTACGGAGGGAATGGGCTCGCTCTGTGTGGCATGGGCGGTCATCCATCCAACACCTGGCCATAATTCAGGTTGCTTGACTTCGCAGATTGATCGCTATGCGCAATGACAACTCAGCCCACGAGCGCCTCATCAATTTATCATGATAGTGCATAAAATTAATTAACAATTATTGGAGTTTGAATAACTGTCAATTCGAACTCGCGATCAATCAAGTGCGGTGAGATAAAAGTATCGTACACCATATTTAAATTGACAATCGTGTATTGCTTTAATGAATATGAGCGAAAGACTGAGATCATTTCCCAAGAAAGAGTTAGTGATACCGTAGAATGGAGTTCCTTAGAGTTGGCAAGAAAGAGAAAGAGAATAGAAAATAATAGAGCCATGTAGCCATGATCTCAATAAAACGTCGATATTGAGTGTAGACTAAATTCTAAATATCTTGCGATAAAAAATTGAAATATATCACATATGCGTTGATAACTCCGGTTTCTAACGAGGTGAAGACATTTTTTACGCGAGTGAAGTTGTGGGTGTAAGCTAGTATATTATGCTAAAATCAAGTCTTAAATATCCTGAAAATAAAAACAGAGGTACTCGACCTAAGATCACTAATGGCCAAGCAGATCGAGAGACAGATGTTATATCTCTTAATTAAAGACACGATAAGAAAACTGAATTCAGCTCATAAATAGACAGAGTACTCAGCACTGGCTAATGAAACGAAACAAAATCTATAGGTACACGTTGATAAACAGAAGAACTTAGACGTTGCGATAATATTGGTTATATTGTATGAAAATATTAAACTAAACTAATTTGACAGGACTGAAAGTATTGCCTTCCTTATTTAAGCCGCATATGAGCAAGGGATAGTGAGACTTTTGGCCCTGTGAAATGAATTCAATTTCAATTATCTACCTAACCGGGCTTTTAATATTACAGGTCTTATCACCGATAAAATTAATGTAATTGCAAACCAACATACAACTATTAACCTTTTACTTAAGCATCAAGATATAAATAAAATATTTCATTATATTTTGTGACCAGCGTGGGCAGGAGATACCAACGCTATTTCGAATGCACTTGCCCATTTAGATAGAGAAATTTACTGCAGCCATTTAGAGATTCAGACAACCCATGACGACGTGTACTCAAGATAAGAGGTGGTTCGGATGTAGGCCCGATTGCTGATTACTATGTTTTGGTCGCAAATGTCGCAATACACTGAACAGGCACTTAAACTAGAAAATTATGTCTTGTAGCAGTAAACTTTGAAAATAGAACGGCAGGAATAGGTATATTCCGGGCAATAGCATCACATCTGCCTGTATCAGTGGCATTTCTTGCATTGCTATTTCTATCACGTTCTAGGATTGTTTGCTAGAGTTTGAGTGGCAATGTACTGATCCTGAAACACATTAGTAAGTCATTTAATGTGTACTAGCGCTAAATCAAATCCATTACCAACTTAAAGTTGAGAGGAATCTCTTTATAAGTCTCCTTAATACAACACAGAACTTCCTCATAGAGCTTTGGCAAACTCAATCACCGCAAAATATGACTACTTAGTTTGGTATCCTATTAATTTCCTGAGTCTATTTGATATCTGTAATAACCGGGTCTTTTCCACAACTACACCGCTGTTCATATTCTTAGCTGCTTACATAAATTCAATATCTATAACTATAATTTCATTTAAGTTAGCCTCATCAAGTATGATAATAATATAAACGCTACAACTTAAATGACCAAAATAGAAACCTGTTCTATTTTAGTGCAAAGCCCCGCTCCCACTGCATGATGTTAAGATACATGAATAGCTTCTCCTGTCTCCATCACAACATAAAGTATATAATACTGTGGGTGTTTGTCTGTTTACATGGCAAGCATTTTGTGTATATCATTATATTTTGACACTAATGAGGTAGGTGCAAAGGAATCGACGACACGTTCTTTCGAAATGTTTATCCGATGCAGTTGTTATGATTGAAGTCTATTGTAGGAGTGAAAATATTGAAGCGATAACCATCGGATTTTTTAAATCCCACGCCAAATTAAGAAATTGCCAGCAATTCTTAGTTAACTTGCAGCATTCTCCAAGAAGGATGTAAAGTGATTTTTGCAGGATCGGCAACGAGTGATTGATATCAAAATCAATCGTGTTTGCTCACTGAAACGCGAGTCAAATCTGATGACACATTGACACAGATTGTTTGCTAAATTGTATTTTTGACGACGCTTCAAATAGTCACCTGGTCCTTATACTTCGAATGTCTGTTCAGTATTGGCAACACTGTTCCCCTGCTCAGCATTCGTCCTTTTTCACGAAATCACTTCTATGAGAGCGAGAGGAAAGATGTGACACACCAATAAATAACTACACATAGTTCACTCAAATCAATTCTCTAGAATGTAAATGCTTACATGTATTTGAACATGAGACAGGAGTCAGGTTGGAAGAAAGGTGTTCTCATTGAGTTGTCTATCAACCGGCGAAGTGGCGAGCGATCAAGATTTCATTGTCCGGGGATTTAAAGACAAACTACAGGTTCAAATGTTCAATTTATGTGATATTTTGCAACTGTATGCTAATTTCATGTATCTATGTAAATTGTTGTACAACGAGAATAGAGAATAACTTCAGCCATTTGTGGGTTTTATACCAATGTCAAACAAGTATACTGTCCAATTGATGGTAAGCGGTTACGGCAGCCATTAGATGTTTGCATGGGTATCATTCGCACATTGAGACTGCAAAAATCTTTTTGCATCCTTCATGGAGAACACAACGCTGTACCCTTTTGGGAAAACCAAGGTACAGAGCTCATACCACTTAGTGTCTGCGGAAAGAGCCTTTATTAATATAAATAAAATTACTCCCTGAAAGGCTTCCCCTAAATTAGTAAAAGTCCTATCAAAATCGGTTTAGGTGGTTCAGAGATCAGATGGACAGACCAACAGACAGCCAATTTTAAAACGTGAGATATTTAAGGCTGACAATAGTTGAGGAGCGCTCTAGGCGGTTGCAGGTAAAACCGTTTGATTAAAACCTAGCTTACCTACCGCCTAAGGTTCAATTGAAAATACATCAAATTATTGATCACCACCTATTTCATAGCCGTCATTTATCATTAGTAACGTTTATGTATAATGTTAAACAGTAAAGCATACACGAGCTACTGAGATACGTTGCTGTTTAAAATTGTCCGCCATGATCATAAATATAGACTTGACACTTAAGAAATGCCTTACAGCACTATAAGTAGCAACATTGTTGCGGAGTCATGGCATGGGCTTTAGTCGCATCGCAGGGGGCAAGAAATTAATTTGAGCCCTTAATGATGGTACAGCAATCGTGTATGGAAAGTTGAAATATAAAGTATTCGGTTCTACTCGTGACTAAGTATCCTATATGTTAAACAAGGTTACAAACTATAAGTGTGCTAAAGGATATTATCCATTTTGGTCCAAATCTGAAAATCCCGGCTAACACATTTCTTTTGTATATTCTGTTAGAGCTTGCCCGTCTGAACATATTTTACTGTGGCATCAAACCTGTAGGACCATTGTAGTTGATTTTATTTGAGTTTGGAAATCTGTTTTTTTATACATTTTTGTTGTTAATAAGAATTCAAAATAACTAAAACAAATGAAATGTCCTGTAATGTCCAACTTTGGTGCCATAGTAATAAATGCTTAGACGGACAAGCTCTAACAGAATTTACCAATATAACTTTCAGATTTGGACCTATTCTCTATGAAACATTGATGAAGTCTTTTCATAGATATCTGTTGAACCGTTTTTACGTGATTTGGCAAGAAATATTTCACATTTATATTAAGTAGGAGTCCAATAAGAATTATTTTCGTGATCATTTGGTGAATTCCTCAAAATTGGATTGGTCCATTACAGTCTGAATTGTGGATTCCTATAATATTAAAATAAAGAGTAGGTCTCGAATACGGAGACCATGTATGCAGAGATTGATGAAGGCAGAATCAACAGGTGTAGTCAAGAGTGAAATGGCGCTCTTTACTCTCTGCCTACCCCGAGAGGGATTTGCCGAGATGATATGTAAGTATTTTATACAGAAAACAGTAAGTGTGTCATTTAAACAAAGACTTACTTGGACATGGATGAAGTAAAAACTATATATAATAAAATATTGTAGATTCAATTTAAATGTGAACTTTACAATGGACATATTTCATTTCTTTGTTAAGCACGCGAGTATAGTACGCCAAGGTATCTCCAACTTTTTCTCGCAGTAATTAAATTAATTGAACATACTAATTCCGGCATTATTCTCGCTTAAAAAGTGTCATTACAACAAAAAGGGTAGATTTATTATTGCACTTTGTAAGTAAGGCTCTTGTTGTGGCGTGCTTTGGAAATTTATCAGAACGGCGGGACCGACTTGAACGGGACTTTCACTGGCCGATGCTATAAGGCGTATCTTAGGTTCCTTGTTATTCTGCAATAAAAATAAGGTTTTGCGCATAAAAAACCATGAAATTTAACTATACGCGTATGAAGTCGCGAGAGCAGCTAGTTCTAAATACAATTGGGTACAGCGCCATCTTTGTCGATATTGAAGAACTTAATGCGCTATTCATCTATTCTAGGGGAATTTGACGTAGGGACCAAAAGAACAAAGGGGCTTGTTTGTACGAACGAAAAAATAAAAAAACGCGTTATTTTGTTAGATTTCAAGCGTTCAGGTCGACAGTTATTTTTTAAATTTAAATGCACATTTGAAAATAATAATTATCGGTCAAATCTACAATAAAATTAGGATATTATTACGTTATGTCAACTAATTCCACATTTCTTAAGCAGCATTTTACACGTCCATAGGGCAAAGCAGTTCTACAATTATCGCCTGCCGCAAAATAGTTATTTTGATTGGGCCTTTTAGCATAGTTTCACTTGCGACTATAAAAACAGTACTCGTTATGGTATAAATAGGGCCGTACATCTGTCCGTCTGTCATCGTATATTTGAAGTGATTACATCGCATCAAAGTCGGTGGTTTTTGTTAGAGCTCGCATATTTGTAGGTAACTTACGTTCTTGACGTGGTTTGCGCTCTATAAGAAACTAATTCGCGTCCGAGTGTAGTTTATAAAACGGCATTTAATGTTGTTTATCGTTCAATAGGGCTAGAGGCAATAAATTAAAAAAAAAACATTTTTAATTACCATATTTAGCTATTATATGCATTTTATTGAAAACTATTTAAAAACACAAGAAGGGAAAAAAAAAGAAACCTAATATATAAAAAAAAACACTTGTACCAAATTGTCGTAACGCGGGAGGGTGCCAAGAAGGCTGGCAGCATTGCCCCGCTGTATGGCAATCTTGATCCTTTGCGCAAAATAAGTTCTATCTTTCTTGTCACCGTAGGCCTTAATCAATCGTCGTGAGACCTCCTTGTACAGCAGATGAGCTTCTGGATCCATGGCACCAGGGTCTCCACCGCAAAAACAGCAAATATGGTAGCCCCTTCCGAGGCACACATATTTGCGGCGTTTGAGGCTCTCCTGTTGGTTTTATATATAGATATTCATTTCATTTATGTAGCTTGAAGACTGGGTACTATTTGGCCATTTTTAGAGGTCCAACTTTGTAGAATCTTCAGCGACTAAGCCTTTGGAATCTAATCGTGGGAACCGTCAGTGTCGTCTCGTTTCGTGTACACAGCATGTTAGCTCAGTCCACTGTCGGGGGAGTGGGACAACTCGTAGAATATCACCGGGTGATCATTGGTGGGTGATTTTTAGGGTTCCGTACCTTAAAAACAAAAAAAGGAACCCTTATATGATCACTTTGTTTTCCGTCTGTCTGTTTATTTATTTATTTATTTAAAAACTTAATGCACAATTAAAGTACAATGGTGGACTTAATGCTAAAGCATTTTCTACCAGTCTACCACAGCTGGCAGGAGAAACATAGGAGCAGGTGTGCATATCATAAACTGTAATATGAATTGGGTGTGATCATGTCAACAACGAATAAAATACATACAAAATACATATAAAAATTTGTGTTTGTCAAGATTTTTTATCTCGAGAACGCGTGGAGCTATCA
Source organism: Falcaria lacertinaria (assembly GCA_951449985.1). Taxonomy (NCBI): domain Eukaryota; kingdom Metazoa; phylum Arthropoda; class Insecta; order Lepidoptera; family Drepanidae; genus Falcaria; species Falcaria lacertinaria. Next base: position 8,155,024 of record OX602120.1, on the reverse strand, counting down.
AATTGAAATTAAAATGAAATACCCGGGTCTGTGGTCCCTTTTGGCTGTAAAATAATCAAACTTGTAACTCAATATGAACAAAAGATATTACCGTTTATGTCGCAAAATTTTGCATATTTTGAGATTTCACGAGGGAATCAAAACTGTGAACAGCCATACAGCGGTCGACCTAGACGCCCTGTTACCTACTTTAGGTACGTAAGCACCCCGGCCATAAAACCCCCTCTATGCTAAACGAATAATTTGTGTTTCTCAGTTTCAAGTCTATAGCAATACATATCTTATTACATGCATTCTTCAAACCAATTTTATTATTTTGTGGCAGGAAGAGTACGCCATTTCACTCATGAATTACAAAACGTTTGCATTTCTTCTCCAACCTTCTCAGCCATTCCTACGGGTTCAGAACTCTTTACCTTTTCTTCACCGAGTGTTATGTTAATTTGATCAAGTGAGACCCTGATCTTCTTCTTGCAGAAGATTCACATGTTTATTTCTTTGATCTTTTTTGTCAGCTTTTCATCATCCCATTCTTGATTCAATTTGAAGAATATAGTCTAGATATTCTTTTAATTTATTTACTTTTATTTTTAATTCCCTTTAATATCCCTTTAATATTAAGTTAATCGGTCAAACTGTGAAATAGTACAACTGAAAAATATTATAGAAATAAATGGTTGTACCAGTGCGTGGTTGTTTGTCTATTTATTGATGATCATGAAACACTAGTAGAAAAAGGAATTAGATTACTTACTTTAGCAGTGTGTTATAGCAATAAGCCTACACCTTGCACCACATAAACTGTCTGTTTGTCTGTCTCGTTGACGTTCATGTTGACAGAGGTCGCCGGCCCGTCTTCCGGCTCTGGTCGCAAATATGCCTGAACGAAACCAAACTGGACAGACATTCTACCAGAACTTATCTTGTTTATCCTAATATATGTACTGAGGTGGGCTTAACTTTCAAGTATTATGGCTGAATATTATCTTTAGACATGATTTTATTTTGCTGAGCCAAGGGGTATCCTATTTGATGAGATCGTGTCTCACTAACTGTTATGTGTCTCATACACACGTCTATTTGCAAATCTATAATATAAAAATGAATCGCTGAATGTGTTGCTAAGCGCAAATCTCGAAAACAGCTGAACGGAATTCGTTAATTCCTTTTTTAGAATATTCCTTGAAGTACGAGGATGGTTCCTACAGAGAGAAATTTATTAGTTAATAGTTTATAGTTAATTACCTGAAAAAGTCTAAGAACGGGAAGACAAAATATTTTGATAAATGTCTACCCTTGCGAAGCCAGGGCGGGCCGCTAGTTTTTAATAAATCTTCACATCTTTAAAGAGTGTAACGTAGGTCGCAAATACGAACCCAGGGAATGACAAACGGTTACCATCTATACAAGCATGAATATAGCATTCAAATGCCCTAAAATATTCCCAGAACAATTTTGAGAACGCCCTGACATATTCCAATATTCTTAGAGTCTTGATCTAGCCTGATGTGGCTGTTTATCCGATTCCTAAAATATAATTGGTCGTCCAACCTTCGCAACTAGTTTTACAGGGCATATCAATCAATCACACCGCTCCCAATCGGTTTTACATTAAAAAAATAATTTCACCATTATTATTTTTTACAAAATTATTCTATAATATAAAGCATTGGCCATAGAACATTTGAATACAGCGTCGGCTACTAAAGTACAACGAACATTTTCGCTGCGTTTAAGTGACTTTTCAATGTACGCACTTTAGAATGGTTGTGGTGCTAAAATGGCGCTGTTAAATTGTTCCGTTGTTAGACAGCTTAATGGCAATGTGCTTAGTGTGGTTAACACCGCTCTGTGGGCACCAGACTGGCGTTTGAATTTCATGTGAAAACACTCATTATTTAAACATTTTCAGAGTTTTAATTCGATTGGTTCGAGTCCTCTCTGTGTTGTCTCCGGGTTCTTGCATCCAAATACGGAAGCGACTTTAGTTTGACTGTAACTATACTACAGATAATATTCACAATACCATCCTGCTTCCATACAAAATCTGTCAAGATGTCAATCAATTTATGAAGCCTAATAAATGTGGAAAATCAACGGTAGCATGTCACTTAAAAATATAAATCGATGGATACACACACCTATCAAAAGTCACCTATTATTTAAGCCCTACAATAGCAGTCTATTTTGGGAAGAACTTTCACTGTAATTTACGAGCTAAGGTTACCAATCAGAGAACACATCGAGTTACATCTTCAGAACAGCTGAGTGATGCCACTGACGTTTTTAGTACGTTATTAGTGTCAAAATTTCCCAAACATCTGTTGCCAGCCATACCTAATATCAGATTACCATTTTAATACAATACAAAACGTGTGAAATTGGATCTTATAGCTCAGGCTAAACATGCGTTTAATAAATTCTATAATATAGGAACGTATGCAGAACTGATTAAAAATTTAAAATCTATTCCTCCAGTATGGTTAATTTAATTAAATTGTTTTTATTTATACCAACCAGTAGGGTATCTATAGTGTGGGTAACCAGATTGAATATAACTTATGTTAATGTGACGCTATAACTGTTAGACTAATTCAATTTAACGGGCTTAGGTGTTTTGATATTGCTCATTTGGCCACATAGGAAACTTTGAAAAAGTAGTTTACTGTCTGCGACTGAGAGTGCTGCGTAAGAGACATTGTTTTTGGGATACAATAATTAATAACTAGTGTTTTATTTTATGAAAGAACAGTTGCGAATTTAAGGCACAGTTCAAATAAAAAAGGTAGAGGGAACTTTGGAAACAACTTTAGCCGCCGGTTAAAAGTACGCCTTGCAGTGTACAGATACACACACACCTACAACGAATACAAATAAACTAGGCCTTAACCACGCAGTACGCACATGCTTAAAAAATTGGCGGCACATGCGTGTGTGTGCGTGCCTATTGAGCCCTTACGCGATGAAGCTTAGGTTCGTTTTAAAAGTATTTAGGTACCTGTGTATGTACTACACCTATACCAGACTGAAGATGATTTTGACGAGACTGCTGGTCTAGTGGTTAGTACCTGACTGTTACGCTAGAGGTCGAGGGTTCAATCCCCGCGGGGCTAGAATTTATGTGACAAACATGTTTACCCAGCGTCTTGGTGTTGGGTATGTATATACAAAAAAAAGTATATAAGTATTCAACCAGCTGCTGGTTCTGGAAATCCCAAATTGCCCTACCTCTCTTAAAATTTTAAGCAGCCTCCTTAAATATGTATATAATGTGCTTCTTACATTGTATAGGTCGTGTCTAAGCAGCTTACTAGCAGTGGGTTAATTATGCGGCACTAAATCATTGCTGTCTAGTATAATAAGTTACGCGATAAATTTCGCAGGGAATTTCAATGTAAGATAATAAAATATGCCACGTAAATCTTGTCATTAAAATAAGATGGTTTTATTTTCATGTGTCGTTACCTAAGCTGCTATCAATAGTAATTTAGTGTTAAATGAATTGAACCGAGTGACCTGTGCCCGTAGCAGGAACATTGGCCGGCAACGTATTCGAAAACGTAACTAGCGAAATGTCAAAATTGTCATACTAATTTTTAGTTCCACTTTTCACCGCCGCAGCGCTGTGCATTTTCCAATACAAAAATAGTCGAAGGCGATACGAAAACGTTGTCGACAATGTTCCTGCTACCGGCACTGCTCGTATGTCACTAACGTGTTGGCTAATTACTTCACCATCTAATGTCAATTATGAGGAATTTGACTGTAAAGTGTCGATGCGATGGTAAGCGTTACAGGCCAGATAAACATTGCCGTCGAAGACTGTGACGAAACTTCTCTGCGTTCATCTCATAGAGGTATAAGAACTTTAAATTAGTCCTTATGTCCAGTAGTGGTGTCTGAATTTTGTTGAACGCAGACTAAAGAGTGAAATAATCCTACGAACAATCTATACTAATATTTGAAAGAGGAAAGATTTGTATTTTAGTGTGTATGTTTGTATTGAATAGGCTCCGAAACTACTGGACCGATTTCAAAAATTATTTCACCGTTAGAAAGCTACAATATCACTGAGTAACTTAGGCTATATATTATACTAGCTGCCCGCCTCAGCTTCGCTCGGATAGACAAAAGATTTGATAAATGTCTACCCGTGTGAAGCCGGAGCGGGCAGCTAGTAAGAAATAATTCAACAAACAGCCCGTGGTACTCAAGCACTTACCTTACATATATATAATATTATTCTACCCACAGTTATACTTAACAAACTAGACCTGACGACATTTTGTGAAGAGATAAGTGACCACAAGTCCGATGGGATAAAATCTGATAAGCTAAACCTTTTCCTGACGTACCTACTCGACATTTTTGTCGACAAAAGGACACCTTTCAAAAGAAATTCAACGGCTAATGGGAAACGGCCGGATTATATGAGACTTTTGCACCCATATATCTCATAATTCGCATGATTGATGAAACTTGTATCGTCAAAGCGAGATTCGTTGATCCATGGTGCAATGTCACGAACGATATTGCACTTTTAGAAGTGCAATCAGTCACGATCGGAACATATTACACTTCGAAAAATACTTCATAATAATATCCATATACAGGTGAACATGATGGCCGCCCTAATAAGGCATGAAACACATTGGCATGGATGCAATCAGCATGTAAATGCCGATCTTACTCGCGGAGGCAAACGGCGAATATTGATTAGCACATTATGGTAATGAACAACTTAGAACGTTGATCAAGAAAGAGCCGCAGCAGTTTTAATAGGGGCTTACTATTCAAGGGCACACTAGTTAACATCGCCTTAGAACATAATCGTTGTAAAAGTTTCAAAGAACAATTTTATGAGGTACGAAGTCTATCAGAAAAGGTCGATGAACTCTGTGTGAAAGATGACATGCAAGGAAGGAATTGAAAACAGAGACGACGACTGATAGAGCGGAATGAAATAGATAAACATATTGCGCTGAACACAAACGAGGTGAAAATAATACAAGAGGAAGATAATGAGTCTAAAGTTGCGCCAAGAGAACCGCCACTCAATCTAGAAGAGAGCCAAAATAGTATACGTCCTTTGTCAATCAAACTGACGGATTCATGGATTTTTATCATCCAAACTCTTTTTTGGTACGTATCCCGTAATTCACCATCATAGCGTTTAGGTTTCATCTAAGCGCTGGTGAAGATAAAATTTTTCTTAGTAAAGGTTAAAAAAAATAATTAAGATCACTAAACTTGTGGAAAAGACCCGTAACCGTTAGATCCGACTTCTACAATTTTAACTTCTATAAAAAAACACGTTGAATCATTTATTCAAATTTGCTTTCCTGAATACGATATAGAGGTCTGGTTTCTTATCTCCTCATCTTGTTTACCTATTTGCATATGGTCATTATTTCTTTGATTTATTCTCTCTTCTGGTGCGTTAAAGTTTATAGCGATAACTAGTTGGCTATTAAATTAGATTTTTATCATAGTGTCCTACTTACATACATATCATCACACTGAGTCGGTTTAGGGTAGGCAGAGAGTAGAACTTCATTTGATAGCACCTGTTGTAGGTCTGACAGCTTGATTGGATCCAAAATACATTAGTGTTTGCCTTGACTCTGATATTCCGACAGTATTTTATAGTACCTATTGTACAGAGATTTCGTCGTCTCAACCAAAAATACTTCACAATGGTTTGTTTCTCTCACGAACGGAGAAATGACGACTCAATTTTGTTTATCGACGCCACATCTCCATCGCTAGGGCCGGTTGTTCTAAGAAGCGTGCGTCTAAGGTATAGATGTCGGCCTAGACGGCGAGCGCATGCGTATCACACGCATATTAACATACAATGAAAATCGTGAGGGCGCGCGTAACTGGCAGCGAAGCATAGACTAAACTCTGGGTAGATACGTGAAGAACCTAGACAAAAAATGTACTAATTTGAAGGCATGTTAAAATTATTTTGGCCGTCAAAGATGGGAAGCGAGTGTATGACGCACGATGATGAGCGGTCTCCGTAGCCTAGACGCTGGCAATATCAGGGATATCATAACTCGTCTGCGTTTGGCCCTCTACGTCCCATCTTCAAGCACTTCTTCCCATCATGAATTTCATGATCCAAGCAAAATATGATACGTTGAATTGAACAGTTAGTACCTACCTACTTTGCTTATTTGTCTGCAAGGAATATATTTATTGAGAACCCAGTAAACTATTGATCTTCAGCAAGTCACTTTTTCGGTCTCTTCATAGGTACATAATCAACTATCTACAGCATCACCTATATGCTCTATTCATAGTCCTAACTCTATGGCTTCAAAACCGGGATACCACACGCGCCTACCGAGTTTGAATTCAATCGTTGATTGACCAAAATGTGTTAATCGTGATGTGTGTCGCTGATCGCTCGCCTGTTGCCTGTTGCCTGTTGCCAGCAAATTGCTCATTCGCACTCGATTTGTAACGAATAATAAATGAATCTATCTAAGGCCTGGTTCAGCTTTCTTCGAACATAGAAGCACAATTCGAAAAATTCACACGGGTCGAGGTAGACCTAAGAAAATATGAAAAGATAGAAAAGGTGTGAAAGATGACATGGCCAGAATGGAAGTGAATACAGAGATGACGGCTGATAGAGAAGGATGGAAGAGAAATACATATTTAATGCACTCTGAAAGCGTCGGTTCTGGTAGACAATTAAACATCTTCGGCAGACGTTGTCAGACCTTCAAATGCGTAAAAGTACCAGCTTAAGCAGATAAAAGCTCTGGAGCTAGCCCTGGGAGAATCTAGATGCAAAGTATTGTGATTGGTTTCAACTAAACGATCGGGGCTGATGTTTGAGAACCTTCTAGTTTAACAACAATACGGTAAAACCCCTCACTTTCCCGACCACACAATCATTCCTACGCTAAAAGCCCAAGTGGCCAAGACTTCTAGTTAACTTAGCGTTCTGGCCACCACCGCGTATGAATGTGCCATTAAGAGCGACAGGCACCAAACCGCAAATATACAGAGCTTCTCACCGCCGATCCTATGCGTTTACACCGCTATTAATAATTTAGTACACAACTTTACAACTCGTTGTAAACTACTGGACTGGAGATGATCAGTAGACATACGGAATGGTTTCACATCGAGCCTCCAGGCACAGTTTGGTGCGTGAACCAATAACATTGAATAGGTACTAGACACATTTTATATGGCGAAATACCGAATAGCTGCAGTAGCAGATTTCCCATCAAGCATTATTTAAAAGAGAGGTATGGCGAATTGGGTTCTCCCGTAGGTTTCCCATTAAAATTGGAGCCGCCCTACTGGGGACTGTACCTCCACCTTACAGAAGACCGCAGTCAAATAACACTGCTTTGATGTAGTGTTGTGATTCTGCGGTGAGTAAGGTTGCCAGTGCTCCACGAGGATATGCTGCGCTAGTAGTGATGCTGCTAGTGCACAGTGACCCCTCATCAACAACAGAGTTGGCAACTCGTTAGTGATATCCGTGGTATTGCTAGCGGCTATAGCTTACGGTGACTGCTTACCATCAGTTTGGCCGTATGCTTGTGTACCACCTTAGTGGTATAAAAAAATGTGTTCATTAAGTCATCACACACATATCATCACGTCAAGTCTCATTCGGATTAGGTGGTGAGTAAAGAGCGCCATTTCAATGTTGACTTGCACAGTGCGTACCTGCTTTGCGTCGCCTAAATTAATCTAAGTAATGTACCTAAGTAATGTAAACACGGTATTTAGGTTTTTTATTGGGCGTGATGCTTGTCATCAGGAGCCGTAACAAGTCGTGTTCATTTCGTCACTAATACGGTACTTATTGGTTGAACCCATTGGCGCAGTACCTAAAGTATTTACATGGCTACGTCTGCCTGTTATTACCTCAAATGGAAAACAAGTCTACACCAATGTAAATACAGGGCCGTTAATGGCATTACTTTTTAATTAACAAGGCTACATTGTAAGCTTAACGGACATTTCATCCGAATACAGGACGCCCATCTAATGCAGTTCTACGAAGAGCTGCAATTAAAACTGACCTGCCGATGTAATGAGAACAACGTGTCAGAATTCTAGGAAACTTGTGTGGAACACAACTTACATTACTTTTAGAGAGGCACATTGCTAACAAGCCTACAAAATTATCAGGGTTGGCGGTCAGAAAACAACTACGCATACTGAAATATTAGGTCCTTACATATGAAATTTGCGTTTTTCGTACTGGCCACTTTAATCACGAATTTCTCCTCTTTGGTAAGGAATTCCAAATTCAAATTTGTACAGCTATAGACTCATGTATTTGTGCTTCGATGATCGTCATTCATTTGTTTTTTTTCTTCTGTTTTTTTCTGTTTGCGTCACTCATTTTACAAAATGGAAAACCTTAAATATCGCATTATTTACGAGTACGAGTTCCGCCGTGGCACTAGTGCTGCGGAAACAACTCGAAGGGTGAATGATGTGTATGGCGGTCGTGTTGCAAAAGAAAACACAGTTCGTTTTTGGTTCCAACGTTTTCGTTCTGGAAATTTCGACCTGCAGAACAAGCCCCGTGGACGGCCCGAGACTCAAGTTGATAATGAAGAGTTGAAGGCTATTGTGGAAGCGGATCCATCGCAAACCACGTCCGAGTTAGCTGCAGGCTGCAATGTTAGTGATAAAACTGTTTTAATTCACTTGAAGCAAATTGGGAAGATTAAAAAGCTTGAAAGGTGGGTACCTCACGAATTGACTGAAACAAACCGGCAAACGCGCGTCGACTGCTGCGTTACATTACTAAACCGGCACAATAATGAAGGTATTTTAAACCGAATCATTACCTGTGATGAAAAATGGGTTCTTTACGATAATCGGAAGCGCTCAGCGCAATGGTTAGATCCTGGCCAGCCAGCCAAATCCTGCCCCAAGCGAAAATTAACCCCAAAAAAGTTACTTGTAAGCGTTTGGTGGACTAGTGCCGGTATTGTTCATTACAGTTTTTTCAAATCTGGCCAGACTATTACGGCTGATGTCTATTGTCAGGAATTGCAAACCATGATGGAAAAGCTAGCGGCTAAACAACCTAGGCTGGTCAATTGCTCCACGCCACTGCTGCTTCACGACAACGCTAGACCACACACTGCGCTACAGACGGCTACTAAATTAGAAGAGCTTCAATTGGAAAGTCTAAGACATCCTCCGTACTCCCCGGACCTTGCTCCAACAGATTACCATTTTTTTCGAAATTTGGATAACTTCTTGCAAGGGAAAAAATTCAACTCCGATGGGGCAGTCCAAATCGCCTTCAAAGATTTTATTGATTCCCGTCCGACTGGTTTTTTTAGTAAAGGGATCAATGAACTACCTATGAGATGGCAAAAGTGCATAGAAAATAATGGTTCATACTTTGATTAATTAAATATATTATATTAAAAAATATTCGACTTTTTGTTCCTCCCATACAAAACGCCAATTTCATATGTAAGGACCTAATATTTAGACAAACTCTCTTTTTTTGAATCGATCGTAATGCCTGCGGCATCAGGTATCTTTCTTTACCGTCGCCTACTTTTATTTTAATCCCTAGTTTATCAAAATAAAAGGATTTATCAACTCACAATTTTGACCCGTCTATCTCAGAAAGACTGTATTTTTTTCGAGTGCAGGTATATCTGTCAATTTCTTTGTTTCTGTAGGATAAATGGCTTGATGAAATTAAGATTCATTGAGGCACTTATAGGCGGTTTTTCTACACATCTGTTGGACTTTCTTTTTCGTGTAAAATTGCATAAAGCGTTTAAACACACGGCTATTTTTAACACTACTTGAGTTAGCCGCGATTTTACATCATAATTTAACGCCCGTATGTTCCAAATATATTTTTACTCGTCCAATAGAGCGATACCTCCATCGACTTCTATTTTACTCCGTGGGAAAGGCCAAGATACACTGGCGGCTATGATAATAAATATATTTATTGTTGGAAAAGTGCTATACCGCGTTGGCCACCAGTTTGTGGTCTACCTACTGATGCGATTTTCTCATTTTATTATCCCGTCAAAGCTGTAGGTTTCCTGCAATAACTGTTTTGAGAACGAACGAACAGTACACCTTTTTAACAGGTCGTTAATTTAACAGCTCAGCCTAAGGCGTGGCCTGCGTTTACTGTAATATACTGACCAAGTACCACATTTTTAATTATTGTCATCAGAATAAAGTCCAAACCAAACCTCGGTAATTACAATTTAACAGGTAACCACTATGGTATTATTTTTTCATCGTTTTTTTTTATTTTAAAATAAACACACATATTTATATGTTGATCTTACGACAAGCTGACATTATATTGCAGAGAGAAAAAACAAATGACAATCGACATTATTCTTAATATTTGAAATATTGTTAGTGGTCAGATATAATGAGGTTTCACGAAAGAGGCGAATACAATTTTTGTAGCGCCATACTATATCCACCAATACGCCATCTAATTATACCTACATTTAACACATCATTTTCCTAAGCAAGTTCGTCTAATAATTAACATTTCTATATAAGATATGTCTCATAATCGGGATATGATAAATGATTTAATACTAGCCGTAAAACCTGGGTTAAAACACATTGACTGTTTGATGACATGAAGAATTTATAGTCACTTTCGACCATTCTAGATCGGTCTGGATCGGTCCGGCATTAAACAACATTGTAGAAAGTTTGAATGCATTCTGGACGATGACTGACAATCCTACATCATGTAAAAAATGTGATAATTTTCGATCTTTCTAGATCGTTCAATGGAATTTTTAGGGTTTAGATTTTATTAAAATCATGTTATTCTACTGCATATTAAACAAAAGTAATAGCTATCTGCGTTCCTCCATAAGAAATTAATCTGTGGAATTGTAGTAAAAGGATGACTGACGTTTTTGCTTCACGTATTAAGATTATGATTACCTTTCATAAGTCTGTATGGCCAGTCTGTATGATCAATACACGGACAGACATTGCATAATTAAACAATAACAATAATGGAACCAAAACCATGCTGTCATTTTCATCCATTAGGCCTTTATCCAAAGTCACGAAAGAGTCGAAAACATGTATGCTATTCTACAAATTAGAAAACAAAATTAACTTATAACTAACTTATCTTAAGTCAACTCAAGCATCTCTATTTTCAAACGGTCAGGGTTGAAAGTGCTTCAAATAGGCGACAGACAATTTTGGTAGGGCTATGCTTGTATTAGAGTAATTGCAGAGCTTCCACCGTGTTAGTTATTAAAAATACATCAGGATGTGTCATTTTAATTAGCTTAGAAGTATTGTACTCACGAGTGTTTTGCTGTTTTTTTATTTTCGAATCGGAGTGCACTTTTTCTTAGTTATTCTTAGCCGTGTGATGCGGAGGGTACATTTCAGTCTGTAGGTATCTATAAAAAATAAATAATATTGAAGTGTCTGTTTGTAATGCCAAAATATTTACTAAATGCCCATGAAAGTAAAAACGATACTAATAATAAGTAAACAATTTCAAAGTTTTTCGTCTGTCTGTTTGTTCCGGCTACGTTCGGAACGGCTGAGCAGAGATTTTGACAGAACTTTCACTGACAGATAGCTGCTGTTGTTGTATAGAGTATTATACGCTAATTTTAAATTAGAAGAAGAGTAAGGTTATCTGAATCTCTTTCCGAATGTCGAACCGAAACATAATATATGGTGGAACTGCTTCTAATTCAGCTTGCAAGATTTGACCTAACCAAACAGATGAACAATGCAAGTAAAACAAATGTTTCTAAAAACACACCAGCAGCATTCACTCAATTTTAATTTTAATAATTAATTTTTTTAGGTTAATTTGATCGTAATGTCACTCGGCATCGCGATCATAGAAGCCTTAGAAAATTAATCCTTTCCATTTCTCGGCAAAGACAAAGGGTTATAATTAAGAAATGACAAAAAAACGTGTAAAGGGCTTAGCGAAAGATTGTCCAAAATAGACCTGTCAGAATGTCAACCATATAATAAAGTAGAAAGGTGGGTTATTCTCGTGTTAGTTTGAGAAGTAGATGAGGCTGGCGGCAGAAGGGATAATGCATTGAGATAAATACTATAGACGTGTAAGTATGTAGGTATACCTTATGCCAGGGTTCATCAATTAGTCTTTTGGGTCCGTTTTTAAAAATGATATACCTATTTTCATAAGGTCCACACTGAATAGGTCGGCGGTTCAGGTCCCTAATTATTTTTACAAAATTAAAGTAGCCTATGTTACGCCCAGTTAAATCAGCTATTAGTACAGCTACCAGTTAAAGTCTCGTTCAAATCGGTCCAGCCGTTACGGAGATTACCCCAAACAAACAGACAAAAAAAAATTGCTTCTTTGTCATTAGAAACGTGTTTACTTTCATATGCATTTTGTAAAAAGCTATTATTTTGACATAACGAAGAGACACTTCAATTTTATTTATGTGTATTGATAGCTAGAATAATCGACCCTTCTGTAAGTCTCTGCTCTTCACATGCCTCTAATTAATGTATGATTAATGAGCAGCAATCGGAATGTTTAATTAGAGCTGACGGGACAGCTGAGTGGCGACAGACAGACACGATCCGTGTTGTGTAAACATTTGGGTTAACATTCTTAAATAGTTTCAGGAAGACGACAACTCTTCATATGTAATCTTTGTTTCGTTATAACATATCAACACGACAAATCCCTTCCTTGGTTGACAGAAAGCAAACAACGTCATTTATAAGTAAGGGCGAATTGGGATCACCCGTGGGAGTTCCCATTAAAATTGGAGCCGCCTGACTGGGGACTGTACCTCTACTTGACAGAAGACCGCAGTGAAATAACACTACTTTGATGTAGTGTTGTGTTTCTGCGGTAAGTTAGGCTGCCAGTGCTTCATGGGGATACGCTGCGCTAGTAATGGTGCTAGCACAGTGAGTTCTCATCAACAACAGGGTTACCTCTGGTATTGCTAGCGGCTATTAGGCTACAGTGACTGCTTAACGTCAGGTGGCCGTATGCTTGCTTACCACCTTAGTGGTATATTTTTTTTATGTTTTTATATAACTATATTGCAGGAATTGCCGTGGGCAAGATGTCGTGCACCATATTATGTTATTATGCAGGTGCAGCGAGGTAAGACAGTTGTTCCTCAACCCCTGTGGTCATTCCGTACTTCATCATGACTTTTTATGGCATCTGCAGATAAATTAAACCAAACAAGATTCAAATAAGTGCAGATTTTTCCTAAGACCACTATCCCAGCTGCTAAGGTACCCACAGCAAATACTTCCATGGATTATTGTAATACGTCTTCACGATTAAAGCTCTTGGGTGGAACTGCATCTGTTGCATGGGAAACGCTTACCATTAGTTAGTCATCACCTATTTGCATAAATAATTCTATATAAGATTTTCTAATAAGAATTTAGTACAAAAGTAAGAATATAATACTAAAACTAGGCTTGTAATATAGTTTGATTTGAATATGGCATTCGATTCCAAAATTTAAAGGTAGATTTAGGTAGGCTGCTTATGTGTGATGATCTGTAATACAATGCGTGTGAAAGAGACAAAAACGTTTTGCCAGTTTGTTACGAAACAAAGGTAAATAATGAATACCAAATAATTTCACCCGTTTTCCTCACTCCTTTATTAAGAAACTCACATCACAAATTGTCAAATAATTAAAAGTTTATTTTATTAATTAAGTACCTGCAAACATAAATTGCTGTCAGACAAAGAATTTCCAGCAATACTGCTGGAGAATTAGAGTTGAAATTGTCATGACCGATAGGAGCAGATGCCATGTTAAGTGGCAGATATCTAGCAAAGCGGGTGATCGCTCGGTGCGGTCGGTCACGCGAGCCTGTCATCGGGTCGGGGCGGGGCCTTATGATTAATTGCGCTTAAATATACCCCATTAGGGCCTCGTCCCACTGAAAGATATGAAATAATCACAAGGAGCGAACCAATAATTAAAAAAGACAAATGTAAGCTATGGATACCACTATAGCTAGAAAATATTGTACTTATGATTTCAGTGACGATTTTGGTGTACGCCTATATTTGCATTGCGATTCTTGAAAAAACGGTCAATCCGACAATGGTGCCAATTCTGTTGTACGAAATCATTAAACTAAACTAATTTGACAGGTCTAATAGTATTGTCATCCTTATTTAACCCCGCACATGAGAGAGGGATAGCAAGCCTTTTTAGACCTGTCAAATTAGTTTAGTTTAGTAATTTTGAACAACGATACCAATATCGACACCAATGTCTGTGTAAAAATGTTTGTCTTGTGCAAATTTTAATTACCTTCGAGAGTGATAGGAAACTTATAATAAATACTTCACAATTGTAGTTTTGCAATCGTTGCAATACATCACGCACGCACAGCTTAGTGAAGTAATCATTATGACATCTCGAATCAAAACTAAACGAGGGATTTTAATCTATGTTTTTCTATAATTACGTACCTAAGACATATCCTTATATAATCTCTTGGGTACAAGAGATCGGTGAATGCAACAAACAACAACAGTAAACACCAAACTAACAGCATTGGATATTATCGCTGCAGTCGGTGGTCAACAGTCTTTCCGAGACCAAAGGATCGACTTTATCTTATCGCAATCACGTATGAAAGCTCATTAAACTGAGCACCAATGAGTAATGTGTCACAAGCCGTGCCGATTGCTACCTCATGTTGCCCAACATACGATCTCAGCTAACATTCATACAATTTGCAAGCACATTGTGCTATTAATAAACTCGTTTGATAGTTAACACTGAAGACAATCTACTTTAGTGATTGACTTATAAGAGAGAAGTGTCATTTTATTAACGATTTTTTTAGACTGTCGTATCAGAGAGTCTATCAGGAACAATGACGTAGTTTGCAAAACGTCGGCATGTTAAAACGTCTATATGGTAACAATATCTCCAGTAGCAGAGCGACTTACTAGTAAAACGTCCAAGATCTAAAATGGTCACGAATGTTAAGTAAAGGCATCAAGATATGCAGAAACTTCTTTCTATAATCGAGGTACCATTATACCACTCACAATAATTATTTATTTCTAAGTGGCGTTTGCCCCATGGAAAAAAAATAATTAAATCCAAGGTGGCTTTTGGGACCGTGGTCCCGGTCCCGAAAGCTCTTAGACTCTTAGCTCTTTTCAGTTCAAAAGCATTTAGCATGGAGCGGGAAGAATATTTTACAGACCTCCTTAGTAACTATAATTATTTTGCCCGTTTTCTGGAACATACTTTCCACTCGACTTTCCTTTGTGTTTGCATTGAATCTGGGTATTTTATACGATTTGCTTGGTCCGAGCATTGTTACAGTATTATTAATATTATTACAGTCTTCGAAAGTCAAAGCGCACCGATCGTTCATATCTAAAATCAGCACCCAATTCCTGAATGATGCAATCTACGATATTATCATTCCTTGCGTGTTGGGAGCGGCATGTGGCATCTATTCATTACCGACCCGACTGTACAATCACCGATGCCATGGCCGTAATAACCACCAATGTACAATTATGCACACATTACTCTCGGCTGTTACGAAACAACCCCCGGGCGGTATCGATAAAAACAATCCGATTTTTTTAATTAGATAATTTTGTTAACGATTGTTGCGCCTAGAGCCTCTCTAGCTCGGTTATTATATTATAATGAATGGTTTATTATTGTTCAATATATTTTAATACGTGCGTTGATTAAAAATGTATCGACTAAAATTAGAGTGGATGAGCGATAGAGGTGTGTCATATGGTGCTAGATTCTTGCTACCTACGCTACGTGAACCAGTCTAAAGGGCCCAATATTAAATAACACGTCGCGCGTTGTGGCTGGCTACATAATGAACGTAGGACGGTAGGGAAAACAATTTTGTGTAAGCAAGCTGTTTACACTGTGACTTTATTTACTTTAATTACACACCATGTCACAAATAAACAAGTCAAAAGGCGGTCTTACTGCAAGAGCTATTTCTTCTTTGGGTAGGTACAAAAGAAACAAAGTTTTTGGAGGGCAAATAAAGTTGGTTAAGGAGTTTTTGGCGGGAATCAGGCGGAGCGGTTGAGATTTTTTCCAGTGTGTCGTAAATTGTGTTATAGTGATCTTTAATGTGTATTTTTGGTGTCGATATGTGCAGTAAAGTTTCATTTAGTGACTGATTTATAGGAGCATTGGAAATAATGCCATAATACGACTTTTGGGTTAAGTGATTTATCATTTTGGTCAATAGGTTACCTCTAATCTAAAGGCGTGTTACGATCTGCTACTGCCGTGGGTTGTCTCCAGAAACTCCATTGGGCGTTAGAATGCATGACACTAGGCATTTTAATGCGGCAAACACGAGAAATTTTGCAACATGAAAATTCTCTAACACTCGACACTGGCAAAAATAGTCCCTGAAGGGATTGATTGCCATACTTAGGAAGAAGAAGAAGAAGAAAGTTGGTTAACTTTATCAACAATAAATAAAACTACTGCCTTTCATAATAAATAACGAACTCATTAAATTTGTCTAAAACACTGTTTCTCAAACTATTTTATGTGTACCGCCCCCTTTGGAGATAAAATTATATCCAACGCCCCCCGAAATTCATATTCTAATTTTTTTAACGAAATGTGTGAAGAAATAACCTAAATAAGGTTGTTATTTAACATTTCGCATTTGGTTAAGTGTAATGTTACAGTTACACTTTCCAGCACCAACGACTATCATCTAGCACCCACAATATTACAAATTTCAATCGCCTCCTCAGAGCGCCCACTGGGCGGCAGTACCGCCCTTTGAGAGCCTCTGGTCTAAAACATGGTAACATGTCCTACATTACCACTAATAATCAATTTCTTTCTCATTTACTCATTTAGGCAATACGCAGAACAGCTATATTGCCTAACGAATGAACGGTATTAATTAAAATCTTAATTGAATTATTAATTATAGGCTGACATAAGTCGGGCGTTTTGACCTTCATGTCTTTAAGTTTATGAGGGCACATCGCAAGCCTTTCACCGTAAAGTACTTGATATAATGATAGGTTACAATCACTGTTGACTCGTAAAGTAGAGAAATAATTTATTATAATTAAAAATATTAAGCTTTGATCATCAGTGCATTAGTAAAGCACTGATGATCAAAAAGGTGTATTTATATAAAGCGCAGACGCCATATTTAAATGTAAAGTTATTTCTACTGTTTGTATGTGAGTTTAGGGAATGCCTATAATTCGAAAATTTTACTTAATTTAGTTATTATTTATAGCGAAGTTACATAAATAAATGAAATTGTCAGTCAAGTCAAGTGTCAGTTTGTAATGTCAAAATAACAGCTTTTTACTAACTTCTCAACAATTTCGAACGGGATTCAGTTTTGAACAGGATTTTCTCTCGCAGGTAGCTGATGCTATAAGACTTAAGTAACTTATGCTACATATTTTTTGAAAAAAAAGCATTGGGAATCCGCGCAAAAAATTAATATCTGTATTTTCGGTTATTAGTATCGTGCTAACTTCCATATGCATTTGGTAAAAAGCTGTTATTTGACATTACAAACAGACACTTTCAGTTTATTTATTTGTATGGACTTGTTTTGGGGTATTTTTATACACAATTGATATAGATCAATTGATATAGGACAAAAATATAATCTGTAAGGTATAGACCTTACAGATTATATTTTTGTTAATGCATGACAGTTTTATTGTTGGCATCGAGTATTTTATCATCCTAGTTTGTGGGACCTTGTTTAAAGGATTGGCCGTCGATCAATCTGTACTTGTTCACGATGCAATAACTCATACTAAAAACTAGATAATTCGTTTAATAGCTGTGTCTATTGGGAGCAATCACTCGGCCACAATGGGCTCAAAGTTGACTCCTCAACGATACATCACTTTTTACTTTGACAGCTAAATTATAGCTCAGTAGCGTCAGCAAGAGAAATTCGAATAATATTACGCCATATTCAAAAATATTGTTAGTACCCACCTTTTTAAAATTTCATTAAAATAATCATGAAGGTGCCATCAAATTTAATCTCTTTAATTTCTTTTTCTTTCGATTTGATTTCAAATTCAGAATCTTTCTAAGTCGCTAGATTTAAAGTGTTTTGGGAAATTTTGATATAAATTTATGATTACTATTCTTGTACGATTTAAGCGCTGTACGTATATATACTTTGCATAAAAAGTCGTAATGACAACTGATATTCCTCCATACACAATCAAGACATACTAAGGTAAATATTTCCTTATGTGACCAGTTTTCTATACACCAGAAATTCCACTTCACTTCGCCGATAGAATTAATTGCAATTAGACAAATGGCGAATGTTTCTCGTCTAATCAGAAATGGGAACAAATTATTGATTTCCCGTTACAAGCCGACTAAATACTTGGTCTGGCTTTAGTATCTAAGAGTTCTCTGAGCAAACTACAATAATTACACAGATTATAGTGTAGCGGTTTTAACTGTAAATGTCTAAAAACTCTCTAAAAAAATTTCCGGCCATTAAACATATCACAAATTGGTTGTTGGTAATTTGTCTATAGTAATACATAAATCTCTACTTCTATATCTAGTAAGAGTTAAAGACATTATTAATCATCTAATGGTATTACAAATCTAAAATGTAACTTGATGTTATTTTTTCTATTCAATAATATGTAGAATTCATTTGGCCCATGGTCATAGGGTCACTTAGGCATTACTTTGTGTTCTTTATTTTCAATTTCAATTTTATATTCGTTAATTCGTATCTGCTTACTGTACACTTAACTCCGACAAGATTTATGAGATAAATGGCTAAACGATAATTATTCGCTCAAATTCCATACAAAGCACAAAAAGTGGGATTGCACAATATTTCATTAATATTTATGGGAGCGAGACATTCAATACTTTCTGCCGGCACGTACAGCATCCATGACCATACATACCTACATACCATCACGCCAAGTCCCTCACGGCGTAGACAGACAGTATAGAGCGTCATTTCACTCCTGACTTGCACTACTCTTTTACATTTTTAGGGTTCCGTACCCTATTACTAAGACTTCACTGTCCGTCCGTCCGTCCGTCTGTCTGTCAGCGGGCTGTATCTCATTATCCTATTATTACAGTAATAGGTAGGCTGTTGAAATTTTCACAGAATGTATATTGCTGTTGCCGCTATAACAACAAATACTACTACTGATAGAATAATAAAGGGGGGTCCCCTACTAGAAACGTGTTTTATTTTGCAGTATCTTAATAATGGTAACAAGTAGGCGCTTGAAATGCTCATAGACTGCGAATTGCGAATTTTCAAAAAAAGAGAGAATTTTACTATTTCAAACAGTACAGAACCCTCGGTGTGCGAGTCCAATTCGCACTTGGCAATTTTTTTGCATTCCTCAATCTCTACTTACTGTAAGTATACTTTACCGTTGCGTCGTTGAGTACTTAAGCATAATTTATTAAAGGCTGTAGCACGGCTAAAAGATCACAGCTAAAAACACTATATGACTTGCACTTTTTTCTATTCTGCGTCTATTCTATACCAGACCATAGGCTCTCAAAGTGGGCGTTACTGCACCCAGGTGCCTGAGGCTTCCTGAGGGGGCGATTGAAACTTGTAATATTGGGGGCGCTAAATAAAAATCGTTGGGCGGTGGAAAGTATAAAGAAACGTAGAATATATGTAACTCCTCCTAAGCCGTTATGTTATAAGTAATTAGATGAAGAATTTTAGGAAGCATCGGTTATTGTTTTTTTTTATGGGGCCGGTACACCAAGAAAGTTTGAGAAACACTGTTATAGACTATAGACTCTATGGGCTACGGTGGCCGACTTCAGTACTATTTCTTTTTTTAGTGTGTAAAATAATACTAGTGTGGACCTGCGATGAAACTCGATACAAACTGTTATTGCTTACTGAATGCGCACTTTTTCCTTACAACAGACAGACAAACCCCTTGATGTGAATACGGCTATTAAGGAGACGTTAGTAATAATAGTTACGTAAATTACCTACTTTTGAAATTATTTTGCATTTCAATAAAGCACCTATTCAACCAACGCGAGAATTAGACAGTAAATTTTCAACTCAACTGTGTATGTGTTACGGATGTGTATAGAACGACAGGTTAGTGATACTTTGTAGCAAATGCTGGCTTAATGCCTGTACCTAATGGCTACACGTCAGGTAGTCGGTAGAAAAAGTTTTAACACTTACATGTGGCTGGTGAGAGAGATTATTATCAAGTTTTCTGTAAAAACAAAAGTGCTATGTTTTGCCAGAATAACGTGTGTTACCTATTTCTAGTTTAAAAAAAAGGCTACATAACAATTCCCACCGCGGACTTCTACTGGCTTTATAATAACTAACTTTCTCCTACGACTTCGCGCGCGTACCAATAGGTCATTAATAGAAGAGTGTGAGGGTTTTTTTACCGGCTAACAAGCGACATTGTGATTTACAAATACACACACAAGAAACAAATGTCAAAAATAGGTATATATCTATTTACCTAACTGCGCCAGGAGGAGGGTTATGTTTTTCGACTATTCTCCTACCTACTCTAAACGGTTTGATGTTTCTCAGCTTGAGAGATCTCGTTAGATTTATTTTAATTATGAGAATGACACTGTACCTACATATCACAATTTGTACACATTTTTTATACCACTATGGTGGCAAATAAGCATACGGCCCGCCTGATGGTAACCGGTTACCGCAGCCTATGGACGCTTGCAACAACAGGGGTATCACATGCGCGTTGCCGACCCTTCAGAAATCTCTTCACACCCTTCTTGAAGAACCCGATGCTGTACTCCTTTGGAAACACCACGGCTGGTGTTCATTCCACACTGTCAGTTTTTTGTTTTTTTCATTACCTAGTTCATCTAGATTTATATATATATTTTTTTTTTTTGGACAGATTAATATCCACGGCGCAGGCTTCGTCCAATGAACATGGTTAGAATTCACCTCAGGTTTCGTCAATGCGTTAACTTTTACAAACAAAAGGAGCTATCAGCGACATGCTTCGTCATAACACATTAAATTACCTACCTACTTGTATTTCAATTAGTAAGATGTCAAAAAATTATTTCAACCTTGAGGCAGTGGGATTACGGGTAGTAGGTACTTATATTACCCGTCCACCAACCTGTGGATGAAGCCAGTGGGTGCACGGGTCACGACCCAATCGCTAATCAAAATCAGTTGCGAATTTTTACAAATATTTCCGCCATTCGTATAGCAGTTAATGGTGTAGCGAATTTGATTAGCAATAACAGGCAGCGCGATGTTCCAAAGCTCGCTCAATTAACATTGATTACGTGAACTATTTTTGTCGAGAGCAAATTAATACCGCCATTTTCAGTTACGTCAATTGGTACAAATTGTTTTAAGAATTACCTAGCATGTTGTGTAAGTAATTGAATGTGTTTGTGAGTTTGTCAACTATCGAATATAATATTGGCTGCTTTTTGTGTTAGATATGTATATCATTCGTTGATTCGTTGGCTAAAATCTTCGTCGGAATTTCATGTAGCTTATGCTATATTGACAAACGTTTGACAACTCGATCATTATCATGCTTTATTAGTTTTAAATCTCGGATCAAAAATCACTTTATCCTTATTTTGGGCAGTCACTTAGGATCTGCTAGTCATCATCATTTAAAATATTTTTAAGGCTAAATAACTGTCAAATATTTTGGAGGGTGTCTGACGGGAATCATAAAAAGTGGTTGAGATTTTACCAGTGTCTCATAAATTGTGTTATAGTGATATTTAGTGTGTATTTTCGGTGTTATTGAATGCAGTCAAGTTTCATTAAATGACTGATTTATAGGCACAATGGAAATATAGCTTTAATATTTCTGGATGAAAGTGATTCATCACTTTTTTGGCATAGTTGTGGCAGTGGCAGGATTTTTTGCCATAGTTAGGACGAAGAAGCAGAAGAGGAAGAATTGATGATATTCTCTTCATATTCCGCTTACAACTCTTACTAAATTTTTAATCTTACGAACACCTCTCGCTCAATTTGAACATAGATTACCCGAGAGAAAATCAACGCGCGACTAGGTGCTCAACATTTTTTCAGACAATCGAATCAACCGACGACACATCGATATAAGAATATAGATCTTTTATCGTGTTATTTATACGGTGGTACAATGTTGCGTCCGCTGATTAGTGACACACGCGACCGATTATGACACAGCTCAATTACAATTTGAATGGACGTGCCTTTTTTTCTCGACATGTTTTTTCTCATATTTAATAATTGCTTACGATTTGTCTTGCACGCTGTATCCGGTAGTAACTCTTCTGATTAAGTTGTCCATTCAATATCTCTGTCTTTTGAGATTATTGACTCATAAATATTGAGCTGCTAGCTAACTAGCAGTGTTACCTAAGTAACAGCTTATGAGGGGCGTTACTTTTTAATGACAGCAATAAAGCAAGTATATAATGTGTCCGAAGCTCGATATACTCGATTAAAGATAAAATTTTACTGAAACATAAAATTAAATGTAGTTAAAACTAGCTACGGATGTTAGTGTTACATACGCCCTAGTGCGGCAATGGTGATAATTCTGTTGTACGAAATTATTAAATTAAACTAATTTGACACAACAATATTGCCCTTATTTAACCGCGCACATGAGAAAGGGCTAGCAACATTTTTAGACCTGTCAAATTTGTTTAGTTTAGTGATTTGTATAACAGAATCGACACCATTGAATACTAAACGTAATCGATATTCGGAAATGCAATGGCAACATTTGTTCTGTCATATTTTTACGAGATTTCTCGTTAATAATCTCTCTCTGCTAATGTCATAAATGTGAAAGTTTGTAAGGATGGATGGATGTGTTTGTTGCACAATCACGTAAAAACCTAAAAAATACATAAACTGCTAAAATCACCCTTCCTTTTGTCTTCGCCGTATTCGGGTACAAGAGGAATGAAATCGGTGTTCACAAGATAAAATCATGTCCTCCTATTGTTGAAGTAGGTTAAAATGTAGCCTATGTCACCCGAGCCATAATATCGAATCGATTGTCACCTTATTCATCGAAATCGGATGAATAGTTTAGGCGCTACAGAGGAACTCACGTAATTACAAACATTCCATACATAGATTGCTAAAATCTTAACCCATCCTTTTAGCTACGCCGTAGTCGGTTTTCGTAATTATCAGACCATTAATTAAATTAAACAATGACTAAAATAGGTCGAATGGATCATTCTGAGCTCAAAGCCAACTTATAAATGAACTCAAGATAACTGCATCCATTCTTTTCTACTTCGTGTTTAGGTTCGAAATCCTACTGATTTTTTTACCGCAGCTGCAAAAGTAGCACTGTAGATTTTCAGACAAAGTTTCGATACATTTATTAGGTGTTGCAACAACGCCCATTTATCATGTCAGATTGTTAATGTAGGTATTTCACGAATCCATAATGTACTGCACATGTCACGTTAAGATGCCAAATTCATGCTTTGGCAATGTTTCTACGAGTCATGCTAACATTTAGTTCATGAAACAACGGTTATATATATACAGGGTGTGGCTTTGCATTCTTGCCATATTGAAGACCTAACAGTAAAACATAATTCTAATTGTTTAAAAAATGATAAATATTTTTTTATCATGATCAACGTTCAACCAGAATAAGAATTCTCGAGCGCTCAGAATAGGCCGATAACCGCGCTTTAGGTAAATAGGTAAATACCTACGCTGGTTTTACCTATTGTGCGTGAAGAGAGTCTTAATGTACGCATATCAAACCTATGCAATTGTACAGTCGGAAAAATAAAAAATGTCTATAGTTTTGTTTTTATTTGATCTCTAATGTGACCCCAGTGTTAACAAAACGGTGTACCTTTAGGAATTAAAAACTTAAAATAAACTAAACTAAGAAGTACAAAACTACCTTTACCTTTATTGCTGTCATGTTTGTGTGTGATTCATTGTCGAGAGAATTCAACCGCTACGCTACCGGAATATTATTCACCGCACCGCTAACATTACAAACTCAAAGCATTGTGCAGTGCCGGAAGCAACTGAGGAGCTGAAATAAGGTAAGGACTATCAGTTGTTTTCATGGAAAGTCAATGTGCTTTAGAAGTGCTGCACATGCCCGTCGCCGCATCTTTTTGAACCGAGGATTAAAGAAGAGCGTGTGGAAGCCCTAGCTACAAGATACAGTCCACTAGATATTTTGCCCCATCATTTTTGGTGTACCATTTAAACATTTTTTTTTTACATTTTCTTATTTTTTTTCGTAGATAAAATTAAGCAGAGATATTACCTTCATTTCGATATAGGCACATTATAAAGACATTATATACAGAGCATAATACAGGCAGAGTTAAGAGATAACACAAGCTTTACCCGACGCTTCACCTGCGTGATTTTCAACCGACTTCAAAAAAAAGGAGGAGGTTCTCAATTCGACTGTATGTTTTTTTTTTTTTGTATATTTGTTACCTGATTACTCCGCCAATTGTGAATCGATTTTGATGATTCTTTTTTTGTTTGGTAGGTCATACTTCAGAGGTGGTCCCATATATATTTTATCAAAATCGGTACAATAGTTTCGTTTTAAATTGAAAAAACGAAGAAAAACATATGTCATCCAAGTAATTACATATTTCCCTTCGCCGTGACTATTCAGTGGTGTTTTTTTTTCGTCAGTTTCCGTCCGGCTACAACATCAGCTCATTGGTGACCGTAAACACCACTGAATAATCAACTTGGAACTATCCAATGAACTAATGATGAATCCGGAAGGTTTCCTGTGGATTTTGTGGTGTTTACGGTCACCAATGAGCTGATGTTGTAGCCGGACGGAAACTGTCGGAACTCTCTTATAAAACAAATGTAACCGAGCCGCATTTGGGCTTCATGGAATTGTCATGCATTCTGGCTATAAGTGCCGTATATTCATATAAGTGGTGTATTATGTGCTGCCTTCATTGATAGAAGACAGATTTCATAGTCTCGTAAACGAAAATTACAACTCAGTTTAATTAAAAGAGCGAGCCATGGGTGATTAGACACGCTATTGCCGTTGTAATGTCAAAATAACAGATTTTTACTAAATGCATATGAAGTTACACGCTACTGATAAAAAATCTTCAAATAGATCAGTGAATAGCGCTTTCAATAATATTAATTAAAAATCATAGGTACCAGGTGTTGACAGCAATTGTCACATTGGATTTTATAGTTATTTTTTTTGCGCTTTTTCGTAGGTATATTTTTGTTGCTCTTGAAGTCGGTTTTTTTTTTTATTAAAAAGTTTTTATAGAGAGCAAATTTTTACATAATAGAATGTAATCTATGTGTTAAATCAGCGTGTAAGCTCCCTCCATTCCAAATTTCATTCAAAACAGTTCACTCACACACAAACTTTCGCATTTATAATAATTATTAGTGTGGTATAAATGTAACTTGATTTGCACACTACCTTGCTCTTTTGCTTCTTTTATTATCATCTATTCAGCTGGTCCAGAGGGCTTGTTCCCAGACCTCCAAAATTGTTTTCCCACCACCTCCACGGCTTTTTTTAGGTTCACAATTGTGTTCCCATGAAATCCACGCAATAACTCCTTACATTTAAAAATATTTTTTTGTGTGTGTAACCGTCTTTTTGCAGTCAGTAAACTGTATACTAGCAGCATTTCCTCACGATACGGGCTATAAGGTAGTTGAGTCCAATTGCAGCCCGTATAATAAAGCATGACCGGTCACCGAGCTAATCAGACTAACGACTAAACCTCCTGACCCCGGCTTCGAATCCATTTAAGTTATTTGACAAGCGAACCAAGAGGGGTACTGCTGGTCAGTACTACTTCTAAATAAATACCGTTTTTTTTATACCACTAAGGTGGCACACAACCATACCGCCCACCTGATGGTAAGCAGTCACCGTAACCTATAGCCACTAGCAATACCGGGGATATCACTAACGAGTTACCAACCAGGTTGTTGATGAGGTATTCTCGTGGAGCACTGGCAACCTTATTTACCGCAGAAACACAACTACATCAAAGTAGTGTTATTTCACTGCGGTCTTTTGTATGGTGGAGGTACAGTATGGTGCAGTCCCTAGTATTAATAGGAAAACCCACGGGAGATCCCAATTCGCCCTACCTCTCTTTGAACTACAGTTCAAAATAAAACACAGAAGTTAATATTTTAAATACCCCATGTATCTACTAAATCATAATTGAAAGAAAGAAAAAAAATCTGATCCATCCGTTATAGTCTGGCAACAAAGTCTGGAGACGGAACAAAATTTTTGGCTACCTTCAAAAAAGGGAATCTATGTTATGACGTAAACAAACCAATCAAGACGCTCGATGCTCTATACGAGCTGTGGCGGACTGCTGCCATACGAACGGCACAGTGGCCCCCTTATTATTTTCTACTCTTTTATGTCAGATATAACAACTTTGTTGCCAAAGACCAAGTTAGTAACTTATAGCACCCTCTTTCAGCGCCAGGGATTAAAACTAAAAACAAAAATAACCTTTTACCATCAGGCGGGCCGTATGATTGTGTGTCACCTTAGTAGTATAAAAAAAATATGTAATGGCTATAAAGCCGTCATTCGTTGGCAACAAGCATACGATTCGAGAATGTGGTTACTGTAGCTTTGTTTGCAAAACCAGGGGAATCATTCACGCGCTGCCGACCACGCAAAATCTCTTAACACTCTTGTAGAGTCCTATGCGGATCCCTTGAGGAAACTACGGCGGGGAGCTAATTCCACAATATTATCGTTAGAAGGTCGCTTATTTGGAGGCTCACTGTGACCAATTCAGCTCCAGTGGCGAGTTTTAGTCCTTATTTCGTCAAAATATCAATGCTTAATAACTAAACGATCTTTGTATTCTAACCTAGAATATTCCTCGATTGCTTTCCATTATTTCTATCATTATCCATCATAAATCTGACATATGACAGGCCGTTGCTTCAACCACAAGGCCACCACGGCTTCAAAAGTTACATGAAGTTTTGATCCAAACGTGATTACGTTTTTGTTAGTTTTGCATTCTGCAGTTTTCTACCCATAATGTGAATTCTAGGTTACTTATGAAAACTCAAGGATCGTACTTTCATCTGTATTTAAACAGCTTCATTTGACACCGACATCAACATAAACCTATTTAGCGGCACCAACAAGATACCCTGTGTCATTTCAGGACCGCTTTACCTTTGCCTACCATCAGCCAGACGCTGCGTCTTATGTTAAAAGGTGTAAGGTTCGGAATTATCTGGATGATATTGTTAGCAAAGCAATATGTATGTGTTTATCTAACCACGCTCATTTGGCTCGGTGCAATTTGTACGGGGTCGTCAACACTGTAATGGATTAGTTCAATTCACTTCAGAGAATCGCAGGGTCAGCGGCCAGTGAACTGACGGATATCTTGTTATGTAATGCTATTATTTTATGTTTAAGCTAGCGACACGCCCCGACTTCTGAAGAGATTGAGAGAGGTAGGGCGATTTGGGATTTCCGTTGGGTTTCCCATTGTAATTGGAGCCGCCTGATTGAGGACTGTACCTCCACCGTACAGAACACCGCAGTGAAATATCCCTATATGATGTAGTGTTATGTTTCTGCGGTAAGTAAGGTTGCCAGTGCTCCACGAGGATACGCTGGGCTAGTAGTAATGCTGCTAGCAGAGTGAGTCCTCATCAACAATATGGTTGGCATAATTGTGTTAGTGATACCCCTAGTTTTGCTAGCGGCTATAGACTTCATTCGGTGTGAAATTATCTCCAAAACTGTGTTGCCCATATACCATTTCACGAAAGTGTTGTCTCCGTCCAACGATCCGAATCCACCCACGTTCGGCAGAGAGTATGAAGCCCCATTTTTACTCCTGACTTGCACATCTCTTTCGCTCCTTTTACATTCATTAATCTGTTCATAAATGCTCAATATCATACGGGTCCATCAGATTTTGTGGCAAATAAATATACGGCCTGCCTGGTAAGCGGTTACCGTAGCCTATGGACCCTTGTAGCACTTGACCGTTGCCGATCCTTTCGTGGTAGAAAGTTGTTTCATTTTGCAGTAGTTCTATCTATCCCAGTACGGAGCCCACTATCCGGCTGCCCTTACAATTAATCCGGCGCGCGCGGCATAATTACCGACAGTGACATCAACTGGCCGGCGCCTGCGCAATTGTGTGCTCGACCTTCCAACACCACTGGGCTAATTATATCTGCACATGCCCGCATTTACTACTTATATTAAAGGTTTTATGTCCTTAACACTTGTAGCTAGGAAGCACTGCAGTTTTTTTTTATAATACTAGGGTGACAAACAAGCATAGGGCCCACCTGATAGTAAGCGGTTTACAATAAATAAATGAACAAATCCGATGCAGTCTTACAATCTAAATTTAACATTTATTTAGTTCACCAGTCCGGTGTGTGTGTGTGTGCGCGCGCGTGTGTGTGTAATTAAATTGCCAGTTTACTTAAAATTGTCCCTTTTCCCAGTACATATTTTAAATTTGTCATACACGTCGGTTCTCGTGACAATGCGCGATTGAGCCACTTCTAAACTATAAAGAAAATACGTTCTTAGGAACTATGTCGTTAGTTTTAGAGCTTTGTACCTTTGAAGAGACCGCGCTGGTTTAGTGGTTAGTATACCTCACTGCTACACTAGGGATCGCGGGACCCGTTCCCGCCAGGTCAAACATTTATGTGACAGACATGTTTGCCTGGTGTCTGGATGTTTGGTATGTATTATAAGTATATATTTACAAAAACAAAGTACATATATGATTATGTCTCTCTAAAATTCACGAAGTCTTATCTAATTGCATCAACAACAGGGTTGGCAACACGTAGTGATACCCCTGGTATTGCTAGCGGCTATAGGTTACGGTGACTGCTTACCATCAGATGGGCCGTATGCTTGTGTGCCACCTTAGAGATACCTCTAAGGTTATATTATTTTATATTATTATTATACGTTATATTATTTCTTATGTCATAAAAAAAAATACATTTTTTTTTATGACATAAGAAATAATATAACGTATAAACGTTACCTCAGTGTAGTAATACTTTACTGAATAGCCGTTCCATATACTTCAGCTTAAACCGTTGACTCCAAGAATAGTTTTATAATTAAAACAATAATTTTATCATTAATGATCATTAACGACATGATATTATACAGGTGACATTTCGATTGATATCCATCATTTTAATTAACTGCTGTCATTAATACTGCGAAAAATGCGCGGCCATAAATTTATATTCAGCTCTAGTTTTTCATACAAACATATCATGACGCCCAGTTCATCACGGCACGTAGGCATTGAGTATAGAGCCATTTCACTCTTGACTTGCACACATCTTCATCTTCTACATTCATCAATCTCTTCATACATGTCCGCCTGTTCCGAGTACTTACATTTCCATCATTGACTAATTTGGAGATTTGATGTAGAAAGTTGGACCTTGGCCTTCCGCGGCTTTTTCTATCACATATTCGCATTGTATATGTTTTTGTCAGTGTTTCCACTCATCTATACTAATATTATAAAGAGGAAAGATTTGTATTTTTGTGGGTATTGAATAGGCTCCGAAACTACAGGACCGATTTCAAAAATTCTTGCACCGTTAGAAAGCTACACTATCACTGAGTAACATAGGCTATATATAATACTACATACCCGCCCCGGCTTCGCACGGGTAGACAAAATATTTGACAAATGCCTACCCGTGCGAAGCCGGGGCGGGCCGCTAGTTAGGTATTATATATGTTTAGTTTTTATTACATTAAGTTAATGTATGTACACGATAATTGATGTAGACGGTTTTCAAGGTTTGCAAACTTACCAATAACTCGAGAACAATTGTTTGTTGCGAATCTAACTTACTACTTAAATGATAACTGACGCTGTTAAAATAGTTCTTAAATGATAACTGACGCTGTTAAAACAGTTCTTAAATGATAACTGACGCTGTTAAAACATTTATTAAATGATAACTGACGCTGTTAAAACAGTTCTTAAATGATAACTGACGCTGTTAAAACATTTCTTAAATGATAACTGACGCTGTTAAAACAGTTCCTGAAATAGTCTACAAATGTACTGTCTCACAAAAGTGAAATACGACACTCATTCATTAGTGATAAATCATTAGTAAATCTCAGGAAGTATTTCAATATTTTTTAGTATTTCATGAAGTATGTTCAGCTGTTTAGTAGTGAAAAGCAAACACACAAGCAAACAAACAAAGCAATATGGTGTGTGGGTAAAATAAGTTACAGTACTGTTCGTATTTATTGATTGTGTACAAGTTTTATATTAGGTCCTTACATATGAAATTGGCGTTTTTCGTACTGGCCACTTTAATCACGAATTTCTCCTCTTTGGTAAGGAATTCCAAATTCAAATTTGTACAGCTATAGACTCATGTATTTGTGCTTCGATGATCGTCATTCATTTGTTTTTTTTCTTCTGTTTTTTTCTGTTTGCGTCACTCATTTTACAAAATGGAAAACCTTAAATATCGCATTATTTACGAGTACGAGTTCCGCCGTGGCACTAGTGCTGCGGAAACAACTCGAAGGGTGAATGATGTGTATGGCGGTCGTGTTGCAAAAGAAAACACAGTTCGTTTTTGGTTCCAACGTTTTCGTTCTGGAAATTTCGACCTGCAGAACAAGCCCCGTGGACGGCCTGAGACTCAAGTTGATAATGAAGAGTTGAAGGCTATTGTGGAAGCGGATCCATCGCAAACCACGCCCGAGTTAGCTGCAGGCTGCAATGTTAGTGATAAAACTGTTTTAATTCACTTGAAGCAAATTGGGAAGATTAAAAAGCTTGAAAGGTGGGTACCTCACGAATTGACTGAAACAAACCGGCAAACGCGCGTCGACTGCTGCGTTACATTACTAAACCGGCACAATAATGAAGGTATTTTAAACCGAATCATTACCTGTGATGAAAAATGGGTTCTTTACGATAATCGGAAGCGCTCAGCGCAATGGTTAGATCCTGGCCAGCCAGCCAAATCCTGCCCCAAGCGAAAATTAACCCCAAAAAAGTTACTTGTAAGCGTTTGGTGGACTAGTGCCGGTATTGTTCATTACAGTTTTTTCAAATCTGGCCAGACTATTACGGCTGATGTCTATTGTCAGGAATTGCAAACCATGATGGAAAAGCTAGCGGCTAAACAACCTAGGCTGGTCAATCGCTCCACGCCACTGCTGCTTCACGACAACGCTAGACCACACACTGCGCTACAGACGGCTACTAAATTAGAAGAGCTTCAATTGGAAAGTCTAAGACATCCTCCGTACTCCCCGGGCCTTGCTCCAACAGATTACCATTTTTTTCGAAATTTGGATAACTTCTTGCAAGGGAAAAAATTCAACTCCGATGGGGCAGTCCAAATCGCCTTCAAAGATTTTATTGATTCCCGTCCGACTGGTTTTTTTAGTAAAGGGATCAATGAACTACCTATGAGATGGCAAAAGTGCATAGAAAATAATGGTTCATACTTTGATTAATTAAATATATTATATTAAAAAATATTCGACTTTTTGTTCCTCCCATACAAAACGCCAATTTCATATGTAAGGACCTAATATTTAATACGTTAGTAGTTAAATTGCAATTTGTTGTAAGTACTTAATCGATTTTTGATGAATCCCTCCGCGAAGCGTTCACAAATTGACCGACAATCATCCCAAGTCTATCTTTATCTCTGATTGTGTTCTAAAATAATAATTCACTAAGAAATTTTGATCGCGTAACTCATTTAAGGATTCTTAAAATGAGCTTAGCTGGAAGTGAAGGGTTCAAATTAGTTTGTACTAATATAATGTCGGGAGGAATCGCTGATATTAACGCATTTTTAAAACGTATTTATTCTTATTATTCTGATCACGATATTAGGATAAAGTAATGAAATTATTGTGTTGTCATAGGTTAATACGTGTGCAAATTCACAAAATAATCAGACCTTTTCTTTTTTATACCACTTAGATGGAAAACGACATCAAACAACAAACGCCTAATAGTAAGCGGTTACCATATCCTATGGAGCTTGCAACACCAGATGTATTACTCGCTCGTTGCCGATGCCGACCCTATCATTCTCAACTACAATGCCATTTGATGACGAGACCGCTGGTCTAGTGGTTAGTGCACCTGACTGCTACGCTAGAGGTCACGGGTTCGATTCCCGCCGGGGCAAACATTTATGTGACAATGTCTTGCGTCTGGGCGTTCGGTATGTATTATAAGAATGTATTTACGAAAAAAAATTAGTATATAATTATTATATCGGCTACTGGTTCCCATAGTACAAGCTTTGCTTAGTTTGAGGCCAGTTGGCGCTGTGTGATAATGTCCAAGCATTATTATTATATTATTATTATTTTAAACTACCTCTTGTAGTAGTTTAAAATTACATTCAAAGATTCCGTTACATACATACATACATACATACCTAAAGCTTATAACTCCGCTTTAAATACCACTCAAGTAGGACACACAATTATGCAAAAGGCCCATAGCAACAAATTCCGCCTTATAAGAATTCCTTTACCAAACTCCTTAAAATTTATATATCTTCTGGAAACAATCGTTCAAATTAACACTCTCGTTAACAAATTTCCTTGTTGTTTGCTTTTAATGAACTGCGCACACCTCAGCGTTCTACAGTATACAATTAAATACAGGCGAGGTTCTACACCGTGTTCTCTCCACAAAAAATCGTCGAGGTGTGTTGCGTTATTTAATGGACCGTTGTTTTTGCGAACCCAAGTGGTCCCAACTATACGACAACACTTAATTTGGGTAATTTGACAAATTTTACGACGCGAACTGCGAAATGTCGTGAGTAAAATTAAAATTTTATACATACGCAGACGAATATGTTGAAAATAAATTTTAAATTAAGATTATCTCCACATAGTACGTTTAATATAATTCCTTTGTATATAGTCCTTTAATAACTGACAATCACTTTATGAAATATCAATTGGCACCAACGTAACTGTAAATATGACAGATTTTCATGTAAGACTTACATCCCCTTGGGTAGTAAAATTTGTCAAATTACCCAAATTAAGTGTTGTCGTATAGTTGGGACCACTTGGGTTCGCAAAAACAACGGTCCTTTAAATAACGCAACACACCTCGACGATTTTTGCGGAGAGAACACGGTTTGATCAATCTTATCTATATTAAGCTATCATGAGCTTAATATAGATAGGATTGATCAAACAGTCGGTCAGAACGTCTTTATTAAAATTTAACATTAAAGAAAATACTCGTACAGGATACAACCAAATAAAAAAAAAGGTTAAACTATAGCAAATTTACAGGTAAGGTAGATGGACCGTTAACTCAGGCTTGCGGATCGGGTTAACACACTCACCTCCAAAACATGACCAATGACGCGTGGTAAAGTCCACTGTTAGACAATCTATGGTCGCTCCGATATACTTGTCTTAACATGGATCAAGAACCTCAAGTTCTAATAACAATGAAAATACTGAGAATCAATTTCGTAGTTGTTTTTTTTTAATGAGATTAAAAAAAAAACTACTACAAAGTTGGTAACAAGCGTACGGCCTGCCTGATAAGGTCATTGTAGCCTATAGACCCTTGTAATGTTATCGACCGTTTTGCTGTTGAGCAGACTCACTATGCTAACAGCATCCTTGTCGCCAGCAAAGCGTGTCCTTGTGAACCTCTGACAAATATAATAACTGCGGAACAAATATGGTTATATTTGTACACCGATTTCGGACTTATTTTGGTTTTCTTTTTGCATAATTCTTTGTCATTCGATAGGACAAGCTCTCGATGTGGTCCTGTTGTATTTTTTATTCTAATAATACTGGTATCATAGAATTCATTTGGTGATACAGAATATAACTCTGTCACAAATAGCAGCAAATCATGCCAAAAAATACCCAAAAAATCCGAAATATTGTCACAATTTTTTTAACGAAAAATACCGTATGACTTTTAATATTGCTAAATAGTAGGCTGTTAGGTTTAGAGTTTAACCTGCATATTGCATAAATTACTTCGGACCAGGTAATTAAAGGCAAGTACGTGGTATAAGGCGGTTAATTGAAATGGACATAAAATCGATTAGTGTGCCCGCTTGCGTGAGCCCGACCCAAGCCCACCGGATTATCTCGGTGTATGTGGTATATGCCTCGTTTGGAGATAAATCACTTTAATGTATTAAGTTATCTTGGGTTATATACCTCTTAATATTAATTTAGTTAAATACCTATCTGCGTTTGAAAGTGGCTCCAGTGACAGAAAAGTTGAGGAGCAAGCGTTCGTATGGTATGGGCATGGTATGGGCATGTATGAGCGTGGACGGGTACAGGGGTAGACCTAAGAAAAGATGGATGGATTGTGTGAAAGATGACATGGCCAGAAAGGATGTGAATACAGAGATGACGGCTGATAGAGAAGGATGGAAGAGAAAAACATATTGCGTCGACCCCAAATAAAATGGGATAAGGGCAGGAGAATGGTGATGACCTATTTGTGTTTGCGTCAGTAACATTGACACAAGTGATTTCCTACCCTCATATTTATGAATATATTTTGGTGACTATCTCTGTCACCTCCATTGCAAATAGTACATACTCACTCTTTATGATGCAACATTGCCAAATTTTTAATGTTTTACTCTTTGATTCAGTAGCCCGAGAAAGAACAACTTTCGACTTCGTATTCGTATCGCCTTCGACGATTTTTTTTATGGGAAAATTAAAACCACGGCGGCGAAAAGTGGAACTAAAAATCCGTATGATCATTTTCGAATACTTAGCCTAAGATTTTTCCACTGCACGTGTTTCTTTCTTTCTAAAACTATCTACAAGCCAAGCTGTTATTGCCAGCATTAAATTTTAAGTAAAAATTTGCAGCATCTGACATCTGAGTGTATACTATATACAATGTAATCGGATCCCCCTATGCGTCGAGTCTCACCTTTCGCTTTTCAATCATACCCAATAGCGGTAATTCGGCTGCGCTTGGTCCTTCCTAGCCAGACTGTCTGGCTTACGATTTATAGGTACTGTTATCTAGATATTACCGCACTGTGTTTGGATTTATTATTTACTTCCGTTCGTTCTTTGTTTTCTCATCCAACTCGACCCGTGGTGAGTGTGAGGGTGAAGTGACTGTCTGTATTTGACAGCAAAGACCGGTTGAAAGGTCCAAGCCCTGGCGGCCTGTACCAAAGAGTTTTCCTAAACTTAGCGTACAGACATAATTATAATTTCCATAAAACAATAAAAGCCTATATTCTTTAAAATTATACTATTGTGTTTAAAAATCTTTTATTTATGTAATTTTAGTGATGTTGTTCTTTTATATAATGTCTATGTAGCTAATACTATAGCTGTGGTTGCCTGTAATCAGGCGAACACTTACTTATTATTATTTTGGTCTATTATATACGTTGTATCGTGTTGTCATCTGTTGGTGATCGAAATAATTAAAAAATAAAAAAGATACGAATGGGTCAGTATACACCATAATCCGGAAGATCGCAGCCAAATATCACACCCGTCTAGCACAATAACTCCTCATAATAATCAATAATAAGGTTGGAAACGCGTGTGTGATAACTGTTATTGCAAGCCTCCATGCGTGGTGAACTGGTGACCGCTGAGAATTGTTAGCTTTTTCAACCTATCTAGGTTGTCTGTGGAACAAAACGTAGTATGTTAAACGGGTTTGACAGATAAGCTGAGTGATAGAACGCCAGAGGCGCGAACGGAAGAAGTATGGATAATACTAATAGAGAGAAAGATTGTGTATTATAAATATATTGTGATAAATGTGTGAATGAAAAGAGAGGTAAGGTGATTTGGGATTTCCCGTGGGTTTTCCCATTTAAATTGAAGCCGCCCGACTGGGGACTGTACCTCCACCTTACAGAAGACCGCAGTGAAATAACACTACTTGATGTAGTGTTGTGTTTCTGCGGTAAGTAAGGTTGCCAGTGCTCCACGAGGATACGCTGGGCTAGTAGTAATGCTGCTAGCATAGTGAGTCCGCATCAACAACATGGTTGGCAACCCGCTAGTGGTACCCGTAGTATTGCTAGCGGCTATAGGCTATGGTGACTGCTTACCATCAGGTGGGCCGTATGCTTGTGTAGCATATAAAAAAAAATTACACCAAGATGTTGTCATACAGTTGTACAATATTGATAAGCAGTAATTGAGAGAGGCTTCTAACAGAATGAAGTGGATTGCTTACCACCGTTGTATAAAAAATATCGAATATTATTTACAGTTGACACATCGATTTCACAACGATAATCGATAAGGCAAAGTAACAGGACACTCTAGCCCCGAGGCGTCCTACACGCGCGTAAGGCGAGCCCCTCCTTTTGGTGTTGCATTACACTATCAATTTTATTATTATCTAGAAACTATTCTTTATCTGTGTTTCCACTGTGATTATCCATCCACGCGTTTTTTTTTATTTAACTAAGCTGACACACAAGCATTTGGCCCACCTGACGGTATGCAGTCACCATAGCCTATAGCCGCTAGCAATACCAGGGGTATCACTAACATGTTGCCAACCATGTTGTTGATGAGGACTCATTGTGCTAGCAACATTACCACTAGCCCAGCGTATCCTCGTGGAGCACTGGCAACCTTACTTACCGCAGAAACGCAACACTACATCAAGTAGTGTTATTTCACTGCGGTCTTCCGTAAGGTGGAGGAACAGAACCCTGTCGGGCGGGTTCAAAAAATTTCTAGACATTGGTCTCGATAAAAAAGATACGATCCTCACCAACAATTACAATTATATTTTTTGTATCCGCCTTGGGTCTGGTTCTCATTCTGTATTTATTATTT
This sequence comes from Falcaria lacertinaria, assembly GCA_951449985.1. Lineage (NCBI taxonomy): Eukaryota > Metazoa > Arthropoda > Insecta > Lepidoptera > Drepanidae > Falcaria > Falcaria lacertinaria. The sequence goes on along the minus strand of OX602120.1, from coordinate 8,118,069 downwards.
AATAAATATATATATTTTTTAATAATTATTATTACATACATACATTTATGACATACCAACGGGTCTTATACGTGGTATTAAATATTTAAAAAACCAAATGGAGGTAGATGTAAATTGGCCGAAGCGTCGCGGTAAATAAACAATTTAATATCGCGTATAAGATTCGTCATTCATAATATGTGTTTATATCGTGATAGTTTGAAAAATAGTATGCGTGCATTATATCATCACGTAGAGTTTAATTCGAGGTAAGCAGCGCCATTTCATTCTTGACTTATACAATTCTTTCGCGTGTTCTACATTCATCAATCTCGTCATACATTAGTTTCAATCCGAGTACTCTTTTTCTTTCCATCACTGAGTTATGTTTTATTGTGAAAACTCCACGGCCCAAGCTCAAATACAACTAAAAAGGTTGATGGAACATTGCGAAAAACGTAAGACGCCAGTTAAAACTACGCCTTGCCCATGTATGTTTGTAATATAAAAAAAAAAAAAAAATTTAAACATCTAGTCACTTCTTTGTTCGCAAAATTCCATCTACCGTTTTTTATTTGATCCGGAGTGACGGACAGACGGCTAGTACAATAATATGTAGTATCAAACGACAATGCAACATATCATACAGTTAGATACATGAAGATATTATATACTCCCGATATCCGACGCATAACTAACATCCGCAGAAACGGCAAATGTCTAAAAATTATCCATATAAATAAATATTAATACAACTGTACAGTTATCGGCTTAGTGTGTCATAATTTATGCGCAGGCGCACCGGCCAGGAAGCATAAACATTTCAATACAATTTTATCAATATGAGTACCTACCAACGCAATTGTAAAACATAAAGTATCAGAAACAAATTACAGTTGAGTGCAAATGAACGGTCACAAACTTACGAACATGGCCGCAAAATGGTCTTTACTAGGGATGGGCCGTCATACCCTTTTTTACCGAATAACCTTTGAGTGCTTTCCATTCATGAGTATTTTATGATGCATAGATCCATTAGCTGGATAAATTAAAAAATATAATTGTTCATTTTGTTTATTTTAGCGACTAATAAGGCAGTTGTTATGGTATTTTGAATATCATGGTTTATCGCCGGATCGACAAAAAGCTTTTCAGTATCTTGGCGCTAATTACTCAGGGCTACACTAGAATTATTGGTTTTGTATTTCACAATGACATGTCCTTTAAAGACGCGAGGGGGAGGTACTTGTGTTCATACTATCTAACACACATTGACGATGAAGTAAGTACTTTTGTGCGTAACTATAGGTACTACTAAATATAAGATAAGTGGGGATGACGTTAGGAATTGAAAACCTGTAGGTATAACCACGGCTATCTTCTGATGAATATTTTCTAGTTTGATACAGTTAAGAGCGTGATTGTCCGTAGTGGGTTTTAGTTTCTGCACTTACTTTTTAATATATGCGGAAATCGAACCCGAGACAAGACACACCAGTCCATTTGCTAGACCATCAGGTCAACGGAGCTGTCAGTAGATACGAAATACATCACACCGCGCCTTTCAAGGTAGGCGAGAGTATAGTGAGCCATTTCACTATTGACTTGCTCACCTCTTTTGCTTCTCTGCGGCTAAACATTCGGTAAAATGTACGTGAGTACATCCCTAGTTAACGATATCCGCCAGTAATGGTCACCCCCCGTGGTCGCGAAGATGCGATGGTAGATTTTAGGCTCACCATTTGTCAAAGCCGGCTACCGTGCGAGATAACGCTATCAGATCGCTAATGCGAAAGTACAGAGCGTTGCATTTATTTTGTTTCGCATAAAGTTGGCGTCTATCTGCGAGCGAGTTTTAACGTTTTTATCATTGCTTTTTTAGCTTTTCGCTTTTTTAATGTGCCTTTGTCCATGAAGGAGTCTGGATTTCACCAGCAACGCCGCCTAGCGCTACCAATGTGTACCTGAAAACCCTTTCAAAGGAGCCTCAAAATCTATCAAAACGTTTAGGCGGAGAATAATTACGATCACTCTTCCCGGAATTCCATATATAAAGATTTGAAAGTGTCGTTAGATTGAGTTGGTGGGCTTTCGGGACCAGGACCGCGGTCCAAAAAGCCACCTTGTATTTAATAAAAAAATTTGAGGGCGTTATCTAAGAAACGAATAATTATTTTGAAAGGTACAATGGGACCACTAATATAGAAAGAAATGTTTAATTAAAATTTTAATCTTTTATCTGTGACATGACATTGTGCATATTTAAATATGTCTGTGGTGTCTCCGATTTTAATTGCATTTTTTTATTTTTTCAGGTCCTCGGCCTAGTGTTTTTTTCTTTTTAAATACCACTAAGGAGGCACATAATCATACGGCCCACCTGATGGTAAGCAGTCACCGTAACCTATAGCCGCTAGCAAAACCAGGGGTATCACTAACGGGGTGCCAACCATGTTGTTGATAAGAACTCACTGTGCTATCACCTTACTTACCGCAGAAACACAACACTACATCAAGTAGTGTTATTTCACTGCGGTCTTCTGTAAGGCGGAGGTACAGTCCCCAGTCGGGCGGCTCCAATTTAAATGGGATAACCCACGGGATATCCCAAATCACCCTACCTCTCTTAAAGAAATATGATACTAAGGGTATGTACCTATTTTAAATATATATACCATAATGTTGTTTCCGCTGCGATTCCGCTGTCAATCGCACCACACCACATTGCAGGTAATTCATCATTTTATAATGCACTTGCGGTCGTTGCCCCGAATTATTCTTATTCTTTGTGATTCGTTTCACTGACCGATTTTGAGTTAATTGGATTTTTAACACAAACATATTTTTTGTACCATTTTTTATTAAAAATAACTCTATACAGTTAAATCGGAGTACAAAAACACTGAGAAAAAGTAACAGATGCTTTTTATTTTTTAAATAAAGAAAAAAAACAATTTATTGACATCACAACATATAAAAAAATGTTGTTAAATTACACGTAGAGAAGGCCAACAATTCTTTTTATTAGTATTTCTTTACAAATACTTAAAAACAGTACTTTATATGACTTTTTTGCTCAAAGGCTAATACTATAATTGTAATTGTATCGCCAATTCTCCTTACGAGGGAAGTAATGGACAAAGTCCCGGTGCGCTGCCTTCAAATATGATTACCCTACACGTAAGCTTCCTCATACTGATATGAAAACTGTATTAAATGACCTGACTTAGGTAACTAATAGCCCGTGTCACTGTTACTTACAAACTTATCGTTAATTCTAATTACAACATTAATCGGAAGCAGCAATAATCGAATTCAAGTCAAATGAACACACCCGATAATTTCTCCAATCAATAAAGTGTTCATACATACCTTTTGGATTTCGAAACTTAATCGCCATCTACAACGACATATATCGATACATTCGTTACATTATTCGATTCATTATTCGATTTTCAGTGCGTACCCCGGGGCAGTTGTCGATAAATTCCACAACGCAGCCAGTGTTTTGACGCAACAATAATTCAAATGTGTGATGGCCATCGTTCGCTACTTTATGTACAGTCCTGCCGCACATTTTTACGATCATTTTTAATTCGAAATTAATTTTATCTTTTTCAGTTAATTACTATTTAGTAGGAATTGAAGAAATTGTATCTATTTTGGTTTCTTTAATTTAATTAACGTTAAATTTAACCATTTAAAAATAACGTTTAATTTTAACTCCAATACTACAACCAAAACTACAATCTCAGGCTCGGACGTGTACGTAGCTTAGCGTAGCTAGTCTTATTACTTACAACCAAGCATCTTTATCAGATTACCAATACAACTGGCACAGTACTGACAACTTTTTTTTTTTTTTGACCCGGGAAAATCCTTTATGGATACCACCCGGCTCCGGGGGGAGCAGAGTGGTTATGTGGGAGTCCTCGCCTGAGGGGCCTTACTACCCCCACGGGGGGGTAGTAAGTGAGGTTACCCACTAAAAACCCGGGATGAGCAGTCTGCCGCCTAGTCGGGGCGAGATGGGGTAGCGTTAGCAATCACCATCTCGCCCCGGCGGTTGGCCCGTCACCGGTGACGGGCCCCGGCCAAGGGAGGGATGACCCAGTTCATTAGGGCCATCCCCCAGACGTGTGGGATCGTGCAAGCCAGTGGAGAATCCCCCGACTCTCCACCGATGATCCGCACAGCACTAGGATAGAGCGAGAAGGCGCCCGAATCGCCTTCTCCTTCCACCAGTTCGTCTACGCCGGAGCGGGTCTGCGAGGACGTCGTCCTCCCTCGCCCGCTCCGCAGCCTCTTTCTGCGCCATCACCTCTTCGCAGAAAGAGACCACCGCCTGCCACGATCCGTCGCTGCCGAGCATAGCGTTAACCACACTCGGCAGCGACAGATCTGCGCCTATGACCGCTGTGAGGGTGTGCCGCATGGGACTCCACGCGGCACACTCCTCCAGCGTGTGGAGCGCCGTGTCTTCTGGCGCTCCACACTCGTGACAGGCGGGGGTCGCCTCACGTCTTGCGATGTGATGCAGGTACTTTCCGAAACATCCATGCCCGGAAAGCACCTGCACCAATCGGAAGGTGAGCGACCCGAATCGCCGCCCTACCCACCTCCGAAGGACCGGGCGAATGGCATCCACCGTCCTCTGTCCAGGGACCGGTGGAGCCAGGTCCTCCGTCCACCGCCGCAACAGGGCGGCCCGCGCCTGCCGTCGCATGCGCGTGACCTCCTCCCACGCTGGAGGCTCCCCGCGGGTTCTCCTCGCCGCCACGAAGTGGTACACTTCGGCGAGGACCTCCGCTTGGAGCTCCCAGGGGGGATCACCGGCCAACGCGCATCCCGCCGTCCAGGACACCGTCCGGTACCCGCGTATCGCCCTCGTCGCGATGACCCGCTGCGGACGACGCAGCAGGGCCTTATTGGCGCGACCGAGGGCGTCCACCCAGACAGGTGCCCCGTACAAGGCCATACTCCGGATCACTCCGGAGTACAGGCGACGACATGTGGCGCTCGGGCCGCCCACGTTGGGCAGCAGCCTCCCAAGGGCGGCAGCGGCGCCTATGACTTTTGGGGCCAGTTGAGTGAAGTGGGCCCCAAAAGTCCACCGCCCGTCCAGGATGAGACCCAGGTACCTCATCTGGGTCCCAACCCGGACCAGGACCCCGTCCAGGTCTATCCTCGTTCCTGGAGGGGGTCCCCCCCGAGGCCCATGGAACATTAGGGCCTCGGTCTTGGAGAGGGCGACCTCCAGCCCCAGGGCACGTATGCGGCCGACCACGAGTGTTGTGGCCACCGTGGCCCGCCGCACCGTCTCCCCGAGGTCCCTCCCCTTGACTACGACTAGCGTGTCATCCGCGTAGCACGCAACCCGCATACTTGCGGGAAACGTGCCGCGGAGCACCCAGTCGTAGCCAATGTTCCACAGGAGCGGTCCCAACACTGACCCCTGTGGAACCCCGCAGGACACGCGACGTCGCCTCAGACCGTCGCGTCCCTCCACCAGGACCTCGCGGTCCCGGAGGTAGTCGGCCAACAGCCTACGCAGATACAGGGGCACTCCGTGATAGCGGAGCGCCTCCCGTATTGTCCCGTGCGGTAGGCTGTTGAAGGCGTTGGCAATGTCAAGCGAGACAGCCAACGCCTTTTCCCCCCCGCCGACTGCGTCCTGCGTCCACCCCTTGATCCAGAGCAGGGCGTCTATCGTTGACCGCCCTGCCCTGAATCCGAACTGGGCCTCTGAAAGGTCAGGCCCAGTTCCCCCCAGGTGCCGGATGACACGGGAAGCCACTATTCTCTCCAGCAGCTTCGCCGTGTCATCCAGCAGCACGATTGGCCTGTATGCGGCGTGCGAGTCTGCGTCTCGCCCTTCCTTCCGCAACAGGCACAATCGCCCGTCCTTCCAGAGCTTCGGGAACTGACCCGACGTGAGGCACGCGTCGAACAGTTCCCGAAGCTGACCGCCCATCTCCCTAAGGGCGATCCTGAGGATCCGCCCGGGAATCCCGTCTGGTCCCGGGGCAGTCTTCTTGCCTCTCAGGCGGGAGACTGCTACCTCCATCTCCACCTCTGTTATAGGCGGAATGGAGGCCGGGTCCTCCTCCTCCTGGAAGGACGGGGTGGCCATCGGTGGAGGGGTGTAGTGGGGGTCGCTGTCGGGGAATAGCCCCCCCAGCACCCTCTCCAGGAGCTCTGGCTCCAGGGACTCCGCGATAGGGGGCGCTCTGCCCCGGAACTTATTCCGGGCAGACTTATAAGGGCGCCCCCATGGGTCCCTGTCGAGGCCCTCCAGCTGCTCGCACCAGCCGAGGGCCTTAGCCCGGCCGATGGCCAGCTTCAGCTCCTGTTTGGCTATCTTTACATTGCCATACAGGAGCTGCTCGGCCGCCAGCTGCTCCGCCGGCAGCTGGTCGTCCGTCCGGCCGTGGCGGCGCCTCCTGCAGTGGTAATAGAGGCGCCGCGTCTCCGAGCATCGCGCTCGGAGATCCTCAATCTCCGAGCACCACCAGTAAACTTGGCGGCGCTCGGGGTGGCGTCGGGACCTCGGCATGGCGGCGTCGCAGACTGCCGTCACCGCCTCCCGGAACCGGCTCGCCGCGACGGCCACCTCCGGGTGCATGGGGCCGGCAACCCACGACTGCACCATAGCCGCCTCTTCAGCCAACTCGGCATCGAGGCGACCAATCGCCCAGCGCGGGAAGAGTGCCCCATCCACGCGCCGAGTCCCTCCTTGGTGGGAGGTGGCGATCTCGAACCGTATGTAGTTGTGGTCCGAGAGAGTCGCCACCTCCGCCACCACTCTCCAGGCCTGGACACGTGCTGCGACTTCCGGGGTGGCGAACGAAACGTCCACCACGGACCCCCCGTTGTGTCGCACGCACGTGTGGACTGACCCTCTGTTGAGCAGGGTCAGCCCTGCGGCAACCGCCCACTCCCTGACAATCTCCCCGCGAGTGTCAGTGGAGGGGTTGCCCCAGGCTTGGGCCTTGGCGTTCAGGTCCCCCATGAGGAGGACCTGACGTGGCGCCTGCCTTCTCACCGCCGCGGCCAGGAGGTCTAGATAAACCTCCAGCTCCGCGACGGTTCTATTGGGGGAGAAGTATGTGCCGACTACCGCATACCTCTCCCACTTGGCCACCACGTACCCCGAACCCCTCTCTGACACCGAGAGGGGGGGGCCGCCACCGGCACGTCCAATTATGGCTACGGAGCCGTCTAGATCCCCAGCCCAGTAGGGATGGGACTGGGGAATGTAATACGGCTCCGCAGCAACCGCCAAATCGATCCGCCACTGCGCCAGGGACTGCATTAGCAGATCCTGAGCCCTGACGCAGTGGTTTAAATTCGTCTGTAGGAGGTTGTGCTGTCCGACTTGATCCATCAATCAGACTACAACCTCCATGCTCGCCGAACTTTCGCGGCGAACAACCTCAGGAGCGGCGGCTTTGGCTGCCGGTCGGGGGATGGCCGGGGTCCTGGCGGCCTGTCCCTTCGTCTTTGGGGGGACACAGTTTTGTCCCCCCATCCTGTGCTCGGCAGGTCGCCCCGACTCTGCGCATATCGCGCAGTGCGGGGCCCTCCTCTGGCAGCTCGCCGCCTTGTGGCCTGCGCCTCCACAACGGAAGCACAGGTCCCCCCTGTTTGCCGACGAGGGACACTGGGGACGCGTATGCCCGAGTCCCATGCACTTGAAGCAGCGCATGGGAAGCGCCGCCAGTGCCACCACGCGCACCGAGCTCCACCCCACCAACAGCCTGCCCTGTGCCAGCAACACTTTGGCTACTGGGATTGGGCAGGATACAAGGGAAGAGCCGGTCCCGCCGTAGCTGCGACGTATCTCCCCGGCTTTGACGTGGAGTACGTCACAGCCGCCCACCTTGGCGATCGCCGCCGCCACTTTCTCCTTTGTGGCGGCGTCGTCCAGGCCCGTCACGTGCAATTGCGCGGACTTTACGGGCCTTGCGACGTTGGCCACCTCGGACAGGACACCGCGGAGCTTCTCCGCGAGCCTGTCCGCTTTGTCGCCGCTTTGGGAGCCAGGAATTTCGAGCATCCTGGCTCCCGTGGCCGTCTGTCGGTAGTTGATCCGGTCGATCCCCAATCCTTGGAGATCGACCTTCTCCTGCGCCGTCTCGAGGATGGCGCTGTAGGTTACCCCCTTTTCCGCGGCTTCGGGCTGTAGCGTCAGCACAACAGCCGCGGATTGGGAGGCTTTCAGCGCCTTCGCCTTCTTGGGCCCGGCGGCAGCGGAAGCCTTCTTGGCCTTAGGCTTCACGGCGGAGGGGGGGGCACGAGCTGCTGGGACAGGAGCGGGAGTGGGCGTTGCCGAGGAGGACGCTTTGCCCTTCCCCTTGCCTTTCCCCTTTCTTACTACTGTTGCCCAGGTGTCCGCCTTGGCAACAGCAGTTGGAGTCGTTTTTGGGGGGGCGTTGGGAGCCGCAGTCGAGGGGGGGGCGATGGGAGCCGAAGTCGAGGGCGTGGCAGCAGTAGCCTGCGGGGCCTGGGCAACCCGCTTTCGAGGGGTCGGTTTCGGGGGTGGGGGGGCAACCGCTGCTGCAGCCTTCTTGGCGTCCGCTCGGAGAGGCGGGCGAAGGACCGGCGCTGGTAGGAGGCGATCCTCGATACCAGCGAGTCGGGCATTGAGCATTTGCCCGAACGTGGTGGTCAAGGACCGCATCATCTCCTCAACTAAATCTGCCCCCGGTACAACAGCAGGGGGGGCTGGCGTCTCGGTGGCAGCGGCTGCTGCAGCAGCAGACGTAGCGGCAGCCGCTTGGGTCTTGGCTTCGGTGAAGCCTCGACGCAGCGCCTTCACCTCGGCCTTGCTGGCCTCCATTTCGAGGCGCAGGCGACTGTTTTCGGCTCTCAGCCGCCGCGTCTCTTCGGCCTCGCTCCTGCAGGCCAGGGCGTCAACTACTTCCCTCAGGGTCGACGCGGACCTCTTCAGGCGAGCAACAAACTCGCCTTTTAGGTTGCCAGATTTCTTGGCAACCTCTAAAATGCAGGCGAGCATTCCTCCTGCTTGAGCCCTCAGCTCTTGGGCATTTAGCACACTGAGGTCAGCGAATCCGGCATGGACATCGGAATCACTCCCGGTGTCAAGCAGACTTCCAGCGGCCACAGCGGCCGACCCCTTTTTGAATTTCCTGCCCTGCAGGACCTCAGCCAACTCCTCCACCAGTGGCTTTGGCGGTGGCTTCAAGAACTCGTCTCGCGTGGGGCCTCCTTTGGTGCCCTTCGCCCTTCCCCTCCGCGCCGTATTGACCTTGGCGGCCGCGGTCCCCTCGGTCTCTGTGTCCGACTCTAAGTAGCCGGGCGCGTAGAATGAGGAATAAGGCCGCTTCCTGCGGCTGTCACCCTCGTCACCCGACTCTTCAAATACGGACTCCACGTCCGACCTCCGTTCATCTCCCATGGAGACCTCCGACGGATCCCGGGAAGGAACCCGTGAAGTTTACTTAAGTAAAGTTTACTTAAGTTTACTTAAAGTTAAGTACTGACAACTGGACCAACCTAGGCTAAGCCAGATATAAATAGCTTTTTCACCGCGAATTCGAGAATAGCAATTGAATATAGACTGTCTATGTTGCTCAGTCATCATAATAACATACAAGTGCTAAAAGAATTAAAAAAACCGTCCAAAAAGGTCCTGAATTTTTGAGTATTTTCATTACTAACAAAAATACAAGTCTTTTCACAATTTTAGTATAGATAAAAGTATCAATGCTTCACAACCTAACCAGTTCAATTGCGTTAAAGGCGTAGAAATGTTAAGAGTATCACCGTTTGATTATTTTATTACTTTTTATTCGAATGCATAATTCTATGTATTTACGAGGCACGCCGCGGGCGGAGTACCGATCCAACGGTATTAACTCAAGTACTTAATGAATGCAACAATGAACATTTGTACACGCGTTATATTTGAATATTTTTTTGACTTATCCCATTTTTTTTTACACTCCATGACGCATAATCTGAGCAGGTAAGGCACCACTTTAATTATGTATGTGCACTAATCATAATAAATACATAAATTATCGCATAAGTCCGGACACGTAATTAGGTACGCGTAAATTGTGTAAGCTACGTAAGTTTTTTTATACCACTTAGTTTACGCAAGCATACGGCCCTAGTAGCCTATAACCGGTAGCAATACCAGGGATACCACTAACGCGTTGCCAAACCTTGTTGATGAGGAGTCACTGTGCTAGCAGTATTACTACTAGCGAAGGGTATCCTCGTGGAGCACTGGCAGCATTACTTACCGCAGAAACTCAACACTACATCAAAGTAGTGTTATTTGACTGCGGTCTTCTGTACCGGTGGGGATGCAGTCCCTAGTCAGGCGGCTCCAATTTTAATTTCAAAACTCACTGGAGATCCCAATTCGCCCTACCGCTCTTTTAAAAAAACTAAATAATTTCTAATGAAGTTAACGTATAATATTAGTGTCAATAACTAAACTTAATAAAATCTAATTTTTACTATACATTCGTGAGGTTTAATGTACACGGTTTAATTATTCGCCCCCTGGTTTTGTATAAAGTTGGCCTATCCTTGCCTAGGTTATAATCTATCTTATTGCCTAATTTTATTACGATCTGTTCAGCCGTTTAGTCATGAAAAGGTAGCAGACAAACAGAGTTACTTTCGCATTTATAATAATCGCATGGATGTGGTGCGTGTGTCAATTGTTTTAAGTTAATCTATGAATGTGACTTATTTAAGTAGGTACCTGCAATTATGTAGGTAAGACACGCTGACACTACAGCCAGCATAGTGTATCTTCTAGGAGCTTTTGCAACCTTTCTCACTGCAGAAACAGAACACTACATCTCAGAGTACCGTTATTTGACTGCGAACTACTGTAAGGTACTCGTAACAGTTTCTAGTGAAGCGGTCACTTGGCTGTTTTATAATTGGAAACTAATTATTCTACCCCTCTATAATAAATCTCTTCGTGTGATTAATCACTCAGTATTACAGGTCCTCGGGCTTTGAACCCGGGTCATCCATATGGCAGGCGGTCACTTTAACTACACGACTACCACGATATTTCTGAATATTTTTTATCAACAAAAGATCTTTTGTAATTTTAAGTATAACAATCTCAGTTATGTATGCGACTGTACCCGTCAAATAACACCTGCCAAACTGTTTTTATCCCAAAATACAGCTTTACAATGAGGAATTAACTTCCCTTACCTTTCATCATAAATACCCGAATTTTAAAGCACTCTTCAGTTCACTTGTATTGGCTCCTAAGTATTTATCAATCACTTTTATCGGCGAGTGCACACTCAATAACCAAGGATTACGGCTCCAATCCACCGCTAGTTCCGAGTGTTTAATAGCACTTGGGCTTAAACTATTCTTATTGATTGCGTTCTTGTGTCCTCAGCTTTATGTCTGATTGATCGAGGATTTTGTTGTTGACGCGGATTTGACTTTGATATACAATAATAGATTGTTAGACACGGTGCTAAAGTGACAATGTGTTTTAGCGCGGTGTGTAACACTCTGCTTTTCACTACGAATGCGAAAAAATTAAATGATCCAAACAAAAATATTATAATGGTCATCAATTCAATTTGTAAGTAGAGAAAAAATCTAACGATTTCGCGCCAATGACTTAATTTCTTCTGTAGCCGCAGCGTAGCGGTGGTATTCTCTTGGGTAGCCGCAACGCAATGCACGTATTGCTCGGAACTACTCGGAAGAACTCAACGATTCCTTAGTTCCATTTTCAAAAATTAAATATTGTTCTGTTTTATAAAACAGTAATAAGTCAAGTCTTTATTAAAGTTCTTTTTATGAATCAATATTTTCGTCTTTATAAGTAACAGACTAAATAAAAAAAAGTTATTTTTTTTCCGCTACAACAGGTTATTCTATTTTTTCCCCGCTCTGGAACGTTGCATGAGGAGTGAAAAGATATTTTTTTTGGTTATTTACTAGTACGTGCTGCCGAAAAATACTGAAACTGGAAATATGTAGTTTAACAACAAAATAAGTCATATTTACTTTACAATCCTATAAAACTTTCACTTCCTATATTGGACAATAGATGGCGCTGCGTTTGTTTACGTTATTCCTGAATCGCGCTATTGAGAATCTCTGTCAAATAAGTACATAATTTTTGTTCGAATAATAAGTGTTTTTTCAAAGTCTTATACCATGTGTTATGTCTAAGCGGTCTTAGTCACGGGAAAAAGCTCGTTTTGACATAAATAAGATAAATTAACCAGTCACCGTAACCAAGAAGATTTCCCTTTTTTTCACCTCGTCCAACAGCATTGTCCATCGGAAACGGTAATTATGCAAAGTCAACTCTTACACTGAGAGAAAAGGGTGCATTTTCTTTGCCGACCAATGGGTGGTCTGTACTCAGTAAGAAAGCTGTAATGTTACTAAAAAGTTGGTTGCGCGCGCGCCGTCTTCATGATTTGAGTGTTCCGTATTTCCATAAAACTTCTTACGCCGATTTGATGCTGAGCATACTGTAAGAATAATAAGACACACATCAATAATAATATGATTTCTTTTATCTTAAAACATGTAGTAATAAAAACGTCTTTATTTTCTTTCATTAAACTCTTTATTTTCCTTATTACAATTCTTTTATTAATTCATACCGTCCTGCCCGGTATCCGTCGTCGTCGTCCTTCCCGTCCCCTCTCTCTCACTCTTCCTTCCTTCTCTTTCACTCCCCTAACGTTCTGTTTTCGCTTTGTACTCCATACGTTCCGTTAACTAGCATGCATCTTACGTTTCGTTCGCTTTTAAACACAATCCCACATACATGCCGAATAGTCTGCCGAAAAGTCGCTTTAGTTTTTTTTTACATAGGTTCTTCCCTTAATCACTTTTCGTTTGACCAAAAGCCCGCGGCAAATGAAAGTCTACCTCGCACCTCAACACAAAAAAAAAACAATAATAATAATGCTCAGACATTATCACACAGCGCCATCGACCCCAAACTAAGCAAAGCTTGTACTGGGAAACAGCAGCTGATAGAATACTTATATACTTTTATATTAATAAATATGTACATACCAAACACGTCAGGCAGACAAATGTTTTCCCCGGCGGGGCGGCAGGAATCGAACCCGCGACCCTTAGCGTAGTAGTCAGGTACCTATACTAACCACTACACTAGCGGTGTCGTCAACATTTTAATTAATAGTTTATGATTATTATATACACATTATAAGTTATAAGTAAATATATAAGTAATAATACATAAGAAATATATAATATATAAGTAATAATACATAAGAAATTTATGCATTGTGGGAAGGACGATATGAGGTCTCACGTACCTAGAGGCCAACGCCTCGCATGACAGGCGTGCTGGAACATATCTCGCTCAGAGAATCAGCATTGCTATCCAGCGTGGCAATGCTGCCAGCATTCCTGGCACGCTCCCGCGTGATTCTCATTTGAGTCAGATCTTTTATCTATAAGCAGAGAGGTTATTTTATCGACTTTATCCATACTTATATTGTAAATGCGAAAGGAAAACTGTTTGTATGCTACCTTTTCAGGACTAAACGGCTGAACGGATCGTAATGAAATTTGACAAGGAGATATATTATGTCTTGGGAAAGGACATATGCTACTTATGTCTTTAAAAAAAATGCAGACGTAGTCGCTGGTAGCAGCTAGTTAATCTAGTAAATAGTTTAATCTGATTGGTTAAGGATCCTTGAAACTGTATACTTTTCTTGCAATCTGTCCATAAATGAGTAGCGAGTTTTACAAATATGTACGTATGAGACAAAGAACTTAACAACTTTTTAGTAATGATATGTGACAGCTCTTAGCTGAGTTCTCATCAAGGCGACCATGAAATGGCGGAGCGAAGCGCTTCAAACCATTAATTACACAACTCCATACAAGGCCCATACAGATTCCCCACTAGAAACGCCTAGTGGGGAAACGGCAAACGTCTTACCCGTATTTTACATACAATTCTCAGCTGTATCTGTCACTTAATTGAGCTTATAATTGATCGGCTCGCCGTTGACGACTGTTGCCACACATGGGTGATCGTCGTGGGAAAATACTGTTATGACTTGTTGACGCTCTACAAGAAATGTTGCTGCTCGAAATTATATGCTAATAGCCTGATTTAAAGCTTCATTTTGATTGTAATTACAGCTGTCACTTTGGACGATTAATTGGAAAGTGTTATTAGCAAATTAAAGTGGCATTTTAAGGCCGACCACGGACCTCGTTCAGAATTTCTTTGAAGTTATGTTGGTATATAATTTAAGCTTTTCTTTGTAAATTGTAACCGTGACTCAGATTTTGTAAATTTCTGAAAATAATTGCTTAACGAATTGAGAATGCCTCGATTATTTCCTGCGCAACGTAATTGCAGTATTGGTTACATTTTACCGAGAATTATGTGAAACACACGGCCCACACATTATTACTTAGACGATTTCTTAAAGAAAAAAATATAACTAAATACTCACCAAATCGAATTGGAACCGATATGGTCTCGCACTGCGTGGCTCCAAAGAGGCTTAAACCGTGTTCTTGTCGTTGAAACAACGGTCAGTCACCTGATTGGCCCAGGTTCAAACCCCGGCCTTTACCAATTAGTTTTTCTAAGTACAGCTATTATCACACCATGAACTAAAAAAGAGAGGTAGGGCGAATCAGGATCTCCCGTGGGTATTCCCATTACAATTGGAGCCGTCCGGCTGGGGACTGTACCTCCACAGTTACAGAAGACCGCAGCCAAATAACACTACCTTGATGTAGTGTTATGAGTCTGCGGTTAATAATGTTGCCAGTGCTACACGAGGATACGCTGCGCTAGTAGTGATGCTAGCACAGTGAGTCCTCATCAACAGCAGGGTTGGCAACGCGTCAGTGATATCCCTGATCTTGCAAGCTTCCATAGACTAACCGCTAACCATCAGGCGGGCCGCATGCTTAATTAAAAAGTCAATCTAAAAATGCGACGCTGGGAAACGCACACTATCTTTTTCTCTTCCCACCACTGAACAGTTTGTGCGGAAAATATGGAATTAAAAAAAATATGTATGTGTGTTTGTTACAGCCTGTATACCTAATTGCCGTTTCGTTGTCGTTCATTACAAATGTAGTAATGGGACGCTGGTTTCTGTGAAAAACGTTAATGCCTTCTCTAGATATGTACCTAGAAGCTCCTATAAGGATTGATGCACACGGCATGCCTACGAGTTTTTTAAATCCGCACGGAACTACGGCACGGAACGAATTTCGCTGTGGCTTGGAGGTTCTAGAACTGTTTTTGAAATTATGTGTCTGTTTTGGTCCTTAACCAACACAAAACAAAGTAATTCGAAATTTAAAGTGTTCCGTATTTTTTTTTCTATAATTCTTAGTGGCCAGTTTCTCGAGAGGTTTACTGTAATTTCCCGAGGAATTCCATGTTTTATATTCAAAAAACCTTAATCACATATCCACATAATTAATATAGGACTTACTTGAGAGATATACCTATACTTTTGTTACCAATTAAAAAATAATCCTGCATCGCTCTAGAAAGTTTTCAGAATGTTCCACAGAAAAATACTATAAAAAGGTCCGAATTAAAACCTCGACTTCGTTGTAGTCAGTTGAAAATCATTGTTTTGATAAACACTTTTTACGATTGAAACCATCAATCATTTCCACTCTGTGGCGATCGAGTGCGTATCTGTCTGTATGTAGGCACGTTACTTTACTAAGTTCTTAGAAGCCAGTCTCTCGTGTTCGTGGAAACAATTTTTACCATGATGTTACTTGCACCAATGACACCAAACCTCTCAGATATTAACACTACTTGAAACAGGTTATTTTAACGGGGTTTTTATAATAGTAATCTTATCTAACTAGGCTAAGACTAAGAATTAAGCTACAGAAAACCCCAACCCAGGGCTCGCAGGTTGTCCCGTTAGCTGCTAGCACATTGATTCCTTCAACACATTGAGCCTATACGTTGAGTTTAACTATATGACGTTCAGTGTGCATTATGCGAGTTCGATTCGCACTCGGCAAGTTTTTAACACGCTTGAATAAAGTTCATCTGTATTGTATGTATGTATGTATGTATGTATGTACGTAATGTAATATTTCAACATAATTTTCACAAACTTCTAGACTTCTGATTATTTTCAACATTGGAGCGATGAGAACACAATAATTATATCGTAATTCTAGCTGACCGGGCAAACTTTTTGCCAAAAATATATATTGTTATTTTATTTCTGTCATAAAAATTCAAAGAAAATTTTGGGTTGGACCACCCTTATCATTTAGGGGTATAAAAATAGCTTACGTCCTATTCTGAGACCTACCGAATAAACAAATCAAAATCGGTCTAGCCATTTCAGAGGATTTCTGTTACAAACTCTGACACGAGAATCGTATATGTTAGATTATTAAACTGTAACATTTTGTACACTATACTTTTTAAAGTGTAATCATTTAGATAAAAATTTCCCCGCTCAGCCGAACTACCTCAGTGGGCAATGCATCAAGTCGGCACTCAGTGACACATTGTCATGTGAAATCAATAGATCTTCCAAACGCGTGCGTCCTATTGTCCCGCGTTCGAGTTCGGCCATTATTATGTCTATTCGAATTCCAAATAACTTTAGACAATAATAAATATAATCTAATATAAAATTTTGAATCTTCGTTAATACTAGCTGATCGCGCGACTTCGTCTGCTTTTGTTTATAGACAAGAGTAGCCTATGTCTTTCCCTAGGATATAATCTATCTCCTTGTCAAATTTTATTACGATTGGCTCAGCCGCTTAGTCCTGAAAAGGTGGCAAACAAAGAAATAAACAAACAAACAGTTACTTTCGAATGTATAACATTATTATGGACTTGTATGGAAGTATGGATGCCAACTCTTATGGTAAGCTTTCAACAGATTATTTTTAGGATACTGCTTTTGAATTGTATTTTATTTTTTAATTCTCTGATACTTAACTCAAAACCTATTTATTCACTTATAATATAATTATATTATTGATTTCTCTATCTCACCTCTATACGATATGTGACTTATCACTAAGATAGTATGACTTTAATTGATATTGAAAAGGGTTTGTAGAAAATGTATTGTGAAGCAATTTAATTTAAGAAAATTGACCAAGTGCGACACCGAGGGTTCCGTACTGTTTGTAATAGTAAAAATTGCAACAACAGAAATACAGATTCTGTGATGATTTCAACCGTCTAAATATTACCATTAATGTTCCTTCAATCTTTTCATGCGACATTAGTTAAAAGTAAAAAATACATCTTCTAGACTAGTATTTATACATATCTAAAAGTAGGTTCTACTTAGCGCTCGCAAAGCCTACGTGCCGAAAGCTCTGTTTCTACTTGAGACAGTCCAAAAAACCACAAAACATCCAACAGGCGACAGCGTGTGATGAAAATTCTTTCAACCTGTGAGGGTTTTGGCTGTGGTCGTTTTGCGCCCGGGCTGAGTGTCTCAGCCCTCAGACAAAACAAAGATAGCGATACATAGATATAAAAGCCCAAGAAGGTAATCGCAATTTTTTTCAATATTAGATACATCACATTCACCTAGAAAGTATCAATATGGATAGCTAGCTATTTTGATATGGCAAACACTAACATAAGTAGCTCAAATATCTTATTAAGTACTAGCTTTCACCCGCGGCTTCGCTCGCGTTAAATTTTGGGTATTGATTTTCACAATTTAACCCTAAAGCACGTGTCCAAAAGTAGATGGAGATAGTTATCAATGTGTGTAAAATGGTTACACACAAGTTCTCCCGCTTAGCTGAAACAAAAGATAGATTTCGTAAAGTATTTTACGAAACGTGAAAAATCCCTGCACGCTGTAAGGGACAAAAAATAGTATAGCTGTATCCTTGTCTTGTACCTTAGTACCGTATATAGCCTTCTCTTTGTGTGTGAGTAGAGCTGAATATGTTATTGACTCTCTTAGTTACTCCCTACGGTAACCGTCAAACAAGATCAGCTCAGCAAAATGTTACTGATAACTGACAGTGACAGCTGTCACGTCCACTGACAAATCTGTGTAAGGTTTTAGATTTCTTCAACACACATGAATACAGTACACCAAGTAGTCAATACCTCTGCTTTGAACCTAATACTAGCTATTAAGCAGAATTTGCATAATGAACGTGTCTTCCTGATGCAGTCAATAGCGCAAGCGCTAAATAGGTTTTACTGTTAAATGCTAAGTATGCAAGTAAACCCCATTATGTTCGAGCTAGGTTTCTCGTCTCACTATTTTAGAGTCCAAAGGTTTCTTACCACTTACCAGGCGTTGTTAAAAGGCATTTAAAAATCTATTAACCAATACAAGATTCCTTTTAAGGTTGGCAATACTTTAGTGATACCCTCAGTGTTCCAGGCGAAGGTGAGCGCTTATCATCCAGTGGACTGAATGCTTGTTTGTCAATGATTTATTTCATTGTACAAATATGGTAATATAAAAAAAGAGACCCAGCGCTAGAAGAAAATAGGTTCATAAAATGAAAACCAAAATATTACTGAGTCAACACTCAAGCATTACCCCTGGTCCGAGCGTCCATAGGCTACGGTAACCGCTTACCATCAGGCGGGCCCTATGCTTGTTTGTGGTATAAAAAAACGAGAAAAAGGAGTTAGTGGTTTACCTTATGTCGGGAGCAATATTAAAACGTGGGTTTAAATTTATTACACTTTTAATATCACTTGTTTGATCTATAAAAAAAAGTGGCTCATCTCCTAAAGTAAATCGGAAAAAAAACGCAGGGTTCTTTTATTAATATACTTCTACTAGTCGTTGCCCCCTGGTTGGTCTGAGCCAATGAAAACATTAATTTGATTCCAAGTTGCCGAGAAATAATTCCTCGACACGAACTTGTAAGAAAAATATAATCAAAATCAGTTCTGCAGATTAAATGATAACTTCGAATACAAACAACTTTTTTATTTTTCTTCTATGTATAAGCAGAGACCAGTGTCTCGAAAACTTTTTTGGTGTATCGCCCCTTTAGAAAATAATTATACCCAATGCCCCCCGGAATATGAAGTGAAATAAACAATAACGCCTCAGGATTAATCATTTTACGCATTTTGTTACACATAATTTTACATTTTGTTATACTGTTCACCATCTATCGATTTTTATTTAGTATAGCGCCCTCTATATTACAAGTTTCAATCGCTCCCTCAGAAAGACTCAGCGCCCACCTGGGGCGCGGTAACACTTTGAGTACCAATAGAATAGACAAACAACAGGCAAAGTTTTGATGTATTTAGCTAAACAGATTTATTGCGAGTCTCTTTTATCATGCCGTCAAAACGATTACCATTAACATAGCCAGACTTACGGCAAATCACTGAAAATTTATCACTTTCACGATACCATAATTCAAAGTCAAAACGTTTGTTCGTTAAAAGTTTTAGCACCAGAATGCAGTCGGTCGTAATGGCCGATAGTTAGTCACATGCAAAGTAAATGCTTGATTTAAATCAATTTGAAACAGAAATTCAACAAAACTTTCTTGAAATAACAACAGTTTTAAATGGGCGAACACTTTTTAAAGACAAAAAGAAAATTAAAAATATCACTACACAATATAAAACAATGTCGCTCCTCGCTGTCTGTCTGCATGATGAACTGATGTTGAAGTGGTTTTTTTAATAGATTCATGAGTAAGGTTTTTATGTGTAGGTACTTTTTTACGGGTAGCTAGTGTAATTAGTAGCTAGTTTCTGTTAAAAAAACTTTTATAAGAACCTTCTCCTGATAATACCAAACATAAAAACAAAAGAATCAGCGAAATCGGTCCAGTCGTTCACGCGTGATTCCGTAACCAAGGGAAATAGGAATTCATTTTCATATATAGATTATGTTACCAGCTTAAAGTATCCTTTTTACCAGCATATCCTCCACGAGCTCTTACCTTCTGGAAACCTTACTCCCCGCAAGAACGATAAAACCAAAATTATAATTTAATCAACACAAAATAGCACCCGTACGCGTAGATCTTTTACACTAAGCAACGGATGTTAATGCAGTTTTAACTATTAGACGTAGTGCTTCTCGATATGTATCTATAGTAAAGAAAGTTGCTAGTAAATTTATACAATGAATTATAAAAGCGTGCTGTTTATTGATGGAACCTCATGCAATAATACAACATCCCATAAACTCGAGCATTCACATGGAGAGGGAACAATCCGGGCCCTAATGTGTCTCCTTGTGCCACCATCTTTACAATAAAACGATTAGACCCCATGTCTCGACGCGTCGATGTACAATGAGAGGATGCTCGTACGTTCAAAAGGTATTTGATAAAACCCCCATTACGTATCGTCGCCTGCTACCCAGTTTCCATTTGAAATCGATTAATATTATTCTGAAAATACCAGTTTACAAATGGAATAATTTCGACATGTAGTAATGCTGTTTTTGATAGGAATGTGTGTGATAATGTAGATACTTTAGTACCTATCAGCAATAATATGTATTTCAATCTTTATATGCTAGAAGTTTGTTTGCTTGTTACTTAATAATAATAATGCTTGGACATTATCACACAGCGCCATCTGGCCCAATCTAAGCAAAGCTTGTACTATGGGAACCAGCAGCTGATAGAAAGAATACTTAAATACTTTATTTTGTAAAATTTAAACATACCAAACACCCAGATGCAAGGGAAACATATTTCTCACATAATTGTTTGCCCCTACAGGAATCGAACCCGCGACGTCTAGCTTAGCAGTCAGGTATAATAAACACTAGACAAGCGGTCTCATACTAAAATGAACGTATTGTATAGAAAATTTACACACAGAAAGACACAAGTTTTCTGATTTAATTCAGTTCATAGGGCATAACGAAATGATTATCTTAGAGAAAGAAAGATTCTGCGGAATTTAAGAAAACGTAGCGGGAGAGTCGAGCCCTTTTCATAATAATTGAAAATATTAAAATGATAAATAATGAAAATTATTGTAATAAATTATTGAATTGTTGAGTACTACCATAAATGCTGCAATCAGTAAATTGTAATAAAAGGTTTATGGAACAAAGTTTATCTACGGAGTCAAATAATAAGAAAGAACATTCTCGAAAGACTAATAACTAAGAACGTTCCTTGAAAATACGATGAAAGTTTTATCGTATTTTGAACATGGAATTTTCTCTCAATCATCTGAAATGTTAGCGTGAAATATTAGCACGCTTCCATTTCTCAAAACAATTTATTCAGAGGTAAAAGTCCGCAGACTATGTGCTCACAACGTACCCAGCTTCCTACCAACCTACCATTTATTCAGCATTCCCATTTTCTTTTTCGCTGCATTAATTTTTCTTTTTAAGTTATTTCGCTCCTACTCTGCGTCCAATTCTGTAAGAGCCATGTGATAATACGGCAGCTTTATTTTTTGGGTGGAGGGCGATGGGTCTGTGTTAGGTGGTCGTGTTGGAAAGCGAAAACAAAAGGTCTCTTTCACCGGGTTGGTAGCCGAACCCTCTCATTTTTGCCTGTTTAAAAATGCAACCCACCTAAACACTGCAGGCTGGTGACTTTAATGTTTGTCCTCTCGATGTTTGGTGGATTTAAAGCTTCAATTAAGTCATCTTGACTTAAAACACCTAGCTACATATATACATACTACATACCTAGCTTCTGCGACTACGTCCGCGCTGAGCTTAGAATCTCAGAGGAACCTTAAATTTTCCCGGAATAAAAACATTTTCCCGGGATAAAAATTATCCTGTGTTAATCCAGGCTATAAACTATCTGTGTTCCAAATTTCATCCAAATCCGTTGAGTATTTTTTGCGTGAAACAGTAACAAACATCCATCCATCCATATACTCACAAACTTTCGCATTTATAATATAGCATACCAATCAATATACATAGTGGGATATTGCTTTCTTTCCTTCGGTATATTTATAAGCATATGTTGCAGTCCATTAATTTTATTACAATATCTCTATTATCTATAATTAAACAGGCCGAGGAGAACATTTACTTTGACTAGCTTTTCGACACGACTTCATCCGCGTAGCATTAAGTTATATAGCCTATAATATATGTACATATTAATAATTCAAAGAACTATTACAATCGGTGAAGTAGTTAAACAGATTACCTCATATAAAAAAACAAGCAAACTAAAACTTATTCATTTATAAAATACTAGCGGCCCGCCCCGGCTTTGCACGGGTAGACATTTATCAAATATTTTGTCTACCCGTGGGAAGCCGGAGCGGGCTAGTATAATATATAGCCTATGATACTCAGTGATAATGTAGCTTTCGAACAGTGAATGATTTTTTGAAATCGGTCCAGTAGTTTCGGAGCCTATTCAATACAAACCCACTAAAATACAAATCTTCCCCCAATACAATATTAGTATAGAAGTATGAAAATTAGATTCCATGCAACAGTTACCTAAGGAGAGTAGACAAGACAATACATCATAAATTCGTATTTCAACAAATCCTTTACAAATCTCCACAGCTTGGACGGATTACTAGCAGGTATTGTATTGTAGGCCAAGAAAACAGGGGGAGAACATGAACCTTCTAAATTGTTATAAGATATGGCTGCAGAGACGACGGCTGATGTATTTTTTAATTCTGCCAAGGTGTCAAGCAAGCATACAACCCGCCTGAAGGCAGTCACCGTAACCTATAGACGCAAAATCCAAGGGGCCGTTGTCCATCTTATTCCTAATAGAACTTTTTGGGTTATATAGTGTTAGAGTTTATTTTTCAAACTTCTAGATAGTTTTTACACAGCAAGTTTATTCAACGAATTTGCGAATAGAACAGAGCGCGGTACCCTCTTTACAATCGTTTTTATACACTCATTATGACTACAAGCGCCATTTTTATGCTTCCGTTAAATGTTGCCATAGTGAATAAACACAAATCATAGATGGCGTTTCTCATACTTTAACATATTATTATTGCCCTACATTATATTAAGTAATCGATAAATATAAATAGCTATCACTCGGCCTTTCCTAACAATCAAATTACGACCTCGTAATTTACAATTATTAGCTTATTAGAAATGAGAAAATAATAATAATAATAATAATAATAAGTTCTACGGAATGATCGTGAAAATATACCTGATAAATACTATACTAAGCAATTATTATTATTATTATTTTTTATACTATGAATAATAATCAACTGCAAAACATAAAATAATTCATAGCAGCACATAGTCTAGTATTGCAACTTATTAAATTGATATTGTTATTGTTTTATTGTTTCATTTATTTTGTTTCTTACATAATCATTACGGGACACACCCTGTTAAGCAATGGTTATGTAATGGGACACACCCTGGTTTCATTACCATGCGAGAGAGCCCTTTGAGACACACCTGCAAAGAGTCACCCTAACATGATGGACCACCGGACACACCAAGGTGATCTTTATAACCTTAGCAGTTAGTTTGTGATTTCTATTATATCATCATAACAATAATTCCAGTACAAAAAGTTGTATATATTTTTTTTAACTCTTACATAATGCCTCATTAATTAAATATTTACAAAATCTCACTACCGAAGTATAAAATACAACGCTATAATTTTAGCTCTCCTTTTCGTCCGAACTCTCACTATCACTCATTGTCTGTACTGTAAACTTCTTCATTCTATCTGAAGCTATAACGTTGTTGTATTTTCTACCTCTTTTATTTAAGGATGTAACTCTGTATCTATCGTTGTCGAACACCTTTATAACCTTATAGGGACCCGCATATTTATCAACCAGTTTGCCACTAGTTAATCCTTTTTTTATAATACGTCTCTGAATTTGAACCAGGTCACCTATCTGATACTTAATGCTAGCAATTCTATTTTTATCGTACCTATCTTTTGTCTTCTTAGCTAATGCAACCGTATTACTTTCCGCTTGAGCTAACTTTTTATAATAAAAATCTATTACCCGTTCATCCTTGCGCTTTGTCACGGTTACGAAGTCGTGGAGTTTTGCTGCCAGTCCTCGTCCAGCCGGGAAGAAATCCGCTAGTCGTTTCTTCCATTCCTCCCACGAAACGTCGATGTCTTGTTGGTGTCCAAACCACAGCAACGCGTTCCCCTCCAGACTAGCGGTCATGTGGTAGATCAGCGTTTTCTCATCCCAGCCGTATATTTTGGCTAGGGACTCCAGCCGGTGCAACCATGTGTGAACAGATAAAGTATTAGAATCGCCATCAAACTTAGGCACGTCAAATTCAAAATCAAAATCAAAAATCATTTATTCAGTTTAGGCCCTAATAAGGCTCTTATGAAGGTCTAAATTACCACCGGTTCGGAAAAAAAAGCCACCTGAGAAGAACCGGCAAGAAACTCAGTGCTCTGTCTTTTTTTGCATTTAACAATCATTATATAACAATTTGTAACAAAATTCTTCTAGACATTGGTATGAAATTACAAATATCAAAATGAAAGCTACCAAGTTGGTTTTGTCACTGCTTTCATGAAATACATATTCCAACTATTACAATTACCAGGAGCGGGGAGCCACTTGTGCAGAGTGAGTCTATATATTCCAAGCATTTTTATCATTTACATAATCATTAATTTTATAATAGGCTTTATTTATCAAAACTCTTTTGACATGAGTCTTAAACTTATCGTAACGTTTTCCGGTTTTCCTAGGAATCTCAGATTATTTTCAAAACTGGGGGTAGTTGACTTATTTATGTCATGGCATAATGGTTGACGATTATTTAGTCCCATTAACATTGGATTCGTAGTGGATGTTGTCTGAGGTAAAATAGTTGAATGTGTACCTGAAGCGGTTGGATGGCGTGAAGAATCTTCCTGGGCATCCGACACGTCGATTAAATTCGTCCGCGAAGGACCGGGCTCAGAAACTGGTTGTATGTCCTTTTTCTGCTTGATTATATCTTGTAACATATTTTCCAATCGAGTTAGCCGTTCCGCATTATTAGGTCGTGAGGTTCTTGGTTTTCTTGGCTTTTTGGTCGGCACGGGGTCATCAGGAGGCTCTTCTTCTTCAGAAGAGTACATCACAGGATGTCGTCGACGGCTCATAGTGGAACGTAAGCACTTTTGGAAAAGCAAAACAGAAAAAAAAATATTGCCTTTCTATCCCACTTCTGAACTGTTAGAGTTTATTTTTCAAACTTCAAGATAGTTTTTACACAGCAAGTTTATTCAACGAATTTGCGAATAGAACAGAGCGCGGTACCCTCTTTACAATCGTTTTTATACACTCATTATGACTACAAGCGCCATTTTTATGCTTCCGTTAAATGTTGCCATAGTGAATAAACACAAATCATAGATGGCGTTTCTCATACTTTAACATATTATTATTGCCCTACATTATATTAAGTAATCGATAAATATAAATAGCTATCAATAGTTAGTGCCATTATAAAGAATCTTTGAAAACCTCTAAAAACATTACCTTACCCTATTTGACTGCGATCTTATGTTATGTAAGTTGGAGGTACATACTAATATGTCTTGCCATTCTTTAACGAGGAAATCACAGAAGATGGTACAAGATGGAGAGGATAGTGACAGGCAAGTGTCACTAGATATAAAATAGTCTCCACGCAGCGTCTATCTAAACGCGCTAGGTTAAAAAATAAATGGATTTTCTTACGTTTTTCACTAATATTCGGAGTGAATCATGAGGAAGGCTTATGATTATAATATCTTGAGGTTTTTTTGAAAACTGGCTAAAATATAATAATGCTAATACATGATGCCGCGCGAATAAAACTAAAATTTGGGGGTACCTATACCCCGCTACCGGTGCGAAGCCGGGGCGACTGGCTTGTATAAAAATAAAATAATAATTCTCTACCCCTTGCACCTCCCGCAGAGAAGCAGAGAGCAAATCTAAGGATAAAGTGGAAGAGAGAGAACGCTATAATAGGGTTCAAATGAATAATGGATTGTTTTGTGTTTTGTATTTGCAAGTCCTACAAATGAATTTGAACGATCATAATTCTGTAGCCCTAGCCACAACAACATTTGACTACGCATTCGTATCGTTTTCGACTATTTTTGTATTGGAAAATTAACAGCACTGCACTGCAAATATTTGTATATTTTTTTACATTTCGCGAGTTACGTTAAGGAAATCTTGTGTTTGTAATCCTAAGTCCTTAACACTAGTGATGCACCATACCATGTGTACCATCATACCTACGTGTAAGAGGGGGCCATCACATCAGTATTATACAGCCATTTTTTTTTTATTTAGATCTGAAATATTATTTTAATATGGGCTTAAATGGTACCAGTCGGGGCATCCTGTGTATTAACTACAGAGCGAGTGACGACTCTTCAAGGAAACTTCAAGAATTTGTCAAAAATCACACAGTATCAGATCACCTTTCCATTCTTACCCCATCATTATTATGAAGCACCCTACAGGTTCCACCACGATATGTGCGGAGTCAGGCGCGCGCCTCGCCGCCGTGACCGCGCATCTCGGACCAGCCAATTTTAGCACGACTTGTGCCCTAAGCTTACATGTTTGCAATAAATACTACTCACAAAAAAGGCACTTCTAAACCTCATATCTTACAATGAGCTAAATTACTACGACAGCCGTAATCTTTGGATCTTTATTGTGTTTAATAGCAATTAGCGGTCGCCCATTGATCGAAATACGACCACAATCACTACATAGTATAAAACAAAATCGCTACCCGCTGTCTGTCTGTCCCTATGAATGCACCTTTAAAACTAGCAACGGATTTTTATGCGGTTTTTTTTAGATAGAGTGATTCAAGAGGAAGGTTTTTTCACTACATAGTTTTATCACTACAGTAAAACTTTTCTCACTACATTAAAAAAAAACTTTCGGAATATACCTCAATATAAATTTTTACTGCGCCAAATTTCATGCATCTCCGTCAGCATTGTTCTAGTAAAAAGAGGAACCTACTGAGTTTTTGGTACACGTTTTAATATTATGTAGATGGTAAGTTAGCTTGTCTGGTAAACCAATTTACAGTTGGGTAAGGGTGGCAGTCAAGATAGGAGTTTCTTTAAATATAATACGAGGACAAAAACACTCGAAGAAAACTAAAATCAGTTTTAACCACTTTACATATATTTTCATTTGTGTACATTTTATTACGTCGAGAAAGTTCAATCTGGTACCCTACCTATCCTATCCGGCGTTTACCTGCAACAAAATTACTTACATATATATAAACCGCTTGTTCCTCATACATTACCAAGTTACATTACCGGCAATGTACAAGGAAAAAATATTCTTCGTACATAACCAGTTACATTACCGGTACTGTGCAAGGAAAAACTATTCTTCATACAAAACCGGGTAATGTAAAAGGAATTATTTATTCCTTATACAAAACCAAGTTGCCTTACCAGGGATGGCAGTGATGGGACCTATCAGGAAAAGTAATTCATAATGATAAATTTATTTCTAGAAATACGGTAGGTATATAAGATCTTAGCGCGCAGATCAGATAGTGCAGACACGGTAATATTATCATAGTGCAGAGCTGGGTACAAATCCAAAAATCAGGACCTTTGCTGGCAGATAGCTTTTGTATGAAGAATAGTTTTTCCTTGTACATTGCCGGTAATGTAACTTGGTAATGTACGAGGAACAAGCGATTTAAAGCTTTTTAATAACCAGCTCTAACAAAAGTGAAGTGCAGACACGAAATTGGGAACATGCACTATCTCCGGATCGGATGGCGGAGTGCCGGATTCGCTGTCACCTCGAGTGCCGTGTGAGTACCGAGTGAGTACCGCGTGAGTACTGTCCAAGAGCTCGCGTCGCTCCTCGAAAGTAAGAGCACACTCTACGTCGTTGTGACGTGAACGATAGGCTTTGGCGGAGTTACTTTTGAAATCCATAAGAATTTGGCGCGGAGCTGAAGTTCTAAGATTCACTTTTGCTACGAAGTACGGTGAGCAAGCTTTTGCAAATATTTGTGGTAGAACATTTAATGGGTAATTGAATTGAATAGTGTGTGTTGAGAGGATTAAATATAAAATTTTAGGGTTATAACTATAGATAGGTACACTATTGCCGGTCTTATTGCTTAATAGCGATCTCTTCCAGACAACCAATGAATGGACTAGAGAAAATTTTGAGTCGAACAGTGGCTGGTAGTGTACCGTCGTCTTTGTTAACAAACTACTCTTCTATAGTACTCAAGAAGATAAGAATATACTTAAATACATTTAAAATAATAAAAATGAGAAGTAAAGATATAACTACCTGCTGGATGATACGCAAATCCCGGATTTATTTGTTTATTAATTACGTGAAACTTATGGCCTAATGCCACATTAAATTTGAGTGGCCCCTGCTTTTACATGAGAAGTTGTATTTTGACGACGCTTCAAACAGTTAAGTGAACCTTCAAACTTTGAATGTTAGTCAAAATCAAAATAAAAAATAATTTATTCAGTTTAGGCCCTAATAAGGCACTTATGAAGGCCTAAATTACCAGTACATAGTATTCTACCATAAGTAGGTATGTATATTAAAAAGAGCAGTTACGTGAAGTTTGAAAGTTGAGAGAAGAGTTGATAGCTTAAAACTATTATAGTAAAGTCTAGACCTATTTATCAAACTTTGTTGTGCCGTAATTGCGTCAACCATGACACAAGCTCGTGTTAAATTTATGCTAATACGGACACAATAAAAATAACAATTTTTTTAAAAACTACTAATATCAAACGATTATTTTGGAGCTCAGTTAATCTGCGGGCGGTCTACTGTTATGATAATAAGTTTGGCAATACGATTTATTGTACAACGAAAACAAGCTTTCTTATAATCCCGATAATTTATTAAGAACCGTTTAAGTGATGAAACGTTACACTAGCAGATAGTTAAAACAACTCTTATTTCTTTAGAAATAAGCCTGGAAGTCTAATGAAGTGTGGCTTTAAGATTGTTAGCCAGTCTGGCGTAACTATTGGTTCTCACGTGATTCTCGCATTGTCGGTGATTTATCGTGAATGTACCGTGGGCGTCTCGCCATCTCGTTACGTTACAACACTATGATAATAACGAGTACACTCATCTCTGTATATTGGTGATAAATGTTCTTAGCCTCAGATATATCTTTATAGTATTAGAGATGTAAATATCAATAATATTCAAAGGTCCCACGCTAGAATTCGGCGACAAACACAAATTTCATTACAGACTTGAACCAATAAATAACTGCATGCATTTTTTTATACGATACGGTATTGCAAATTCAGATTTCTAATAGCCGTGGTGGCCTTGTTGTTGAAGCAACGACCTGTCTTCTGATGGGCCCAGGTTCAAATCCCGGGGCGTACCAATGAGTTTTTCCAAGCTTAAGTACAGTGAATTACCACAACAAGCTTAAAAATAGAGGTAGGGCGAATTGGGATCTCCCCTGGGTTTTCCTATTAAAATTGAGGCCGCCCGGTGCCCGCTGCGCCAGTAGTGCCCTCATCAACAACATAGTTGGCAACCCGTTAGTGATACCCCTGGTATTGATAGCGGCCATAGGCTACAGTGTCTGCTTACCATCAGGTGGGCCGTATGCTTGTGTACCACCTTAGTGGTGTAAAATAAAAATAAAGAAACAAAGTAAAGGACAGTGAACAGAATAATAAGTCTGAGGAACAAGAAAGTCAGCGCCATTTTTACCGTGTGTTTAATTTTGACAATTTGTAATCGAAGCGAACTGTACCTACCTTAGGTTGATGCATTGTTTGCATGCAACTTGCCGTCGTGCCGTCGGCTGTTGATTTAGCCAATCACTGGCAGTTGTCACTAACTGTTTCTGTATAGCTGGCGTTTATGTGACAGCCAACAGATTTATACAACATACTGCTAGAATCGTAAACAGTCATATATGAATTTACATACATTTTAATGGATTTAGGGTCGAGACCCTATTACTAAGCCTTCGCTATCTGTCTTTATGTCTGTCTATCTGGCCGTCTAGGTAGCTGACCTTTTAAGGAACCTTTTGTACCGGTAACAGGTAATTGAAATTTTCATTAGATAAGTGACTATCTCCAAGCCTTATTTGAAGTACATTCCAGGTTTGACTCTAAGTTGATTTAAAAACTTCGTTATTATTTTATGTTTTGTAAGCCATTGAAAAAAAACAAATGTATCGTAGATTTCCTAACAATTGATATATATAAAATTCCAACTTGATGTGACAGAAACCTTTAACAGAACGAAAGACCTTCAAAAGAAACTACAAACCTTTTTCACTGTGATTGTAAATGACATCTACAAAATTGACAACTAAATTATGGGGACGAAATATATAATACTAGCTATTTCCCCGCGACTTCACCCGCGTATTAATATAATATATAGCCTATGTTACTCAGTGATAAGGTAGCTTTCTAACGGTGAAAGAATTTTCGAAAAGGTACAGTAGTTTCGGAGCCTATACAACACAAACATACACACACACGAAAATACAAATCTTTCCTCTTTATAATATTAGTATAGATTGGTGAACTATTTCTTTTAGACAAGCTATAAAACTGTTACGTCTATGAAATTAATTCTGTGTTTATGCATGCACTTTCTTTCATTTCCTAATGGTGCGTAAGTAAGCACTCGAAACTTTTCAAAAGCTTTCGTCATGATGATTTCGTCACAATGCATCAGCATCAATGAGTGAGGATGTTGTACAACATCAATAACATTGGTGCGAACTTTAGAAAACTACGATAAGCCGCCGCGCCCACCAAAGCCATTGGTGATAATCGTTTACCATTTCCATGGACCGTTTTATACGGTACACTTATACTTAATAGGCTGGTATTTTAATACAAAACCCATGTGACGTTTGATCTCAGTCCACCTGTGGCCCGAGCATGATTCACTTGCGAGTACAAAATGTCAAAATGTACATACGACTTTTTATTTTAAATTTTTAACAATGAAAAGAAATGTACTCTAACTTGACCTTAAAAATAATAAAGAATTAAAAGTAAGTACTAAATATGATGAACCTAAAACTAAAAACCTTAAAAAGCGTTAAACCTACTTTTTATTTTGGATTCCTTAGATTTTAATAAAAATCTTAAGTTCTGAAAACTAAAATTACTAAACACATTCTAATTATAAATATTATTTTTATTTTTCATTTTATATTTACTGTATCGCGACTTTTGTCGCTAATTAAATAAATGTTTATACCTACCAAATCAACCACAATTAACTTAATGTAAGATATATAAACAATGCAAAAGTCAGGTACCTAGTAACTAATATTGAAAAATACAAACACGACCAATTTGAAATTGGAACTTCTCTACGCGGTCTAATAAATCCAAATGCTTTACTTGTTCCATCTAACTCTCCCGCCCACTTGGCCAGTTCAAACGCACCTTCAAGTACGTTGCGTGGGCCCGAATAGTGTCAAGCAGTAAGCCGACACACCCGGACTACACTGTTGCCCAACACCACTAAACGACGTAGGTACATAGTCAATTGTACACCCAATCGATCAGTAATGCGTTTACAAGTACGTGTAAACGGCAGGAAGTGCTCTTGTGAAAGGTATTTACAATAACTTACAGGCTTAGTTACTTAACGGTACACAAAATAAAGAGAACTCGAAACCTAAGAAAACTCGTAGGGAATGAAGAGATTTATTGATGTTGAAAAATTGGCCAGTGCGACTAGGATTACGGATCACTGAATTGGATTACGGACTTTTACGGATCATGAGACACAACTCG
Organism: Falcaria lacertinaria; assembly: GCA_951449985.1. NCBI lineage: Eukaryota > Metazoa > Arthropoda > Insecta > Lepidoptera > Drepanidae > Falcaria > Falcaria lacertinaria. The sequence continues at coordinate 8,086,326 of OX602120.1, read as the reverse complement.
CTGACAGATACCCGGACGGACGGACAGACGGATAGCGAAGTCTTAGTGATAGGCTTCGCTGGTTACATCGGGAACGGAATCTTAAAAAGAAAATTTTAGGGTCGACAACGCGTGCTCCAAAGGCTACTGTAAACGCTTACCATCACGCTGGCTTGTTGCGGGCACCACTAAGGTTTGCAGTCGAGAGTGAATTGGAGCTATATTCTCTCTGCCTACACTACGTGATGTGCGTATGCTTTATACTATGCGATAGTGTTTTTAAACTGGAATGGAACTTTTATTTAATGCGTTTTGTTATCTGCCAAGTGAAGTCAATCAGTTAAGTGAGAAAGCAACGTTGACAAGTCGAGCGGAATGAGAGATCAATACACTCACCTTGATTAACACAATACAGATTAAACTACTCACAAAACAGAACTTATAGATAAAAGATCTTATATGTAAACTAGCTGCCCGCCCCGGCTTCGCACGGGTGGACAAAATATTAGATAAATTTCTGTATGCTCCAAAACTACTGGACTTTTTTTTATGAAAAATAGATGTCCGATTCTCAGACCTACCCAATATGCACACAAAATTTCATGAGAATCGGTCATGCCGTTTCGGAGGAGTTTTTTCATTTATCATTTATTATAGTTTAACTACAATCACCGCTACACGAGAATTTTATATATAAGATAGAAGATAGACTCACTTTAAGATCATATTGTTTTATAAAGATCTTATGTAAGTAAGTCAGCAATTCTCTAAAAGCCGCATAAAAATATTCAGTTAGACAGACGAGGCGGTGACGGAATACTATACACAACATATGAATGTATGTAGGTATAGGAGAAAAATCGCGTGGAAAATGGGAAAAATCCGCGAATAGGGGAAAGGGTGGTCCCCAATTTCCACATGTCAACGTTATGTGTGGGCGTGGCTTAAGGCGCAACAACCCTTAAGGAAAACGACTTTCTTACACTTATAGTCTTGACAGTTCTCAAAGATGAGCTTACTTATATCAAAAACAGGAAGTCTGAACCCAAATCTAAACTACAAGTTATGATTATGATAACCAAATCTATACTTAATATAATCTACATCTACACCAATAATATTATAAAGAGGATAGATTTGTATTTTTGTGTGTATGTTTGTATTGAATAGACTCCGAAACTACTGGGCCGATTTCAAAAAATCTTTCACCGTTAGAAAGTTAAATTATCACTGAGTAACATAGGCTATATACTATACTAGCTGCCCGCCCCGGCTTCGCACGGGTAGACATCAGTTTCGGAGCATAGACATTTATCAAATATTTTGTCCATTTGTGCGTAGCCGGGGCGGGCAGCTAGTAATATTATTTTTTTGTGTGTATGTTTGTATTGAATAGACTCTGAAATTACTGGACCAATTTCAAAAAATCTTTCACTGTTAAAAAGCTACATTATCACTGAGTAACACAGGCTATATATTACATGGATACGCGAGCGAAGTCGGGGGGAAACAGCTAGTAACTGATTTAAGCTTAAAGAACTTTTTGTAAATAAAAACTTATGATACGTACCAACGCCCAAAGGAAAACAAATGATCATCAAAATATTGGAGGATCGATTATTTACGATGATCGAACCCGAGCCACCTGTCGCAGCAGTAACCACTAGACATACCTATGTTATATTCCGACAAAGGCCTCTAAATAACTGGTATCTTTCATTGCCTAATTTTAATATCACTTAGTTTAAAATGTACTCAAAAATTGGTAGTTCTAAGCATTAACCCGTATAATTGCAAGCTGTACAGTCTACTTGCTACGATGATGGATGTACGTTGTAAAATAATCTTTCAGACGTTGTATATTATCGATATGATTTATTTGTCTACGTCGATATTCTCTTGGTGGTGTGCCACTGAGACGAAAATGTTAGATTTATCGAAAGAGCTCCGCAGAATTATTGACAACACTCGTAAATCACCATAACCGTAGTTTATACAATTTATCTTTGAAAAAATCGGCCAAGTGCGAATCGGACTCGTGCACCTAAGGTTCCGTACTTAAATGACAAACATCTTTGCCGTGCCTACCAACCGCTAATAATAGATTATAAGTCATAGTAAATTCGCTCTTTTTTTACCAAATATATCAATACAAATCCTGTGAGCATTTCAAGCGTCTACTTGTTACCATTATCGACCATAAAAATAAACACATTCAACACAGAAATACACATTCTCTGACAATTTCAAGTGTCTACCTATTATAGATCAAATGATACAGCCCGCTAACAGACAGACAGAACGGACTGCTTAGTAAAAAGTTGGTTACCGTTACCGGGTACGGAACCCTAAAAAGAAGTCTTGGGGGAAATCTGATCGCATTGTCAAGTAGTATTAGATGAAAGATTAATAAAAATATTGCTGCATTTTATTGCACTGTTCCGGTACAGCAAGGCATACATTTTAAGGAATGTAAATTAATCGATTCATTTCAGGACTAAAGCGGCTGAACAGATCGTGATAAAATTTGACAAGGAGATAGATAATATCCTGGGAAAGGACATAGACTCTTTCGTCTCTAAAGAAATGTTGACGAAGTCGAGGGTAAAAGAATATATATTTTTTGGTAACCACGAACTTTTAATTTAAAAATATTTTTGGTGACGATCTTTAGTCAGTAACATTTCTAACAATTACAAAGTAAATGTACTAAATAATTTTGCCTGGTAATATAGCTAAAAACTCACAATAAACACAAAGCAAGTCCCGATACCGCAATACTCGCATAATTGACTTTGAAGATAATAATCTCAAAAGTAACAGGTTGATATTATAATAAGTGTAATTGGCGGGTATATTTGATTATAACTGGCTTACGGACCAGGCCATGTAGCGCCAATAAGCCTTATGGGGTCAGGCTGGGGTCAAGTTTATCAACACCAACCTTTACGAGCCTTCATTAGGGAAATCGATTCTTGATTGCGGAACTGCAAAGAGGAATCAGGCGCGTTGAATGGGGTTGTTAGAACGCAAATTATATTAGCAGATTGAACGTACGCGAACAAAAATATTTGTTTTTCTTGAATAGATTTGTGTCATGTGTTCTATCGGTCTTTACTCTACAACGTGTTACAAAATACTCCGTAAAAATATAATTAATTATCAAAGGATTCAAAAAATGACAATTTGGAAAAAAAATGTTGTCAATTTCAAATCTTCTTAGGTAGAAATGTAGGTACATTCTGCGTAGTTTACTCTTCAATTTTACTGAAATATGGTTTGCACATCAGTGAAAATAATAAAAAAAAATTGGTGTATGTTATACAGCGTTACTACGGTTCTTAAATATTGTGAATGGACTAGTTATAAGGTCATTTAACCTCCTTTCGGCTTTACGGGTAGTTTTGTACCCGTAAAGCCTACCCTATATATTTTTCTATGTATTGACATAAAAAATGTTCAACTTTCTTTTTTTTGTCTTTTCTTGACAAAACGTCAACTTGTCAAGGCCACGTCGAATCAAAAACTATTATTGGCTAGACCGAAAAAAATTTGACTGATCGAGTTAGTAAAAAAATGTTGTGTCCGGTTATGAGTTTCGACTGTAGCATTTACACCACCATTTCGCGACTTATAACGTGTGAGATAATTTGCTAGGACTCTTAACTTTAACGACTACACTAAGTGCAATAAAGTTCACACCCTCTCATACAAAAACACATACCGAAGTTGCATGCAACCAATGCTTCTTCAAGTTTATGATCCGTAAACTTAATGCGCTTTGGAATATTTGCCTTTACTAATAAAGCCACTATTTAGCTTACTAAGACTAAGTTACGGCTACGTTTTCACTCTAAGCATGAAGTATCACGAATTCTTTATAGTACCTACATGCACGAAAGCGTTAAGTTGTAATATTTACATTCAACAGATAAAGCTTAGGCCACCGTGTAAGCGGTAGCGTCTTTCGTCCGTGTCGTGGTAAATTAGACCTTCATAAGTGCCTTATTAGGGCCTAAACTGAATAAATGATTTTGACGTGTATGTATGTAAGCCATCAGCTTTCCCCAACCTCTTTATAACAGCTCGCTTTAGATTCTATCACCATGGTGTCAGTAACAAAACACACTCAAAGAGTAACTAGCTGTTTTCCCCTCGACTTGATATGATAAGTTTAAGACTCATGTCAAAAGAGTTTTGATAAATAAAGCCTATTATAAAATTAATGATTATGTAAATGATAAAAATGCTTGGAATATATAGACTCACTCTGCACATTTTAATACATTTTAATAGTTTAAAATATGTATTTCATGAAAGCAGTGACATAACCAAGTGGGTAGCTTTCATTTTGATATTTGTAATTTCATACCAATGTCTAGAAGAATTTTGTTACAAATTGTTATATCATGATTATAACATGAAAAAAAAAAGACAGAGCACTGAGTTTCTTGCCGGTTCTTCTCAGGTGGCTTTTTTTTTCGAACCGGTGGTAATTTGGACCTTCATAAGTGCCTTATTAGGGCCTAAACTGAATAAATATTTTTTGATTTGATTTGACTTCGCCCGCGTATCAATATAATGTTAAAACCTATGTTACTCAATGATAATGTAGCTTCCTAACGGCAAAAGAATTTTTGAAATCGGTCCAGTAGTTCGGAGCCTATTCAATACAAACAAACAATCAAATCTTTTCTATTTATAATGTTAGTGTAGATAAATATAAATTGTTATACATATATCGTGATACACGACGCGATATTTTTTTTTGTTAACAGAGCTGACATTGGATGACCTTTCTAAATTATTCACGCTCGCCCACCGCGCACCTTGTGACCTTAGTTGCCATAAAGATAGCGATAGCGCCTGAGATAAGAGAGGGCACCGAACTTAGAAAAAAGCTTTCCATAATACTCCGCCTTTGACCGGCCGGCCGTTAAATACGTGGCGAATCTATATTGCTGTAAAACTGGAAACGCCTCGTGTCTGTGCATTAAGATGATTTTAAAAAACCCGGCCAAGTGTTAGTCCGACTCGCGCACCGAGGGATCCGTACAAATTTGTAGGAAAGAAGTAAAAAAGAAATATTTTTGTAACATTTTCATAGTAAATTAGCTTTTTACCTAGGTACCTTTTAGGGTACCTTAAAAAGAAAAAAGGAACCCTTATAGGATCACTTTGTCGTCTGTCTGTCAAGAATTTTTATTTCAAGAACGTGTGGAGTTATCAAATTGAAATTAATATTAAATACCAGGGTAAAATTATCAAATCTGTAAGTCAATATGAAGAAAAGATAGAGAAGTAGGCGAAATTCAAATGAGGTCATTATTCGTCGGTGACTTTCAAGGTTTTCGGTTCTTTTTTCTAGATCAGCGGGAAGTACCCTATAGGTTTTGATTCCGTTGTGAAATCACAATATATTTGAAAATTTGCGACATAACATCATAATATAATCATATCTTTTCTTCACGTTGTCTACCAATAATTATCTTTTACTATCAACCAATAAAGGTAAAAGAAACGCTGTGTGACAGTGAAAAAAATATTTATGACAATTTCCGATCGCACGGTCTAGACTGGATGAACCGTAGGGATGAACAAGTTTTTCTCTCTAGCCTCGCAGTTGCATAAACAGTTACTTCACAAAGTTTATAACTTACTAACTCTGCATCTGGTTTAAAATGGTGGTCTGGTTTATCTTTTTGCAAAAAAGCTCAATGGTACACATTCAATCCTTATTGTATCGTTTATTTAATACACATTAGCGGGAAATATAATAATATTGTAGAGTAAAAATCTTTCTGATAAAAAAAATATGCTGAAAAAAAAAAAGATTTCTTCACTGGAAGATTGAAAACTACTGGCATACGGGACGTGCCACTAAAGTGGAAACAAATTACGTCTAACAATTCTTTAAGTACTTTATTTTGATACATTGAAAATTAGTTTTTAACATCAGAAAGGAAATTAATGCTAATTTCTCTTTTTCGCTTTCCATGTTAGTCGATCCTTCATAGTCTTAGTTGTAAGCCCATATCCCGTGGGAATCCTTGTATATCCCGTGATGAGCATATAATACGCTTTGAATTTTAATAATATTTCCATCTTCTCATTTCCCACGCCTACTTCAGTATTAGAGACAAACTAAGGTTTAAATTCAACTATAAAATCGGTATTATGGCCTATCATACACGCAAAAGACATAAATTTTACACACAATACATGCTACAATCATGGTTCATGAAATCTAAATTTTACGACGAATCGTTAAAATCTTTGGTCCCTATTATCTAAATACCTACTCGTGTGACGAAATTCAACTATCGACACATCTCCCTTAATTTGTAACATGTTGTGGTTTTGTGGCGGAGAAAATGCTACTTTAAATGTTGGGTTATTGGGTATATTTTCAAATGCAAGTACGTGGTAGTTAAGACTTATTGGGTTTATTGTTTTTGTCAAGCATGTGTGAAAGAAATCACGCATGGAGGGTGTATAGGGAGGTGGAAAAATCCCGATTTTTCCTCACATATCTGCTCTACTATTGGCGAAGACATAACGATTTGTTATTTACGACAGGTCCAAAAGAAATGTCAAGCGATATTAAATCCTATTCGCATGAAAATAAGATACATATCATAGCACAATTACAATATTGACTAAGGGTTCAAAAAACGACCAGAATATTATTTTGAGTTATAAATAGCTACCATAGAAGGTAGTGTGCTGGCAGTGAAAAGACGATTGACCTTATGCTGCTTACTTATCCTGTACGATATTAACGTAAATTGATACCATGCTACAAAGTCTTTTAAAATGCTATTATTAGATTCACCTCTGGTTATGTATGTATGTATGTATGTAATAATCAATGTAACAGAATTTTTCAACGTCTTTTTCGCGAACTTCTAGACGTCTGATCATTTTGAAAATTTGCACACGTATTGAAGACCGAGATGAAAATACAATCTGCATATAAAAGAAGATACTGACTAACTTACTGACTGACTGACTGCTGCTGGGGTTAGTGAGTTGACATTTTGATAGTAGATACATACCCTTATGACGTAAGCATCCAATAGTAGCATAGTTCCACACTCTTGCGCATCAGTTGCATTTTTTGTCAGTTCTGTAATGAAACCAAAAAAGGCCTTAGTGCGACAAACGTCCAAAAAACACATTAAAAGATACATCATCTCACATCGGGATTAAGAACCTCTTAAGTAATATCGAAGTGATTTCATTTTCAATACATCTCATATTTTCATACTACGGTGGAGATGACATATCGCGTCTTATAATTTATTACTTTTGCTCGAGGATAATAAACTTTGTTCCTTAAATACTAAGGTTGATTTTAATACGACCAGGTGAACAATCCCTCCTTTGCGATTCCGTACGATTTCACCCAGTAATGATTTGCCTCGTAATGAGGGAGACGCGAGTAATATTTTGAGAGGAAGCGCCACGGATGTGATTAAGAATGGATAAGGCATTTTTACATTTATGAAACAATGCATACTAACCTATAGTATTCTTTTACTTTTTAGATGTAATAGGTATGCAATACTTCTACGGCGAATCACGTGGCATTTATTTTTGTAATACAAAGGTAAGCATGCGGCCGCCTGATGATGAGCGGTCACCGTAGGTAGCCTATAGAAAGACGCTTGTATTGGGATAGCTCGAGCTCGTTTCCAGCGATTTCAATAGCAATTGCTTGTGCTGCCACCGCTAATGGAACGCGGTCACCCAAGCACACGTCACGACTGTTTGGTTGACTTTTATTAAATTGTAATAAATTTTAGCACATAATTATCATCACGCAAGTCCCTCACAGCGCAGGCAAAGTGTATAGAGCTATAGGCTACGGAGACTGCTTACCATCAGATGGACCGTATGCTTGTGTGCCACCTTAGTAGTATTAAAAAAATAGACCGTCACTTCACTCTTTTCACACTTAAAAGCATGTAAGCCTGATACTATAGACCAATACCTTATTAATACTAACGATAGATTCGTTACTAGGTATCTTCTTTCTAGGTTCCCTCCTGCGAATGCTGTGTACGCCTCTAAATGATACACCAGAAATGTGATTATAATAATATCTACGTGTAATCTATACTAATCTTATAAAGAGGAAACATTTGTATTTTTGTGGGTTTGTATTAAATAGGCTCGGAAACTACTGGACCGATTTCAAAAATGCTTTCACCGTTAGACAGCTACATTATCACTGAGTATCATAGGATATATATTATACTAGCTGCCCGCCCCGGCTTCGCACGGGTAGACAAAATATTTGATAAAAAATGTCCGCCCGTTGTATTGTTGGTGTACCTATCTTAAATAAATAAATACCTAAGTAAGAAATGTATTATCCATAGTTTTGCTACTTCATGGCAGTAAGAAGTCGTCCTTCCTGAGTTTATTATTGCCGTTATTGCTGCCATACGTCAAAATATACATCTTATAGCGATATCCGAGCCTTTTTAATAATCCCTACTAATAACATACGAAAATGTATTTCCGATTGCTATTTTGGTTGTGAAAAATAAAAATTTTGGGCGATAATTTTATCCAAAACATTTTTAACTAAAACCAGTACCAACCTAAGCACGAAGTCAAATAGTTCTGCAAACTCAATAAAAAGACGCAAATGTTCTTAAAACTACTTCTTAGACAGTTAGAAGTTAAGTCGTATAAAATGCAGTAAAATAAACTCGTGGTTATAATTCAGCTTCTGTTACGCGCCATACACGTCCTCGCAACAATACCTAGGCCATTACGTTTTATTTATAAATCCATTGCGTCGCTAACTAGCTGCGCATAAAATATCCTATATTCCGAGTACGGTATATTATTTCAAAGTCGTAAAGCCAGTAGCGGTTTCATCTCATTACTGTGGACAGCAAATTGCTAAAAACTCCACTAAGATGGTTACATTTTTCATAAAATACTTGTCAAAACGCCTCCCACACAGGCCCCAAGGCACGGCGTAACGAGTACCCGTGTATGGAGACTCTTAAACACGAAAGCCACTCGACTATCCCCTCTCCCTTTCTGTCACAAAGCAAACGAAAAAGACCAAAACAATACAACACCGTCATATTTTTCCCTTACCACCCTCGCCATCTGAAGCGTTCTTTTACATAAAAGAGGTTCTTGAGAAAATAATAACGGGGCAAGTCAAAGAGCTCCCAACTTTCGTTATTTAGACCTTTGATTTTCGACTCGGCAAAGAATTTTAGAGACCACAAAGGGAATTTTATGATATTGGAAAAGCAAAGTTTTGTTTGGGAATGTTCAGGTAATGCACTAGTTGATAATTATGTCATTACTTTGTACTAAAGTGGCAGAAGCTTGGGTGAACTACGAATCTTTTGTGTTGCGACACTTTTAAACTTAAAACTAATTACAAAAACACATGGCCTTAAAAGATATATTCTTTGTATTGCAATATGTATAAAAGAAATAATAAAATAAAAGTGTCTGTCAGAGGCTGTCTTTGACTGATACAAAACCTATACGTTTGAATATTTGAAGAAAATCATGTTTTTTTAAATGTATTTTACAACCCTGTTATAAATAGTTTTGATATTCGAAACAAAAAAAACAATGTATATATACAATATTGCTGTTTAGTTGGGCAACCTAATGGAAGGAGATCAGCTATATCAAAAGAAATGTTCAATGAAGAATTGATGTCAATCCTTAAATATCAAAGTATACTACTACACAATTGAAAAGTCAAGAAAAAAATATGCTACCATAAAATAGCTGCAGTTTCCTGTCCATACTAGATGTTTGTAGAATAAATTCTACATGTGTTACCATGGACCATTAAATATGAATAAGGCATTAAAACTGTAATGTGTTACGAAACGACATATCTGCCGCAACGCTTGGGAAATATTTCAAGGCGAATTTTTCTTTAGATGAGAGATTTTATAGGGACAAATGACAAAAATACTCAACGTTTCATTGTGAATGGCGCTGCGAGCATTTTTGTGAACCCTCCTAACCTCCCTATACATGTGTACAGAGAGCGAAGTTATTTGCCTTCGCTACTCTTCCAACCATTCCCTCCCCCTCCCCAGCTTCCGGTTTCCATATTCCGCCTACCACCCGTCGCGCCACTACAAGATCTCCAAGCTGAACACTACCTTAACAGAAACGAACACGGATCATTTTCGGTCAAGGGCAATAACACAATTCTTCCGCTGCTGTGAGAGTGCCGCGGTAATTTGACCAAATAAAAGATTTGAAGCCCTGAAATGATGGGGACACACTTGAATTTAGAAGAGTTGTCGCTAGGAGCATGCGTCGTTTGGCCGCCGAGGCGAAAAACGAAAAACATATTTTTCAGATAACGACAATGAGAAAGGAAAATATTCAGATGAAAATTCTCCGATACGGCGCGCCGGGTGCTGTCGCGTGGAAGATATTGAGGGGCGGGCGTGTGCTACTTAAAGATATTTTTCGACATGCTTTACTTTTATTGCTAACTCACGACTGATATCGGATACCCGTTTGTCGTATATCAAACAAACTCAGGCATACATTAAAAATATATTACGTAGTCGGCACGTTTCACATCAGTGGACTCTTTGAATAATTTAGTCCGGAGAAAATTTAACAAGCGACAGAAAGCCTTTTGAAGAATTACCGAAAATCTGCGATAATATTCAGAAATGTATTATCCGACCATTGTCCCAGCGGGATATTGAGTAACGCGATATTAGCATCCCCTGCTAGAGAGAGACGGCGACATAGATTAGATGGTTAATTAGAGCAGGATGGGTAGAGGATGGGGGCGATCATTTCTAAAGGACATTGGCCTCGGGGGCACGCGACCGTTGATTCGAACTTCTTTTTAATTCCCTTTTATTAATTATACAGCGAAGAAATAATCTTGATCATATACGTATATATTATTGCATTGTCTGTGATTATTTCATTAGAGCTTAAGCAATAAACACTTAGATTTACCGATCGGCCTACACCACTATACTAATTAGTTACACAAAGTTACACTCATTGAGAATGTGACCTTTACGTGAGAAGTTTTGGATAAACTGATGTACCTACATCGAACACCAAGCATTAAATTGTGCAACATGGAGGAGTAACAAGGCGAAATTATACGATTAATGGTTAGATAACGATAGAAGATTCTGGGTTTATTTTATTGTGTTATTAGATTACTATGCGGACATCTTACAATCAAACAAAAATATTTTATTCATTTAAGGACCTAATAAGGCACTTATGAAGGTCTAAATTACAACCGGTTCGAAAAAAAGCCACCCGTGAAGAAACTGAGAAACTCACTCTATAGTGTTAAAGCTTCTGTAATTTTGCTTCAGTTGAAAACAATGATGTATATATCAATTTATGTGTTTATCTTTATCAATACTATTCCTGTTTTCTAAATTTAATTTCACTAAGATGAATAAAAATAATTCAGCCATCAAGTATCAAGCCGCGTATTTCGCACAACAAATCTTAAACGGCGTAGCTTCCTCGGAGTCATTAAAGAGCTTTTTCTCAACTACGCGACGCCAGTTTTACTCGCATTTAATGGGTATTCGTTTTAATGTAAACTTGGCAGTGAACAAGGGTGTTGAATTGGGTCATTCTTTGACTTAATTTTGCTACCAAGGTCGTTTATAATCAATACGGAGCGGCAAATTTACGCTCGACTGTAATTAGATTTTTAGGGAATCGATTTTGGGGTAGGTCGCTTGGAATCGATGAGGTGACGTTTTGTTTTGACGGCTCTTTGTTATGGATATTAATGAATGAACAGATCGCAATTTGACAGTAATAGGGAGAGTAGATAATGTTTTTTTTGTTGCCACGTGAATATTGCAGGCTAGAAGGATATTGTAGATTATAGTACGGTGTTATTCGCTTACGGTGATTATTCGATTCGAAATTTGACTGCAATAGCTACTTATCGCAGTCAAATGCGCCGTATGCGTATTTTTTTTATACCGCTAAGGTGGAACACAAGCATACGACTCGCCTGATAAGCTGTCACCGTAGCCAATATAATTAAGATAAGCAATTTTTTGCTTTTTACTACCTTTTTGTTGATTATGCCGCTTTAATTTTTAAGAAAAAGGTTACTTGAAACACCGGAATAGACAAAAAATATCGCAGTCTCATGTTAAGATTTTATTCGCAATGGGTACAAATTGAGACACACTGACGATGTGACGAATTTGTAACTTTCAGGTAGAAAGACACATTTCATTACTTCCCTGAGGCATGTAACAGTGTGGCCGGACCCATAAAAGCAACACATTCCAACTTCTAAGGCCACAAAGAAGCATTGTATTTAACTTAACATTATCCCTAGTGGCTTCTACCAGAATCTCTACTCTCAAGGTGATGTCCTCGAGAAACCCACCTATTTATGGCCGAAAAGCTTTTTCTAATTCTGGGCATACGCACATTCAGGCTCGATTATTTAATTGCCCAATAAATCGAGGCGATCGACAGAAGAATTCGAATTTACAAGGCTTCGCACGTTGCTAGAATATTATGGAACATAACAGCTTCTAAACTTGTGGGAATTTTAAACTTAATATAATTATCGCCCTGGCCTAATCCCATACATTCTTCAGGAGTACCAAATACGGCTGGTTGCTATATTTTTATATAATGCGAATACACATATTTTAATTTTACAGATGAAATTCAGTTATACATTGTTATATCATGATTGTTACATGAAAATAGAGAGTTTTATGCCAGTTTTTCTCATGTGTTTTTTTCTCCGAACCGATGGTAATTTAGACCTTCAAAAGTGCCACAAAAGATAATCTATGTTATGATGTGTACTGTAAACAAACCAATCAAGACGGTTGATGCTCTGTACGAGCTGCGGCCGGCTGCCATACGAAAGGCACAGTGGCGCCCCTATTGTTTCCTACTCTTTATTGCCAGACTGTAGATATCTACCTAGAGATCGACAAACGAACAAGATCTCAAATAGAGACGAACATCAAAGCTACAAACACTTTTCGCTATTTACCGACACAACAATCTTGGTTTATCCGTCGATGTTTAAGGACAAAAGTGAGTACAATAAGGCATGTAAGCCTACTTCCAATATTTGTTGAGGTGGAATGCGGTAGCGGTTCGTGCAAATATAGCCTTTGTTTGTACCCATGTCAACACTAACGCCAACTCCTCCGTGCTTTTATGACGGTAACGTCAACAAAATGACGAGAATGTCTTCATAATTCATGGTGGTAATTTAGACCTTAATAAGTGCGTTATTAGGGCCTAAAGTGAATAAATAATTCTTTGATTTTGATATTTTCGTATCGCCTTTGACTTTTTTTGTATTGAAAAATTAACTGCGGCGAGGAAAAGTGGAACTAAAAATTTGTATGACAATTTTAACATTTCGCGAGTTACGTTTTCGGTTACGTAGTCGAAAAATTTTGCTACAACATCATCATTTTTCAATAAAAAAATAGTCGAAGGCGATACGAAAACGTTGTCGCAAATTATTCATGCTCGCGCTACTGCACCGAATACCTCAGTGTAAACGTCTCAATATTTTTTTACTGGGATCCCGGGATAATCCTTTAGAATTACCTGGGCCATAACCATGCATCAAAATCGGGTGAATATTTTAGGCGCTAAGGAGGAACATACGTAAATACATACATACATACATAGACTGCTAAAATCATAACCCATCTCGCTTCGCCGCAGTCGGATAAAAATAGCATAGTGTTGTTAATGAAATGTATAAATATACATCGGATAGACTTGTGGGTAAATAGTGCCGTGGTTTTATCAATTTAGAGTTTATATGGTATTCAGTTATGTGCATTTGTGTTAATCCTGACATTCTCGTATCTCTCCTCAATAATTACAGTTTGTTTTTCTACAAGAGATACTGCTGAAGCGTTAATATTTCTTTTAAAACAAAGTAATCTTCTGAGTCTCCAAATATTAGCAATACTTCTATATATAAAATATATATATAATACAAATATTATAAAGAGGATAGATTTGTATTTTTATGTAATGAATAAACTGAAAAACTACTTGACCAATTTTAAAAATTCTTTCACCGATATAATGCTGTAATATCCCTGAGTAATATAGGCTATATATTATATTGCTACGCGGATGAAGTCGCGGGAATAAAACTACATCTAATAATTATTGATGGCCTTATGGTTTGAAGCGATGCCTTCTATTCTAGCGACCGACGCAAGTTCGAACCTCACCGGTCGGTACCAATGAGTTTTTCTAACTTAAGTGCATTGATTAGTAACACCACGAGCTTTACGGTGAAGGAAAGCACCGTAAGGAAACCTGCATACGTCTGAGAAGCAATTCAAGGACGTATGTAGTGCCTAAGAGACGGCGACGGACTCACCATTTGTCACGTCGGCACTAAATTATCTTCGGGGGATAGTAGGTTTGGTCACCCCTCTCTGCCTACCTCTTCGGGGACCTTTGTGGGAAGGCTTCACGATATTTTATTATTTTTTAAAGAAATATAACAAAAATAATATTCAGAGGTGAACACCATCGCCATCTAGTCTCAATCTAAGCAAAGCTTGTACTATCAGCAGTCTAAGTATCATAATTGATATAATACTGAAATCTATTTTTTAGAAGTGTTTTCAATGATCATCGCATAAATAACGTCCTTTGATGTTGACATCGAAACCGCTACTAGCTTTGCAGTTATGTTCACTAGCCGCTAAACCAATGGTTTTAAAAGGGTACTCATACATTAATAAATATTTGAAAATTTAATTTAACATACTTCACTCAGCAAATTGTCAAACAATGTTATTGACTAAATTAAATAAGGTTCAGTCGAATATAAATCGTTTTTGTTAAATCGCCAATCAACATTCGGGTTTTCAATTATGGAAGCGCATTGCTAATTAAATTTCATTCATTAATCGACTCCAATCGAATGACAATCGAGAACAAATAACGAGAATAAAATTATTATTTACGGCTGCGACTCCAGTTATGCTAATTAACTTAGATCTTCTCATTAGTATGTAAACTGTTTGAATACTTCTTGCAATTAAAATTCAATTGCTCTGCCGTAAATGGTACACAGCCATTATATGTCAAGAACACATAGTGTAAAAAAAATATATACAATCTTAATGTAAAAGCCCTAAAGTTCATTACAGAGTGAAGCGAAGTTTTAATAAACGAATCTAATTAACTACAAATTATAAATTAAACCTTAATTTGTACGCAATAAAAGTGACTTCAGGTCAACGATTCGTAGCTTTAACCCGTTAAACGTAGCTATATATTTTTGGTAGTTTGGTACACTCACAGCCACAAAAAATACGATGTCATTAATATTATTTATAGCGATGTCTGGTGTCGTTAGGTGAAATAATTTCTATATCGTTTAAATAAATTAGATATTATCGTAACAGTCTATTATAGTTACTGTGCTTCATCAAATTTTAATGGCGATATAATAATAGATAGAAGCTCTTTTACCTGACTGACATATAAGGCGGTTTTCCGCTTATCATCAAGCCTCTTTAGCCTGTTTATGTGAAATTTTTTTTTTTTACACAATTATATCCTTTTATCACATATTCATGTCACGTAGGTACTTGAAATGTGAATGGTTTATTTAAAGAGCGATTGAAGAGTTTCTTGCCGTATTTTTCATACAAGATAACGTCCTTTCAAATCTGGTGGTACTTTCTTAAAAAACCTTTTTTTATACCATATGTGGCATACAATACGGCCCACCTGATGGTAAGCAGTCACCGTAGCCTATAGCCGCGAGCAATACCAGCTGTATCAATAACGAGTTGCTAGCCCTGTTGTTGATGAGGACTCACTGTGCAAGCAGTATTATTACTAGCGCAGCGTATCCTCGTGGAGCACTTTGCAACCTTACGTACCGCAGAAACGCAACACTACATGAAAGTAGTTTTATTACACTGTGGTCTTCTGCAAGGTGGAGGTACAGTCCCCAGTTGGGCGGCTCCAAATTTAATGGGAAAACCCACGGGAGATCCAATTTCGCCCTAATATCGTTAAATCGTTTATAAATGAAAATCCAATGTCTATTTCTGAAATCCATTGGAACAAGTCGTAACATGTGAAACTTGTAATAAAATTCTCAGAGAATTCCTTAGATGTTAATCAAATTAAGATCGCTCGGTTTGATAAAAGTATTTGGTATACACACGCGACTTCTCAAACAAATTGCGATGAAACTAACAAGTTGTAAATTGGGTGAAAACTCGTAAATTAAAGAATATTTTCGTTCACATACTAACTTCGGGCCAATAACGCGAAGTTGTGAAGCTGTTCGTCGGTCCGTGCGTCAAAGAAAGAATTTCTCATAAGTTGGGGAGGCAGAGGATATGCCTCAGCATTTTATAATTCGTCGCCTCTTAACATGTTTAAGAATGATTTAAAATATTTTATCCTTGCTTTTTCCCCGCAGCTTTGCTTTGCAGCCCGCATAGCCATGTAAGATATAGCCTATGTTACTGAGTGATAGTATAGCATAGCGTTAGTGAAAGATTTTTTTAAATCGGTTCTATAGTTGTAGATTTTATTCACTAGTTTTTTTTTTCTCTTTATACCTAACTAGCGGCCCGCCCCGCCTTCGCACGGGTAGACATTATACAAATATTAAGTGTTGAAAAGCCGTGTTGGCCTTGTGGTTGAAGGAACAGCCTGTCATCTGAAGGGCCCAGGTTCAAACTCTGCCTGTACCAATGAGTTTTTCTAAGCTTAAAGAGTTAAAAAGTTTTAAAAGGAAAAAATCGCACTCAAACATAAATACACCCACGACTGTAATAATTTACACCATCTATAAAGACAGCTATTACCCACAATTTTTTAGTACAAGCTGTACCGACAACGTAGTCCTGCCTAAGCTATGAATTTATATATCAGAAACACTATAAGAAAGGTCCTTCTGTTTATCCCGAAATAGAAAGTGTTAAATTCAACACTGACAATATCAAAACAAAAAAAAAGAATTAGCGAAATCAGTCTGGCCTTTCAATCGTGATGCCGTGACCAAGGGAAATAGGGATACATTATGTATATAAAAAGATAGATAGATAAATCATCTTGCTCCTGAATGATGTAATGTAGTAATATGACATCATACTGAAAATCAAACCCCACACAACACACCAAGTCTAAAAAACTCAAAGAACCTTTTAAAATGTCAACAAAATCCATGTACAACTCGCTTAATCCACCCAACAGTTACAATCCCGATCAATACTTAGTGTTCACAGACTGAACATAATGCGTCCTCGTACTTTATTTCAAATAAAATACATACGAGTTGCGAGAACTGGCTCAAAGAAAGAATGTGTATTAAACTGACTCCGCCCCCACACATGTACTATTGGCAGCTATTGGAAAAATGGGGAAATTCGGGAAAGAGTTGGGGAGGGGCGTGTGTGTTAGATAACGCTACATTGAGATGTACATCTTTACCAATAAGAGTATAGCAGCTGAGAAAAAATCCTTAGCGATGAACTTTTTATGAACCATATTCAAACGTGGAATACGCGTAGTGTTACATTGTAATCATAGATGTCTGCATGTATGCACACATGTAAAAAAAAAAATACGTCACATTATTGTCGATTCTGTTGTACGAAATTACTAAACTAAACTAATTTGACGGGAAAGAAGTCTTGTTATCCCATTCTCATGTGCGGGATTAAATAAGGATGCCAATGCTTTATGTCGTGTCATATTCGTTTTGTGATTTTGTACAACAGAAAAACATCAAATTAAAAAGAAACTTATACATCGTCGCACCGCTTTCACCAACACGAATCTCACTACTTGAAAATTCAAATTGCTTAAAAAACTAAAACAGCCAAATGCATGCAAAACACAAGATTACACCGATTTCATACTTTCATGACTTTCAAAAAAGTGTATTCGGTAACTTTCCAGCTGTAAGAGTGAAGGCTCTGACAGACTATCACGATATTGCGGAACTTTACTCGTAAGTCGGCAAGTTTTTATTAATAGCCAGCCAACCCACGCTCTTTGTTCTCTACGGGACTCCATTCTGAACACTTTATGCACTCGAAAATTGTGAATTCTGCACGTTATGGCGTTCCCTTATCAAAAAGAAGCCTATTGCGAGCTGTACACGCTAACCGAGTGTTCCATAACATATTAGGTTAAATGATAAACTTTGCGGTTCGATGCTTAGCTGCTATTGCACCAACCGCAGATAATAAGTATGTAATAGTAAATTTGCTCTTTTTTATAGAAAACTCATCAATACACACTCTATGAGTATTTTTTGCTTCTACCTATTGCCGTTATTAAGATAGAGCAAACAAAGTCAAGACACGTTTCTATTGGGAAATTAAAGGGAATTTTGAATTTATTTTATTATAAATAACTAGCGGCCCGCCCCGGCTTCGCACGGGTAGACATTAGTTTCGGAGCATAGACATTTATCAAATATTTTGCCCACCCGTGCGGAGCCGGGGTGGGCAGCTAGTATAATATATAGCCTATGTTACTCAGTGATAATGTAGCTTTCTAACGGTGAAAGAAATTTTGAAATCGGTTCTGTAGTTTCGGAGCCTATTCAATACAAACCCACAAAAATACAAACATAAAAATCTTTCCTCTTTATAATATTAGTGTAGAAGTGTAGATGTAGATTAGTGTAGATGTAGAAATAACAAAATGAAGTATTTGTATATGTTCAAGAATTTGATATTGCTGAGGCAAAGTTTTTTAAGCCCCATTTGGTACGAATATAAAGTAATGCCTCAGAGAAATGAGAATATATGGGATTTCATGGAATCCGTGAGGATACAAGGAAATCACGGATAATGACAAAAAATCCTGTCGAACTGAAAAACATAAAATCTTATGTCTGAGAATGTGAATAAATGTAATCATTTCAGTAAAGGTTTTCAGCAAGACAAAGAATACGTGATTTCGTGATATCCCTAGGGATCTTTAGAAATTCCTGTATCCTCCCACGAAGCAATCAGGTTGATATGATGTCGTTGGCTCCTTCTATAAACTATGTAGCATTCGTTAATTACTCATTATGGCACACAGAATTTAATTGGCATGGTCATAATTCAATGTACAACTGACTAGTAGGGTTGCCCAACTATCGATAGGTGACCTTGAAAATTTTTAACAATATCGATAGTGCTATCGATACTTTCGATATCACATATTAGCTAATACTATTGGTTTGAAGCAATAGTATCGATACTATTTTATAATAATAGTATCGATATTATCGTTGTATTAAAACAAATAAACTATCGGTTTGCTACAGGCTATCGATACTATAGATAGTTTAGCGATAGTCGACTATCAATAGGCAAAGCCTACTGACTAGTTTTGCCTGCAACTTCGCACGCGAAACATTAGGATATATTTAAGCCTTTATTACTCAGTGATAATGTATCTTTGTATTCACAAAAGTTTTCATAAAATCTGTCAATTTTTTTTAGTGTGATCAAATGGGTTTCGAAGTTCAATGATTACCCTATACATACAAACAAACAAACTAAATTTACGTCTCTATAATATTAGTATGGTCAACTTGTTGTAGAACCTTTGATTTCTCTTAAATAGAATCCTTTATCCCAATCAAATAAGTAAGCAAATCTTATTGGCTTTATAAAAACGTAGTTCATTTTCCAACGCCTTTCCAGTCTTCTTTCACGCAACTTGCAGACTTATATTTAAGTAAATGTTCAATCTATGTAGAGTTGTGTACATACATTTCATTTACTTGACATCTTCCGTCCTTGTCTGGCACATCTCACTTCTCTTTCTCTGGATTTCCATGCGCCAAATCCTACTTATAGCGTCTCTTAGCTCAGCTGAAATGGATTTTTCTAGCGTATACTTCGCGAGACGTTTTGATACTTGAATAAAAAATATTTAAGAAAAATATGAAAGAATTTGTGTTTATGTTAATAGATTAAACATAGTTCTAAAAATTACGCATATCAATTGTGTCCAAAGATGCAAAGCAGATTACATTCTACCGTCACATCAATCAGAATTTAAAACTGACTTCCGCGATCACTCAGATGTGGAATTAGAACACATTTCTAAAAAGAGCATGGAGATATTTTTAACGCAACACTTAATGATACTAAACATTTAACGCAACACTTAATGATACTAAACATTTAACGCAACGCTTAATGATACCCATAGTATTGCAAGGTTAAGAAAACCAATTACTGTGAGGTGAGTCTGTAAAACTACAAACTGACACTAAGTTGGACTACAAGATTAGTCTAAGACATTTTGAGATAAGTGTGACCTTAAAATATATTTCAGCGTACAAGTTGTCCGCTCGATTCACATTAATAGCATAATAAGTGTAAAAGCCGACAAAATTATTACAAGTACCTAGTCGTTCCAGTGTAAAAACAACATAGGTTATGTAATATGAGCTGCAACTCACACGTGCCGGCATAGCGCCAAGCAATTGTTTATCCTACACTTAAAACGGAATTATGCCATTTGGAAATTAAAACAAGTAAACAATTGCAGAATTTTTGTACTCCAGCCAAATTGTTACTTAAATTGCCGAAACGCAGTCAATACATCAATGCGCAATTGGTCGTTAAAACAATTGCTATTAGCGTCACTTACGAAAATAAATTCGTTTGTGTTGTTACAAGAACTTATTCAGGTTCCATTTTTTTTCTATATCACTAAGGTGACAAATTTATAATTTGACTTGGAGTTCTTGTGGGCGTTTCAATTTTAATAGATATTCATATAGTATGTATGTAGCATACCAATCCAACCAAATCTTGGGGGTAGTTCGGTATTTTTGTGTGATCTTGTATGAAAATTTAGGTTGAACAATTCGAACTTAAGTTTTCCATAAAACAATTAATATGACGTAATCATATTTTTATCAAGAAAAACAAAACCAGATAGCGTGTTAGATTATGGTTAGATTCAACTGGTGTAAAGTATCAAGCAGCGTCAAGCGCGCTAGACAAGAAGCTCACGGAACGCACTCGCAGAGATATTTCTTTATATTCCGCGACACCCCTGGGAAATATACGGCCGGCGTCTCGCCGCTAATGTCCTGTACTCACTATAATTTGTCTATTTTCCTAGAGCTTTTGGGAAAATTTTAGCAATACTTATATTTACATATCAACCCATCCTCACACATGTTCGCTGCACCTCATAAAATCTAAAAGTTGCCTGTCTCTGTTTGTTTGTTCATGTTAATCTCCGAAATGGGTAAACTTATTTTGACGGAATTTTCATTGAGAGATAGTGATAGATTCAGGGAGGAAACAGCTTTTCCTGGAAATACGAGGACTTCCCACGGAAATAAAAAAAGCTTCTTATTTGACCTAATTCCACACGTACATAGTCATACGCATATCTAGTGACGCATACAATTTAAAGCTAAGAACTAAATAAGTATAATTTTATCCTAAATTTGATCAAAATATTTAGTAAAGAATACGCACAAAACAATCTAGTTAGTTATCACCACACAAAAAAATACGAAATAAAAACTGCTTATTCTTCGTACATAATCAAATATTTTCATTTTACATTACCAGCAATATTCTAGAGAAGAATATTCTTCGTACAAAACCGGTAATGGACAAAGAATAATTTCGACATCAGTGGTAAGTTTACAAGCACCACGTCTCCGAATAGATGACAATAGAAATACCAGTGAGTCACTCGCAAATGTATTTATGTCTTTCAACGTCGTTACATCTTATTTTAAATAGTGGACATGTATTAACATTTTTGGAACTCCAATTCCGCGGAATAGCCATCAATAAGACCTGACACGAACCATCTGAATTCTAATGCTTTTAGCTGTGAATTAGAGTTCCCTGCCAGTTTTAGGATCGAGTCGAACGCAACAGAGCTTCGTAAGCAAAGATTAGATCTGTATCGCGAGCATGATGTTATGCGCCAACGTTTTCGTATCGCCTTCGACTATTTTTGTATTGAAAAATGAACAGCGCTACGGCGGTGAAAAGTGGAACTAAAAATTAGTATGACAATTTTGACAATTCGCGAGTTACGTTTTCGTTTACGTTGTCGACAATGTTCCTCTACCGGCACAGATCTGAGCCGTGGTGGCCGTCTGGCAGTGTGACAAGAAGCGTTGCTGTTCTTGCTTCGCAAGTTCCAATCCCACCGGTGTGTACCAATGAGCAATCCTTTCTTCGGTGCAGTGATTTCACACCACGAGTTTTACGGTATAGGAAAACATTGTGAGGAAAACTGCATACATCTTAGATGAATTTCAGGGCCGTATGTACTGAATTATACTGCCTAAGTAAGTAAGAGACGGCGGCGTTAAGATACATGTAAGAAAGGAACGCAGAAATATTTGGAAAGATTGTTGAGAATGTCAGTACCACATGACCATACTTTTCTTAATATTTTCCACACATATTGTAATGTGAAGTAATCGTATTTGTACGAAGAGATGAATTTGAAAAATATAGTAAATTTTCCTGCGTTCATTGGCATATTTAATCTTGTGGCAGCTTAAGCAACTCATATAAGGACGATGAACTTAATATATAAACATCAACGCTATAGTGCTACCACTGGTATTGCTAGTGGCTACAGGCAACGATGACTGCTTACCATCAGATGGGCCGTAAAAAGCTAAAATTACAAGTATTAATAATAAAAATCCTATATCTCATAGACATGAACTTGTGAGTACAGAACCAACTTACAATCGGACCCTCACTCCTGGCTAACTCTCGTACAATTCAACAATTCCTCATTCGTTCAACGATTAGCATTCACAAAACGCTACAAATTTTAATCGACGGATGTGCTTTCCAGTCTTAGTACCTAATGAATCTACATTTTGTATTCACTATTGTATGGTAATTCAATAGCTTTTAATGCTTAAAATGGTATATAATCAATTGCAAACACATCTTCGCTACCTACTTTTAAGAATTTATCGAGACTGATTCTTAATGGCCGGAATTAGATTAATTGTCGAAGGAAAGAAAAAAAAAACAGTATTACTTTATTCCGGTACTGTAGCTAGACTAGCTACCTTAGTGACCTTACTGAGCAAAGAAGACTTATGAACTAAGGTGTCGAGGTGACGAGCGCAGTGCAGCCACGCGGGACTTTGCGAATAACGCTCGTGGATGGAGCATCTGTTGCATGCGGCGTGACACTTACCATCAGACAAGCGACTTGTTAGTCTCGTCACCTAGTTTTAAATAAAAAAGTTTTCAAAAAATCTTGTTATTCTTGAATCTTGGAAAAGCTTCTTGTTTCTTACTGCTGCAGGGTAAGGCTTACACTGACTCTTAACAGGTCACTAAATAAAATATCCTCTTTAAATATACGACGTATAAGTCCAGTAAAAGTGTATTTTCAAAGGAAAAAGACGTTATAAACCCAAAACCAATATCGCCCTTGCCCGGGACAGGACAAGTTTGTTTTAATACTTACCCGGACAGCTTCCTATAGGAATTAGTCAAAAAATTTAGCTGGCATGCCATGATGACAAGTCCTTTTAGCTTTTTGTTTCTCGCCATTGATTGTTTAAGCATTATGCAATTAACTACAATAAATTCAAGATCGGGTCTCGAAGAACGGCTGGAGGGAAGGGAATATGTAATGTTGGCTTACGAATTTTATTTTATTTTGTTTTATCTTGATTGAGAGATTATTATCGTGAAAATCGTGGCTGCGGAACATCAGAAAGGCCTATGCTTAGCTGTGGGTTGAAAACAGCTGAATATTCGTATTTTAGTATCTTAAAAAATACTTGTAGCCTTTTTCGTAGCTTTCCAAAGACCTTACCTGACCTTTAAAAATACGTTAGCCTAACCATCGAGAGCCTGACAACTGGCTTAGTCCAAATAACCGAGTTACGATCCATATTGGCGACTCCGACAATATTTGATATAAGGTTAGGGCGGTAAAAGTTTTCCTCCAATTTTCTACCACGCCTTTTTTGAGAACCAGTTACGTTATTTTGACCAATTTTAAGACCTTCATACTCGTGAATCCAAGAGTATTATTTTCAATTTCCTATACATCTAATGGAGCTGATCCCCTATAGTTTGTATATATACCCCGATTTTCCCGAATCAATAAGGAAAAAACCTTTTTATGAAGCTTAAAACTGAATGACAGTAAAGTAATAATATCCTGAACGCCGCATATATTGATTTCAGTATGAACTCTCAAAAAGGAAAAATATGCTGACGTCACACTGCCTTTGTCTCCTCTGTCTGGTAATATCGAGGTTGGTCAAGTATGGATATGGATTTTGATTAATAGTGTTTTGTTAATTTATTCTATCGCTTTACCAACCAGTTCAAAAAAATATAATATAGACGCCATATTAAAAATTAACTATGCCACAACCACAATTAAGACGAAGCCAACGATACTTCATATCATGATTTGAACATTTATCAAGTTGTAGGCCTTATATCGTGCCAAAAATACAAAGCCGAGGTGGTTGTGGTTGAAGCAACAGCCTGTCATCTGATGGGCCCAAGTTCAAATCCCGGCCTGGCATGCTGCTAGCACAGTGAGTCCTCATCAACAAAAACGGTTGGCAACGCGTTAGTGATATCCCTAGCATTGGTTGCGGTTATAAGCTACGGTGACTCCTTACCATTAGGTGGGCCGTATGCTTGTGTGCCACCTTAGTTATAAAAAACTCGCAAATCATAACCCTATTTCTGGCAGGTGAATATGAAGAAAAGATACTTTATCACTCAAGTCACTATTAAAAAGCTTTATATGATCATCGCTCAAATGAGCGTTGAATTATATTGTATCATCATAAATTCTGAGATTACACGTTTTTGGCAGAATCTCGAAGGTGCACCAATCAAATATTCCTATCAAGAAATATGTATTCCCATTAACCATCCCATTACTGGTAGAAGCTTAACACGTAAATGTTACAAACTGATGACGCTTAGCTATAATATGACTGATAAAAAAATATATTTTACCGTATTTCGACTTCAAATAATCATTTATCATCGTAATATTATATTTATACATTTTATATTTATGCGCAAGAAATATTATCTAAAAAAGTAAGATGTATTAAATTTTCAAACTTCAGTATCACGATATACGGTCGAAACTAAATTGTGAATTAATTGGAAAAGGCCGTGTGATCTAATCGTCTATAGCATAATTTAATATTATCGTCTATTAATAAACATTTCACTAATTTGTGCGTAGGATTCCGTTACACAAGCCAGAACATGTTTTCTGTAATATATAGATGTGTGCCCACAAGTTTCCCACGGATTTATAATTATATGGAACGAATTATGTGCATGCCATAAAATAAATTCACTAAGGTCATAATAATCACTACGTCACACAACGCGTTAGTGATACACCGCCCTGGTATTGCTAGAGGCTATAGGATTCGGTGACTACTTACCGTGAGGTTGGTACGCTTGTGTGACGCGTTAGTGGTAAAAAAACACGCAGCCCTACTCTGCAAATTTTCATGCACAAAAAACTGTGTCGCTTTTATTGGTGCGCGTGCGTTCAGTGCTATCTCAGTTTAAGTTTAATTTCTAATCATCATGCCATTTAAAGTCAAAACTACTTTGGTCAGGGTAAGCTATTGGTCCTCCACTGAGGATTAAGGTACAATTTTCTCGTGCTCCTTCCTAGCCACGCCACAGTTAAAATTTCAATCGCAGTTACAGACAAAAATACTTACAAAATATTCTGAGTGTGAGTCTGAGTATTTGTTACTAGCATTATAGGAATTGGTCTCCTCCAAAGGGGATAGTTTTCACCCCTTTTTGGACCCTCCACAATGCGCATGTAATATAAAAAATACCCTGATATGAAAGAGTGCATCTGTACTTGTTGCTTGATTAAACTTTGATAGTATAAAAATAACTTTATCCAACTGGTTCTTACAAGACCGGGCCTGAATCAATCACCTTTATGAACCACGTAACCAATTACCATGCTATAGTTATAAATAATTAAAGTTACTAATGAACGGCTTTAGATAGTTAGGATCCACGCCAACACAAATTGTATTGTAAAATTTATAGGCTTGTAAACTTAAGTATTTTTAGATTTCTATTTTATAATCACCTTTATCAAGGATTTTAAAATTGCTGGCAAGCTAAAACCATACTAAAATACCCATGATTACGGACAAATTTTCTGTATACGACTTTACAATAGTGCAATAGTTTTAGATTTCGTGAAGAATAAGCTAATGCAACCTTATCATCAGTATACGTGATCTACAAATACGTTCTACTAATAAAATTATATTGTAAAGAGGTGTGTTTGTATATAGACATGCCTTTTCCTCTTTCCTGAGAGTTATTAAATGCTTATATTTAAAATATAGATTACTTGCCACGTGTATTTTAAATACAAATACACTTTGCCAAAAAGTCCGCCTCCACTCTAACCAAGCCAGAGAAATTTAACAAATTCCGTCGAAAAGGACGTCGCTCTACATTGAAGAGGGACAAAGGCCGTAATCCACTTATGCGTCACGGTCGGGTTACTCTCATACATTTTTCCTGGAGGAAATTCGGGAATACTCTTAATGCATATTAAGTTGGGTCCAGAATTATTTGCAGAATCGCCCATTGAAATGAAATTTTCCACCGTGTGGATTTTAGGGATAACGAAGGTCGTACTTTTTAGGTAAGTATGTGACCCTTCGCGAACGGAGATTATTGTTTTGAGTCCTTTTTTTAATAAAGACTACGTGGGTCTTCGGGAATGTATTATGTTGGTATGTATTTTAGGGTTCCGTAACCGATGGATAACCAACGGAACCCTATTACTAAGACTTCGCTGTCTGTCCGTCCATCCGTCTGTCTTTCAGCGGGCTGTCTCTCATGATCCTTAATAGGTAGACCGTTGAAATTTTCACAGAATGTGAATTTCTGTTGCCGCTTTAACAGCAAATGCAGCAGCAAAAAAAATAAAAATGTAAATATATAAAAAATAATGGGATCGCCCCTACTAGAAACGTGTTCCTTTTTAGTTTTTTTTTCTCTATCGTAATACTGGCAACAAGTAGACGCTTGAAATGCTCATATAGTATTTGTTGCTAAATAAAAAAAAAACTATAACAAACTTATTATTTGCGATTGGTTTAGTACCTGTGTCTAGGGATCGAACGGCGAAGTTAAGTTTGTCATTTAACCTAGTCTGTTTTTAGTACGGAATCCTCGGTGTGTGGGTCCAACTCGCACTTGGCCGATTTTTTAATATATACATATGAAGAGGAACGTAGTGTGTTGGTATTATGTATTTTTTAATCATTATTATAAATTGTATATTTGCTTGGTTGCTTTTATGGCTCACTTAGAGACGATTCAGTAAACTTTGATTGCTACGAGTTAGTTAGTTACATTAAATAATTAAATAAAAGCTCGTACCAAGGGGTTAATTAATAATATTACTAAGATGGCAAAACAAGTGCATGAAGTGTAAGCGGTGACCGTAGCCTACAGACGCTCGCAATACCAGGGATATCACTGATGTTTTGCCCATCTTAAATTGAGCTGAATCGACGTGCTGACAGAATTCGGGACGACACATATTGCTACTGCAAGCACAGAGTATAGGTATGTGCTTAGAAACGCAAATATAGCTATAACACTAAGTTTGATTGAAAAGCTGTATTCAATATAACTCGTTAGCGAAACACAATAAGAACTGACTGACACTCCCACGCTTACTACTTTAAACGTGAGCGTGTCAGTCAGCTCTCTTGAGATACCTACGTTTAACTAAAATAGGTTATGAAGGTCAAATGAAACCGTCTTATCAAAGAGTTACCAGCCTGACCAGACCTTTATGTTATGGGAGAAAGGAAGGGTAGCTCACAAAACTTTAGAAACGACACTGCACTAAAACAAAAGTCAACCAACATTTTAGCACTGCACTAGAAAATACCAGAACTCAACAAAGTTTGGGAAAAAGCCCCAGACGTGTCAATGGAACTTTTTGGTCCCCACTGCACTAGAATATAAGTCATTGAACTCTTTAGAATCAACACTGCACTAGAATAGAATGTAAATGGGTAAGCGAAACTTGAACCCAACGACGTTTGGAAGAAAGCCCCGGGTTTTAATGTGACATTAGAACTTTTTGATCCGACACTGCACTAAAATTCAACTGCGTACGCTTTTGATCCTTTAGTAAGTCGAACTCATAAAAACGTCACAAAGTTTTAGAACAAAACACTGACATTATTTAACTGACTGCCACTAGAATTTAACTTAACGTCAAAAGACAGTTTAAGGGACTCGAACGCGCAATGAGTTATTAAGTGACTGATGTGCCAAAACAAACTAAGGATGCTAAGATTTCGTTGATATTTTTAATTTTAAAACGCTGGTCTTACCCGGACGACACCCCAGCTAGTACTGGTGGGCTAAATGAGAGAGGTTTCTCCTATTGCTTCCCATTCGAGAAAGAATATAAAACTCTTTTTCGCCTTTTTTTACTTCCAACTTCGTCTTAATATGCCACCCGCTCGGACCTGGCATTGGAAACAGAGGAAGCGCACAGAGGCGGCAATTATTTTAACCGATTACGAAAAGTAGGTTCTCAATTTGGTTTATTTTTTATCCCACTAAAATGGCACACAAGCAGACGGACCACCTGATGGTTAGCAGTCACTGTTATGTAGCCTATAACCGCTAGCAACACCAATGGTATCACTAACGCGTTGCCAACCATCTTGTTGATGAGGACTGAAGTAATTGATTCTAATTTTACACAAAAGCACTCCACGTCTTCAAAGTTTACCGAACTAAAATAATGTACTTGTATAGAGCAATGCTCGTATTTTATTCTGTCGAATAGACCAGAATTATTTTGGACACAACATTTTCATATGCAGTGCTGTGACAGAAATGGTGAAGAGCAAGCGTTTGTCATGGTATGGGCATGTTATGCGGAGGAATGAAGATAACATAGTTGGAAAAGTTTTATGTGTGAATGTGGATATGTGGGTACAGGGATCGATGTATGCCTAAGAAAAGATGGATGGACTGCGTGAAAGATGACATGGCCAGAAAGGAAGAGAATACAGAGATGACGGCTAATAGAGAGGAATTGGAGAGAAAACATATTGCGCCGGCCCCAAATATAAAGGGCAGGAGAATGATGAATATTTTCATATGCAGAGAAAGCAACTCGATTTTATAACCCGATAAGCTTTCTATACATTTGTAAGTCTGTATTTAGGGGTGGCTGTGTTAATCGCGAGGAGGCCCCCGGTCTTCGTTAGTCTAGAATTAATTCGTTGATAAGACGCCTTGCCTCCCGGCGATGTTGTCTCCGATAGGGCTGTCACAGAAGAAAATTTCAGAAATTTCTTTAAACTTTATTTAAATGATCACATTCATTCAATGAATGTACTTCCTAAAATGATTGGTACTCACCAAAGTACTCAGTGATGGTAAGAAAGATTACTCAAAACCTAAGAGCATGTATGAAGAGATTGAATGAATGTAGAAGACGCAAAAGAAGTGTGCAAGTCAAGAGTGAAATAGCGCCACTAATTGCCTACCCTAAAAGGACCTCAGCAAGATATTTATATATGAAATACATAGGTATTATTAAAATTACTTATTAATTATTTATTTAGGTGCTATCATATTTGTTTTCTTTTTGGACACAAGAAACCTTCTAATATATCAAAGGAGAACACAATTTGCATTAGTCCACTTGCCATTGAAGAAATTTTATGTTCCAACGTGACAGACGTTTGATGAGCCCATCGCTGTACCTCGGACATTCCGGATTAAAGATAGGAAGGCACAAAATGCACCAATGAAGAGATAAAGAGTACCACCTGGCATGTATGAAGAGATTGATGAAAGGATACTCTTTACTTACCGCGAAAGGGACTTGGCGTGATGTATGAAAATCATCAATCAATTATAAGTAAATGTATATTTAAATTCATCCGAAATTTTCCTGACCTGCCAACCCTGAAATCTAAGAACAAATTAAAAAGAGGACCACAAGATCGCAAGGGGCGGGGGTATTACACCCTCAGCTGACCCTCTTTAATGAACATTGCAATGCATGCCATCCCTCTCCCTCTTATTACCTTCCCCGCAAGATATCTCTCCCATCTCTGTCTCAAGTGGAGATTTTCATAATAACAATAAAATTGCTTGGGTTGCATATTTTTTGTTACGGAATATTACCATTATTCGCTTTTCAATGTCTTCGAATTCAAATTGAAACATGCCTCTGACAGATTGGCCGTATGCTTGTTTGCTACCATAGTAGTATAAAAAAAAGTTGACATTTCTAATGATATTAAGCGCATTTAATTATGACAGTTCTGGAGATAATCTCAGGCACACAAAACTTGACAGTAGGTTGTTAACTTGTATCCCCAGTGAAAACGAATAGGCTTGTACGATTAAATGAACTGATTAAAACCTGCATAATTAGCTCTGCCTTGCGTGGTCTTAATCAATATCAGCAGAAATCAAAAATAACCTACAGAAAATAATTTGCGAAGGCATTACAGTAATTTATAGGCTCATTGCGATTGATTACATGCACATGTTCAGTACAAATTAAAATTCAATGTAAAATCACCATGTTATTGATATTATCGATTTCTCTTGAATTACTTTACGCATAATTTACTGGAAAATAATTGAAAAGGGCGTATCGTGTACCCTACTATTAATACAAAGATTAGCGTTTCAATTAAAGTTCTATATCGTTTATGTAAACAGTAAACTCTTTACATGATAAAATACCCATTACAAGTATTCAATATTTAATCACAGTTATTATTAATGCTAAAGTATCTCCCTCTCTCTCAATTAGTATCCCTATCTCTCTCTCTCTCTCTCTCTCTTGGTATATTATTGTTTCACATCACGACTTAATTTTTATAATAAAAATACAAATTTGAATCCCTGGAACCACTGAAAGCATGTCCATTATACGATTTGATAACATATAGTAATTACGTTGTTCTTTCTAAAGCTTGATAATATAGTTCTGTTAAGTTCATTTGCACCTCTTCTTCAATCAATGCTATCTCCCGTCAAGTAATCATTGAGTTTCTATGTACAGCTTAGAGCAGGTAATCGAATAATCAGAAATCAAAAGAAAGTAGGTACCGAGACTTAATAACGGCATAAAAAATAAACCATTCCAATTCGATCACAATTCCATTCAATCGCACTCGATTATAAGACAAAATCGATTCAAAGCAAACGAGATCTCGATTGTGGCTGCAATAAATCTTTTCGCGGTCGCTCCGGGCGCGCCGTAAGCCCGTAACCGATTAGTAGGTGCGGCATCCACCGCGAGAAACAATTTCCAGTGCGTTTTATAATTTATGACTTCATCGACCAATCGGAGGGTCACGAGTCACGACTGGAATCGAGAACGTTGCGAGAAATTATCGTACGGGACTTTTTTGTTAAGTTATAAATATGAGTTTCTTTGAATATTTGACGGAATGCCGATATTCATGCATTCAAACATGCAGTTAAATTCTGAAGGAATAGGGGCTGAAAATGATGAATGTCTGACTTGTTATACTTTTCGTCTCGTTCGTTTCTGCGGTAAGTAAGGTTGCCAGTACTCCACGAGGATACGCAACAATAGCGTTGGCAACTCGTAAGTGATATCCCTGGTATTGCTAGCGGCTATAGGCTACGGTGACTGCTTACCATCAGGCGGGCCGTATGCTTGTTGCACCTTAGGGGTATAAAAAAAAGAAGAATTCGTCCTTTGGTTGTTGATGTACGAATAAATCTTATTGGTATATCTCTTATTTTGTTTAATAGTTTAAACATTATGCATGTATGAGACGACATAACAGACAATCTTGACCAAACAAATATGGTTAAAAGAGTGTATTTGAGGACGGTTTAACGTCGCGATCACATATTTGTCATGTTAAAAGGAAAACATCCAAATTTCCGGTTCCATGGAACTCCAAAGGGAGACATATGAATGGGTCGTTAAATTTAATGGAACTGACAACTGATATAATTACTTCTTTAAAATTACTTCAGTGGAACTGTTTGGTGACACTTTACAACGTCAGCAGTCAGTTATTAACTATTATAACTCATTACTGAACCTGTAGCGAGCTTACTATTCTGAGGTAATAAACGTCTTTTTAGGGTTCCGTAACATAAAAGGAATAAATAACCCTTATAGGATCACTTGTTGCCCTGTTGTCCGTCTGTCTGTCTGTCAAGAATGTTTATCTCAAAAACGCGTGGAGTTATCTACTTGAAATTTATATGAAATACCCGTAAGTACTCGTAAATCTGTAAGTCAATATGAAGAAAAGATATGACTGATTATTTCGCAAATTTTCGCATATTTTGCGAATTCACAAGGGAATCAAAACCTATAGGGTACTTCCCGTTGACCTAGAATCATGAAATTTGGCAAGAAGCAGTCTTACAGCAAAAGTAAAGGAAAAAAACTGAAAACCGTAAATATGTAGTAAGTACACAAACCATCAATCTTACACTGTTGCATAAACTATACGATTTTACACCGTTATTTAAACATTAAGTACATGAATTACACATAATTATACATGAAAAAAACAAATTTCTCCAGTGAATCATATAATTAACTCGTCTCACACCTTTTCTGCGGACCTTATTGCACTCATTCAATTTTATCGTGTAATTAGAGTCTATAAAATCTGTAGTTGTCGACGATTGGCCGGCATTTTTGGCATGGCGAGCGACATTCCATAGCCAGGGCCGCACTTACCCGCGCAGAAACTATCAATAACATTGATGCACGCTATACGCTCGGAATATATAATTTCAAGATTAAACCATTAAGCATAATCGATCCCTTTTATCGATTGAATCATAAAGCTAGATCGATCTCACCTCAACAAGAACAAGAGCACATTGCGTCTTAATTCACCTTCTTACGTGCTTTCTATACTTAGCCAGGATAGTCGTGTTCATGCTGTAAATAGTTATTGATTCTTTTATCTTTATAAACATTTTTGTGTACTACTAACATCTCTTTTGGATAGATATCATAGATATTAAGATAAGTATATACACATATGTACTTGCATATCATTATCCCATTCATAATTCGCAAATTTCTTTTATTAATATCATAATAATTCGAATTTGAATTCTTGTATCCATTTCATTAGTAACTTCAAATACAATATGTTTGGAAATCTTAAAGGCCTGTCAGAAGCAGAAAGTCTGACAACTGGTATCAGGGTATAACCTACGTAAACTACTTTCCATGTAAAATATGTGTCAAGATCAGATGGCAGTCGCATTGTATAAAAGTCCCGTAACCAACCAGACGTAAGGCAAAGACATAATGTTTGCCCCAGCGGGAATCGAACCCGCGACCCCAGCGTACAATCAGGTACCCTAACCACTAGACCAGCGGCCTCGCCATAATAATGTCATGAAGATGGTGCTCATGTTTATATTTGACCAGCCTAATATCTTACATTTCTGTATCCTAAATGCATCCCTGTATTTTTGCACCTATTTTCTGCACTCTTATAAGATTAAAGTTGTCAGCGCTGCGCTAGAACGTAGCCTTGTTTTTGTGCCATAAAGCAATCATTTGCCTCCAATCTAGACTATGATTTTGTTTGTCATTATTTTTAAGCTCCTTCAGTGCTCCACAAGGATACGCGTTTAGTAATACTGCTGGCATAGTGAGTCCTATTCAACAACAGGGTTGGCAAGTCGTTAGTGATATCCCTGGTATTGCTAGCGGCCATATATAGGCTACGGTGACTGCTGCTTGTGTGCCACCTTAGTGGTGTAAAAAAAAGGTTAACCTTTTGAAATATAAAAACGATAATTAATTACAATTAGGAGCGAGATATTTGACAGTTTCGCGAGATGATAACTTTTTAATTAGCCGTTATAAAGTAAGTGTTGTAAGGATTCGTTATACGGGTTTCTGTACATTAACTAATCACATTTCGGTTAGTTATTAAATAATTGTAATATTTTTGTTTTGTAATATGGTTAGTGGTTACCTTGCCTTAGCCTATAGATGCTTTCAATACCAGGGATATAGAACATAAATGACATATTTTAAATTATCATTCAAATCTCCAATTTCATAGCTAAACCCTTAATCTTAACAACGGAACTATCTCAGCCATTTCTTACTATGAAATTATCCAATGATAGGTATCCAATTTTCATCGCATCAAAATTACGCGCGGTAAAATAGCCGATTTGGCCATGTCGGCGAATTGGTGTGTAATATACCGCCCAAATCGATACATTATCATAACCAAGTGATTTAATGCTCAGTGTTAGCAGACTATCAGCCGTTACTATCAACACGGTTCATCTATACTTGCGCACCTTAATTAAATTAAATTATTTGAGGATAATAGTTTATTTATTTACTAGGCACAAAAAACAGAACACAATTATATAAAAACAGATGCAAAGCAATCCATACTAATATTTTAAATGCGAAAGTAACTCTGTTTGTTTGTTTGTTACCTTTTCAGGGCTAAACGGCTGAACGGATCGTATTAAAATTTGACAAGGAGATAGATTATATCGTGGGGAAGGATATAAGCTACTTTGGTCATTAAACAAATGCAGGCGAAGTCGCGGGTATCGTTATAATGTGAACTGTGTCCCAAATTGTTGGTAATTAGTAGGTTCATTATTATCTTCAGTGTTACCAGGTGGTACGATGGTATTATGTATCAACACTATCTGTGCCCGCGACTTCGTAAGCATGAAATTTATTTTGTTCACAATGTCATGGGTATTTTTTGCGCTGAATAATCATTGTCTTCCAAAATAAAAGTATATGTTACGACTTATAATATAACAACAGCTATCAGTCAGTGAAAGTACCGTTGCAATCAGTCCAGCCGTTGCGGAGATTAATCGGAACAAACAGACAGTTTTTTTTTTACAAATACCTAGTCTCGTAATGATCACCTTCCTTCACTTTAACGTTCACATATTTAGTTAGAAAGCTGTGAATGCAGTGAATCGATTAGGTGTCTTGATTGCAGGAAAAATACTAAGTTCTTTTGATTTACATCTATTCATTTAATTAAATATAATGGAAGTATCTCGTGATTTCTTCAGCTGAGCTTTTGAGAACGAGATGTTATGAGCTGCACTTCGCAATCGCAGAATGCATAAGGTCATTTTCAAGATTTCAAAACCCAACACGCTTTCTTAAAATTGTTGTTCATCTGCACTGATGTAATAATTTAGTTCATAATGTCCATCTGTTTTTCTCTATGTATAGGTTAGTCTACGAAACTGCTGAACCTATTTTGACAAGACTTTCCTTGACAAGAAAAGACAGTGATGTTTTTTTTATACCACAAAGGTGGCAAACAAGCTTTCGGCCCACCCGATGGTAAGTCACCGTAGCCTATGGACGCTTGCAACACCGGGGGTGTCACTTGCGCGTTGCCGACCCTCAATGTTAGTTGGTAAAACCACAGACCCAAGATTTTCTTCGCTACGCTTGGTAAAACCATGAATTCTTTTTTTTTTCTTTCCTGAGACTATGTGGACGAAATCATAAACGAAAGCCAATTGGAAAATTCTCGTGTCTCAGTATTTGTAACAAAACTCCTCCGAAACAGGTTGACCTACTTTTATGACAATTTCTCTAAGTGATAAGGGTGGTCCACCCCAAAAACATATTTTTATTTACTGTATAACGACAAACTTCTCTTGAACTGTCACTTTTGTCTTAAATGCTATCTTCCGTCTGTTTGTAGTCAGTTCCGTAGCTATTTCTGTGTTCATAATTCAAAATTCAACAATTCTGTGTTTGCTACTACGATTCGTTGTAACATCTTCTGGCGAAAACTGTGCACCCACCGGTGGGTGAAGCCAGTGGGTTCACGGGTCCAAACACTCTATTTTCCTTACCAAAACGTATATAGGACACACTCGATTTGAGGACCTTAGATTAACATGACCATGCATTATGTACCTTCATAATTTCCCAACACGATTAGATTAACTAGTTAATTTCGTAGCGTGATGAACGACTAAGGAAATGGAAACGCTATATCGTTTTCAACTGGGTTTTCGTGTGGGAATTCAGTTTCATGTCGCCACTATGTTACTCTTTTTATTAAACCTTTCGGCTGGTTTCCTTTGTTCGTAACAAATTAACGCCATTAATTTGTTACTTTATTAAATCCGGATCTTAACGTCGCGTGCCGATATTTATATTTATTAATGTTTATAGAATCATTGCGGCGAGGGACCTACGCTAGGGTTACCATATCCAAATAAGAGTCCCCGACTGGGGAATGTACCTCCACCTTACATAAGACCGCAGTGAAATAACACTATAGGTCGCGGCACGAAACTCTAGCGCTGAGCGAAACGTGGAGGGGATAGCTGCGCATGGGTACCATCGCGCACGCAATACAAATTAGTAATTTAATTGCTTAGTTAAAAACAGCAAAATAATGTTTTAATGTAAAGTCAAATAGTAAGTCTAGCGGTGAACAAAATGTGGAACTTAACTGCGTATGGGTACTGTCACGCACGCAAATATTACTTCATGTTACCTACAATATAATTTTTAACAAGTTTATGGGGAGTAGAAAAATAAATACACTATCGGATTTGTAAATTTTTATATTAAATACCAAATAATAAAAAAAATTATATTAAGTCCGAATTACATAAGAACCTACTGAAGTTTCTTCTCAGGATAGAAGAAACCTGCGAGTTCGGCAGGGTGTGGACATCAGACACCGCATTCTCCTTTCCGATATCTAGTCCGAATCAGACAATGGTCTTACACCTTCAATAGTATCCCAACAGGGCCTTTTGCTTACTGAGGGCCCCGGCTCAGGGCTGCTTCGGTCGTCGGCACTAACAGCGTCATCGTCATCAGACTCACCAAGGCTATCCTCTGAACTGTCACCATCAACGCGAATGATGAATTCTTCTGTAACCAAATCCACGACATGGTCACTCTTGACATATTGCTCTTCTATGTCCTTTACCTTTTGGCATAACTTTCCCCAATCCCAAGCACCCATCAGCAAAACTTTTTCTTGAATTAGTTCTATACATTTAGCAACACTCCACTTCACATTTTTACTGCCTACATATTGCTTTATGTCAGACCATGCCATTTCGATTGGATTTAGATCTGGGTGGTATGGTGGCAGTCTTAGCACTTGATGTCCTTGCTCTGCTAGTATCCTGTCAATTGAAAATGTTTTAAATCTATCTTTGTTAGCCCGTATTAAATTGTATAGTTGAGGTTTTAGTAGAGTTTCCTCATATTGTATGCCCTTTTCAGTAAGCCAACCCTGCATGTCAGCTTTTTTGGAATTAGAAGTGGGTGCAAGGTCCCATTGTTTATTATGGTATGATGCGTTGTCGACTACCACGACAGAATTAGGCGGTAAGTTCGGCAATAACTGTGTCCTCAGCCATTTTTCGTAGTTGTCGTAGTTCATATTGTCGTGGTAGTCGCCTGATTTCGCACCAGCTTTAAAAGTTAACAGTGCGTTCGGTATGAACCCAGCCTCTGATCCTGCGTGGACAATGACCACCCGCTGTCCTTTGGAGATAGGTTTTTTGAGACCTTTTGTAGTACCATCGGTCCAGGCTTTTGGAGCAGAGTGCGATGAATCTACGTAAGATTCATCTGTATATACGATGGGCCTTCCCTCTTGGCGATATTGTTTTATTTTGCGTAAGTATTCGATACGTAGTAAACGTATATTTGAACTTTCAATCAGTACTTTTCGATTGTTTTCAGTATTTTTCCACCGAAACCCTAAACTCTTAATTATTCGTCGAAGACTTCGTTCTGAGCCTTTGAAATTTATATCTTCCTCTAGCTTCTTTCTCAACTTTCCGACGGTGGGAAGTTCATTATTTGTCCTATGAAAGTTATGTATGCACCTCTTTATTAATCCTTGATCAAAGTTATCAATATCTGTGACCGGTTTTGATCTGGAGCGTTTTTTGCCTGGTGTTCTAAATACTGATAATAAGTCGGAATTATTGGCTTCAGTGGAGATTTTCCTTACCGTTGCTATGGACGTCTTTGTAGATTCAGCTGTCCTTTTCTGAATTTTCTGTAAGTCACTAATTATACTATTTAATTTTATATTTCCCGCCTGAATAACTTCTGCAGTTTGTTTTATTTCACTTATATCTACAGTGCTGCGGTCAGAATCGAGTAAAATACTCGCAGCTTCGCCAATTTCACTTTGAATTTGTTTCAGGGAATTAATGAAATCATTCGATTCCCTTTTCAGAAAACAATGCACGTCAAACACCATTTTCCGTGCCTGTCTTTTCAAAACAGTATTCCTTCTCGGCCTCGGCATTTTCACTGTTTAAAAACTGTTCAAACTTAATCAAACAGTGAATAAACTAACAAACACAACAAACAAATCAACAAAACAAACTTAACAAAAAACAACAACAAAAATTAACGATGACAACAAAACAATTCAGAACGCGACTGTACACTGGAAGTGCGCGGAGCGTCGTATCGGCACGGGGGACGGAGTACGACTGGAGAGCCAATCGGCGCAACGCACGCTCGCCCTTCACCCCTGTACCCCGCCAAGACACCTTATTTTTTACTTCTGCGCAATAACGGTCAGCGCTAGAGTTTCGTGCCGCGACCTATACTTTGATGTATGTTGTGTTTCTGCGGTAATGTTGCCAGTGCTCCACGAGGATCGCTGGGCTAGTAGTAATGCCGCTAATACAGTGACCCCTTATCAACAACATGGTTGGCAACTCGTTAGTGATACCCCTGGTGTTACTAGCGGCTATTGGCTACGGTGACTGCTTACCATCAGGTGGGCCGTATGCTTATGTGCCATCTTAGTGGTATAAAAAAAAAGTAATTTCCCGACAAGAACCCCGGTTTTGATAAATATTCGTGTATTTTGAACCTAATGTCAAGTGTTTTAGCAGTACTTTATTTAAATAAATATTGAATTCATTCTTTTCAATTTTAATATTACATTTCCCGAAATAATCAAATCCTGCGGGAAAGCAGCCCAATTTTTGTTTGACGTTTTTGAACCGAAAGTTTCTCTAGTCTGGAAACCCTACCAATGCATGACTAGCGTAATAAAAAATGCTACGTCGGAAACAATGAAGGAGGCATCTAGATAATGTTATCGGTCAACGTGAGTTGTCACCTATTTTTGGTATTATTTATTATTCTTCATTTCTGAAATATACCTTTATAAACGTGGATAAAGATTGATCGGTCCCCGATTCAACCCGATAAATGATTATCAGATTTTGTTGTTCGCAATACATTTTACTTAAAAAGTCTGTAAGTTAGACCAATTAAATTTACTCAGCATTGTAATATTGCATACTTGTCTATGTGTTAATATTATTTTTTAGTGTTATCAATTTTTTTTATATATTATTTTGAGCAATAGGTATCCATGTTAAGTTAGTATTTGAAATGTAAGCGTTATGTAATTCTTTTGGTTTTTAAAAGAGTAATGGCTGAGTTGCCGGATTCTTCTCAGCAAAACCGACCTTCCGAATCCGGTGGTAGATTCTGACGATTTGAAAGTGCTTGCCTGTAAAGTCTAGTCAAATAAAGATCTTTTTGAATTTGAATTTGAATTGCGATCGATCTGGCAAGTGAAGCAACCATGGCCAGTAATACGATGGATGACCAGTACCATGCTGTAATCGGAATCGGAATCATCTTATAAAAAAGGAAAGATTTGTATTTTGGTGTG
This sequence comes from Falcaria lacertinaria, assembly GCA_951449985.1. Taxonomy (NCBI): domain Eukaryota; kingdom Metazoa; phylum Arthropoda; class Insecta; order Lepidoptera; family Drepanidae; genus Falcaria; species Falcaria lacertinaria. Next base: position 8,046,527 of record OX602120.1, on the reverse strand, counting down.
TAAGTTTGTATTGAATAGGCTCCGAAACTACTGGACCTATTTCAAATATTCTTTCACCGTTAGAAAGCTACATTAACACTGAGTAGCATCGCTATATATTATACTAGCTGCCCGCCCGGCTTCGCACAGATAGACAAAATATTTTATAAATGTCTACCTGTGCGAAACCGGGGCGGGGCTAGTTGTTAGATAAATGTGAGAAGCAAAAGATTGAGATTTTTCCTGAATGTCGGTTTTGAAGGTCAGGCGGCAATGGTTTTGTGTTGGATCTGGTGACCATCCACATTGGGTTGAATCTAGCGCATTCAATAAAGTATAGATAATAATTTAGACACTAAATTCCACTATTGCGAAGAAGAGATCCGTGCATGTTGTAACTCCATACTTGATTTTGACTTTATTTCACTTAAAAAGTCAAATCATTGTTCTGAATGAATAGCATCGTCGTGCATTTAGTTCTTGTACTAAGACACATAAAGCTAATGAGGACGGTTAAGTGTAAAATAACATAGTCTTCCAGGTTTTCCAAATTCAACTTTATTAACTTCCCGGTAAAGTCTACTGGTTGACGTTACTAGGTTAACCCTTAAATGTCGTGCATTGTCTGCGTTAAGCGCAATTATTCGATACGGAACAGTGTTACTCAGATTTACAACGCTCGACATCAGAGTAAAACATTGAATGAGCGACTCGTTAACCCCAACGGTGTGGATCGTGAAGTCCGCTCCAAGTCCTTTACCATCGAGCTTGGAGATTATTAAGTGTTCTCATTCCAAAATCAAACCGAGAATCGATTTTCATGACTAACTATGTGCGTTATTAATATGAAGACTTAATTCAAACAATATTATCACATCGTTCTCTTTCGGGGTAGGCAGAGAGCCATTTCATTGTTGTCTTGCACCATTTGCTTCTACATTTGTCGATCTCTTCATTCATGCTCGCGGTTCCGAGTACTTACCTTTCCATTATTGTCTTGGCTGCATTATACGCGAGTTTATTGTTCATACTCACATGGCAAAGGACAACATCCATGATTAATAGACATTTGGTCCAAATTTGAAATTTAAGAAACGACCAATATATTCTGTTAGAGCTTGTCCGTCTGAGCATTTTTACTATGACACCAAAACTTGACATTACAGGATTTATAGGGCATTTCATTTGTTTTAGTTACCTATATGAATTCCTTCATGTTGAAAATCCATACACTTGAATTCGAAAATGTTTTATGGGAATAAGTGAAACTTTATTTGTACACTCTCTTTGTCAGAAAAAAAACATCTATTGATATGATATGTATCGCTAGAATCAATTACATATTTCTAGTATAAATAAACAATAATTTGAAACGTTAAATTATTACTCGGAAGCTAAATATTCCACAGTTAAAATTGGAATGTAGCTCAACACACCGTTAGAACAGAAGTAACAAGGTTATAAAATCAAAGATATGCAGACGTCAACATTCCGACTATTGTAATAAACGATTGCTTGTAAGCCTTCAACAATATACAATGCAGCCTTTATTTGCATGCATATAAACAATTGTGAAGAATGATAGTAGACTAGCACGAACATTACAATTCAATTTAAATCTTAACACCTTTTGTTTAAGGTAGAACTTGTATTGCAAGGTGTGTATCATGATTGCTTTTCCCACATAGAAGTAGTATACAATAAAACAAAGCTAATTGTCACCTTTCACCGATTGTAACACCGGGGGCTCTCGGGGAATCGTAATCAATTAATACAAGAGTAGCGCTCCACCTACGGTCTTCATATTCGATACCAATAATACTATAGGGCTGACAAAACCAAAAAAACTACAACTACTAATTCTATGGTGTACATTTTTTAAATGAAGGTCGGTACTGTCAAGAACTTATATGCCTTCAATTAAAGGACACTTTTTATAACATATTTCCATACAAAAATAATTACATATTATAATAAAGAGATGGTTTTACAATGTAATATTTTAATTCTGTCAATGAACCGGCTCGTAAAATAACAGAGATTATGAGATTTGGTGGACTATATGCCTATGAAAGACTTAGTTATTCACCACATCCTGTGAAAAGCCATCCTGCTGCATATACTATCATCTCTAGGTATATATGACTGTCATGTACATGAGCTGAACATGAAAAGTAATCAAAATAAAAATCATTTATTCAGTTTAGGCCCTAATAAGGCATTTATGAAGTCAAATAAAATGTCATCTTAAATGCTTGAAGTATTAGAGCCTGACAGCCCTGACTGAGTCCTACGCAGCTGTAAACGCCAACAGACCCGCCACCGCTCCGCTAGCCCATCCCACTCAGCACTTGAGCAACGCACATAAATTCCACCTTTGACTCGTCGTTTGGGACTATAACCTTTGACGATATCAACAGATTAACAGTTTATTCGGATTTCGAAACTGTCGATTTATGTGTTACCAGCTGGGTCTAATGCAATTGGCGTAAGTAGAGAAAACAGCTTATTGCGTACTGTGTTGAGGTATTACATATTGTTTACTGTTTACACCTATAATAATATGTAGGCTATGTAAGTACATTAAACATAATTTATTCCGAGTGGATTCAAATAAATAGATCACTGTGTTGTGTCATTTATGTCAACGCTTTTATTGAATACAGTTTAAAACAGGTAGGTAATATATTTTACATTTTATGACAAGACAGAATTACAAAATGTAATTTTGAAATGCGAGTGAATTTAATTCCAGTAACGTCATATATATATTCTGCTGTTATCCTTTCCGAGGGCACGTCAGACTACGGTAGGGAGAAAAATATCAAAGATACTATACTAAACCTCTAAATTCGAAAACAACGTCACTAGACGTCCACGAGTGCCTTACTGGGCCTTAGCAACTGTTTTTTATTTTTTATTTTGAACGCTTAGCTGGATGTGGAATAACAAGAATGTATAGGATTCGAGGGAATTAGTATATTCGAGGAGGACAGAAAAGTTGACAGGGAGGTTTGTCTTAGAATGCGTATGTACTGAGGAGGGATCAAAGTCATGTAACTAAACGGGTGATAAAGATGAAGAGCGATGGATATACGGGAATATGAAGACGAAATGTAATCTAATGTAAATGTAAGTGCGGGATGAATGGAACGCATAAATATTGCGCTTACCCCAAGTGATTGGGAACAGACAAGCAAAAGAAAAATTTAAAGAGAGGTAGGGTGATTTGGGATTTCCCGTGGGGTTTCCCAATTATATTGGACTGTACCTCCGCCTTACAGAAGACCGCAGTGAAATAACACTACTTTATGTAGTGTTTTGTTTCTGCGGTAAGTAAGGTTGCCAGTGCTCCACGAGATATGCTGGGCTAGTAGTAATGCTGCTAGGACAGTGAGTCCTCATCAACAACATGGTTGGCAACCTGTTAGCGATACCCCTGGTATAGCTAGCGGCTATAGGCCATGGTGACTGCTTACCATCAGGTGGGCCATATGCTTGTGTGTCACCTTAGTGGTATAAAAAAAATACAATGCATACTTTCCATTTTTATTAAGATACTTGAATTACCTGTCAATTCACATTAATTGTAATAGTAAAAAATCTGATCAATGATTCAGTCACCACTAAAGACGGTAAACTTTCTCAAAGTGACTATCATTGAAAACGAATAAGTTCTTTTGGCAGTCAACTTGAGTTGACACATTGAAACATAGTAATGACATATATTATATAGATATATATATTCTTCAGTACATACAATGATAATGCATAAAGCACTCCAAGTAGTCATAATTTACCAGACATTGAAACTCTTGACACCTTTCTTAAAGTAGGTCGATTCGAGGGTCAAGATTTAAATCGTGCGCGAAACCTACGCTATATGCAGCCTCTTTGTTCGATATCTCACACGCTTTGTGTTCAACATTCATGTTGATATCTGTAGATACGTGGGATTTGTACAGAGGCAATAGCATAATATCAACAATATTACGACTATTATTTCAGATGCAAACAAAAGAAAGGATAAAGTAAAATCAGTGGCCTAGATGGCTGAAATTGTATTAAGTCAAAAAGTGGAATTTGTTGCGCTCAACAGGAAGCTGATAAGACGACGATGATGAGAATATATACTTGTATTAGCATCATCTGATGATGATATATAGTAAGTATGAGATAAGGACCTTAATACTAGCTTTAAAAGACGACGATATTATTTTCTGCCTCAATTTGTCGCAGCCTTCGTCTCCAATTCGACATTTCTTCCAATTTAAGGTAAACTGTTACCGGCTCCAAAAACAGTAGTCTAAATACTTTTCTTTTGCGGGCTATTGCGGACCCAAATCTATACACAAAACTTTAAATATTAGTAGTTTAGAATGCAGCGACATTTCCAAAGTCCTCCACATTCCTCTAACGCCAAACGCAGACCAAATTAGTTAAACACCCGGCTCTAGCTAAAAATACCTCCGGCCCATTATATTACATTACAAGCCTATTATTATCGTGTACTATTATTATCCAATCCGGATAAGTTATTCGGACATAATTACGAACGCGGCCCGAAAGCTGGTTACGAGTAAACCCACTCCAATTATCATTGCGTGCGAGACTGTGTACTAGGAACCCAGGAGGGAATGTTATCCACTCACGCGCGATATTCCCACTAGTAATTGCATACTCCTGGGCATAACAGATAAGTGCTTCGATGTCACTTCTACCTGAACTCCTAGTGGAAGCAAAATGCTCCACAAGGCTACAAGACTACAAGCTCCGAGGTATGACGAAGTTTGAGATCCTAGGTACAATTTTAGAGCAAGACTCTATGTTACATGATTTATTTGATTCATACACAATGATCATCTCTCTGTCTCCTTGGCAATTATTATTCCCATCTGATGGTGGGGTCTGCCTTCTTCGTTTTCTCTTTCCACTTCGCCCTATTTGACGTGTCTGACTCAGTAACTCCGCAGGAACTAAGGTCTTTTCGGACCACGTCTAACCATTTGGTCTTCGGTCTTTCCCTCCTTCTGACCCCCTGCATGTTTAGATTGGCCTTTGTGTTTCCGATGTACTCTGGAGGTCTTCTCTTCACGTGTCCAAACCATCGCAGCCTACTCTCTTGCAGCTTGTCGGCGATGTCGCGTACTCCTAGACTACCGCGAACGTACTCGTTGCGCATACACAAAAATTATAATGAACCTAAAACTAAAATCCTTAAAAATACAATATAACTAAACTATATTATGAAAAGGAGTCCCTTTAGGCATTTAGCCTGGTTTGAAGGGCACTCTACCTATCAAACACACTTTTATACCATACTTGCGGCCCGCCCCGGCTTCGCACGGGTAGACATTAGTTTCGGAGCATAGACATTTATCAAATATTTTGTCCACCCGTGCAGAACCGGGGTGGGCAGCTAGTATAATATATAGCCTATGTTACTCAGTGATAATGTAGCTTTCTAACGGTGAAAGAATTTTTGAAATCGGTCCAGTAGTTTCGGAGCCTATTCAATACAAACCCACAAAAATACAAATCTTTATAATATTAGTTTAGATGTAGATAGATAAGTCTTCGCACCAAGTTAACAAAGATATTCACATTCGGGCTTTTATGGTGTCATGGAAATTGTACTAAAAGCAAATAATTTTATATTAGTTGTGAAACGGTATTAGGGATAAGACCATGGTGATGATAATGATGACAGTGTGCATACTCATCACAGGAACTCAACAAACCATCGTTATAATTACCTAACCAATCGTTAGTTGAAATTGCTAAGATTCCAAGGACTTCAGAAAAAGATCATAATACTGATCATAAATCTTGTAACTAATGAATAGGACAATCGTAAAGCAATATACATGCGCCAATCCTATCCGTTAATCAATTGAATATCAATGATAAAAATACCGTTGCAGTACCTATATCACTAAACGCCAATTAGATTTAGCTTAAAGCCAAGTTGATTTATTTGATCATTCTCCAAACTACCTCATTCATAACTCCAGTTGATATCGATACAGTAACTTAGTGCTGACAACTTGAACAAACCGGTGTAAGACCGACGATTGTTGTCAACCAGTCGTAGTCAACTTTATTTCGATTGCAGTTTAGTTCTGACGGTAAATACTTGGGTGCTTGAGGCGCAGCTGCTTCTGTGAAATTCGCAGCATATTTTTCATATTCATTAAATATCCGTATGATATCTTTAGATGAGGATAGCATCCCCTCTCTAATGTATTTATTTTCATTTAAGTTAGTAGAAAAAAATAATGAAAGTAATACCGACTGAAGATTGGCGAAATTGCCAAAATTAATAAAGTCATCCTGTATTTCCTTGAGTCCTTCCTAGTAACTCTGGTTGCCCATGGGGTTAGTAAATATCAGATTGACATTGCTGATAAATATCAGATTGACATTGCTAAATAATTGTATGAAATAGTGACATCTGCTACATAAATCTTTAATCAAACCTCAGCAAGATCTGCTACTATATCCATTAATCCCCTTATGTTATGTATCTATAGTGCGAGAGAAAAAGGGCACAAATCGGAAATTGTATCAGTAGGATTTGTTTTTAATACAATCTTTTATTGGCTTTCATTTGACACCCATATCGTAGGGGTTACTGTGAAAATGATAACTCTCAATTTTATAACGTCCAGCATATTCTCTTTAGTCTAACTCTCTAGTCTACTAAAAGTCTACTCTTTAGTCTAAATCTAATCTACTAAAGTCTACTCTTTAGTCTAAATCTAATCCAAGTGACCAGTCGCATACATCTATGCGTAACCGGTTCGAACCGCGCACAATATCGCACAGTCCTCTAATGAAAATAATATTATATACTATGGCTGAAATAATAAGAATAATGCTCAAACATTATCACACATCGCCATCTGGCCCCAATCTAAGCTTGTACTATGGGAACCAATACTTTAAATACATTGTGTTTGGAAATACTTATAATACGTGCCATAGACCCAGACGCTAGGCAAACGTGTTAGTCTCATGAATGTTTGCCCCGGCGGGAATCGAACCCGCGACCCCAAGCGTAGCAGTCAGACTAACCACTTAACCATGCCTTGCTACAGTATATTTTTAAATTAACAGCGGCTTCGAACCTGTAATTATGCAATAAAATATAATTAAACTTTTAAAGGCTGCCATGATGCACTAATAATATGTTGTCTGTGATATCTTATTTCCATGGAGAATTAGTTCATAATGAACTTCAGATGATTATCGCTTGTGTCAGAATACTTCTAGATGTGATTACTGTGATATTGATTGGGGTCAATTTATTTACCTGTGAAAACATATTAAGAGAGGTAGGCCCGATTTGGGATTTCTCGTGGGTTTTCCCATTTAAAATGGAGCCGCCCGACTGGGGACTGTACCTCCGCCTTACAGAAGACCGCAGTGAAATAACACCACTTGTTGTAGTATTGTGTTTCTGCGGTAAGTAAGGTTGCCAGTGTCCTCCACGAGAAAACGCTGGGCTAGTAGTAATGCTGCTAGCACAGTGAGTCCTCATCAACAACATGGTTGGCAACCCGTTAGTGATACCCCTGGTATTGCTAGCGGCTATAGGCTACGGTGACTGCTTACCATCAGGTGGGCCGTATGCTTATGTGTCACCTTAGTGGTAAAAAAAAAAATTGAGCATAAATTGCCGGAACAATTTTATAAGCCTACCATATTTAATATTTTACGCGTATAATATACTATCTGCCCCGCAAACGTGGTTTTGCCATATAAATTACTAGCGGCCCGCCCCGGCTTCGCACGGGTAGACATTGATATCAAATATTTTGTCTACCCGTGCAAAACCGGGGCGGGCAGCTAGCCTATGTTACTCAGTGATAGTGTAGCTTTCCAACGGTGAAAGATTTTTTGAAATCGGTTCTGTAGTTTCGGAGTCTATAGACATTTATCAAATATTTTGTCTACCCGAGCGAAGCCGGGGCGGGCAGCTAGTATAATATATAGCCTATGTTACCCAGTGATGATCTGCTTTCTAATGAAAAAATAATTATTAAAATCGGTCCAGTACTTTTTGAGTTTATTCGTTACATACAAAAATACAAATCTTTCCTCTTTATTTAAATTAGTGTAGATGTGTATATTATTTTAGTCCAAAAAATAAATTAACCATCCTTATCAGTTAGCAGTATGAAAAATTGTTTACGTTAAGAAAACATGTAAAACGGTCATACCAATTCAGAGCCGTTTTGTTTGACACGACAATTTTATATGTTGGTAAAAGATGTATTATATATTTGTATGTTCACCTCGATTGTTATTAAGTGCATGTATAATTAAGGAACACTCTTTAAAAAATAATCTGTCATCATTTTTTTAAATGTTTATTCTTTTGGGAGATCCAAATTTTAAAAATATATATGTTGAAGAGAATATTGATAATTGAAACAAATCCACGAACCCTACCCTAATGTAATGAATTTAATTTAATTTAAGTGTCTCTTTATGATATTAATTCAACAGCTAATGGTTTTAACAATTAATTTAGTTACGCGATAGCAACCAACTGGACAACATATTAATATCTCAGTAGTGAGTTATGACGTCATAAATCATAGTTTATTTCAAGCTGCGGCATTCCTGGCGGAATAGTGGATAGCGAGCTTTAAATTGCACAATAGAATAGAGTAGAGTCCCATTCGATTATCAGTGATTATCGATTAGTACCAACCAACGATAAATCGAGAAAACAAGACATGCAAACGATTCCGGTAATTAAAGCTCTCGATTATTTTCACAATTTACCGAAAAACATCCGTTAAATGATAATTGATTTTTAACAATGTTTAAATAACCTCAAGCAAGTCCCGTTTCGAAATATCCCGTTATGTAAATTGACAAATTAGTGACTTCACTTTATTATTTACTAGCATCTGCCAGCGACTTCGTCCGCGTTTAGTTTTTAAAGAGGAACCTAACATTTTCCTGAGATAAAATTCATCATCATCTATTTAAGTGCTAGGCTCTTGTCGCTGGTGCAATCAACAAGCCGTTCTATCGTTAGCAATCTCTTTGACCTCTTGGTACGACATAACGTTAGCCTTTGTCTTTATCTGTTACAGGTAACTTATCCTTGGCCTTCCTCTGCCACGCTTTCCTTCGATCTTTCTCTCTATGATATATAAAAAGAATACCATAAAGAGATAAAAAGTAGGTATCGTATACGTTACTTCCAGTTTATTAACTACACGTGTACCAAATTTCATACAAATTTTACGTGATTGAGCAACAAACATACATCTATTCCTACATGCTTTCAGATTTTTAATACTAGTAGGACTACTAGCTTTTGCATGCGACTTAGCACACGTCGTAGCAGCATAACACACAGACACACAAGATATATATATAGCTAACGTTACTCCGGAGTAGTGTAGAATTGTATAACCGTATAAACGAAACATTTTTTTAATCAGTTTAGTAATTCTAGAGATATACCCTAAAGAAACAAAAATAATCTGTTTTGATTTTAGTATGTTCCTATATATATTAATATTTCAAATTTTAGCAAGACACTATGCAACGGTCACGCACCGTTTCAATCGTATTCGTTACGATTCACAGACGAATTAATTATTTTTAGATTGTAAGTATCGATATGTCTAGGATTTAATCTACGCGTCACACTTCTGTCTGTTTGTTAATATTTAAAAATAGAAGCTTATTTTGGTTTCAAAAACAAACAATCCTATTATTCACTGCAAATTATATTATTTAATTAATAACGGAATTTCTCAGCACGTCTTTAAGCCACAGTTAAATTAAAAGACGTTTTATCCAATTGTAAATTGCTGCTGATTTTCAATTATCGAACCTCCTATTCACAGAATACCTTGCGCTTAAAAAACAAATAGGCATTCACTTAGCCAATTATTTCTCACGGCACTAAATACGTTGAATTCTTACTGCGATTAGATGGACGCTCATTAAGGAATCCTCGGCATATTTTAAGCTTTGCGTATTTTAGGGTTGCGTACAAGAAGGTTATCCAACGTAACCCTATTACTAAGAGTTCACTGTCCGTCCGTCTGTATGTCAGCGGGCTGTATCTCATGATTGAAATAAGTTATGGTAGAAATCAAGATTTCAGCTACCGACTACCATAAGAATTAATTTATATATATTTTTATAACTTTTTTATACCACTAAGGTGGCAAACAAGCATACGGCCCACCTGTTGGTAAGCGGCCACCGTAGCCTATGGAAAAATTGAGTGTTAATGTTTTTTTAGCAAACTTTATTCCTTCCTTTCTTCTTTTTTTTAGCCGACTAACGAGTTGCAATTCTTGTTGTTCATGAGGAGTCACTATGCTAGCAGCATTACTATAGAAAGACTCATTGGTACAGGGATTTGTACCAATGAGTATGAGAGGAACCGGGATTTGAACCTGGGCCCGTCAGATGACAGGCCGTTGATTCAACCGCAAGGCCACCACGGCTTGTGTCTGCATCACAGTTTCAAATTGACCGTCGTACACATATCAGATAACAGAGAATCAGCATTGCTATCCAGCGTGGCAATGCTGCCAGCATTCTTGGCACGCTCCCGCGTGCTTCTGCTTTGGGTCATATATTTTATGTATAAGTAGGAAGGTTCAGTTCTTTTTTTTGTAATTAGCTTAATCTGTTTTGTGTTAATAAAATAAATCCATAAATCAATGTGCATAATTGGATATGCCAACTGAATCTACTTTAATAAAGTTGAAGCTTGAGGCCTACATAACTGAACCGGTAAGAATTCCTAATAACCAACTCTCCTATATAGTAAATACGACAGAAATCAATCGTAAATATAAAGCATGTGCAATATATAACCGTCATTTGTCAGTTTTATCTCAAGACGTTGAATAGATACGAGTTTTTATATCGACCGGGTTTTCTGAGCTTTTACAAGGGCGGATCTAGCTGTCATGTCGGGGGGTTCATATAGTAGACTTTTAGTCAGAGGACACGCTTAAATTTCGATTACAGTAACAGAAACCGAATTACACAGAAATTTGATTTTATATACGTCTAAATTATCTTTTCTACTATCGAAACGAGTTATGAATTCTTCCACTTGAATGGGTGGACTCAGGCCAAGGGTCACGAACCCCCTCCCCCCTCATTCTCTCTCGTCTCGTCATTTGCCATCGTAAAACATTTACGGAAACATCCAAATTAAACAATCTTCTATTAATTGGGGTATCCAGCAATTAGCTTTAGCTACGAAACTATTAACTTTACAGCGATTTGAATTCTTCTTAGTGTTTGAGATATTCCTAGTTTAAAACGTCTAAACTTAAAGTCTAAACTACGTCTTAAAGCCATTACGTACAATTAAAAAACTTGAGCCTTGACTAAGGCCTATCTTCTCTTACAGAAGATCGCAGTCAAATGACACTTGTCGGATCTGAGAACGTTAGTAGATGAATAAAAACAAGTTGATCCCGCTAGGGTGATTTCGTAAAGAGAGTTTGGTAGTCCTTATTGAAACATTTTTTTATTTGGGACGTAATATGTCAAGGAATTAAAAACTTAAAATAAACTAAACTATGAAGTACAAAACTTACCTACACGTAAAATAAATGTCCCGAACCACTGTCACCGGGAAGTGTACCAAGAACACTATTATTATTATAAGTTTTAGGGTACCACATTATACAAAGCAAAACCCATCGTTGCAATAGCTAACGATTGGACATCGAATAACGAAAATCTCCAGTGATTGCATTGTAACACAAAAGCTCAGATATGTCTTTTAATACGGTACAAATAAATACATGTACATTTGAATTGAGAATAAATGCTGTAAACTCTTAACAAATTACCGTGATCTTCAACACCAATAGGAGTTTTTGGCGGGAATCAGGCGGAGCGGTTGAGATTTTTTCCAGTGTGTCGTAAATTGTGTTATAGTGATCTTTAATCTGTATTTTTGGTGTCGATATGTGCAGTAAAGTTTCATTTAGTGACTGATTTATAGGAGCATTGGAAATAATGCCATAATACGACTTTTGGGTTAAGTGATTTATCATTTTGGTCAATAGGTTACCTCTAATCTAAAGGCGTGTTACGATCTGCTACTGCCGTGGGTTGTCTCCAGAAACTCCATTGGGCGTTAGAATGCATGACACTAGGCATTTTAATGCGGCAAACAAGAGAAATTTTGCAACATGAAAATTCTCTAACACTCGACACTGGCAAAAATAGTCCCTGAAGGGATTGATTGCCATACTTAGGAAGAAGAAGAAGAAGAAGAACACCAATAAAGCTGAAAACAGTTTCCATTTGCCTCAACAAACACTTGAAATGGATACTCACATAAAGCACATACATTTTACTGTGGTGTTACTTTTCACCCAGAACATAAACCAACCTTACTTGACCCATAAAATAAAGATTCCTTACTTCCACGGACCCTGGAGCTGTTGCCGGCGAGACCAAAGACCGCGGCCCCTTTGATCTTAGATAGCGGCGCGTGTGATCTCCGCTCCGCCAGTCGGGATGTGTGGAAGTCTATTTACCATTACCATCTCACGTTAAGTGTACATAACATGCTTAGTGCCAAAACTACGTATGAATAACGGTCTCTTTAATGTCGTGTCAACGACTTTATACTTCGTAGTATTTTAAAGTTTACTCGAAAAATACTGAGAGGCTTCGCAGGTTTATGAACTCATGTTGTTACCTTCCCATGTCGTTCAACAATTCACTCGACGGACAGAGTTGGAAATTATTATTTTAGTAGCCCTTTCCCGCGACTCCAACCGCGTGGATTTAGTTAAAAATCCCGATTTCTGGAATCAAAAGTACCCATGTATAACTAACCGTCCAGGTTTATCAGTTTGCCAAAGACATCATTTATTTTGGTCCAAACCTGAAAGGGTCGGCCAACGCAGTTTTTTTGTAGATTCTGCTAGAGATTGCTTGTCTAAACATTTTTACTATAGCACCAAAGCTGTAAGACCATTGCAGTTGATTATATTTGAGTTCAAAATTCTGAATTTTCATACATTTTTGTTACAAAAAACAATTCAATATGACTAAAAATTAAATGTCCGGTAATGTCCAAGTTTGGTGCATATAGCATCTATTACATGCTCAGACGGACAAGCTCTAACAGAATATACAAAAAAAATGCGTTGGCCAGCACGGTCAGATTTGGACCACATCTCTATGAAACATAATGCAGTACAATGTCGTGGAACAATACAATTGAGTACTTTGTCGACATCCACCTAGAAAGTTAAACCTTAACCTTTCACAGCTTGATGCTATTACTAGCTTTTTCCCCGCGACTACTACGCCCTGATACGCCCGCGTAGCAATCTAGTATATCCGTTTTCCCGTAGGAATGAAGCGTTTTTAGGCGCGGCCGCGGCATAAAGTATGTTCATCAGGGATAATGCCGGCTTCTAATGGTAATAGAATTTTTCAAATCGGTCCAGTAGTTTCGGAGCCTATTCAATAAAATGAATCAAATCTTTCCTCTTAGTAGATAAAGCAAACTAGACTAGTTTTTTAAGCTAAAGCTTGGGTTATGGGACTCTCCACAACTGCAATACGGAACCCTTACTTGGACGAAAGTACTTGGTGTTTAATCACAATCTTAATTATTTACTTATAATAGTTATATTTTATCAACGACAGTAATCTATTACGAGGTTCGAAATGACCAACCGTAGCCCAAGCAGCGATAAATCCAGGAAATTGCAACATAGCTGATCGAATGAATCGAGTTGGATTAATCGATTGATCGGATAGATTAATGGTGACCATCTGGCTTCTTCCTCTGTATTATGGAGGTTGTGCCCTCAGCTCACTCTGATTACTTGTTACCGTTACTGAGAGGAAATTAATAGCAAGAACGTTTTTTTTTTCTTTTATATCTTTCGAGAAAATGTATATTATTCACGCTTTCCTACAAAGAGTCCCCGAAGAGGTAGGCAGAGGTGTTACAACAACAATTATTACTGAAAATAATTTGGTGCCTAAGTGACAGATGGTCAGTCCGTTGCCGTCTCTTAGGCACTACATGGCATTACTAAATAATATTAAAAATAGTTCTGACTAGCCTTTAAATAAACTGGTATGAAATGGCAACTCCCGCATGCTGGTATAGACGCTACCAAAACCAGGAATACAAGTAATACACCCCAAAAGCGCTGACAGCATAGAACATTTATTGTACTAGTAGCGGCATCGTATTCTTGCCATCTGCAAACGTTACTCACCGTAGAAACATTACTACGAGTATCTTCTGTAAGATTAAAATGGACCAAGCCACCTTTCGGTTAACTCGTATGCACTAACTTAAGTTACCAAGTATGCAGTACATAGTTATTCAGTGAAAGCACTTGTGCAATGTATTACATGTTGAATTAAATGCACCTCACACTTTCAAAAGCAGTTACAATTTACGAGAGACTAACTTTGATCGATATCAACTCGAAAAGAAATCGATTACGGTGAATTCGCGATTCGCCTTCTGCGATTGCTCGCTGTAAACACAGGTAGCCTCAATTTGTCGACCATAAAGTTCTTAAGATGCAATTTGTCAACGTCGGATCGCCAAACGTATCGATCGGAATGGAGCGATTGAAATCGATATCTCGAGTCTTTGTATCGATGCTGGCGATTATCTGATTACCGATTGTGTAGTTGTTTCGGTACATATGCACATGCGCACTGAATGGTAAATCGAGCAGCCATATTCGAATGCAAAGAGGATTATTGTTTTATTCCGATTTTGAATTTCAATACTGTTGTTCAGAATACAGATTACCTATCATATGTAATATCTATATTACAATCGAGAATACGAATATTATTGGATGCGCTAACGAATAACGATGCGATTGTAGTATGAGCCAACGTTTTTTATATGATACTTAAGTTAGAGTATCTGATAGCGTTTTAAATGCTGCCCGGTCTATACTTTTTTTTAGGTAAAATTAATGTATTGTAATTAATCTGTTGTAAATAAGGATTTAGGATTTGTTAAGAAAAAATACTTTTAAGCACTCTCCTTCTAAAAGTATATGTAATACTAGCGGCCCGCCCCGGCTTCGCACGGGTAGACATTTATATCAAATATTTTGTCTACCCGTGCAAATCCGGGGCGGGCAGCTAGCCTATGTTAATCAATGATAGTGTAGCTTTCTAACGGTGAAAGAATTTTTGAAATCGGTCCAGTAGTTTCGTAGCCTATAGACATTTATCAAATATTTTGTCTACCCGAGCGAAGCCGGGGCGGGAAGCTAGTATAATATATAGCCTAAGCTACTCAGTGATGATGTAGCTTTCTAACGGTGAAAGAATTTTTAAAATCGGTCCAGTAGTTTCGGAGCCTATTGAATACATACAAAAATACAAATCTTTCCTCTTTATAATATTAGTATAGAAGTATAGAATAATGCTTGGCCATTATTCATGATTATTCAGATTATAATTCCAGTAAAGTCCATGGAGAAAAACATTTATATAATATGCAGTTTATAACTTACTAGCTGTTTCCCCGCGACTTCGCCCGCGTATCAATATAATATATATCCTATGTTACTCAGTGATAATGTAGCTTTGTAGCGGTGAAAGATTTTTTTAAATCGGTCCAGTATTGTCGGTGCCTATTCAACACAAACATACACACACACATACAAATCTTTCTTCTTTATAATAATAGTATAGATAGCAAGAAAGTTCAAGATCTATACAAAACAAGCATTTTACATTATATTACAATACATTACGATTATAATATTTATAACTGTTGTCAATGCATTTCTCAATAACTTTAAGACCTGTAATTTATTTCTTGCTTGCTCTAAAGTTCACTTTTAATGAAGTTATTGTCATGTTTTACGTGACTCCTGGCTCGATAGCAAATATCGTAGTGATGTCTTGTTTATAGATTCCAATTTGTAATAAATAATATATAAAATTGTATGGTTCTGCAGTTTCATAACACGTTCGCCGGGCGAAAAGCGGAATAAATTTTGTTGTAAATGTGAGTTTTATCTTTAACCAATTCTGTTGTAATTTTTTTTTTATACCAAGCTAGTGGCACACAAGCATACGGCCCTCCCGATGGTAAGCAGTCACCGTAGCCTATAGCCGCTAACGATACAAGGGATATCACTAACGCGTTGCGAACCCTTTTGTTGATGAGGACTCATTGTGCTAGCGCAGCGTATCCTCGTGAAGCACTATTTAGTGTTATTTCACTGCGGTCTTCTGTATGGCGGAGGTACAGTCCCTAGTCGGGCGGCTCCAATGTTAATGGGAAAACCCACGGGAGATCGCAATTCGCGTTACTTCCCATTTTTTTTAGCTCATGGTGTGATTAATCACTGTAGTTAAGCTTAGAAAAAGTCAATGGTACAGGCCGGGATTTGAACCTGGGCCCATCAGATGACAGGTCGTTGCTTCAACCACAAGGCCACCACGGCTTCATTCATCAATCACTAAACTAAACGAATTTGACAGGACTACAAAGACTAGCTATTCCTTTCTCATGTGCGGGTTTAAATAAGGATGGCAATACTTTTAGTCCTGTCAAATTCGTTGAATTTAGTGATTTTGTACAACAGAATCGCCACCAATACAAAAAAAAAAAAAAACTTTATCCCAAAATCTTTACCAGGATCATCAATACAGCTACATTTCGAGGAGTTTTATTTTATAGCTTTTTAAATATATATTTTTTATTTTTAATCACTATATCGTCCCATAAAGGCTCGCTTAGGAGTAAAATTGAGTAAATAACGATGACGTTGTGTTTGTACAAAGCTTATATTACCGACAGCAAGCAGCATAAATTGCATTAGAATTCGTAATATACGTATAAGGCCGTACAAACTTCCTGCAACACACATACCTCGTAAACTTGTCATGTAAGTGATAATTTCATACAATTATTTATTGTGTTGGAAACACTTAATTCTCTGCCTACCTAGATACCGTGGCGAGTCGATAAGCAATGTACAAGAGATAAATGCCTTATTATTTATGTGCTAAACTGCAATAACGGTTATTTAAAATACGCTATTATTTAACGGATGGATAAGTATAGCGGTGTTATTTACATTAATATGCGATTAGAGCTAGTAATTTATATTCGATACTATGTTTGTAGGTAGAATAAAAACTATATATTTTCGATTTAACAGCATATTATTATAACGGTTATTCTTATTATTTAAAGCTAGGTTTTTTTATATTGCTATTATTTATGATTCGGGACTTTGTTCCAGTTGAATAGGTGGTAAAGTAGACTGTGAAAATGCCTTAAATATAAATATTAGAACTTAAACCGAATAAACGAGTTGTGATTTGTTTTAATTTAATTTAATGAGGATAATCAAGTTTATTTGCGGCCAGAAACCACTCCACCCATAGACTGCGACAGCAACCAAGTCAGTATAAACGGCTTGTTAATACAAAGTTGTTTTTGCTGTTTAAATCACTACATAATACAAAACAAAGTCGCTTCTTCCTGTCTGTCTGTCCCTATGTATGCTTAGATCTTTAAAACCTCGCAACGGATTTTGACGCGTTTTTTTAGTAGATAGAGTGATTCAGTGTAAGGTTTATTTTTATTTATTTGTGTTTTGTAGGTATTTAACTTATATGGCAAACGTTGGCCGTGCGAAACCGGGGCGGATCGCTAGTATGATATAAATATCAATAGGGCTTGATGACCGAACAAAAGTTGGCAAAAAAAAACACCTGTTTTATATTACATCCAAGTCATCTCATCACATCTGAGCTTTATATGCAGTTCGATAGAGTTTTGGATTCTCTGTAGATGTCTCTAGTCTAGAAACTAATCGGAAGCTCACAAAAATTCAAAAAAGCCATTAATTAATAAAAAAGATACAATAGAATAACAAATTTTATTGGAATTTTAAACTTTGAGCAGCTCTGCTGAACTATTAACGGCCAAAGGCACTTCTTTTGTTTTTGTTGTCCACCATTGATATGTTATTTTTACAACATCTTAATAAAATATCATGAGATTTACTTGCGCTCCCTTTGAGTTGTACGCAGTGCTGTAACGAAGCACTTTGTATGGACCAAGATTATTAAACTTGAATAATTATGTACGTCGTCATGATCAGTCAGGCAATGCAGGTGCGTCGACGCAACACACGTCACCTCCACTCCACTTCAAAAGAGCTTAAGTACAAAACCTTCCTTTGAAATGTGAATCTTATATTTGCAAATCTAGGGTAGGTGTTTATGGAAGATTTGAGAGTTATACAAGTAAGCCTATATTTCAGTTCAAAGGAGCTTAAATAGTAAAACTTTCAGTGTGATGTGAATCTTAAGTCTGTACTTTTAGAGTAGGTTGTTGCGTAAGGTTTGTGGAGTGTATGTGTAATTTATGTCCGTGATTAGTGTTTTATTGAAACGCAAAGGAATTGCGGTAGCTACATTAGGTATACGCGTGGGGAATGACGAACTATCGTTAAATGTCGTTTAATTAACTATTGTAAAGGTGGGCAGCGTCTCCCGTGCTTCCTGCCGCTTTGATGCTTTATTGACAAGAGATGATAATATTGCTTTTTAAATAGATACCTAATTTGAATGTATAATTTCATAGTTATAAATAGCATCCATTCACACCATTGTTTCGATACACAATTGAATAATAAAGATCACATTAAGAATAATAACACGAACCTGACGCAGCGATATTAAAAATCAGAATGCCCTGCTTTTTCCGTCTACCCGCATATTTAAATTAAATATTATATTGTAATCCGTAAAAATTACAACTCAACTAAGTCGGGTCACGGCAAGAAGCACTAGCGATTTTAGTCGCAATTTTCCTAAAATTACCAGTGATGTAAAAAGACAAATGAGATCGAAAAATCTAAATTATAATATATCTTCACGCCTTCCCACAAGGGTCCCAGATGAGGTAGGCAGAGGTGTTACTGGAGGTGTAGGTGAAGATAATTTGGTGTCAACGACAACGTGACAGATGGTGAGTCCGCCGCCGTCTTTTAAGCACTACACGTCACCTGTCCAGAAGTGTATAATTAAATTTTGCAAGTTAATTTCGACCCACCCCCAGTGTCCGATTGAGCTAAAATTTGTCATACATGTTTGATTCCCGTGACAATGCACGATCTTTAATCCATTTTAAATCCAATATGGCGTACGTCACAAAATGTAGATTTATTATTATGGGTATGGATTGAAGGGACTTGATGTCCAAATAAAAGGTTTTATAAAAAAAATCACTTGATAGAATAGAGCTGCTACTTCCTCTTACATGTATAGTCTTATTATATGTATAAAGTTACACGATTTACCTATTTCGTATTACTTAACATTAAGTTTTAAATTGCAGGCAGTGTCTAAGCACCGTGTTGTGTTAGCATATCATTGAATACGCAGCAAAGCGTGGTTTATTCAACACCTTGCATGTTCCGAGGCGTGTCTTACCTAAGGCGCAGTGCACATGACAAAGAAAGCTTCCTGGCCGCTCATCTTTATGCATGAGCCTTATCAATTTGTTGGCCTCTGCGCTAACCATTTAATTCAGGGCTGCCACTTAATTGTATTGTAATATGTTTAAGAATTAACATGAGTAAAATTATACACATTTTACTGCAATTTTTAATGTCACAATCAGTTGTGTTTTTAATTCGTTGTATGTAAGTAAAGGTATAATTTTATTTTACTGTCATGGGGAATTTCTATTGACCTTTTCATGACTTTAAAGATAATTACAAATTTTAATTTAATGAAGTGGGTTGGTGGCAAATAGTTTCACAAATTTCTGACTGTCAATGCTATTAATTCCCTTTTCTCATTATCCCTAATTAACTATACGAATTGATACCAATATCATACACAGATTTTTAGAAATAGGTTGACGCATTACTCAGTTACATTAAGCTTTTATTAATACAATAATTATAAAAATGTGTTCAATAGTTACAAATAATTACACAAAAACAAACAAACAAACCTCATTTGTACATTAATATAGTTTTTGCCATTATCTTTAGCATAACCGTAATATAAGTCTCACTACTTGATACTCTGCGATAGTTATTTCATTTTGCATGGCCACATGGAAGTATAGCTATATATTTGTCTGATATTTCTAACTCTAGTTTTATCTTCATAAAAAATGCAAATACGGCTATATTTTATATCTATATTGTAGATGTCTGTAGAATTTTTATTTATGATTTCAAAACAATCTTAATACAAAAATATTAAACCTGCAGGTTTGCAAAGCTTGAGTGTAATTTTTATGTATGGCCGCCATTACTACGCGTAATTGCACAGGGCTGCGCCCGCGCATCGTTCTGCGTAACTTATTTGGTGTGAAATGAAAACAATTTGACTCACTCAAGATTTATGGCCGTTGTTGTAATTACGACAAGGTAGACTGATCGACCAAATTGTTTGTCTCGCATGTTGTTTTGCGATTTATAAAGTTTTAGCAATCTATTAAAGCTAATTTACCAGTCCGTAAATTTCGTCTTGAAATGTGACGATTTCTACGCAATTCTAACCAAATTCCACACGGACGAAGCCGAATGAATCACTACCTTAGGTTACAACATAATTGAATAAGCAAATACATTAATTAATTTTTGTTTCAATATTGAATGACTGCAAAAGTATACATTACATTACCTACTACTCACAATTACCTGAGTATTAATTTAAATCCAAAAACTGTTCGAGGTCGGTATACAATCTAAATAACTGCAAATAATATTACAATTGAAATGTCTGTTTGTGATTCCAAAATTAAGGCATGTTACCAAAACGGCAAAACCCAAACAAGTGATAAATATTTGTCTGTTTGTTTGTCTAAGTTATTCTCCAAAACGGTTGAATTAATTATTAACAAGCTTTTACTAAAATTTAGAGAATAAGGCTATTTATTTCTACGCTATTTATCCCGGAAAAATATCAGGACCACATGAGAAGAAAACGGGATAAAAAACCGACTTCGTTCGGGTTACCCCCGTCTAATAAGTATCTAGAATTTTCCCATTTTCTCTGTTTTTCGTTACATGATGATTTCTACTAAGTCAAAGCGTTACGGAATTTTCAAAAATGTTTTCTTACTTCCTCGTAGACGAAGCCGTAGGCAAAAGCTAGTTAAAATATAGTTGTAGAGTTAGACAAAAAATCTGCAACCTCACAATACCTCGGGCAAGGTGCTCATTACACTAATTTTAATGCAATTTGTGTAATGTACTGCCACTCAGGATAATGATCGTACACTTAAATTTGTGGTAAATTCGTCACAGTGAAATCATTACGGCATATGAATTGTGTAAAGCCACTTGTAAAGCCATTGATACAAACATTTGTTTTGGTATATCATGCAACATTAACGCCCTGAATAAAGAATACTGTATTGAGAGCAAGAACATCTTTTTTGACTAGGTTTCGAAAACACAACTCCCAAAATGTCAAAATTTCATTAAAAAAAAATAGTTCCTAATTTCGCCGCTGAGGCGCTGCTCATTTTCCTTACAAATAAAGTCGTAAGCGATACAAATACTCTGTCGAAAGCAATTTTATAGTCTTCCTGCTAAGACTGAATCGATTACAGTCATTTTCATAGAAGTCAAATATTTTTGGAATGATATTCCAAACTTGGCTTGTAGGTTGTATTTTTATAGAAAATATTCCATTATTTGTTAAATTCTAGTACATATTTGGTGGCGATTATCCAGGGCGTAATATCATGAGTTCGAAACGTCGATTGCGAAAGCAACACGCAATTAGCTCGTCTCAAAAAATTGAATTGAGTTGAATGAACAGTGTTATGTAGAATAGTGACAATCATCAATTTTGATGATGAAATAATGACCAACGTCTTACACGCGTCAGACTTATTATCCAATAAGAATACTTTAAATATAATCTATGGAGAGATCAGAAACTAAGAGAACAATTCATCTAATGACGTCTTTAGTTAATCTGACTGCCTCGCGATTATATTATTAACAAGAAGAATCCATTTAAAAAATCTACATAATTATATAGTAGTTGCAGCACTGGTAAAAAAACAAACTGTCCGTCTGGCGCTAAGTGGTTACCGTAACGGTTACGGCAACCATGTTACTGCGTAACGTAAAAAAATCTTGCAACAGTAGAGGTATCACTAGGAGGTATTGTCCCAAACTTACTTTTGGATTTGTTGATTTATCCAATAAAGCAATTGTCTTGAGCTCATGCAGAACGAGCAACTGGTATTTACGTGGAGTCATTGCGTCTAATGGAGGAGAGGTGAATTCCATGAATTGAAAGATTGTGATCAGAATTCGCCCGGGGCTTGATTGCTGTATATTACATCAACCGGTCCAGACAGTTCTACTGAACTGCTTCAGGTTAAGGAAAATATTTAAAGTACAAGGTATTTTGTAATTATTTAGTCGTTTCAAGTGACTTCTGAGCCTAGATGGGACTCACTAAGTTTGTATTCCCGATTTTGTGGAAATTTGTTCAATGTAAATTGTAAGCATCCTACTAATTCCTACTAATATTATAAATATGAAAGTGTAAGAATGGAATGTATGTTTGTCTCCTCCTTATTAATATTAGTATTAGTATAGACTAGCTTTTACCCGTGGCTTCGCCCGCGTGGTCTAGATAATGATAGACTATGTCCTTCCCCAGATTATAATCTACCAGATTCCCCATTCCATTTCGATCCATGCATTCCTTCGCATTTATAATATAAGTATGGATAAGGAGAGCTTAATATAACACTTACAATTTAAACGCTGTTAAGAACGAATATAGCCGGAATAAAGCTGAAGGAAGTTTTATCTATATTGTAAGTGACTTTCCAAGTAAGCTGTTATCTAATGGAAAGCTATGCCTGAACCATTGTTGTGGGAAGCTTGACCTTTGACCTCAGACGACACTGCGGTCACCGGTCACACCTGCGCTTGTCCATAATCTCCTTAAGTGACCACCGCCGACGGTAATGATTACAGTGTATTTATTATATGGTGTTCTCACTTATTTACCGAGATAAAGGTTCACACGCCGTATTACATGTCCCTAAACATAATTATATTATCAATATGTCGATTCTGTTCTACAAAATCACTAAACTAAACTAGTTTGACAGGACTGAAAGTATTGCCATCCTTATTGAACCTTATTGAGATAAGGATAGCAAGACTTTTAGTCTTATTGCTCTCATTCATAATTCGTTATGCTTTTAATTTTGACATCTCGCATGAATAAAATCAGCTACTGAAATCGTTCATGCGAGATGTCAAAACTAAACTATTAGGTAGTCTAGACTGTACGACAACGTGACATTACATTGCAAAAATAATTATTTTCAAAATGTATTACACTCTCGTCTTTTTGTCATTGGTAAATTAGCAATTTAAGTCCAGCAGCGGATTCTTCCGCGGTGTTCTTTGCATCGCAGAGTATTCGAATGATACTGATTCCCTGACCAATTCACACGAGAATGGACCTTAAACATTTAGAAATTGATTTGAAGCTTGTAATAAAGTAGTTCCCCAACTCGAAAAAAGAAGTGTATGTCAACAGTAAAGGGCACTATATTCTCTGCCTACCCTACCCCCTACCCTGAAGAAAGAGACTTGGCATAATGATATGTATGTGTGCCCGGACATAATATTCACTTCAGCTTAACTACTTATCGTAATTCCTCACAACAATAGTTTTCTCCCAACAACTGATCTACAAGTGTTTATCCCAACGATAAGTTTGCCTTAACGGCTTTACAATTGCAAAGCAATCATATCTCGTAATAAACAATGAACAGCCACGGAAGTACCGGTGTGAAATTATCAGCTTGGAGAATGTAGCTTTCCTACCGTCTAAATTGTTGGACATGTCTGAATTATTTCAAACTGGCCGGCTGGAAATGGATTTCTGTATTTGAACATGTTTTATCAAGCCGGTTAGTCTCTTGAAATTGGAATTAAGGCCTCCATAACACTGCATCGAAGTATCGTTTTTTTTTAGTAATAGCAATCAAATCTTCTTCAGTGCTTATTTCAGCCAGTATCGATTGTGGAGAATTTATGAGATTTGACAGTTTTAAATATTTTGTGGCGCTGTTTTAACTGCTGTCTTGAGTTTTTCGTCATAATAAATATCATTATTACCTCTCTAGTTATAGGTATGACGATTAAATTATTTCGATGCCAAAATAAATCGACCACAAAATGAAGTTTTCTTGATAGTAAAACTAATTTATGAAGTTTGCCCCGGGCTTACGACCCGCCTGATGGTAAACAGTCACTCCAAGATGGTAGCCTATATACCCTTGCAATGCCAATCCAATTGTAATTAAAAGAGCTGAGCTTAGCAACTTACACGAAATGTAAAGTTGTAAATAGGTACCTGTTTAACGAGAACTAATAAAACCAGTCAGCCTTACAGTAGTCGCATGTGCTGCCTACCACTGTATACCTAGCTATCATTGTTCAAGTTAAACATCCCGCCTGGCTTCCTGTAACACACTTCCGTCCCTATTCGAGTAATCACTCCCACAAACTGCAGAAAAGTGAGAATGTTACGCATCAAAAAGTATGTTGAGTAAACAAAGAATGACAGGAGGAAATAGGTATATTACATAATTTTTGAACAATAAAATCCCGTTCATTCCGTTAAAATGTAAATAATCTGACGGATGGACTCGTAAAAATTAATTTGAGTGTAATTAGAATATAAATTGGTGAGAAGTGATATTGGCTGCAGTCTTATTTACATGAATTACCACATAAACGCTTTATCACCTTTAGTCCGTAGTGTCAGATCTATATCTACTTTGACTGAAGCCTTCGGACATCCATAAATTCCACCGTAACATGGAACAGTGCCCAAGATACATATTAATAAAGATAAGTATGGTTGTGTCACTACAAACCTCTTTTTGCAAGATGGTAAATAATGGCTAGAATTATTTCGAACATAATTTTGAGGTTGGAATAATTTTAGAAACATTATTATTTAATTCAGTTTTAAGTAACACTATTATACTGCAATTTATTTGATATTGTGCACATATTATAATCCATGTAATGTAGGTATAATAAATGCGAAAGTAACTCTGTTTGTTTGTTTGCTACCGTTTCAGGACTAAACGGCTGAACGGATCGTAACAAAATTTGACAAGGAGATAGATTATATTCTAGGAAAGGATTAAGGCAATTTTTTGTCTATAAACAAATACAGAAGTCATGGGTAATCGCTAGTCCTATATTATATCTTGACCAACATTGAAAGACTCAATAGGTTTTCTCAGCAGACTAAGATCTTTTGTGGAATTTTTGACAGCAATTTAAATCTGAATAAACAACAAATCACACACGTGGAATTTCTTTACGGAATGAATAGAAAATTAATTTAAAAGAACTTAATTTTAGCTTAATTAAGTCACAATAAAGATTAAAAGTTAGAAGACTTGCTCTTCGCTGCGGCAATGTTGAACACTAGACAGTACCTGTAGCCATATTTACTATCAATCTATCTATGACATAACGAAAAAGTTTTTAATTTCCAAACATTTCGATCCTTTTCCATAGCGTTAACGATTGTAGATAGTAAACATGGCCTATATTACTCGCCCACGAAGGCAATGGCTTATATTATCCTTCGCTATATCTTTGTTTCCTCCATCAGTAGTTTAGCAACAGTTTGACATCTCAGCAGGTTTGACCTATAGCTCAAATTCAACTTAAAATCACACTTAGGTCAACTTGTAAGCCAAATACCGAACGAGGGAACGCCACACGAACTTCGTGTTGCAACATACCTATTTATTTTAACAATATAACAATTTAGCTACAGCAATTCAGCTCCTTTTAAGGGCCTAACATTTAGGCCAGCTCGCGGGCAATGCTTAGCTCCGATATAAATAGTGGCACTGGCCCTGTCACAGTAAGACTAATCTAACAGTATAAAGTAAGAGAAGCCGTGGTAGTACTTTAGAATCCCACCGGTCTATACCAATGTGTTTAAAAAAACTTAAATGCAGTTATTCTCACCACGAGCTTTACGGTGAAGGAAAACATCGTAAGAGCATGTATGTCTGAGAAGACATTCAAGGACATGTAGTGCCTCAGAGATGGAATCACCATCTGTCACGTTGGCACCGAATTACCATCGGTGAAAAAGGGGTGTAGTAACACCTCTGTCTACCTCTTCGGGAATCAAAATAATTTATTAAGTTTAAGCTCTTACCACCGGTTCGGAAAAAAAGACTCCTGAGAACAACCGGCCGGATCTTTATGGAAAGACGTGACCATAAGTCATAGACAAATTCGTACTGACGGACATACATATACCTACTCTTCATTTCTGGATATTCAAGTAAAAAATAGATTTATCCAACATACAACCAAACGTTGTATTGTAGAGTATTATCGACCACCTAACAAGTAAACTGCTTATTGCAAATCATGTTTCAATCCTCATTCAACACAGTACGTGCATCAATTTCGAATACGCTCAAGTAGTTAAGGTACTGTTTGTGTTGCCCTGTTGTGGTTAAATGCCCTAGGGCTGTGTCATTCGTTCGCTATTAATTTTAGGGTCGTGCCATCTCTACTATGATCGGGAATGTTGTACAGTTGTTTAGCAAGCAAATTTACCGGATCGTCTATGCTATTTACCAAGACTTTGTGATCTAAGCTAGCCACAGCTCCTCAAAGAAATATGTTACCAGTTAGAAAAAATACAGCTTTTTACCGGATTATGGCGAAGCGAAAAGGAGGGTTATGCAACCATTCCCATGCGTGTACGTCTCGTCAAAAACGCTACTTTTCACTCTTCTAAAGTCGAAATCTGTAACTTCTAGTCTTAAAGAGCTTGTTCCAAAAATACATTCCATAATAATTTACAAGGGAACACAAACATAGTTGTAAACAAACATATTTACGATGAAATAAACATCCTTCGCTTTTACTATTGAATAAAACTGTGTGTTTATGGAAACGTTAACTAAATATTTCCGTGTCGCTCACACCACATGTACCATAGATTAACTATTTAATTATGTAAATAAATATTTACTCTACAGTTTGTTGCAAACCGGCGTGATGTTTATTTAACGATGACTTCTAATAAAACACTAAACTAATATTAGAACCCATCTAAATAAAGTGTCTATAGGATTATTGATTGTAAACTGTAGTCTAGATTGGACAAAGATATTCTTTACTTAAATCGTACATTTAAGCATACCTTCCCGATTTTTCCCTACAGTTTAAAAGTAAATAAAAATGGGGATATTTCTCCTCATAATTGGCTGCCAGCTCCCACTACTTCACTTCCATGGTTTCCATAATTATTAATTAACTAGCTGTCCGCCCGCGATTTCGTACGCGTGGAATGCAAATTTTTCATGGGTTTTTTTATGCGAGGAACCCTAATTATTTTCTCATACTAAAAGTAACCTAAGTGTCGCCTTATAGCATGTGTTATCTACCCGTGATAGTTGCGTTCAAATCGGTCCAACCGTTCGGATTTTATTCACAAATTCATGGGTTTTTTGTAGTGTTACAATATCTCTAAAGCATAAACCCTAAACACATAAACAAGATCAACCAACCGACACACATCAATTAATTTAAATAGTCATTGATGGATTGATAGGCCTCACCGAATCAATTGGATAATAAATTAGTTAATTTTATTACTCAATTTGGACCTTTAGTTCGGTTTTGCTTCTCCGTATCAGTAATTTAAATCGTTCAATAAACAAAGAGAAAGTGATACCAATTACTTCCAAGAGCTTTGGAGTCCCACGATTTCTCACTGAATATTTGGGGGGAATAAAGCGTAACGTGACTTGATGACTTGAAACAGAAAGCGGGACCATTCTGGTTGAGAGTAGCAACGGACAGGACTCAATGGAAGGACTTGGAGGAGGCCTATGCCAAAAAATATTATAAAGCGTAACGACCAGAGTTTTTCAACGTTAACCTTACGAAACGTTACCCAGTCTCAAAGACTAGGATATATCCAGACGGATAATATTAAAAGATGATAATAATACAATGATTTCACAACTTTGGCTATATTCCAACCAAGATTTTCAGGACAAGTACATTCAATGTCGGATCCAGGGGGGTCATTGGGGTCATGACCCCCCACTGGGCTGGGTCTACCCATTCAAGTAAATGTCATTGTCATTTCATCAAACAAATTGATATTTGATTGTAATAAATTTAAGCGTATGAAAATAAATTAAAATGTAATTATAATTCGATTGAACATAAAAGCAGGATCCGCCCTTAAATACATTTCAAAGATTCTTGTTTTTTTTTCCTGCACAGAGCTTCAGTCATTATTGCCATATGATGTAACTACCGTATAGTCAAGCATGAATCACGAACTCGTAATAAATTCTACGCCCAAGGACATAAGCTAGATACACGTGTTTTAATAACCACTATCTGAGTAATTGAATCATAAATGCATAGAAGATTGAAAACAATAAACATGTAAGATGCGTCAGAGTGCATTTTATCATGTGTCGCAGGGAAATTGGGATATCAGGAATTACGCAAAGTCCCTAGATCCTTTAAATCAATATTCATTTGTTTACTGAAAATACCCAGTGATTTGAGGAGAAATTAATGTCTTAGTCTCAAGTCCTATCTTTGCCGAATAACTATTGACCATATGAACTCCTAGAACCTTTTTTGTCGTGTGTGCCATATGATACAATAGGAGCCAAATTCAACACGTATTTGGCTCCTATTAGTGTATAGTTTTTAATATAATAAATATTTCATTAATATCTTGAGCTCTACGTATACAATGGTTGTATATAGATGTCAAAATGAGATTGGATTAATATATTAAAAATGGCCAAGACACAATGGTTTAGTACAATTTTCTCTTGTGTTTGGGAATGCATTTTTTTGGTTTTGAGATTTTTTGTATAATCGTAAAAAAAAAAATTGTTTCAAAATTGTTTGTCACAGCTACAATTCTTAATTTCTTCTTTTCCGTGACTTCATGTCGGGTAACCGTAGAGAGTTCATGAAATAGCTGATATCCTAATTCCCCTGCGACATATGCATCGCCCTCTGAATCACTTGGGGCCGTGCCAAGTGACAATAATCCGCGTCGTTCACGCGCTTTGTAGGTTAAGTGCTCATTGTTTTTATAACACTTAAGGCTCATTATTGTCTGGATATGTGGGACGAGTAACGGGACGGACATACATACACATATAAGCTTGCTGAAAATGATTTACTGCGTTCATTAAGATGCTTCACTCAAATATTGTGGATTGGATATCCTTAACGACTACCTACGTATCTACATACACATAAAGAGAGAGGTGGGGCGAAATGAGATCTCCCGTGGGTGTTCCCATTAGAATTGGAGCCCGACTGGGGACTGTACCTCCACCTTACATAAGACCGCAGTGAAATAACAATACTTGATGTAGTGTTGTGTTTCTGCGGTAAGTAAGGTTGCCAGTGCTCCACGAGAATACGCTGCGCTAGTAGTAATGCTGCTAGCACAGTGAGTCTCCATCAATAAAATGGTTGGCTACGCGTTAGTGATTGACACCCCTGGTATTGCTAGCGGCTATAGGCTTCGGTGACAGCTTACCGTCAGGTGGTGTGTGCCAGCTTAGTGGCTACTTACTACATACCTATGTATCTATCTATGTAAATTTAGTTTTCGAATTGTTTAATCCAGTGAAACGCTTTCAATATACCGACTTACGTGAACCAATGATTTCTACCATCATTAAGAATCCTATTGGCCACTTCAATGGTTTTTGCGTCTCACACACAGAGACCACATGTCTATGGATAAAGCACAAACTGCTTGTGGAAATGGATTGCAATTTTTTACTCTCTATAATATATTTAGAAACAGATCACGAGGAATTGTAATGTGGGCATTAAAGCCGCGGTCGCCACTTCCGCTGGACGCTTGGTTTATGTCGGTAATCGATTACTGTGGATTATAGACGTTTATCTCTTTCTCTATAATTATAAGCAGCAATCTATTCGTACCCTCTCTGATGTACATCATCATCTTCACTACATAGCATAAAACAAAGTCGTTTCCCGCTGTCTGTCCCTATTGAGTGGTGGTAATTTAGACCTTCATAAGCGCCTCATTAGGCCTAAACTGAATAAATGATTTTTGATTTTGATTTTGAGTAAAGTGAAACTCACCTTATGAAATGTTTTGTTCGCTTGGAGTAGTTTGGGAAATAATTTTGGAGTACTATGAGAACAACCCAGTACAACGAATTTGATGTATACCACAGTTACTTTCGATAAGTAAGCAGTTAGTTTAGATCTGAAGATTATTGTGATAGGTACAAATACAGGTCTCTCCGCAACCCTGTGATGTACGTTCGAGATAGTAAAATCAGGACTTCAGGCCAACCGTGCCGGTTGAACGAGGCATTGAAATCTACCGAATAGGGTTACCCTCACATTATGAAACAAGTGGTTTAAAAAAGTTTTTAAGCTATTGCATAGCTTTTATCGCGGGCCTTGAGCGTGGGGACCGAATCCAGAAATTCCGTAACGAAAAAAACCTAACACCCCCAACTCCGCCATCTATCGATTAATACCAGAACTTTTAATGACTTTTTGAAATATCACGCTTGTCTCTTTAGTTCAGCAACCCGCCTTTAGGTGGCATTGGTTGTATTGGAAAACTACCGTAATCAGCTGTTTGTGAGAAAGTATATAGGTATATAAAAAAATACTGCATTAATAAAATAAATAAATAATTATAATTGCATAAGTTGATAAAAAATGCTATGCAATAGCTTTACCGCGGCAGTCTCCGAGTGCTACACCTAATTTTTTTTAATACATTCTTTTATCCGTTATCAAGTCTTTTCATTTGATACCCATATCAGAGGGGTTTATGTGTAAATTATAAATCGCCAGCTTGTGACAGCCGCCATATTGGATTTAGAATGACCCATTACCCCATTAACCACTTTAATTTGATAACCAGATCAGGGGTTGCAACGGAAATTATAAAAAAAAATATTTTGTAACGTCCGCCATTTTTGATCCAATATGGTGGCATTTAGGTTATATGTGCAAAGTAACTCGCAAGGTTAGTTAACACACGTGCAAGGTTAACATCTCGCATGTAATGCAGGTATCTATGGTGATCGTTTACCATCAGGCAAGTCACGTGTTTGCCACTTTTGTGGTACAACACCAAGTTACACTGTAGACTTACATTAAAGCTGAAGAAAGTCCTAACCGTTTGGCCTGATTCCCATCAGAATATACGGTTACGTATTTGATTAGAAAGTATCTTAAAATATAGGCATTTATTTATTTCCGACAGGCAAGTAGCCGTACTCTGCAACCCTTTGATGTCTTGTAGTAAATCTCAGAAATAATTAAGTTTGATTACGAAATATTAATGGTTGCAAATGCTAACTTATTATCAAAGTAAATGATTTACGCACAGGCTTCAACTGTTCGGAATACTTGACTATGAAATATGAATGGGCTCGTTCTCTGGTTAGGCCGGAGATAGTGTTATTATTTACTATTAATATTTATAGTAATCTATGAATTTCTAATAGTGGATCATGCCTGGCTGAAAAATAAATTTTATTTATTTATAGCCTCAGAACAAATAAAAAATCAGGTAAGTGGGAGTTGGACTCGCTCACCGAGGATTCCGTACCAAAAACAAACAAACTTAACTTAGCCCCATGCAAATTAAAACCTGTGCAATTCCATTTCTTAGATTTACAAGTCAACAATACGAAGGCCGTACTACAACTCTCAGCAGTCACCTGTCTAATAATCAGTCAGAACATAAGTAAATATACATTATGAAATGCTATGGGAATATAACCAAACACCCGGCGGTCAAAGATTGCGTGAGAACAGTCATAGGCTCTCAAAGTAGCGGTACCGCCCTCCCGTGGGCGCTGAGACTTTCTGAGGGGGCGATTGAACTTGCAATATTGGGGGCGCTAAAACAAAATCAGTGGAAAGTGTAACGAAATGCGAAATGTAAAATAACACACCCAAAGCCGATACTGTTTACTTCCCTATGAATAATTATTTTGCGAAAAACATGGTTAAAAAATACGTTTTGTAGAACTTACATTAGAAAAACATGTTTCATGATAACAAGCAACACATTAAAATTCTGCTAGATGTTGGTCAGGCTGTTACATATTCCACTACCTAGTACTTATAACAATTTTAAACCTATACATAATATATACAAAATTTACATATATTTAATATACAACTACAACTCAAAAAACTATTTTTTTCCATTTTCCAAAGGCGGCGATACCCAAAAAAGTTTGAGAAGCATTGGGTTAAAACTTGAGAGTAAATGTAATCATTTTTATTACCAACAATAAATATGTTATAAATTACATTTTATTCAGTAACAAGTTTATGACTCAATAAAACCACGGAATCAATTTTATTACATTATTAACATCAATTTCAATTTAATTATTCCAATATAAATAAAAGAGCAGTGCTATAGAATAGTAAACATATTTTATTGTGAATTAATTTTATGAAGATAATTACTATAAATATAATTTATGCCATCTCTGTTATATTCATAGATTACTGGCTTAGTTATAAGTTATCGGTAATCGGTTGAAAAATTATATTTAAAGAGCGGCGTCAAAGTTTATATCTTAATATAGCAAGTAAGTAGTCTAAAGAATTTTAATTAACAGCTGTAAAATTTCTAAATTGTTTTGATCACAATTTTATACGATGGGTCTATTGTGCAGTCTGTGGTAAGATCGCCGATAAGCGCTTATTATAGCTTATTACGGAGCCGTTAGTGGTAGTAATGCATGTAGCCCCACTGTAGTGTACTACTTATTGAAATATTCACTGCTAGGCCAGCAGCTGGTGTATAAACCTACATATTTATGTCTTTATGCCTCCTCACAGGGGTCCCTGAAGAGGTAGGCAGAGGTGCTACAACACCCAATTTCCACCGAATATAATTTGGTGCCAACGTGACAGATGATGAGTCTGTTGCCGTCACTTAGGCACTATACGTCCTTGAATTTCTTCTCAGACGTTTGCAGGTTTTCTCACAATATTTTCCTTTACCGTAAATCTCGTGGTCGGCCAACACGACTCTGCTACATACATACATATCATCTCGATAATTTCCTCAAGGAAGACAGGGAGTAAAGAGCGCCAGTTCGCTCTTCACTTATACACCTCTTTTGTAGACCCAAATACTGCTTATTCAATTTAGTAAGCCCACACAAACACACACACTATATTTATATTTACGTGGCCCTCATATTGCAATGTTCTGGAACAACATAAAGGTACAGGAGTGGCTGAAAACCAGCTCTACCAGAATTCACATTCCACAAGGGCCACTGAAGCTGAGCCATGCTTTTAACTATATTACAATCAGGCGGGGAGCTCCTACCATAAGAGTACTCCTACCCTGATTTTAATTATATAACAAGCAGAAATTAAGTTTCCAATGGTAATTACAATATTACGTTTTAAAACTACTTTATTTCTACTGTATTTAAAAGCAATTTGCTTATTATTATTTATTATTTTGCTTCTATTACATTCATCAATCAATTCATACGTGCCGGTTCCGAATTCTCTTTACGTAAAATAAAACCACATACACCATATAATCCTCTACATTATACGGCATCATGTCTTATACTAAGTATAAGTATTAAGTCTGTGGTTAAAGGTTTACTGGAATATGTATTCTAATATCCCACCAATATAATAAATACTGTGGACACGAAGCCTACTACATTGTGGGTCGAAATCTGTTTTTATATACGCTTTTATCCACAATAAAATATATTAAGTTTATTTATATTGACAACTTAGTATAAGGGATGTCAAAATAAATGCGTCTTATACATTCGTGATTCAGGATCGTGTCTTATACTAAGCTAAGTACAAGTTTTAACTCCGACTTGCCTGTAATATTTCAAATAGAAGATAATCTTCCTATTTTTTTATATACCAGTAAGGTGGTAAACAAGTTAATGGCCCGCCTGATGGTAAGCTGTTACCATAGCCTGTTGACGATTGCCATATCACTCGCACGTTTCCGAAGCATTTTTTTTCGTATAATTAAAACCGTGGTGGCTTTTCGATATGCAGCGTTGCCTGCTATTCTAGCGACGCAAGTTCGAATCCCACCGGTCCGTACCAATTACTTTTGAATTAGCTGTGATTAGTCACACCATGGGCTTTACAGTGACGGAAAACATCGTGAGTAAAATTCTCGTCGTAACCGTACCGTAAAACGTCTCAGAAGAAATTCAAGGATGTACCTATGTAGCGCTTAAGAGATTGCGACGACTCACCATTTGTCAAAGGAAAGTGGGTGTTGTGACACCTCTACCTACCTCTTCAAGGACCTTGGTGGGACGGCGTGAAAATATATAAGATTCAAGACACGTGTTGCCTAGCTCCTAGACAACTAGGGACGGGCTCCTACGGACGTTATCACTCATCTCGCATACTTCCACGTCACACTATTGTTAAGCTCGTTAACTCGTATCACACAAATGGTTAATTTAACCGGCCATAGCATAGCCACAAAGTCACAATACATGCACTAGTGCAGTAACTAAACACGGACTGAAATAGAAACCAAAAAAAGCGCTTTACCCAAAACAGTCCGTTGTCGGTGGAGCAGAGAACGTAACGCTTTTGAGTTATACGTCATACAAGAATTTCAAAAAACATAAATTCTGATTCAGGGACCTCATATTACCAAATCCCGCGTATTTTTTTTGAAATATCGGATTTGAACAGAGATGGCCGATTTTCAATTTTATAATAGTATAGATATATTTCACTTCTTATGAAATTTCCATATACTGGGGGGGGGGGCGATGCGATTGCGACCATACAATGTCTTCACACCCTTCTTCAAGAACGCCATGCTGTACTTCGTAGAAAAATAATTTAAACTACTTCAATAAGTTCCATGCTGATCTGTATGTATCGTTTCTTTTATTTTGTCTCATAATAATGAACCGCCCCTAATTACCGTGGCGCTAATTAGTCTACCTATTACGAAAAGCATGTACCATCCAAAAAATATACAAAGTGCAGTATGTGAATTAAATTATACACTTTCCCCGAACGTTAACGAGCTAATATCATTATTACTTTCGTAATTAGTGGAATGGCGAGCCGAATATTGATAATTGGACAAAGAGACGGTGCAATGCAATCAGCCGTCATGCGGTCACCCGTCGGCCACGTCAACCGTCGTCAGGTGACCAATTAAGCCCTGTCCGATGGTACCCGTATCAAGTACCTAGTACCCGGTACCCGTAAAAGTACTTTAAATTTTCATAATTTAAGTGCTTCCGTTTTTATGGAATAATAAATTTCATGTAGGTACTATGTTTTAGTTTGCGTTGATATGAAGTCAATTGATGGTATACCACGGGTAGGCAGATGTGTGACATCAACCAACACCGACTTCTCAACATATTGTAGGTCCCAACGTGATAGGCAGTGGGCCCAACGCCGTTCTTCGCACACTTTTTGTTTATGGTATAAACAAGGTAACTAAGGTAGCAAACAAGCATACGGTCCGCCTGATGGTAAGCGGTTACCGTAGCCTATAGCCGCTGGTAACACCAGGGATATCACTCACGCGTTGCCGACCCAGCAGAAAAATCCTCACACCCTTCTTAATTAACCCCATGCTGTACTTCTTTGGGAAAACCACGGCGGGGAGCTCCTACCATAAGAATACTCCTACCCTGATTTTATTCCATATATTTAGTATAATTATTACTACCTGTCCCTACAGACTTTTGTCCTGTCTAAGCTATGAATTCATTTGTCAAATACACCATAGAAAAAAGGACGTAGAGTTTATCCTGAAACTAAATTCCGATTCTTTTTTTATTTTTACAACAACAAACACAAACAAAAGAATTAGCGAAATTGGTTGAGACATTCATGCGTGATGACGTGGCCAAGGCAAATAGGGTAATCCCTATTTGCCTTGGCCGATCCGTACTAAGTAATATTATAAATGCGAAAGTTACTCCGTTTTTTGCTACCTTTTCACGACCAAATGGCTGAACGAATCGTAATAAAACTTGACAATGAGATAGATTATATCCCGGGGAAGTACATAGGCAACGTTTGACTCCAAACAAAATCGGGTAACAGCTAGTTTTTATATATATAGATTTGTATTATCTATATTGTAAGAGACATTTACGCGAAATTTTACAAGATAAATATTGCAAAATTACGCGTTAATTCCCGTTTTATAATTGTATAAACATGAAACGCGATAGGTAAGTGAATATATATTTGTATATTTACATTTGGACTTTGTAGGTAATACAACTCAAAATGTCAGAACATCTTGAAGGGCCTGGAGTGGGCCTTGGCACTTGCGGCACCGTGCCAAAGATCAAGAGGGCAATCTACCGACCTCATTTGCCTAACAGATCTGTTCGCGATGATCGATTGTTGAACGAAGAGTTTCACAACTCAAGGGCTCGAATAACACAGATCGTGCCCAATACACAGACTTTCTATTTGACCAGTTAATCTCCAACTGTATATAGACAAATCATATTATATCACAGCTCCTAAGTAAAACACTTTGAATAACTTTCAACTTTAAGTGCTTAAGTTAGGAATTGTAATGGGTGAAGTAAATAATTGGTAAAAGCTGAAAAGTTAATGCGCATAACGTGTGAAGCGACCTGTTCATTAACGGACACGCAAACACGCACAATATTTGTTTATATATAAATTCTGACGGCATTTGAAAGCTCTTTGCTTTTCTATTGTCCAGTTGAAAGAAAACAATTCATGCGTACCTACGAGCATCCCACTACTAACAGAATGCGGAAACTTGGATGTTTATCCGTCACTCAACCACTGAACGAATATATTATTTAAACAATGGAAGTAACTGGACCAAGACACTTATGAAAGAGAAAGAATGGAATGTTTTTTTTAAAGGATCAAAAAAACCAATTTTGTTCTTTTTTCGTCGAGACGAAGTCGCATAATAAATAGCCAACGCTGCACGTATTTACTATAGATAACAAACCCGCAAAGATGTGGTCGAGATGCGGCCGCAGAAAATAAAGAATTTATTAATGTAAGTCAGTGGTATGTTCACCTTGAAATTGCATCAAGCAATATATGAGCCAACGACCCCACACTGCGCTCACGATCACACAAAACGGAGAAGAAATCATTAAAGAGTGCTAATTTGGGATGTGGTCGGTGCACTATGAAGCCTCGGCCTCACATTGCAACTACGGTACCTCCCAAGGCGGGCTAATTATCTCGCGGCAAAACGACCGTTATCCTACGTACGGTTCGCGGAGAATTTCCGCTAAAGCAACATGAAAAAATCTTCGACGAAACATTTGTGACTTTAGATCTACTTCGGCAGATGTTTCTCAACCAAAACGGGTTCAAAAAATGTATAATTCAAATAATTAAGGTGGAACCAACTTAAATTGCTAGAGTGGCTTATGGCTAATAACCATTTCGGTAGTTATACATATATGAACCCCAAAAAGTAGGAAAGCGCATGGACCTGAGCGGGACTTTTTTTTTAGGTAAAACTAAGTGAGAAATTTGGCAACGTTAGTATAGATCACCCCACCACAATTACAAAAGAAATGGCCACCCATCCACTTATGAAACCAATTTTAAATTGAAACAAATAATAATTTATTCAGTTTAGGCCCTAATAAGGCACTTATGAAGGTCTAAATTGCCATTTACGTTTTACACGTCGCAAAATCGACATATATATAAGTATGTCGATTGCAGATGAGACGTGACATACAGATATCAAACGAAATCGATCAATAACTGATGCCCGTTATTTTTATTGCAGCAACTTTCCCGTGAACGGTAGCTGAGATTGCTCGATCATCACCGTTCGAACGGATGAGTGAATGAAAGAAATTGTTCGATCAATCGAACAGGAAATATTATTGGTCTTTCATTTATCGTGTGGTTATTGAACAGTGAACAAACTGTCGTCAAAGGACCAATACGTCAGGATAAGACTTACAATAAAGGTAACCAAACTTGGTCACCAAGTTAACAGATAAATTAAAAAGAGATTAAAAGGAGAGGTAGGGCGAATTGGGTTTTCCCATTTAAATTAGAGCCGACTGGGGAGTGTACCTCCACCTTACAGAAGACCGCATTCAAATAACACTACTTTCATGTAGTGTTGTGTTTCTGCGTCTAGGTTGCCAGTGGTCCACGAGGATACGCTGGGCTAGTAGTAATGCTATCTCAGTGAGTTCTCATCAACAACATGGTTGGCAACGCGTTAGTGAGTTGCAAGCGGCTATAGGCTACGATGACTGCTTACCATCACGTAGGCCGTATGCTGCGCTTAGCGCACTCTTGGTAAAACTGAAAACACTGTAATAACGTCTAAAGAACACGTTATTATTTCAAATGCTGGTAACCTAAAAACAATAATGTGGCCAATGTTGTCTATGAGCGATCACCAATCTTCATTGTTACAACGAGCGGCAACTTGTCTTAACACTATAAGCTAACTACAATATAATCGTAATCTCATACTTGTTAACATTTAGCAAGTTGTCAAGTGTGACACGACCGCATGATATACGTATCGTGTGCAAAGGCGAGATGGGGATACCGCACTCGAGATCAGACTTTTTTATGAAAAGTTGCCAATGGCCACTCTATAAGCTATAATGTTAAATATCCAGTGCCTATCAGTTTAATCGCAGGTGGTAAAGAAGCCGCCTTTGGTACTTAGATACATTTACTTGGAAAGCCTAAGGGCAGTGCAACTAATTCAAAAATGATCCTGCGGCTGATGAATGGCACACATTAGCGTCTGTGTTTACCCATAACAGATGCGCGAATAAATTTCTTGTAAATAACGTGTTAAAGGTATTTGCCTGTATGCCTTTAGGCCTAATTCGGAATTATGATCAAAAAGACTGCCTACCATTTACATCAGTAATAAGAACAGGTGTTACTTTAGTAGTGCATCGTACAAATGCTCAGTGGCTCCCAAATGTTGCGCGATGGACTATAATTAGGTTTAAGTAACCTAGGGTAGCCTTTTAGGGTCGGCAACGCGCGAGTGATACCCATGGTGTTGCAAGCGTACATAGGCTGCGGTAACCGCTTACCATCAGGCGGGCCGTATGCTTGTTTGCCACCTTCATCATCATATATTTAAGAGCTAGGCTCTTGTCGGTGGAGCAATCGCCAAGCCATTCTATCGTTAGCCATCTCTTTGACCTCCTGGTACGACATAACGTTAGCCTTCGTCTTTATCTGTTGCAGGTAACTTATCCTTGGCCTTCCTCTGCCACGCTTTCCTTCGATCTTTCCCTCTATGATATTTCGTATAAATGCGTCATGTCGTAACAAATGGCCAATCATGTTGCCCCTTCTATTGTCAATCGTACTAATAATCGTACTTTTTACTCCGACTTTCTTCAAAACGTCCTTTGTTGTTACCATTTCTGTCCAACTTATTCTCTCCATTCTCCTCCAGCACCACATTTCAAATGCTTCCAGCCTTTCTCTGTCTCTTTGCGTCAGTGTCCACGATTCACATCCATATAGTACGATACTCCATACATATGTCTTGATAAGCCTTTTTTAACTTTTTTATTTATACCAGATCCAAAAAGGCTTTTTTTATTATTAAAAGCTTGTTTTGCTATTGCGATCCTGGCTTTAATATCATGACTACATCTGGAATCACTGTTAATAATACTACCTAAATATTTAAAGTTATTTACTTGTTCTATTGCATTATTGTTAAGTTTGATAGGTGTATGTCTGTAAGGTATTTTGGATGTCGTTAGTGTTTTGGTTTTATTTATATTTATTTTTAAGTGAAATTCTTTAAATATTGTATCCATGATGCCCATAAAATCTTCTAGTTTTTCCCTGATTTCTGCGAATGCTGTAATGTCGTCTGCAAATCTTATAAAGTGTATTCTTTTACAGTTAATTTTTATACCTCCCTGTTCTGACTCTGTTATCTTCCTTATTGCTAACTCTACAAATAAATTTAATATTAATGGTGAGAGTGGACACCCCTGTCTTACGCCTTGCCTTATCTTTGCTTTTCTTTTTTCTTCTCCTAACTCTATCACAGTTTCTTGATCTCTATAAAGTTCATATATGATTCTCCTTTCTCTGTAATCCACACCAGCTGTCTTTAGCGCTTTCATAATTATTTTCCAGTTGACTTCGTCGAATGCTTTTTCTAGGTCTGTAAAAGCAATGTGAGTATTAAGTCCTAGTTCCAGACGTCTGTCAGTTATCATACGCAGTGCCAGGATTGCCTCTCTTGTGCCTTTGTCTCTTCGGAATCCATACTGATCGTCACTCAAACATTCTTCTATTTTTTGACGAATTCTATTTTGTATAATTTTGAGTAATATCTTAGATGCCTGTGATATAAGACTTAAGGTTCCATGTTCTTCACATTTCAATGAGTTAGGTTCTTTGGGTAATGTTATTGTTTTGGTTGTTTTGGAATCCATTGGTCGTCGTTTGCCACCTTAGTGGTATAAAAAAAAAACCTAATTGTAATTTCTTTTCATGAGAATTTACAAATAATATTTATATAATATAACACGTACAGGAAGTTAATGATAACAATCGAGATATAAATAAATAATGGTAGAAATATTGTTAATATATATAAAACCAATTAATATTCATTTGCCTAATAGATGGTCTTTGAGTGCTTTTTTATATGTTTTTCCTTTCTCTCTGTTAGGGTTTTAAGTAGTCGGTTAAATATCTGTGCTCCTTCATACATTATTACTACATTAACTTGTTTAACCAAAACTATGATATAAACTAAGATCGTCTTTCTTACTCTAAACATTATTATTTCATCATATTCGAAAAATAGAATGTAGATGGAATAAGGATTTAAAATTACACACTATATTACAGTTCGGGCTTAAGAAAGAGACAAGATTTTGCTCTGTAGAGCGTTATCTCTGTCAGTCACAAGTGTCACAACTAGGTGACGTGTTGCAACTGACAAGTCAGCCGATAGAGACAACACTCTACAAAGCTGAACCTGTGTGTGGCAAATTGTCTCTTTTTAAAGAACGAAGTGTTATATTTACGGCCAGTAATGTGTGTGCAGTCAGGCTTCCCGTCTCCGCTTCGCATTAGGGACCCTATGCGTCAGTGGGTCTGTTTATACTTTTATCCGGTTATGTCGTTAGGTCGTTCCCGTTACTAAACACGTCCGTCCTGCAACGCGCAAATCATGCTAAAGATTTTTTAAACGCTAGTCAATTATAGTAATTTGAAAAACTTGAGGGAATGAATGCACGGCGATTATCTTATACAATGTAACAAACTACTTATATGAATATCTTGAATGCTTAAATGGTGAAATATTACCGACTAGTCCCATCAAGGAAACAATTTCAAATTGATAGTTCTACTTTTTCTGTTCCTTGGAACTTACGTCAATGTAATTAATTATAGTGCTTTGCACAACATAAATTAAGTTTTCTTGGGTAAGAAACAATGTGGTTGTTCATAAATTAATTTGTTTAGTTTGTACATAAATAATGTAGGTACATACTTATATATCTTTGACAAAATACATTCCATTTCAATACATTACCACTCAATACTCTTATTGACAGAGGCCGGGTAGATGGGTACTACAGCTCGATATATTCTGCCAACAAGCGGTGTTTTTCGGTTCTTAAGGCGCTGAGCAAAGACTTATGAACTAAGGTCTCGAGGTGACGAGCGCAGTGTAGTGACACGGGGCAAAACGATAAAAATCCTAGGTGGAAGTGTACCTAACTATTGCATGGAGTGTGGCGTTTACCATCAGATAGAGAACTTCTCGTTACTGTAGCTAATTGTTTGAAAATATTATCAGTCTCGTTACCCACACAACTTCTCCAAATCTTTAAAGAAAGACAATGTTTTTGATACTAGTATGACATGAAGGACTAAAATACTGATGGTTCATACAAGTTGGAGACTTGTTTGCCATTTTACAAATGTTTTTTTTATATATACCATTATAGGCACACAAGCATACGGCCCACGTAATGGTAACCAGTCACCATAGCCTATAGCAATAGCAATACCAGGGATAACACTAACGAGTTGCCAACCATGATGTTGGTGATTATTCAGTGCTAGCAGCATTTTAATAAATTCTCCTTAATCCCATCTAATGAACTATCTCATTGCTTTACAATCTGCTTTTGGATGTATCAACAATTAGGAATCCAATTAGTGTAGCATAATTTTCTGCCGATGCTCTGTTACCCTAACGGTGCAAACTGGAGGTCATTGGGTCTCGACAAATAAGGCACTCCTCTGCTGAGTAATATATATTAGAAATTAGAACTATCTTGTGTAGATCTTACGTTCCTTAAAGGCTGACTATAGATAACATTGATAAGCAAAGAGATTATTATTTCATTGGATATGTTAAGTTTAATTGTGATTCCGTCGGTCTGCCGGCAAAATGCTACGAATTTGGTTCGGCCACAGAATTATTAATATGGTCTTGAGATATTTTATCTGAGTTGGTATTATTTGAGAAATGCACGTACGTATAATCAGCTATTCAACACTTTTACATTAATTGTATTTGACAGTTACAGATCATGTATTTTTATTGGTAGACACCACAGACCTAGGATTTTTTTCTCTAGTAGGCACACGGTAGACAAGAGCGAAACATCAATTTAACAAACTTCCACTCACAGAGGAAAGACCATTAACATAATTAACTCTTTTAAGGCGGAGTATATGTGTCCTGAGTTTCATTGGAGGACGTTACAGTACAGTACATTATATTCGTCAAAATTCAAATCTAAAATGTATGAAGCTTAGGTTCTAATAAGGCACTTATGAAGTCCTCCTTAATGCATACACTCATTCAAGTTCAAAAGCATATCCAATCCATAAGAAGCATATAAAAAATCCCTTCCAAAAAATCTACCTTCATTATTTTGATTATAAGCTTCATTATTTTACTTTAGGTGGGAAATTACCATGGCAGACTCTAAAACTATGTATCTGTCATGGCCATATCGTTTGCCCACTTCAGGAAATGCTCGAGAGTGTCATGAAATCGTCGCATTTCACATGACATTTTATAGTGCTTAGAAACGTGGGTTTCAAGCCAGCTTATAAAGTTTTAATCAGCAGTCTTAGCTCAGTATTCAGGTTAATGCCATAGCAATAAGCATGTCTACATACATTTACACGTCAATTAGTTTCCTTACTAAGTGACAGGTACAAAGTGATCGTGATTTCTTGTAAAATATGGCTGAAATTGTCCAGTCTCTGTCACGGCTACTGAGATTTAGTCAGCAGCGCGGGCCAGTTAATTGAATGAAGAGAGTTTACTGGAGCTATTACTATGTTGTTCGGCTATCATTACGGTTACAGTAAGTAGGCTTCTTGTTGCAATATTTGCAAGACTTCGAATAGCTAGATCTAGTCCTGCAACTATAGGACAGGCGGAGTTGGTCGTATCGTCACTTTTAGTTAGTTCAACTTTAAATTCTGTCTTGTCATTGACTTCCTTTATTAAGTTAATTTTAATTGCTCCTTTATCATTTCATACAATGTCGCAATTTAGGTTGCTAATCAGAATTTCGGGTTGAATAAAGTTTAAGATAACATTCAAACGGGAAAATTCTGGTTACTCCGAAGGCAGCAAGACATTTGACATTTTGCGCCTGATGGTAAGCGGACACACCGTAGCCTGTAGACGCTTGCAATAGCAGAGGTATAGCCTTGCCCATCCTATTGTTGCTAGCAGTATATGTTACTATTTGTTGTCATGTAAGTACATCAGAGAAGTATTGTTTATTGACTGCGATATTCTATAAAATGTAGTTTTTTTGTTAAAAATATATAGTAAGCAAAGGGCTATCGATATCCTTAATAGCAATATGCATATTATAATTAGTTGTCGCTAGTATAATACGTCCAAATACAGATGAAGGTTATCCGACCATGAAACAATTACCGTACTGAGGAATTATAGTACTTCACGCCTATTATGGAAGCTTTTATTTCCTCGCAAATAAACGTGGCCGAGTCCGATTATAATTTGTAGCTTCCCATTGGTGTGTCAGCGGGGATTATTATTTATCGAGCAACGTCCGCCAACACGCCTGCCGTAGCAGCGAATTTAATTTACGGCTGAGCCACCTTATAAGTAACCCAGTTATTAGCACCGTTTACTATCGTTTCAACGAAGATGTGCACTAGTGTAGCGTAATCGAATTATGAATTAATCGATAGTTTTAAAAACATATATTATACATTATATATTTGAATGAATTGTGGAATGAGCTCCTTCACCCTTCAAGAACCTCATGCTGTAGATACTCGCTTTTCCAAAGCATGGGGTTCTTCAAGGTTGTGATGAAAGTTTGCTGGGTCTATGTCGCATGAGTGATGATACCCCTGGTGTTGCAAGCGTCCATACGACAACCGCTTACCATCAGGCGGATCGTATGATTGTTTGCCACTTTAGTGGCTGAAAAAAATAGCAACTATTCTGTCAACAACTTACAATAAAAAAATGAGTCTTTTTAGGGCTACACCGTTTCGGCTAAATCATTCGTAAATGTACTCAGATTCATA
The DNA here is from genome assembly GCA_951449985.1 of Falcaria lacertinaria. NCBI lineage: Eukaryota > Metazoa > Arthropoda > Insecta > Lepidoptera > Drepanidae > Falcaria > Falcaria lacertinaria. The sequence continues at coordinate 8,001,828 of OX602120.1, read as the reverse complement.
ATATAAGACATAGATATGTATATTATTATATTTAATGGTAGTGTTTGGTACATTGCAATGCACGCTAGGCACAGCCAGTATTAAATTATTATTTATTATCTACAAGCTATGTTGATTAATTTTCTTATAAGCACAGTATAGATAAATAAAAAGATCGTAATTATATCTATTTGTTGATTTACACACTTGAAATAGTGTTTCTCTGTGTACAAATCCAAGTAGCAATTCTGAAGTTATACTGAATCCATATTCGAGAATCCTCGTATGAAACCGTTTGAATATCGATGTCGATATTCATATCAAATCGAAGTCTTAGCACCACTACCGCGCACTTGCAGCTCACATGTTGATGCTAGACACTTTTTGCATTTTATGTATGGCTGAAAGTCAACAAATTTTAATATAAATTTGACCTGAGAAACTGAATTATGATGGACTTTTAAAGGGGGAGCCCTTTTTAGAATTCAGCCTGTGAGTGTAACAGACAAGTAAGTGTTTTAGTAATATTAATACAATTTATTACGCTATAAACTAACCCTAATGCAAGCTGTTTTTTTTAAGTCGATTTGACCAAGTTGACCATGCATTTCAAAAAAAAAGTTGGCTTAGCAAACCTGAAAAAAGCGATGCATTTTCAAGTACTCTTAACTTGAAAATGCATCGCTTTTTTCAGGTTTGCTAAGCCAACTTTGGTGTACTGCCTTGCCTATTTACTGTAGTTATATATTTATTTGTATATCGTGTGAAAATTTCGAAATCAAGCTATTATCATCCTCACTGATATCTTAACCATGATATTAAGATTTCTGTGCTTCCCCAAAAATATCACTTTAGGTACTGGTTCTTGTAACCGTACAATTTCATCTAAGCCAAATTAGTCTCCGGCAAGCAGTCTTTGATATCTGAGTAATGTGTGTCTAATGCACAGACAAAGGATTTTTATGGTCTAATGAAATAAACTGAATACGGCATAGCGAGAAGAATTTTGAGGAATAGGGTGCGTGTCTATGGTAACAACAATCGTGTTGTCCTTAGAATAAGGACTTACGGTGTCCTCAATTATTAAAACAGCAGTGACCAGAGAACGGAAAAGAGAATTCCGTATTGTGTGGCGATGATATTAGGATTCTTTGCTATCACTGACAACCTACTTATGTACCATGTTCCAACGACCAGCGACGTTGCATTAATAGCAGATTGACCTTTCAGCTCAGAACATTTATAGGTCTAATCGCATTGAAATATTAATATTGGCCAGTATATTTGCCATAATGAGATCTTTGCTCGTTCACAAGGCATCGTCGCAATCGTAAACAGTTGTCTAATCTATTTGCATTTGAAACTGTAAATGTAAAAGGCCACGAGCGAATGCTAGTTAAGAATTAAGTTTGGTCATTTGGCTTCGGCCCTAAGATAATATCCGATTCTAAAATCCGATTCTAACTTTTATAAAATTGGTCATTATAGAAAACTTACTGTTTTTTTTTATACTACTAAGGTGGCACACAAGCACACGGCCCACCTGATGGTATGCAGAGGTATAACAACCGTTTTTTTTGTTGATGAGGAATCACTGTACTAGCAGCATTACTACTAGCCCAGCGTATCCTCTTGGAGCACTGGCAACCTTACTCACCGCAGAAACACAACACTACATCCATAATTTACTATTGACTATTGGAATTTTTGGGCAGACTTGTGAATGAGAGTCTGGACTTTACGATAAAATCTCCTGGGTGAAAATGTATACGGCGTGTCGCTTACCACCAAGCAAACAACCTGCTCGGCGTAAAACACAGGCATTCGTGGGGACTGCCAATAGAATTAAAAACTTATAGCTATGGGCAGCCTTTAGCAAGTCGTTTCACCTTAGGGACGACAGCGCGCTAGTGTTATCCCTGCTGTTGTAATCGTCCATAGCCTACGGTTACCACACCACTTACCATCAGGCGGGCCGTATCCTTTTGCCACCTTAGTGGTACCTATAAGAAAAATGGTTGGAGACACGAACCCATAAATATTTCCCCTACCACAAAACGCTCAAAGCAGCTAAAGAATTATCATTAAAAATGTGTCTGTCGTCGTTCTTAAATTGTATCTCTTCTAATTCGTACAGTCTACGTATTAATATAATTAATCCTACGCTAATCATTACATTACTGAAATATCGATAACGCTTGGTGCTTTGAATATAACGACCAAGCGCGGTATCCCAAATCTATTGGCCTAGTTCTCACTCAACCCATCCCACACCACACATTCCAACAATAATATTATTGATGCACATAATATAACTAGCTGGTTTGTATCGGTAACATCATTAATATTTGATAGAATAACATTGCTATTGCAGCTAAACGCATTGATTTCAATGGCCGATCAACAAGGCAGGTCTAATTCAAATGTTGCCCCGCTTAAATTAAGTTTTCATTCTTTGTAATTGACTCCAATTTAGTCAAAATCATTTGCCTTTGTGTTTATCTTCAGGTCCGTGAAATTAGTAAAATCGTTACACTTTGAAGTGGTTATAACATGCATTTGTTTGTCGCGCGGTTTCGTTACTTCGTGACTTAAATTATTTGTTTCTGAACATCTTTTATTTTTAGTAGAATAAAAACTTTTTAATTTAAAAATTAAACCGACTTCAAGAACAACAAAAAGATACCTACTAAAAAGCGAAGAATAATTAATTATAAAATTCCAATGTGACGATTGCTGTCAACACCAGCTGTTACCCATGATTTTAATGAATATTATTAAAAGCGCTACTCACTGATCTATTTGAAGTCGGTTGAAAAGTGTCAGGTTATGTTATGTACGTAAATATAATCTGTGTGCCAACTTAAATTATAATCCTTTCAAACTTCTACGATTAGAAACCAACAAATATGATTATAATCTAAACAATGTTATTTTAAATCAACTTTGTAACCTCGATATCTTTGTTATATATATAATAAAATATATTGTAACTAAGTATATCGCCCACAATATTTCGTTATAAGAGCTTAAACTGAATTGACAATATTCACTTTCAAAATTACTAAACATATAAAATTGTGTACATAATCTCAAGTGAAACAAAAACCAGATTTCAATACAGCAATATATCATTAATAATCTACCGTTCTTAATAATAAATTTACTATTATTACAGACAAAGCCAACAGAGTCCATGAAATCAATGATATTGTCGGGATTTTATCTGTAATCTAACCTTACGTTATTAATAAACCCCATTGGCCTTTAGCTTACTTAATGCCTGTACATAAAATCAAGATATATTATTTCAATTATTTTGATGCCGTATATGCGTTATAAATTTACGATAAATAGTTCTAAATTAACAGGATTTAATGTAAAATCTGACATCACTGGTGTAGTGGTTCGTAATAATCTCTGAATAATGAAATAATGAAAGCTCGCTAATTATACCTTAAGTTTTAAAAAGAGAGGTTGGGCGAATTGGGATCTCCCGTGGATTTTCCCATTAATATTGGAGACTGTACCTCCGCCTTACAGAAGACCGCAGTGAAATAACACTACTTGATGTAGTGTTGTGTTTCTGCGGTAAGTTAGGTTGCCAGTGCTCCACGAGGATACGCTGGGCTAGTAGTAATGCTGTTAGCACAGTGAGTCCTCATCAACAAACATGGTTGGCAACCCGTAATATCCCTGGTATACAATCAGGAGGGCCGTACGCCTGAGTGCAAACTTAGTGGTATCAAAAAAATCAGAGGTAGACCTACCCTCAGAATAATTAATAGCTCGCTACGCGGCCTACTAACAGGTAGAATAGGGACTAAAGCTACGAGCTTTCCCTGGCCATAATTAAGATTTAGTTATACCCAGATGTCGGGTGCCAACTCTACCGCGAGCCTTCTACTCAGGTCAGGGTACAATGGCTACATTGAAATAAATGTTATTTTGATCAATATTATTATGATATTTCAAATTAAAAATAATAATATAATATTGTATTTTTTTCCAACGCAAAATAATAGTGATTTTATGGTCCTTAGAACCCTAAGGTCTCCTGAAAGTCCTAAAAGAACTTCAACTCTTCATGACATCATCTTGGTGGGTCGTCACGTCGTATTGGTGGGTCGGCGACCCCTGATGTTTGTCTACGTATGTTCAGCATGGCGTATATTACCCACAGTTTAATTTTATAGGTTATTTACAAAATGATCTGTCTTGAAGCTCATTAATAAATTATTATAGATAGGAACCGTTTACGGGTTTCAATTAGAAAACTGATAACAACTAAAGATCCCTTATAAACTCTCAGATAGTTAAGGTATCAAATGTTTGCGATAACTGCATGCGACTAAGTAGTGAAATAACTTGCTTGAAACCAAATCTAAATTGGCCATATTGGCCGTCGGGCTACGTCCCATTATGTATTCTGTGCCGTCGGCTATGGGATATTCAATCTAAGATAAAGATTATATTAATAGGTACTAGTTACCGCGCCGCCGGCAAAGTGCAAAGGTTCCGTACGTTATTACACCACACCATAGATACACCATAGATTCATGGCATAGGTTAAGTACACGTTTGAAGGCGTCAGTTTAGATGGCCTCAATCTGTCTTATATCAATACCTTTTGAGAAATTCCTAGGCTTCTGGCCTTTAACTTATTTTGAGGTAGGAGGGGGGAGGGGTTTTCCCATTTAAATTGGAGCCGGTCGACTGGGAACTGTACCTTCAGCTTACAGAAGACCGCAATCAAATAACACTACTTTGATGCCAGTGCTCCAGGAGGATACGCTAGTAGTAATGCTGCTAGGACAGTGAGTCCTCATCAACAACATGGTTTAAAACATGTTATTGATACCTCTGGTATTGCTAACGGCTACAGGCTATGGTACTGCTTACCATGAGGTGGGCTTGGGTGCCACAGTAGTGGAAAAAACACTACAAACTACACATCATCACGCCTAATCGCTTTCGGGGTAGGCTGAGAGTATAGAACCCAATTTCTCTCTTGACTTGCACACCTCTATTGCTTCTTTTACATTCCCTTCCCAACAATCCCTTCATATATACTTTACATACCTACTCCCCGGAGTATACTGTTTGTCCTTCCATCACTGCGTATTTTGGACATTTGGTGTAAGTAGTTAGACCGTGGCCTTCCGATAGATCTCATTCATTTTTCTAATAATGGTATCCATGTAGATAAAAACTATAAGAAACCATCAAAAAGAGTATAAATGCTTGTCACTGGAATTAGACATGATCCTCTCATTAAATTATTTTTTTTAATTTAACGTTCATTTTAACTCATCTTTTTAATACATGTTTGATCACGTTTAATAATGACAGAGATGATATTAAAAAGTAAACTAAAATAGTTAAACTAATAGCTATGAGATTATCTAATCAGGTTGCGAGTTCGTATCAGAAAATTTGATTCGAGATGTCAATCTTCAACGCAGCTTTTGGGCGGACTTTAACACAATACTATTGTCCAATCAAAACCCGTTCCCAATTCGAACAATGTAAGTACTTTGTAAAATATGCAATGCATCGTAAACTTGACAGTACTTACTACTACTTGTACACAGTATATTATCTACTCATCACTAAGGTAAATCTATTTCCCTTGTAAAGGAATAAGACTCGAAAAGGTCTGAAGAAACAGCCATTGACTGGAGACAGTCACTTGAAACGACTAGAAAATCTTAAGGAGATGTTTATTCTGTAACTTATATGGTAATACCAGTCGACTAGCATATGCTTCAATCTTGATTCCTGACATAAATTACTGGTAATGGACCATTAGACCAATCCGGTAAACCATTGTTGTAATGATGAGAAGGAATGAATTAAGATAAAGTTATTATGGTCATAACAAAAGGTCAGAGGTCATCGTAGACTGAGTGACCAATAGACGAAGGTATCGCGTGACCTAAAGTGACCTATAGTGAGGTAGATAGTTATCAATGTTTACGTCTTTATGCGTAATGCTATCACACACAAGTGACTTCTCCCGCTTACCTGAACTAAAAGATAGGTTAAATTACATAAAGTATTTTACGAAACGTGAAGCACGCAGAAAAAATAGTATAGCTGTGTCCTTGTCTTGTACATTAGTACCGTATATAATCTTCCCTTTATGTTTGAGGAGAGCAGATTTTATTGCTCCTATTAGTTACCTACTCCCTTTAAGGTGGTCATCTAAAAGCCATGTTGGTTGGATATTTATGGTTATTTGATAGACGGCATTGGTGTAGTGGTTAGTAAACCAAATGTCGCGGGTTCGATCCCGTATCAGGGTGAACACTTTGTGTTAGTCTAGTCTAGGTGTTCGGTATGTTTTCCTAATATGCAAACCTGAAATTTCTTAAGTTACCAATATATAAAAATGAAACACTATTTCCCTTGGTCACGGCATCACGCGTGTAGTGCCAGACTGATTTCGTTGATTATTTTATTGTTTATTATTGCCAGGAGAAGGTTTTGAAGAAAAGAAATAATTTAAAAAAAAAACCTGAATATCTTAATTTTGGGATAAACTAAAGGTTCTTCTACACACTTCTCACAGATACCTATAGATAAAAATCCAAGATTGTTGCCACATCTACACTAATGTTATAAAGAGGAAAGATTTGTATTTTTGTATGTTATGAATAAACTGAAAAACTACTGGACTGATTTTAAAAATTCTTTCACCGACAGGATGCTATAATATCACTGAGTAACAAAGGCTATATTATATTGCTACGCGGGCGAAAATGCAGGGAGAAAGCTAGTTTTATTCTAATTTTGAGAAATATAAGTTGATGTTGTAGGCCAGGTCCTAGCCAATTGAATATGAAACTAGACCTTATACAGTTACACCATAAAACTTGAGAATCGAGCAGAATACCAAAAAGCCTTCACAAATAATCGTTGCAATTTGTCTTGTAATAGTGACTAGTTTTTCCGGCAGTCCATTCTAGGCTTGCACGTAAGATTGCCGCTGAATAATGCAGTCGCACTCTGACAGAATGCCGATGAGGGAATGACTGCGCATACGATCTTAGATCTTAAGTAGCTAGCCAAGTACCAACCATAACTAATCACTATATAGTATAAAACAAAATCGCTTCCCGCTATCTGTCCCTACGTACACTTAGACCTTTAAAAGCCTTTTTACACATATAATAGTGCCAATTCTGTTGTACGAAATCACTAAACTAATTTGACAGTTCTTAAAGTCTTGCTATCCCTTTCTCATGTGCGAGGTTAAATAAGGATAGCAATACCGTGTAATGGTCTCAGTATACGTAGGGACAGACAGCGTAAAGCGATTTAGTTTTATATTATGTAGTGATAGTGATGCCTCAGAGTAGCTGAATACTTCGAACGGTGTTGAAAAGATTCAACTATGGATTTTGATTTACATATTTTAATTTGATTTTATTTATCAAGCCAATCTCGTTCTCAAATACAAATTCTGCGAGGACGTACTCCGTAAGCAGCGAATTGCATTCTTACTGCCAGCAGTGTAGTCTATCCACGAAGACATATTATAATGATCATTGCAAAATCAATAATTAAACAATAATTATATTTTGATACTGACTTATTAAAACCTATACCTGCTGAAAATGTAAACGCCTATTCATATAAAATAGCAACCCACATGAATACTTATAACGTACGCGATTATAACTAAGTTTATACTTGTAAATTAGATATAGCTTCTGATTTAACTTAACCCACATGTTTACAAATCAAAACTGGACCAGTAAACAAAATACCATTTATTTAAAAATAAAACATGATAAGTTAAATGTGTGTTTGATTCTGTGGTTCCGTCACTAAAGCAAATGTATTCTTATGCCGCAATGATGGCATGCAAGCATACCGCCCATCTGATGGTAAGCAGTCACCGTAGTCTATAGTCGCTAGCATAACCAGGGATATCACTAACGAGTTGCCAGCGGTCAGCGGTTACCGTAGCCTATAGACATGAGCAATACTAGAGGTATCGTATCACTCGTTATTTGTTAAAAAGAGAGGTAGGGTGATTTGGAATTTCCCGTGGGTTTTCCCATTTAAATTGGAGCCGCCCGACTGGGGACTGTACCTCCGCCTTACAGAAGACCGCAGTGAAATCACTACTTGATGTAGTGTTGTGTTTCTGTGGTTAGTAAGGTTGCTAGTTCTCCACGCGGATACGCTGGGTCAGTAGTAATGCTTCTAGCACAGTGAATCCTCGTCAACAACATAGTTAGCAACCCGTTAGTGATACCCCTGGTATTACTAGCGGCTACGGTGACTGCTTACCATCAGGTAGGCCGTATGCTTATGTGCCACCTTAGTAGTACAAGAAAACAAAAAGGATGACACTGCTAACAGGATATTATTTAATTACTGCCAGTACAGCTTATCCTCAAGAAAGTAGATCACTCGCGTCAGAAACAGAACACTAGACCTGAGTAGTAGATTTACCTTAAAATCCGTCGTTATTATTATCAAAGGGAACCCTAAAACTATAAAATTCCAAATGCGCCCAGAGGGCATTAAAAAGTCGTAAAGCACCTGTTCCCGATACAGATATGGCCGCTAAGTGATTTTGATTTCCTAACCAAATATAAATTATTAATTAGGTAATCATTAATGCTTAGACACTTAATTAGCAAGCTGTAACTGCGTCAAATATTGGGCGAAACATTGGATCAAATTTTCTTTATACTAAGATGGTAAACATAAACCATATATAAGGTCCTATCAAAATAACTAACGTCCTTTTGCAGGGTGATAGGGTATAGTAGGTCATTAGTATTTAAAAAAATGTTTTGTACAGATATGTATTAAATTACTCCTTGTGATGAATTTAAAGTACTACCGTTTTTTCTCTTAAACCATACGTCGGAAAATTTCCATTCATAGTGGAAATTAATACTAATGACCTACCCTATCACCCTGCAAAAGGACGTTAGTTATTTTGATAGGATCTTATATAATGTATTTCTTACTATTATGTATCTTTAAAACAGTTGTCTATACTATATTGTTAATATTTGTATTTTTGTATGTATTGAATAGGCTCCGAAACTACTGGACCGATTTCAAAAATTCTTTCACCGTTAGAAAGCTACATCATCACTAAGATAGGCTATATATTATACTAGCTTCCCGCCCTGGCTTCGCTCGGGTAGACAAAATATTTGATAAATGTCTATAGGCTCCGAAACTACTGGACCGATTTCAAAAATTCTTTCACCGTTAGAAAGCTACTACTATCACTGATTAACTTTACTACTGATTAAAATTATATAAAAATTAAAATGCAAGTGCGGGCTAGGCTAGCTGCCCGCCCCGGCTTTGCACGGGTAGACAAAATATTTGATATAAATGTCTACCCGTGCGAAGCCGGGGCGGGCCGCTAGTTGATTATATAATGGTAGTTGTGTTAGCCCTCAATTGGTATGTGCATTAGAATAGGTTAACTAAATAAATGTATAGACATACGAATGTTAAATGTTACAGGCTGTGGGTAACCTATTTTTAAATAAATAAACAGGAATAGGCATGAGAATGCAAGAATAAACCGCTAAAGTCAAAGGCCTTACTTTCCTCAGTCGGTAATTGTGGACATCTATAGGGGAGCCCTTTGTTCAACAGTGGACGTCTATCGTCTGAAATGGTGATTGATGATGAAATCTAAATATTATATAAAAATGAATCCCTATTTCCCTTGGTCACGGCTAGGGATTGCAATTGCTGGATCCAGCATCTAGCCATCCAGCTGGATCCAGCGCTATTTTTCGCCTGCTGGATCCAGCACTTGGCGCTGGATCCAGCAGTGCGGATCCGCAAGTACCGATAATTGAGTGATGGCCCGGAAATTACCCGAATCCGACTAGCGTAAAGGCAGAAAGAGCCTGCTCCGTGAGATATTTCATCAAGATTTAGGTACAATATTTTAAATTAACTAACCATTTTGAAGTGTAATAAGAATGACTTTAGAGTACAAAACGGGGTTTGTAAGGATCATTTGAAGGATATATTGAATAGAATCAGGTGTTACTTTGCGGAAATGCACATTTATTACATACAAAATATTATATTCTTTATTCCGCTTAAATTAATATGATACGGGTTTTCAAATCGCCAGGCCTAATTATAATCGCCTAATTTTAGTATATTTTGTATTTTATTATCATCTGAAGGACATTTGCAGACACTAGTTTCAAGTATGAATGCTGAATATGAATGAAAGTGTATATTTGTATACCACTAAGGTGGCAATCAAGTACTGATGGTAAGCGGTCACCGTAGCCTATGGACTATAAATAAACTGAAGTTCTGTTTCTCACAAACGTTTTTTTTTAGGTTAGTTAGTGGTAATTTTAACTATATAAATAACGTATCTAATGAGTTATCTAAGACTAACCGGACCACGTAGAATATTATATGTTTGTGTCTATACTGAATTTGTATTTTTATTTCGTATATCCACGGAAAAAAAATCCGTAGTTCGATTGACGGGACAACTGAACTGTACTATGGGTACAATCGGTAATTCATACATAAACATATTTAACAAACCAACACAATAATCAGGGTAAACAATCTAATAATAATAATAACCACCACTAACCACCGGTAGCTTGGGCTTGCGCCTCGTTATCGGTGGCTCCCTAGTTTTAGTGGATTTTTTTATAATATGTTTTTTTGTAAGAATATTGTAAAAAAATCACTTAAACTAAGAAGTAAAATAAATAAAGGGAATAATAATAAAAATAATAGATCTTAGGCGTATTTAAATATTGATTATAACTTTATAGACAATCAACTAATGTGCAGTTGAAGTGTACTCTAGCTACGTGTCGGCGACTATTTCCAAATTAATGTTAAACAGACCTCTGTCTAGGTCACACGCGACTTGATAGTTCCACGCTGAGACTGATGACGTGTCATGGCACGATTTCTGTAAATATAACATTATTATTAACTATTATTAATATTAAACCATTTAAGTTAAATACCAACAAAACACAAATTAATTATACATAAAAACCTACCTCTTGAATCACTCTATCTATTAAAAAAACCACACCAAAATCCGTTGCGCAGTTTTAAAGATCTAAGCATACATACGGACAGACAGACAGTGGGAAGCTACTTTGTTTTATACTATGTAGTGATATATTAATATATTTTCACCCCTTCCCCCGAAGAGTTAGGCAGAGGTGTTACAACCACTTTTCACGATTTTCACTGAAGATAATTTGGTGTCAACGTGACAGATGGTGAGTCCGTCGCCGTCTCTTAGGCACTACATCCGTCCTTGAATTATTTCTCAGACGTATGCAGGTTTCCTCACGATGTTTTTTCTACCCGTAAAGCCCGTCGTGAGATATAACTGGAGGATTATAAATTATTGATGCGTAACATATTTCCTTTTTTTTATACCACATAGTAGCCTATGGACGCTTGCACCACCAGGGATATTACTGGCGCGCTTTTCTCCCGCTTTTCTGCAATCAATGGGAGTGATTTCGTGAAATGGGACGGATGTGTGTAACAGAAAGCCGCCTAGCGGTCAAATCAAATAAAATAAAAAAAGAACGCGCTTCCTGGCTCCATGTGATTTTTAAATACCACTAAAGTGGTACAAAAGCATACGGCGCAGCGGTCACCGTACCCTATAGCCGCTAGCAATACCAGGGATATCACTAACGAGTTGCCAAACTTGTTGTTGATAAGGACGCACTGTGCTAGCAGCATTACTACTAGCCCAGCGTATCCTCGTGGAGCACTGGCAACCTTACTCACCGCAGAAACACAACACTACATCAAAGTAGTGTTATTTGACTGCTGTCTTCTGTAAGGCGGAGGTACAGTCCCCAGCCGGAATAAAAAACCGGAATGTTTTTTTATAGAGTAGAATAACCACAGACCAGTATTTTGACCGCCTGTCTAGTATGCATGTCCCAGTGTACGAGGCGGCCCAACTCCGGCCATTGCTCGGGCCCACAGCTGATCTCCTTCCCGCCCACTCTCCACACCGCCCACACTGCGAATCCATTTATGGTCCCAACATCCGGATTTGGGCCCACCTCCATTTCTTGGTCTGAGTCACTGTCAATAAAAAAAAAAACAATTATAAATCGCAACAATAGGTTAAATACCCGTTCGGTTATAAAAAAATACATCATAGGAACCCAATATTTTTTTGTCAATTCTAATCTCCGCAACGTCGGTACAGAACGGTTAAAAAAAACTTTCATCTACAGTACGCTATATTATCACTGAGTAACATAGGCTATATAATTATACTAGCTTCTGCCCGAAAAAAAGGTCCACGTCGATCCCAGAGGAAACTACATTTTTTCCGGGACAAAAACTATCCCATATGTTGAATCCAACTATCCGTGTACCAAATTTCATACAAATTCATAGCCGTTTGTACGTGATTGAGCAACATAAATCATAAAAATTTTTCACATCTGTAAAATAAAAATGAATCGCTGAATGTGTTGCTAAGCTCAAATCTCGAGAACAGATGAACCGATTTCGCTAATTCTTTTTTTAGAATATTCCTTGAAGTACTAGGGTGGTGCTTAAATAAAAAAAAACTAAAAATGCCTGAAAAAGTCTAAAAACGGTTAGACAAAAAAAATTAAAAATGACTACCCGCGCGAAGCCGGGGCGGGTCGCTAGTGTATAATATAAAAGTAGGCAGGATTGATACGCGGGCGAAGTCATGGTTAAAAGGTAGTGAATGATGAAAATGATGAACTTCACGACTTAGTTCCTCCATCACCTTTTCGACATCGGACTACTAGGCGTGGGGAGAGCTTTCACCCTTACGTTGTGGACCAATACGCACTAAGCGTTTTGCGTCATCTTTCATAATGCGTACAGCAAAGGACTGGTATTATCTCCCCTCGTCAGTGTTCCAAAAAAAATGAGACTCACGTTAAAGGGTAAGTGTTATCTGTGGCATAGGTGGGTTTCAGGTCGTTCATGTTAATCTCCAGCAGTTTGCTCGGCTCGCCCCGACACTTACACGGGTACTCCCACAACGGTTGCGCTTCGATTTCCGCATCGCTTATTATACGGGAGTTCTACAAAAAAAAAAGCTATTAACATAGCAAGCGTACGACACACCTGATGGAAAGCGATCACCGCAGTCTATACCATGAACATAGCTTGTTGGACACTTTGCATTATATAATAAATAACAATAATAATTCATATATTTATTTATTTAGATAAAAATGATCCATTTTGTTAATACATCAGTTACTGTATTTTATGTAATAAAATTAATCATTTGTATAAAAAAGATAATAAAAAAATATGAAAGATTTTTGGACCGTATCATGTCAAGGAATTTGATTACTTACATACGTACACATCACGCCAAGTCTAGGCAGAGACTATACAGCGCTATTTCAATCTTTAAGAGAGGTAGGGCGATTTAGGATATTTAAATTGTTATCCCATTCAAATTGGAGCCGCCCGACTGGGGACTGTACCTCCGCCTTACAGAAGACCGCAGTGAAATAACACTACTTGATGTAGTGTTGTGTTTCTGCGGTAAGTAAGGTTGCCAGTGCTCCACGACGATACGCTGAGCTAGTAGTATTGCTGCTAGCACAGTGAGTCCTCATCAACAAACATGGTTGGCACCCCGTTAGTAATACCCCTCCAGTAATAGCCCATCAGGTGAGCCGTATGCTGGTGTGCCACCCTAGTGGTATAAAAAAAAAAAAACTTGACTTGTTCACCCGTTTCACTTCTTCTACATTCATCAATCTCTACATACAAGCCCACCGGTTGCGGCTCTATACCTTTCCATTATTGAGCACTAGCTTTTACCAGCGGCTTCACCCGCGCGGTTCTAGTCCTTGATAGATTATAAGTAGAGTAAGTAAAAAGTATTTATTTTGCTTGAACTAAAGGTGTCTTATACCTACTGGATAGGCATTATAACCTGGGGAAGGACATATATAATCTATCTCATTGCCAAATTTCATTACGATCTGTTCAGCCGTTTAGTCGTAAAAAGGTAACAAACAAACAAACATAGTTTCGCATTTATAGTATTAAGTATGTATTTTTGGGATTGATGACTTACCTCAACTAACGCGTCAAATATGGACATATCAATCCCTTCGCACTTGCCCAGCGGTATCCTGATCTTGTGCAAGTCTTGGAACTCCACGGGCATGGCCCAGAACTCACAGCATTCAGGAACTATAGCCACATCACTCAATCTGTCTTTACACTTGTACAAAACAAACGCCATCTTCAAATTCTCCCAAGGAAGTATTGCACACCCAAAGTTAGGGTCACAGACGATGTTGGTGACATTTTTCAATATCTCATCATCAGGATCCGATATAAACTTAACATTTTCTAGTTCATTATATTTAATATAGTCCTCCAGGATGCCTATATTAAGATTTAAATTCTCCATTATGTAAACTGTTTTCGCGCCCATCTTTGCTGCGGCTAGACCGAGCAAACTGCTTCCATTCAGATCCAAAACAACTGCATCTTGAACGAGCTGCTCTCTCAGTTGAGCTAGCAGCTTCTTGCTGCGTTTGCCGTCATTTAAATAAGACACATGAGTTCTTGACAAAGCCATATGCACCCCGCACTCGCATATAGGCCTTTGGTAGTGGTTCCGCTTGACGTTTTCGTCCTCTAAATAAAACCAGATGGAGTATTCATCCTGGCATGAGATGAGGGTGACATCTTTGTGTTTGGTGACGTTCATCTCTTGTGGTAAGTAGTAGACGGCTTGCATCCAGTGGTCGCGCCAGGGGATGGAGTCTTGTGGCCGGTCTGACGACATGTCAGCGTCGGGGTGACTCCACCATGGTGCACAACTGAGGCAGATTTTACCTGGAAAAAAAAACTTGGACATAATCAACACCATCTGGCTCCAAACCAAGTAAAGCTTGTACAATGGAAACCAGCAGCTAATTAGCTGTTGGTTTCTGGAATACTTATATACTTCTTTTTGTAAATACATACTTATATATATATATATATATACAACACAACAGAACAGAAATTGGAAAACATTTATTTTAGATTTACTGTTAGAGAAACCTGCATACGTCTAAGAAGAAATTCAAAGACGCATGTAGTGCCTAAGAGACGGCGACTGACTCACCATCTGTCACGTTGGCACCAAATTATATTCAGTGAAAAATTGCACCCCTCTACCTACTTCAGTAGTGTAGTAGAGGTAGCAAGAACATTCAACAAGACTACGTACTCGAAAACATAACTCTGAAAATGACAATATTTGAATACTAATTTTTAGTTCCACATTTCGCCGGGGCAGCGCTGTTCATTCCCCCAAACTAAATAATCGAATACGTAGTCGAAAAGACTCAAAGACTAACCTTCAGTGTCCATATTGAGCTCCCACCACATGAACACCATGTGTGCTTTACCCGTACCAACTGCTGTGAACGTCTGCTTGACTGTTCGTTTCATATCAACAGGGGTACGGCCAGACCAATCGTAGTAGAAAACGGGTATTTGCTCTGAAATCTCCCTGAATGCTTGTCGGGGCAGCTGGGACAGTTGAATATCGTGAACTGCAGCTGAACCGGCACAGGTTTTCATCTGGGAAAGATATCCAAAATCTAAATATGTACATCAATAAGTGGGTCTTCATAGGCCCTATGTACCACCTTTAAATAAACATGCTAGCTTCTACACGCAGCTTCGCCCGCGTGGTTATAAAGAAAAAGTATTTTTTTATGGATGAAAGGTACCCAATGTGTTTTTCAGTAACAGTGACAACTTGTGTGCAGAATTTTATGATGATCTATTTGGTAGATAAAGCGTGATAGCGTAACATATAAACCAACAATTTATAATATTAGTTAGGATAGGGAAAAAATAATAAATATGGTTATACCAGCAATATAGGTAGGACTATAAAACTTATAGTGATTAATTGACTTTATACGTTTTTTTTATACCACTAAGGTGGCAAACAAGAATACATCCCTCCTGGTGGTAAGCAGATACCGTAGCCTATGGACGCTTGCAACACCAGGCCATATCACTTGTTCGTTACGGACCCAATAATGTTGTTTTTCTCATCTACCAACCAGATATTATTTTAGCAGAACCCACCTTTTGCGGGGTTCTTAATAAAATTTGCAATTCCTCATCAGCCAAGTCATTCAGTTTGTTCCATTTCTGAAGAGTGGGGCACTCAACAACTTGTGCATAAATCACCGCAGAGTCTGGTACAACTATACAGTCTTCCTCTAGTAGATACTTGTGCGCATGGGAGAATGTTGATAAGGCACCTGCAATATAATACAGATAATAAACATTTATTTCAACTTAAAATAAATAAAAGTTTGAGGAATATGTTATAGGCCAATAATAAGATGAAGTTGTAAGATATTCAAAATAATCAAGAATTAAATGATCAACAAATAAAAGGAATGAAGGATTAGACATGGTGTAACAAAACAAAAAAGCAAAAATATTTGTCCATACTTTAAGAAATTACATCAATTAAAGAAGAAATTTGTAATTTTAAAGGAAATCTTTGCTTTGTTATTAATTTGTTTATTACTATACTTTAAAGAAATTCTTGTGTATAAGTAAATTTTTACCTTCACCAATCAACTCCGTATCAAACACTTCTGTGACCAGTATATTGGCTTTTTGCTTCAAATCACCCTCTTCACCGACAGTCAACTCGGTAGATCTCTTTGGTATTATAGTAATCTTGTCTGCAACACCGTTACGCTCCAGTATCTTAATACAGCATTCGGCCATTGGCTTAAAGGCTTCACAGGCAACAATACTGTCCGCTCCACAACGAGCAGCCATTATTGATAGGAGACCAGTTCCCGTGCCTGGAAACAACTATTATCATAGACCAAAAACTAATTCTGTTTGTAGCCCTTTATCTCTTGTTTAATAGCAAGCAATATATACCATATCAAACGGTGTGTGGCCTAGCATCATAGATAATTATAGTTATGAAAATAATTAAACATTTATCAACACTGTGGAGTGGTCAACAGCTGGGCAACCTGATGGCAACCTCCTGCATGACCATCATTTGGGAATGAATAAAATATTTTATTCATTTTAATTAATGTTTAATTTTTATGTTAAGGTAGTGTTTACATCAATAGTCAAACAAATCTTTTTAACAGATGGATTTATCACATTTGCCATTACTGATAGGCTTTTTCTCAATGAAATTATTATAAAATTGGTAAAAAAATATCATCTACAAGTATATTCATTGTTTTTTATGATGTTTAATAAGCACAATGCACATATTATCAACAGGTAGATTTATTTGTTTTCTTCATTGTGTGTGTGTTAGCATTTTTTTAAATACACAGATAGATTTGTGTACCAATTTTATTGAGTAAAATACAAACTAGATATTCACACAAACATTTCCACTTTGATTTAAATACTAGGAAGTATGTTTTAGTTACCTATATCTAAAACGTTAGCCTTCTTGCCCTCATTGTGCATCTTTTCAATAGCCAGTTGCAATGCTCGGTGATATTTTTTATTGCGCTCCGTGTCATGCAACATATCGGCGAAGGCAGAGCGCGCGATCTCTTGGTGATAGTCGTAATCTTCGTCCTCCATGTCCCACTCCGTATTCCCAGTAATTGGGTTACGTTTCTGCGTAAAAACCTTCATTTTTTCTGCGCAAGACGACGAACTTTTAAACCTACAATATAGAAAACAATCTTAAGTAAGATACAATGAAACGCCGACACATTTTCCGATAAGTATTGAATTAAGAAATCCTTACCGTTTAATGGAATTCACTACAAAAAATCTACTGAATTTTCTAAACGCAATCAGCTGCATTAATTTTATGTAATTTATTTACAATTTGTTATAAAGTTCTTCATCTTCACGAGATAACATAACCTCACAATTCACAAACACAAAAATCATAGAGAAAACAGGGTAACAATGCAAATGTCAAAATTGTCAAATGTCACCGACTCCGAGTACAACGCGCAAAAAAATATGCCATGATGTTGCCAAACTCCGCCATAATGTTACTTCCGCTCGGTTGGAAGTCGTCTCGTCGCGTTTAGTCGACTTGAGACAAGAACAAAATTTACTATTATATTTGGTTTTTGGTTGAGTACGGATAGCTTCGTACGTTCAAAAAAATTTGATCAAAAGTAAGGAGTAGGGAAGTACAAGGTAAATAAGGAACTGAAAGAAGCAAGAATATTTCTTAATTTTAAAATTGAGATCACCCCAGAAACTAATAATTCCAATTCAATTATACCTTTTTGGCGACGTAATTTAAAATAAAATTAAAGAAGGTCACTAGCCAGTTATTTTGATGACGGACAAATATTGTCAATTTGTCGTTTGGCTTACTGACATTTTAACGTATGTAATCAACAAAAACATAAAATACGAACATTATTGTTAGCGGTTATTTGAATATTCTTCTCATAGAAATAATGGTGATGGTGACATATTTTTCTTGGGTGGCAGTTGTGTCGTAGATGTCAGACGAATCATCCTTCATTACGACGTTTTTCTATCATGGCGGCCACGGTCGGTAGGATTTGTGGGGCACGTCTTTTCAAAAACTATGGCATAGTTACACCCCAGGTACTGAAAATATCCTTAGGCAATAATTTGGTCAATCGACTTTGTTAAAATGTGCCCTTGAAGTGTTGAATAAGTTACCAAAGCCATAAAAGTTAAAGTTCAAAACGTTACGGAAAATGGGTGTATTTTATTGAATAACTCGCTCCCTGGAGGCCTACGTGGGGATTTATGTAATGCCGTGGGTGCCCTGGGATAGCCGGATCTGACAAACATATCAGTGCTTTATTTAAATATTAACGGGCAAGTGATAACCTATTCAACATTATGTAACAAGTACATAGGATCTAACTTAGGCCGTCCGTTGCAGGTTAGTCAGCTGTCCACCAGTACCCAAGGATGGACAAGAAATAGGAAATTGGTAAGTCCGTATTTACTCCTCTTTCACTAAAAGTTCCCTCATAATATGCCATCTAATATTCTTAGATTAATGCAAAGAATTTGGGTGACATAATTAGGTACTCTTGAATGTACTGCCAACTGTATAGGTAAAATGATAGAAATACATAATTTTAGGCGACACAGTGTTTTCAAGCGACTGTTAGATAAACTATGGTAATTTACTCAAATTAAATGTTTGGCCAAAATAACTTTGTGTTTGATTGGTCATAGATTTTGTTGTGTTAAATTGAGAAAACATATTGATAGCCTATAATATTGTGTAACCCAATTAATGTTTACTCTTATAAATGTATCTATGTAATTATTGCTTCACTTATAATGTGTATGCCTGCAATGCAGATATGTTAACCTAAGCCCCAAATCTAAAATGATGACTCCATTATTTTAACATCTTTCAATGCTTAATTCTTTAACATCTATGATAAAATTATCATGACTCTTGGCCATTTATACATGACTTATCAGGGCCTAAGCTAAAAAGATAATTTTCATTCCCACTTTCATAGCTTGTTCTAGATATGACACCACTCAACTAGACCCCAAACCAGCCTGAATATAAACCTGTTTTAATGAACACAAGGAAAAAAATATCTTTAGTAACAGCTTACTAACTTTATACAAGCAGAAACAAATTCTACCTCACCTCAGTTTGTATAAGCATGTGGTATCTTATATATAATTCTAGTTTTAGACACTATAATGAAAACATTGATTGATGTTAAAGAAGCAAAAGAGGTGTGCTAGTCATGAGTGAAATGACACTCTATCTCTCTGCCTTCCCCAAAGGGACTTGGCATGATGATATATAATGTATGTACATGTCATGATATATTTTTTCCACAGTGGCTGTCCACTCTTGGAGTGGTGGGTGGAGGAGTAGGGGCACTCCTGTTTGCCCTGGAACAGTCAGTGCAGGCATCAGGCAGCGAGGCACACCCACCGCATCTACCCTGGACCCATGATGGCTGGTTCAAATCACTTGACCATGCAAGGTAATGTAATACAAATATAATACCATCTGAATTCATTAGTTTTTAATTTATTTATACCACTAAGGTGGCAAAGTATACAGTCTGCCTCATGGTAAGCAGTTACCATATCCTATGGATGCTTGCAACACCAGGGGTATCACTTGTGCGTAGCCGGCCCTATTACATTTATAGGGATAGCCATGGCGCAAGTGATACCCCTGGTATTGAAAGCATCTAAAAGCTACTGTAACTGCTTACCATCAGCTGCTCTTATGCTTGTTTGCCACCATACAAAAATAAAAAAGAGTAACTCTGTTTGTTTATTTGTTGCTGTCTTTTCACGACTAAGGGTCTTTAAGGATCGTAATTAAATTTGGCAATGAGATAGATTATAACCTGGGGAAGGACATATGCTCTCTTTATATAGAACCACGCGGGCGAAGCCGTGGGTAATAGTTTCAATTTTTATTTTATACCACTAAGGTGGCACACAAGCATACGGCCCACCTGATGCTAAGCAGTCACCGTAGCCTATAGCCGCTAGCTATACCAGGGGTATCACTTACGGGGTGCCAACCATGTTGTTGATGAGGACTCACAGTGCTTGCAGCATTACTACTAGCCCAGTATCCTCGTGGAGCACTGGCAACCTTACTTACCGCAGGAACCCAACACTACATAAGTAGTGTTATTTCACTGCGGTCTTCTGTAAGGCGGAGGTACAGTCACCAGTCGGGCGGCTCCAATTGAAATGGGATAACCCACGGGACATCCCAAATAATATATCTCATGGTATGCCACTCATGTGCTTATCACCAGTCTGAGACCCCAAATGCTAGACTGAATATTTGATTTTAAAATGTTTTTGATACAATATATCCTTCCACAATATAGAACCCCTCAAGCATTGCATAGATAGGACTGTTTTATCAAATGTAATGCCATTTCCATTTGAAAAACAAATCAGTTGTTTCTCTCTTGTTGCTCAGCGTGCGTCGCGGCTACGAAGTGTACAAGCAGGTTTGCAAGGCGTGCCACTCGCTGCAGTACATCGCGTTCCGTAACCTGGTCAACTACACTCACACCGAGGACGAGGCGAAGGCCGAAGCGGCTGACGTAAGTCCCGACAACCATAGACAAAAGTGACATATAATCAGTCATAGACAACTATATTTCCTCAGATGTTTTTAAAATCCTTTATACGTGTCTAAAAGTAGTTCCATACTATTAATAAAAAATAAATTACTGGCATATCTGTCCCACTGCCCCAGCCAATTGTATCAAATCGCCATCAGTCATAATTTGTGGGGATAAGACCATAGACAGCCCAACATTCTGTTTGCATATTTTTTCTGATCTGCATTTATAAATTGCATTTAAGCAAACTTTATTTGGGCACGTAATAATGTAATAAGTAAAGCAAAAGCAAAAGTATGGGAAGGCGTTAAGAAATATAATATATTTATATTTCTATGGCGTCCTTATGTTAATATTGAGGTTATTCCAAAGTAAGTCTAATGTAAGTCTTAGGTCCTTCCCTTTGAGTATTGACAGTAAGACAAGTGCTAAATCTGTTGCAGGTGATGGTGAAGGACGGTCCGGATGACCAAGGCAACTACTACGAGAGGCCCGGCAAGCTGTCTGACTACTTCCCCTCGCCGTATCCCAACGAGAACGCTGCCAGGGCTGCCAACAACGGTAAATATTACACTTCACTTGAGTTTTAGAGTTTAATGGATGCAGCTTAGACACTGGAGTTTCACTGATAGCTAGGGGTCTTTTTAGATAGTAATCTAAGCAAGTTTATGCCGGTATGAATAATGAAAAAAATATTTTTACATACAGAATTTTTTTGTCTTAGTTCTATGTCAGACGAAATCGTGAGCAAAAGTTAGAAGGAAACATAAAGTAATGGGCAAATTGTTTGTTTTATAAACTGATTATAGTCCAGCATTTTCCTTCAGTTTGCCATTTGTCATTACATTTCAGAATTCGAGCCTTATTAGCGACACTATGGAATTATGTTCTAATACAGTGTGTTATTTTTTACACAGGTTCGATTCCTTGCTAGAATAATCGATAGATTTTTCATAAATAATATATTATGATACAGTTTTAGTTTTCATTAAATCGGGTCTGTGACTCCTTTGAGAAATTTTCGCTAATATAGTTTCGGATTTGACCATCTTTAGTAATCTGTAACTATGACACTGGCGTTAACTCTCAAATCCGGCACATGCATGTATGCTAGTTAAAAAACATTGATGAAACATCTTGCCTAGTGAATGTGTGTGTGTATTACTTTTTTCCGAACCGATGGCAATTTAGGCCTTTATAAGTGCCTTATTAGGGCCTAAACTGTATAAATGTTTTTTTTTAATTTTGATTAGGTGCGTACCCGCCGGACCTGTCGTTGATCTGCGCGGCCCGCCACGGAGGCGAGGACTACATCTTCTCGCTGCTCACCGGCTACATGGACCCGCCGGCCGGCGTGGTGCTGCGCGAGGGCATGAACTACAATCCCTACTTCGCCGGCGGCGCCATCTCTATGGCGCAAGTGCTCTTCAACGAGGTCAGTCACCTTTCGTACCGGAGTCTTAGTCTTAGTCTAGGCGGGAGGTAAAAATATATATCGTTTTTATTTGACCTGGGCTTAATTCGATTTTGCCATCATAGCTAAAATTTGTGTCAAGCGTGTGTAGGCTATGGTAACCACTTACCATCAGGCGGGCCGTATGCTTGTTTGCTAACGTAATGGTACAAAAAAATGTGTGACAAGATACATTTTTTAGATCGTTTTGCCATTAGAATGTGGTTTTTTGAACAGGGGATCTCTTAAATATAATTAGATTTCGCAATGAATCAGTGTTCATTGTTAAAAAAAGCTAGACTATTCATACTTAAATGGGCATTATTATCGGAGAATCATGATTGTGTTGAAGATAAGCATTAAGATGTGTTGGGTTGTGCAGGCGGCGGAGTACAGCGACGGCACGCCGGCGACGGCGTCGCAGATGGCGAAGGACGTGGCCACCTTCCTGCGGTGGTGCTCCGAGCCCGAGCTGGACGATCGCCGCCTGATGACCATCAAAGCCCTGGGCATGTTCTCCATGCTCATCGCAGTCACCTACTACTACAAGCGGCACAAGTGGTCCACGCTCAAGTCCAGAAAACTAGCCTACAAACCCGTCTCTAAGAAATAAACATCGTACACACACAGTAGTAATTATATATTAAACAAACAAACGTTTTAGACAATTTTTTTCGATAGGCACAGTAACATGTTATTTGTTTATTATATTAAATTAATTTATTTTATATCTCTTCGCGTTTATTTCTATCCTCGAGTTTCTAATCATGGCGCTTGGTTACCATTTGTTAAGGTCGAACGGAACTGCGGAACTTCGCGGCTTAGGCGCGGTAGACATTACTATGTAATAGCATTTTCGTCGTGCGTTGGATGATGTAGCACAGTCAAATTACTTAATTAGGTGATCTAATTGATAGCTGTGCTTGTGATTTTCCATTGACGTTATAACTGTGAATCGATGTACAGTTGAATAAATGAGTTATTGAAAATCATATTAAATCGTCTTTTAATCTCGATGTATTTTCCCCGAACGCTCTATTTTCATAAGGATGTTACTATTTTAATTAGATAGACTATGTCTTCAACCACC
The DNA here is from genome assembly GCA_951449985.1 of Falcaria lacertinaria. NCBI lineage: Eukaryota > Metazoa > Arthropoda > Insecta > Lepidoptera > Drepanidae > Falcaria > Falcaria lacertinaria. The sequence goes on along the minus strand of OX602120.1, from coordinate 7,978,160 downwards.
GTTTGAATGTCTTCAAACGGTCTGTTTTATCACATGTGACCAATTCTAAGTGTTGTATACACAAAATGTACTCTGTGATCGGGGAACACACTCTTATCATTTAGTTATTAAATATTTTAAATGAAGTTTTGTAGATTACAACGGTTCCGGTCCAGAAATTAAATCGGAGATAAGAATGTTGACTGAATTTTGTGACTTATTGGGTCCTTTGTTAAGTAAGTATGGCACAGGTTTTTTTTAATATACATACGAACTAAGCATGCAATCGTATGATTCAAGTGACGGAAAGCGGTCACCGTAGCATATAGACGCCTGCAATAAGGGACATCACTAACACCTCAGAGTAGATAATATACTCTAACACGTTGCCAACTGTGGGCAAAAATAAAGTATTTTTTCTGAAATATTTGTCTGTTAAGTTGATTGTAGTATTTATAGTCCGTTAGCACCCCATGAGAATACAACCTGTACCGTTACTTTAATTGAGATAATGCATAAAACATTCTACGTTAAAAATATCTAGTTTTGTTATGAGATTCCTGGTACTTTCATATGAACAGCCCCTTATAATCTGAATTTATGCTTAAGATGTCTACGGATCGCTTGTCGAAGTACCAGGTAATCATAGCAATACAGGAGTTAGTAAGAAAACAAGACTAAATGAGGGTACTTTTACACATGGGGCAGGACTAATTTACGTATTTCTATAATGTGAACTAAAGGAGGGTAGTTTAGTCTTACACAAGGGGCGGGGCGTTCGTATGTATTTTCTATTAAATAATGCAAAATGACGGTAGTTTCACACAAGAGGCGGGGCGCGTGCTAATATATCTTTACATTTCACTAAAAGAGGGTAGTTTTACACTAGGGGCCGAGTGTGGTTATTTAACTCCTTCAATATAATGCGATCCTAGTACTTTATTTCGTTATTTTACGGTTTCCACTGTTTTCAAGATGTCACAAATTCGTAACAAGGACAAACGATCGTATGATCGTTTGTCCTTGTTACGAATTTGTGCGTGTTACGAATGTACGTATGTACATACACCGAATAACCGTCATCTTACCGTCTCTTCTTTTGTATGCAAACCTCAGACGTATAAGCAAGACAGCAACACAAACTTGACTTTAGTCACGCGGTGCGTAAGCTCGGTTACACGACTAATTAATTGGTCTTAATCCGCGCAAGCGTATATCAATGTCATAAGCATTGGTAGATTTATACTAGTAGGTAGTGTAGTAGGTAGTGGCAGTCGGGGCTAGTGCCCAGGGCGGCAAATTTTCTAGGACGGCAAAATTTGGAAAGTGAGATAAAATTTTCTATACAATATATAATTAACTAATTCTTTTAAATAAACATTACAACTACAACTTATAATTCTAAGAAAATACAAATATTTTTTTATATTATTATAGTACCTATATAATATATAATATATGAGTAAATAAAACATAATGTATAATAAATGCTATATAATACATAATAAATTTCCTGCAATCAATTAGTTATACTAATTCTTAAAAAATAAGATATCAAAACTATTAAAATAAAATTAAATCATAGGGCGGCATTTTCTTCAGTGCCCCAGGGCGGCACAAATTAAAATCCGGCCCTGGTCATAAGGACCAATTTGACTGGCCTCTGTCTGTGCTAAGAGTGGTTAAGATTTTTTTTTGAGTTGTCTCTCGTAGCGTGAGTTCCGGGAACTTTTGCTAATTAACCGGACAATGGCGAGACCAAGGTGGCCTCCAGCCAGGCACTATTAGATGCTAAGCAACACAGCTAAGGGCGCCCCATAGTGGGGCTCAGACCTCGGCTTAGGGCGTTGCTGGGGGGCAAGCTAGGGAACTGGGCTGGGCTGGGATTATTATTTAAATTTAGGGGCGTGTTTAAAGCTACTCGCTCGGCGCGGGCCGGCAGATGCAAGGGTCGGGGGGGGGGGGGCAGTTACGAGATATTCGCGTCGAGCGTCGCCGGCGAGGACGGAACAGCGGTCGTCTTTGTGTAGTGTCATTCTGTATGGCTTCCCGTGATGTCGTCATCGGGGTCGATGAGGACATGTCGCGGTCGCCTTCTCTTAGAGATGCGAGAAGGGTTGTATCGACACATCCAGCGGGTTTGGGTGCGAAAGGGCAGAGTCGAAAAAGCGTTTAGACAGTTCTTTCATGAACTGCCTAATGGTCGGTATTTTAAGGTCAACGTGAAGTTGACTATTACGCATGTTGACTGACTATTACGCAGTCTATGGATCGCTTATTAAAGTAACAGGAGCTCATAGCAATATAAGAGTAAGTAAGAAAAAATTAAGTGAGGGTACTTTTACACATGGGGCGGGACTAATTTACGTATTTTATTTCTTTAATGAGACAAAGGGGTGGGCGTTATTATTAAATTTGTGTAAAAGTACCTCCTGTATTGCTATGAGCTTCTGGTATTTTGAAAAGCGAGCCATAGAATTCTTGAATGTCTTTGGTATGGTATGTCATTGTCAATTTGTCAATGTCAAAATCATTCGCAAAGAAAGGAAAGATTTTACTTTATTATTTTTGTTCTAAAGAACACATTTTAGATCTCTCCGCATTAGTATTAATTTAAACTATTAGGTCCTTTGTAAACTAAGTACTAACGATATGAACGCAATAATAGGATTATGTCATTTTTGTGAGGCTCACGGTCCACGACCATTGTTTTGTACATTCACAACGGAAAACGAAGACCATACAACTGAATCCTCGAAACCCACAGTCCAGTGCAACGGGTGCACTTCCCTTGGCCCAGAAACTGTTCTGGTATCCAAGGATGACGACGGCACTATATATTGCAGTCGAGAATCGGTTCCTAATAATGATGTCACTTCGTTTCTGAGGCAGGCTGCTATAAGGAGCATTACATGTGAAGTAAGTTTAACTTTTTACTTGTATCGATGACTGTTTCGCTTTTTATATTAGGAATCAGTAACATGGGTACATTTTGACGACTTTACTAAGACATATTTTCAAATTGCCAGAACCTACCACCAGATTTAGTGGGTCTATTTTACTTAGTGGAATCCGGCTAGAAACTATTTGTAATTAGGCTTCATTGTAATGGTTAGGTACTGTTTAGTGGTACATATAATAAAGTATAAACATAAATGTGTTTCTTCCTATAACTAGAAGTGTAGCGGTTGTATTCTCTTGGACTTTAGACGAAACACAATACAATGTATATTTTCCTGATGAATGTCAACTATAAACAAAAGTGTTGATTACTGGATAGGTTCTAGTAAAAAGTCCCTGTGTCTAAATAGAAACTCAGCATATACTCTTTCCATTCCTAATAGAAAAAGACAACTTTTTGAAATATATTCTGAGGATTTAGATACACTATGGGCTGATAACATTTAAATCCTTATACTGTGCCCTATATTAACAATGAGGAAAATCTATAAAGACAAGAGCCTAGCTGTTTAATTCATGATGATAATATAAAACTCATGAGAACACTTGTTAGATCTTTACTTATCAATAATAGGTATAATGTTGCAGGTAAGTTGGAATAAAGAAGGTGGTGTGGTGTACTTCAGTGACACTCAAGGCCATGTGCTGAGTCTCACATTCCAGCTGAGGGACACTCGCGCCCGTGGGCTCAATCGATGGTTCTCCATTGTAGTTCTCATGAAGGACAAAATGATGCTACTCAACCTGACTCCTTTGTTATCGGAACATATGCAAGTATGTGTTTTTAAGTAAGTTAAACTACCAATGAAACAACATCAGCTGCCAAGTTAGTTTCTACACAATAATAAAATTATGTTAAAAACAACAAGAAAACAAAGTAATTATAGATGTTATATGTGATTTAAGTAAGTTAAACTAAACTACCTATGAAAGATAACTCCAGCTGCCAAGCTAGTAATTCTATTCGGAGACAGTATTAATTATGAAAAAAAAAAGAAAAGTACACTAATTTGATTTTTGTGGCATACATTTTAATTATTTCAAAAATATAACATTGTTATGTGGATAAGGTTTAATGTAGCTCTGTGTATGATTATTGTAATAATAGAATTTATCTGTTTTGATATAATTGAAAAACACCTTGTTTCTTTGCAGAAAATATCAAAAGAACTCCAAGCACTGGCTAATGTTGTGTTTGATGATGAACAGAAGATATGCTCCCAGAGAGCTCTGAGGCTTCAAACTGGAAGAAATGACTTTGGACAGTCTAGATCACTCATGCAATTGTCAGGTATCTGTTAATTGTATTTAGTTACTTAAAATTTGTTCTACTAGAGAAAAAATCCTATTTTAGCTGGATGAATTACGTTAACATACCTTATGTTCTTTTTTGTACACTTAACTTAATTTGTGTGCAAAATTTAATGATGATCAATTGAGTAGTAAAATGTGAAAGTGACAAACACCCATTTATGTTTATTATATATTTATAATATTAAGTTAGGATTTACCAATCGAATTTCAGGTGATGAGGATGTATTCAAGAAACTACACGGGCATTTCACATGGATGTTGAAAGCTGGAGCGCACACATACTCGGAGACATTGTACACAAGTCAAGACTTATTACAGAAACTGCACCCCCAAGCTGTGAAGAGTTCTATATATCAAACAAATGCATGTTCTACAACAACAAGTGAACAAAACTCTATGGCCTTAAGAGAAGTGGAGAATTTAGTGTCCAAAATTGTGTTTAGGATAATCATGTATTGTGCCCTGACTGGAGTCCAAGTGAGTCAGTATTTTTTTTTATTTAAACTATAATGATGGAAAACCAGCTTACAACAGCTTGGCAGAAAGCACCATAAGGTTTAGGCTACTGTATGTAGCCAAACTTGTATTCGAAAACGTAACTCGCGAATTGTCAAAATTTTCATGCTAATTTTTAGTTCCACTTTTCACTGCTGCGCTGATAATTTTTCAATACAAAAATAGTCGATGGCAACACGAAAATGTAGTCGCAAATTATTAATGCCCGCGCCACTGGACTTACTATTCACTATAGAAACAATACTACTTTGCAAAGTAGTATTATTTGACTGTGAAGTTGTTTTTGAGTTTCTTAAGTATCCTTTAATGATGATAGGTTTCAAAAGTATATTTTCATCTTCAGGTAATAATCAAAACAAATTACAGGGAAGCAATGCCCATTGTTAATGGCCTGTCAAGACTAATACCAGTCATTGACGGACACTCAGAACAGATAAAAGTTAGTAAGGATGACAAAGTTTCACCATCATCAACAGTGTGTGTTTTGGAAGAAACAGGGAACAATAACTTTTGCTGCAAGTGGCCTGGGATATTGCCTACCAAATGTAAGTATTCATCACATATGTACTTAATGTACAAACACCCTTATGTCGCCCCTACACTGCCTTCCCCTTTTTATTGAGCTGATGTGGGCGGGACATGCATCGTCGGCTGTCGTCGACTGATTTCAACGGGAATTTCACAGACAGATAGCTGATGCTATAAGGCGATACTTAGGCTACTTTTATTAGGGTAAAACCTCTTGAAATTGTAAAATTAATTCCACGCGTACGAAGTCGCGGGCACAGCTATTAAATATAAAAATGTAATATATCTTACTGAGGTAGACCGTTACAACACCCATTTTTCACCGAAAATTATTTGGTTCCGACATATAATCTAATATATGTATATTTATTTAATTGTCTCGTAACTTTTGTAGGTCCTACATTGATGAGTAGAATAGAGAGTGCGATGAGCAATGACAAGTTCAACGATGCAGTCTTGCACCAACACGTGAAGTCCTTACAACTTGAATGGCTTGGGTAAGTTATGTTACCCAATGAAACTAGTGTCACTGCAACCCTGCGCAAGCTGTGGTGACCACTTGCCATCAGACGGGCCGTACGCTTGTTTGCCACTTTTATAGTTCTCAAGCAAACGTGAATTACAGATATGAGGGCTCGTCTTTTATTCAATAAGCTTTGCTATGTCAAAATTAATGGCAACACATTATGTACACTAGTGATGTAACAGATATTCCTATTCATATTCGTAATTTATTTTATCTGAGCCGCAGACTGCAAAGCTTGGCCCAAAATAACGCGGCGTCATCTGTATAGGTACGTATAGGTCGCGGCACGAAACTCTAGCGCTGACCGTTATTGCGCAGAAGTAAAAAATAAGGTGTCTTGGCGGGGTACAGGGGTGAAGGGCGAGCGTGCGTTGCGCCGATTGGCTCTCCAGTCGTACTCCGTCCCCCGTGCCGATACGACGCTCCGCGCACTTCCAGTGTACAGTCGCGTTCTGAATTGTTTTGTTGTCATCGTTAATTTTTGTTGTTGTTTTTTGTTAAGTTTGTTTTGTTGATTTGTTTGTTGTGTTTGTTAGTTTATTCACTGTTTGATTAAGTTTGAACAGTTTTTAAACAGTGAAAATGCCGAGGCCGAGAAGGAATACTGTTTTGAAAAGACAGGCACGGAAAATGGTGTTTGACGTGCATTGTTTTCTGAAAAGGGAATCGAATGATTTCATTAATTCCCTGAAACAAATTCAAAGTGAAATTGGCGAAGCTGCGAGTATTTTACTCGATTCTGACCGCAGCACTGTAGATATAAGTGAAATAAAACAAACTGCAGAAGTTATTCAGGCGGGAAATATAAAATTAAATAGTATAATTAGTGACTTACAGAAAATTCAGAAAAGGACAGCTGAATCTACAAAGACGTCCATAGCAACGGTAAGGAAAATCTCCACTGAAGCCAATAATTCCGACTTATTATCAGTATTTAGAACACCAGGCAAAAAACGCTCCAGATCAAAACCGGTCACAGATATTGATAACTTTGATCAAGGATTAATAAAGAGGTGCATACATAACTTTCATAGGACAAATAATGAACTTCCCACCGTCGGAAAGTTGAGAAAGAAGCTAGAGGAAGATATAAATTTCAAAGGCTCAGAACGAAGTCTTCGACGAATAATTAAGAGTTTAGGGTTTCGGTGGAAAAATACTGAAAACAATCGAAAAGTACTGATTGAAAGTTCAAATATACGTTTACTACGTATCGAATACTTACGCAAAATAAAACAATATCGCCAAGAGGGAAGGCCCATCGTATATACAGATGAATCTTACGTAGATTCATCGCACTCTGCTCCAAAAGCCTGGACCGATGGTACTACAAAAGGTCTCAAAAAACCTATCTCCAAAGGACAGCGGGTGGTCATTGTCCACGCAGGATCAGAGGCTGGGTTCATACCGAACGCACTGTTAACTTTTAAAGCTGGTGCGAAATCAGGCGACTACCACGACAATATGAACTACGACAACTACGAAAAATGGCTGAGGACACAGTTATTGCCGAACTTACCGCCTAATTCTGTCGTGGTAGTCGACAACGCATCATACCATAATAAACAATGGGACCTTGCACCCACTTCTAATTCCAAAAAAGCTGACATGCAGGGTTGGCTTACTGAAAAGGGCATACAATATGAGGAAACTCTACTAAAACCTCAACTATACAATTTAATACGGGCTAACAAAGATAGATTTAAAACATTTTCAATTGACAGGATACTAGCAGAGCAAGGACATCAAGTGCTAAGACTGCCACCATACCACCCAGATCTAAATCCAATCGAAATGGCATGGTCTGACATAAAGCAATATGTAGGCAGTAAAAATGTGAAGTGGAGTGTTGCTAAATGTATAGAACTAATTCAAGAAAAAGTTTTGCTGATGGGTGCTTGGGATTGGGGAAAGTTATGCCAAAAGGTAAAGGACATAGAAGAGCAATATGTCAAGAGTGACCATGTCGTGGATTTGGTTACAGAAGAATTCATCATTCGCGTTGATGGTGACAGTTCAGAGGATAGCCTTGGTGAGTCTGATGACGATGACGCTGTTAGTGCCGACGACCGAAGCAGCCCTGAGCCGGGGCCCTCAGTAAGCAAAAGGCCCTGTTGGGATACTATTGAAGGTGTAAGACCATTGTCTGATTCGGACTAGATATCGGAAAGGAGAATGCGGTGTCTGATGTCCACACCCTGCCGAACTCGCAGGTTTCTTCTATCCTGAGAAGAAACTTCAGTAGGTTCTTATGTAATTCGGACTTAATATAATTTTTTTTATTATTTGGTATTTAATATAAAAATTTACAAATCCGATAGTGTATTTATTTTTCTACTCCCCATAAACTTGTTAAAAATTATATTGTAGGTAACATGAAGTAATATTTGCGTGCGTGACAGTACCCATACGCAGTTAAGTTCCACATTTTGTTCACCGCTAGACTTACTATTTGACTTTACATTAAAACATTATTTTGCTGTTTTTAACTAAGCAATTAAATTACTAATTTGTATTGCGTGCGCGATGGTACCCATGCGCAGCTATCCCCTCCACGTTTCGCTCAGCGCTAGAGTTTCGTGCCGCGACCTGTAGTAATGTAACTTCAGTGATTATTAGGTGTATATATTTTATTACAGAATCGCTAAAGCTGTGAAATCTGCAGTCAACTCGTCTGGTTCCAAATCAGCAGCAGTCATCAAATTAAAGCAAGTCTTTGGGGTCACACAGCATGATAATACACTTTTAAACCACTGGATGTGTACCTATTGTTGTTAATTTAATTATGATGCGTGTAAATACTATTTATTTATTTATGTATAGTGTAAAATAAAAAATATACATTTTATTATTAAAGTACTTTTTTTTATGACTTCGGAAATATTTAATACAAGTTATTAAACAAGATATATGTATGTAGGTATTATAGGTCTTATTGTGCCCAAGACATGACACAAAATAAGTAGAGAATGCCCTAATACCGGACTGCAGTTGCTACAATTATTCGTCTTTCACTCAGAAAACCGTACCGCCTAGGCGAAAAATAACGAAAATGATATCATCCACGTTTCACAGAGAAATTGGTGCAAATTTGAAAGTGCCAGCTAAAAAATGCTAGCGCAGTAAAAAAATGTTCAAACGGGCAACCTCTAACAGAATATACAAAAAAAATGCGTTGGCCGGCAAAATGGATGACGTCCTTTCATACCCCCAAGCAAGAGCCCCAGCCCTGACAAACAAAATCCACGCACTAAATAGAAAATCACATTTTTCGAAAACCGTCCTAGGCGAAAAATAACGAAAATTTCGTACCCCCAAGCTAGAGACCTAACCCCTGTAACCGCCCATGGGGCAAGTTTGAACATCCCACCCCCCTTCTTTACCAACCCGCCCCACCATGTGTCGACCCAATAGAACGGTAAAGATGCAAATAGTAGATGGCGAACGATAGAACGGCTTGGAGATTGCTCCAACCAAAAAAAGCCTAGCTTTTAAATATATGATGATGACTTGGGCTAAGTGATAATTTTGGTCAATCGGTTACCCAGACCTTTAGGTCAGAGGTATTTACTTTTTGTTACTGCCGTGGATTATCTCCAAAAAATCCAATAAACATCAGAATACATGACATAAGGCCATTAAATGAAATACAATATTGAGAAATTGTATATTTCTCTTACATTCGACACTGGCAAAACTATCCTTGAGGAGGATACATATTAGATTGCCATAGTTAGGAAGAAGTGTTCAGGAGATATAAGTGTACAAACTATTGGTGTGATTGTGAAGATAATAAAACTTGTGAGTAGGGTTGTAGTCCTTATATTTTACAATTAGACGTTGGATCTGCGGCTAGGCCTGGCGCGCTCGTGGCCCTTTGTGCGGACGTAGGGCTTCGTGTGCGAGCGCGGCGCTCCCGGAGCCGGCCCGAAGTGGCGCACGGCTTCGCGGGCGTTGCGGCGACCCTGCACCAACACGGTCTTGCGGCCGGTGGGCGCGCGAAGAGCCAGCTGGTCGAAAGTTAAGATTTCACCTGAAAAATTAAAATTAACTGGTAAGTTTCAAAATATCAATACATGCATGCATCACGCAAGTCCCTCAAGGGTAGGCAGAGGGTATTGATCGCTAATTCGTCACACATCAGACTATTTGAAAGTTAAATAAATAAAAAAGTTATCAAACATATTTGTATGTCTGTCCAAATTTTTTCACTATCAGTTAGAAGACATTTTAGAGAGTAATCTATGCCATATTTCATGCTGCTACAATTATTGTTTGTATGTATTCCAGGCAGTCATGGCCAAAATTTATTTCACACTAGTGGCCCGCCCCGGCTTCGCTAGGGTAGACATTTATCCAATATAGATGACCCGGTGAGCTTCTTATCACCATTCATCAAATGTTTGACAGGTAAGAACAGTTTGTATGGGAAAATAATTTCGTTTTTAGTGTTTTACTCGCAATTTTTCCATATTTTCTCCGTTTAAACCTTCCCTGGACTTCCACGAATATTTCAAGCCTAAATTTGCCAAATTGGTTCAGCCGTTCTCGAGTTTTAGCGAGACTAACGAACAGCATTTGAATTTTATATATATATATAGATATGAGGGTGGGGTTGATGATGCTTATATCTGTAAACTTTACCCTGAGAGGCTACTTGTGACTCCTGGGTGATACTAAATGAGGACTAACTTAAAGCAAAGGTTACAATTGGTTACAATCCAAGCAAGACAGAATAGAAGATTGCTGCCAAATAAAAATAACACTACTCTGATGTAGTGTTGTGTTTCTGCATCCACATTTTCAAAAGCAACTTGAGTAAATTCTGTGCAGTAAGGAGATCTGTTCATTGTATAAGCTGCTAGCACAGTAATACATCAATGCAAGCTTGTCCATCCATCGATGAGACTTATGGTTATTGTCACATTTAAAGAATTGAAGAATAAAAATATATCAAAGAAGTAATATGTTTTTATGTATGGAGAACCACTGAACCAATTTTAATTTAAACTGTGCACTTCCTAAGCTACAGACTACATTTTATCTTGAAAGCTATTCTAATGTGTGAGAGCTAAGTTGCTGGAAAAAACTAACATGTTATAAATCAGTGGATTATGGACACGCAGCTCATAATTATTCTGTAAATTCCATTCATTGGTAACAGCCAAGGTTCTCCAATAACTGGGCCACACAAAATTGAAACTTAAATATGGATGGATTAACAAAAAAATATTTGTTTGTATGTCCACTGATTCATAATGGAACATAATGCATGAGTCCTGGACCTCTGGGTTATACAATATGTAATCATTATATCAGGGATTCCCAATCAGTTGATATTGACTCCTTGGGGTGGACAGCAACATAGATAGATGGACAAAACACACCATTTTAAAAAGTAGTTCTTGTCAGAAGGAAACAGGCAAGAATCCCCTTTCGTTTTTTATTTTATGAAATATTGTGTTGGCCTAGAGGTAATGTTTATATTTCACCATATAGGTATTTGTTTGAGTTGTTTAAGATGTTGTGTGACATAATAAAGAAAAATAAATTTATTCAAAAAATTTTTTTAAACAAAAGTTGTATTTTTATTTGTGTACCTTTTGTACCTATTCACATGTCGGGTCAGAGCATCAGGGTTTCAACAGTATTCATCAACAGCTTTCCTAACTACTATACTTTGAAACTATGAGTGTTGCATGCCTACAATCTGCCTGCCTATAGATGCTAACAACACCTGAGTTACCAGCCCTCCTATTCCCTATCAAAACTTCAATCGCATTTCAATCACTATGGACATTATTATAGTATAGTATTGTTGCCAGGAGTATAGGTTATGATTCTCATTATATTAATCTTTACTCTCTTTGCTAATGCCACACAACTAAAAGAACAATTGCCTACAACTAGTTAGATTAGTTTGTATGGGGTAATCCCTGGAACTAGTAAACCGTCAGTAAACTGTCAATAATGAAAAGATAGACTAGCCCCAATTAAAATAGGCTATGTGTGAAGGTGAAAGCCTGCAATGACAAACTTAAAAATCTTAAAATTAATTTAAAATCAACAATAGGTTGTTAGGATCACATGTGTGTGAATAATACAATAATAATAAACAGACATACCTCCAGCAGCCAAGATACGGGCGCGAGCCTTCTCAGTAACGTGGAGTGCAGCGACTGTGAGCTTGGGGACTGTGTACAGCCTCACATCATTGGTGACCGTGCCGACAACCACGGCGATCAGACCCTCGCGAGTGGGCTTCTTCATGTGGCGGGCCAAGCGCGACAGCGAGATCGGGGGCCGGTTGATGCGGCTCATGAACAGTCGCCGCAACACGATCGTGTTGAACTTGGCATTTGTACGTCTGGCCAAGTATCTGTACAACTGTCAACAAAAGTAGAGGTTATGTTCGTGGTGACTAACAAAACAATGTTTAGGCATGATTTTAACGAGTATTTTGCCTCCAATGTATATGTAATACTCACTTTTACAAGTAACCTCAGGTATACATCCTGGGACTTGACTTCCGTGCGCCGGACTTTACGGTCGTGTTTATGATTGATGTCGATACCCTGAAATATGTAACAAAACACATATTGGTTTCACTGAGATAACTAAACAACATCACAAACTAGCACTAGTTCACATTTTCGCACAGATTTTCATTGATTTATTTATTTTTTAGATCATCGAAACTCACCATCTTGACAACCGGAAAGGAAAGAAACTATAGACAAGACAAAAACAATATTAAATTTGACAATTGACAGCTGAAGTGTAAATTGCCAGTTAATAAAAACATTCGTACTCCAATCAAGATGTAATGAACAAACTAAAACTAAAATGAAAAAATTCATGACTTGGCTACTAAGGCTATTTCATCTTTTGTAGATCGAAATATCAAATCTCGTTTCGGCGGTAAGTTAGATTTAAGTTAGATGTGCTGGCAAGTTGCAGTGCACAGCGATTCCTCTCAAAATAATAATGGCATAACACAGATGTCCGAAGGATACGTTATATGTTTAGGTACCAACTATTTGCTACCTTTGCGGTAACATCAAATTCTTTAAGAAAATTGATACAAATACAGATTATAAGAATATAATGCTTGAATTTCAAATCTAAGCTAGTAGTAAACATACTTGATGAACAGCTAGCTTCCTCAAAAAAAACATAAAAAACGTACATTAGGTCGGTGGGTTTCAATTAACCACAGTTTTTGTTATATATACCTATCCCTTCATTTACCCAGCACTCCCAACAGAACTGCACATGCAGGTTAAAAATAGTAGTCGACGACCCCCGTGCCCTGCTAAGCTGCGGCTTGGAAAGCTCAGAGCCGGTGACATCCCCAGCTTAGTCACTTTACCATTTATGTAAGCAATGAAACAAACGGCAGCTTTATTTGTTTTTCGACACCACCGATGGGGACGGCCCTTTATAAGACTTTACATTCTTGCCTTTGAAGATTTACGGAAATACATAAACTTTTTTACAGCCCTATTTACAGCCATATAATTTGAATTTAAAAGGAAATTAAAACAAATGAATCTACCTGTCGGCTAGTCTGTCATCGCGACAGATAACAAGTTTCGACCGCCGTTTTTTCGAAAGGGATGGAATTTAATACGAAACACCGAAAATTATCAAAAACCAAAAATTCTGTTCGTACTCCTGCATCCTCGAAACCCCGTTTGGCCAAAAAGAAGATTGTAACACGCAAACGAAAATGCGTGTGTTTGCCTGAAAATTATTCAGTCGTCGAGTTTCCAGCTATTTGGAATGAATTACGACAGAATGGCCAGTTGTGCGACGGCACAATGGTTTGTAGGGACATGAAATCAATAAGAGTGCATCGGGCGATACTGTCAGCTGTTAGTCCATATTTCAAAGCTATATTCATAAATTCGTTAAAGAAAGGGGAACCAGAAGAGACTGAAATATTCGTCGATGTTCCTAGTTATTATATGAGTTTGATACTCGACTACGCTTATACTGGAACCTGCACAGTAACGGCTGAGAACGTGGAATACTTATTGCCATTTGCGGATCAATTCGACGTTGTCGGCGTAATCCAGCAATGTTGTCAGTTCCTCTTACACGAACTAAGACCGCATAACTGTCTGGGAATATTCAAATTCGCTAGGTATTACTTTTGTGGTGAGCTGGAAAAAAAGGGCAAGTTGTATATAAGACAGAACTTTAGCAGAATACTTAAGGAATGTAATGAGTTTAAATCACTTTCTTATGAAGAATTAGAGGACGTACTGAGGGATGATGAACTAAACGTTCGTAATGAGGAAATTGTGTTTCAAGCTGTAAAGACGTGGGTGGAACACGATTTAGAAAACAGAAAGAAGCATATCCCCTCCTTGCTCGCATGCGTGCGATTTGGTCACATCAGTTATAAATATTTTAAATCAAAAATATTACAATGGCAGCCAGTTGTTGAAGATGAGGTGAGACTATAATTACGATATAAAATTCCATTGTTTTTTGTCAAAAAAATTATATACCCTATTCAATTTGTAGAAATGTCAAGAAGCACTTTATCCTGCTGTTGTTTTTCTCACATTGCTGGATTCAAGACCTGGCACCGAAGCTGACCTCAACGACCCATTAGCCAGACCACGGATACCTTTTGAAATACTTTTTGCAGTTGGAGGGTGGAGCGCCGGCAGTCCTACGAGTTTCGTCGAAACTTACGATACAAGGTTCTAAACCAGAAACTACATAAAAACTCATGACGGTGGCAACATTATATACAACTTCATTAGGCTATATGCGATTGAGCGCACGCGCATAATATTTCACGTATCAACCACACAAACACGTATCAATCGCCCAATCACACACGTCGGGCTACACCCAGAATTTGCTACCTAGTTAATGTTTAGCAGGGAATATATAAACCACTGTCAAAAAAAATTTAAAAAATGTGTCTACTTTTTAGATGAAATTGTTTGTACTACTTAATGCTTTATGTTCCCCTATTAGGGCCGACCGGTGGTTCCTCTCAATTCACATGGACCTGACCCCTCGCGCGTACCACGGGCTGTGTACCCTGAACAACTTGATTTACATGATTGGCGGGTTCGACGGCAGTGATCACTTCAATACGGTGCGATGTTACGACCCAGTGGGCAACACGTGGCACGAGCGGGCCTGCATGTACCAGGCGAGATGCTACGTCAGTGTTGTCGCGCACGGTAAATTCAAGATCTTATTTAATAATATACCGGACTAAGTTAAGCTTTATTATGGGTTCCAGGTATTAGACAACCGAGGCAGGCTTACCAACCACTAGACTAGACCAATGATGTCAATTGTCGAACTATAGAGTTTAATAGATCACATAGTATAAGCATAAAATACCATTCCAGTTATAAGAATATTAGAATAGCGGTGAATAGCTTAGGGTGTACACCATTTTTTTTAAATTTCTTGGAAATATATACAATACCTGCCTACCCACCTGAGGCATAATGTCCACTTTATGTATAAATATGATATATTTTTAAACGTCCTTTGTTGAAAATCTTACACTCTTACTTACAGACATAATTACAGTCCTTGTCAAAATGTTCAAATGTATATAGTGCCATTATAATATTAACTGTATCAAAAAGCCCACTGTTATACTTAATGGTATTCTCGTGTAATGTATAGAAGGTCTAATCTACGCACTGGGCGGGTACAACGGGCGCACGCGCATGTCGTCGGTGGAGCGCTACTACCCCGACAAGAACCAGTGGGAGATGACTACGCCGATGAACAAACAACGTTCAGACGCCAGCGCAGCCTCGCTGGGTGGTAAGGTAAACGTGTACACCCATTACTATGATATTAACATTGTATTTTTAGATAAATCAAATTAAAAACGTAACATTTTCACGAAGAAATGCATTCGAAAGGAGATTTCAATTCGATCAGTTATAAGAGTTAGTTAGTAGATGAATTATTATTGTACTATATCAATGATAAATCAGTTATCTGTTACCTGTGTGAATCCAGAGGACTTGGCAAGGTGTTATGGCCCATATCATGCCGAGTCGTCCGGGAGTAGCCCATACATTTGTACCTACTTCATTCTCGAAATAGTATATTTCCTTATTAGTTAGTTAAGGTCGCTATCTAAGCAGATCGATCGATCTGCCGATGAAGACTGTGCCACGCCACGCGGTCCTCAGGCAAAAAGTATTGTTTCAAATGAATCATATCACCAACATGAGCTTGTTTGCAGATCTACATAGTGGGTGGGTTCAATGGCCAGGAAGTTTTGAGCTCTGCCGAGGTGTTCGACGCCGACACCAAGCAGTGGAGCTTCATCAGGTCCATGCTGAGCCCGCGCTCCGGCGTCAGCCTCATTGCCTACAGAGACTGCCTGTACGCGCTCGGGGGATTCAATGGCTACAGCCGCCTCAATACTGGTCAGTATTTCATTATTTACAGCTACTTTCACACCTAAGTCATAACTTATTCTTCACATTCAGGTTCTGTATCATGACAACTTACTTTAAGCTACAGAGTAGATAATTATTAGTTAATAAAGAGCCCTTCAAGCGCCTTTGCGTCCCGGATGTTTCTTAGACAGTCTTATATGTATAATTTATGTAATTTATCGGATTTTGATGAAAATTCTACATTATTTGGTTGGTGTTCGCATAAAATAGATGGTAAAAAAGGTCGTCTTTTTTTTTGCGGCCTGCCTAGTTGAACCCACGACAAAATTCAGAAAGTTTCCCCACTAGTGTACCTTGGTTTTAGCAAACATAACACCCGACTGCCATTGATACACCACGAGGTACCTACACAATAATTTCGTTTTCGTGTCTTTGACTATTAATTTTATTTCAATATCCAACTTACTTTCCGCAGGTGAGAAATTTAACCCTCAGCGTGGCGGCGACTGGCAAGAAGTGACGGAAATGTTCAGTGCGAGAAGTAATTTCGCCACAGTACTACTAGATGACATGATCTTCGTCATTGGAGGTTTCAATGGTGAGCTTGAAAACGTCCCAATTCCAGGTGCACTCTGTCGAGCTTGTGGATGCTTTACCTTGTTTTAATTTATTTATTTAAAGTTTTAGTCAGTACTAACTTTCATTCTCAGAAATCCAACAGAAGGTACGATATAAATTTGACGAAGTTATATTTATGTTATAAATTTAAATGAAATTAGGTACCTAAGTAAATAACTGATATTTTTGGTAAAATAGGTTGCAAAGGTCAATATGGCAGTTTATTTTTGGAAAATCTGGTATCTATCTCATCGAGAGATAGATTTTATATGTGAGGAGAAATGTAGAAAAAAAATATAAAATATGTAAAAAAAGAGTAGCTAAAAAAGTCCATGTTGTTGGCTTTGTGTAACGCTAAAGGAAAGATGAAATTATTTAGATACGTTTATTTTATACCACTAAGGTGGTGGTACACAAGCATACGGTCTACCTGATGGTAAGCAGTCACCGTAGCGTAGCCTATAGCCGCTTGAAATATCAGGGATATCACTAACGGGTTGCCAACCATGTTGTTTGATGAGGACTCACTGTGCTAGCAGCATTACTACTAGCCCAGCGTCGTGGAGCACTGGCAACCTTACTTACCGCAGAAACCCAACACTACATCAAGTAGTGTTATTTCACTGCGGTCTTTTGTAAGGTGGAGGTACAGTCCCCAGTCGGGCGGCTCCAATTTAAATGGGAAAACCCACTGGAAATCACAAATCGCCCTACCTCTCTTTAAAACGTCCACATTGGTTCAACAAAAATGTACATTCGGTAATGATATCCTTAAGTGGGCGTCACAATATTCTTGCCGGTGTATCAGTGACCACGATACTGATGTTGGACTTGAAATAATTGATAATGATGACTGTCCAGGTTCAACCACGATCCCTCACGTGGAGTGCTACGACGGCGACACGCTGGAGTGGTACGACGCCGCGCCTATGAACCTGAACCGATCAGCGCTGAGTGCATGTGTGCTGGCGGGGCTGCCCAACGCGCGCTCCTTCTCCTACCTAGCCAAAGCCGTACCCGCCGCCGGAGCGGACCAGCCCCACATCTCCTAGAACCCACCACCGTCCCCACCGACACACTATCACTCCCCGGCCTCAAGAACCACCCATTGTCCCTCGATAGACGATTTTCTGAGATGAATAATAAATTGGCCCTTTTTGATACGTTCCAGCTTGGCGGCCGTTTTGTGTATCTTCTAACTCCTGTGATATTTTCATTGTACATAGCGTTTTGTGTATTCTATTTTATGTATCGTAAATCAAGTATTGTATAGATCATGACTGAAATATAATTTGTATTTTATTGTTTTGTGTAGGTGTTCAGTCGCCCCGCATGGCGCCCTAGCGCGTGGCCCAGCGACTGTGGTTTTGTATAATGTTTTAAGCCGGGGGATTTGTAAATTTTCAAGTTTTGTATGTTGTAGTTTGTGATAAATTTTTATTTTGGTATTTTTGTGTACAGTTCGCGTCCGTGGCAATCAGTGGTCGCGTTTTGGATGTGTGTACGATATTGCGGTGGGCGAAACCTGCGTGATATTGTTGTATCTGTGATATTTTGCACTAATCGATAAAGAAAATTCAAAAAAATGTAAAATTATTTTTAATTTATTGAAAAATTTACTGTACCTGATTGAAATATTGAAATTGACAAATAAAGAAAAAACTATTAACATTTATTGTTTTACTTCCAAAGATAAGTAAAATACTTCCTACAACTTGTACGTGGTTTATTATCTACTCTATCTTTGATACACAAAAAGCTGGTCCGATACCCACGCTCTAGCGAAGCGGTTGTATTCTCTTGGACCAACGCAAGACGGCCAGACCAATGCATGTTGATCTACAGATAAATTAACACTGTATCATATTAGCATTATATTATCTACTCGGAGGTATTACAGTAGCCCATGGAATCGTACGTAAAGTTCCCAAACAAGGTCTCACTACAATCGTTAAAAAATTCTAAGCTTTTTTTCGCCGCACTTTCATCCTAGGCTTTTATGTCAGTAAACAACGAGAGTGCAACATCCCGTCCCATTCGAGCGACGGACGTGTACAAGTTCGTACTTATATATTTTTACTACCGAACCGTACGGGGGGCGGGCGACCCCCGCACGGCGGTTTCCGTCGGGATCGAATCAGGGCGGGCGGCAGTTACCGCTAAGTACTTGACTACTCACATCGGGGCGCGGCGTTTTCATAGAAATAATAAATAAAATGGATTTGAAAGGAAAAGTAGCGCTGATCACCGGTGCCGCCGCTGGCATCGGTCTCTCATACAGCGAGGAACTCCTCAAACAGGGAGCCAAAGTAAGATTTTTAGTTAAGGAAAACCACTTTCTTTGAATGGCCTATCGTTCTGCTACGACGTAATTTTAAGTTCAAGGCAAAATTGTTGCATAGGGAGTTGTAAAGTGGGGTGCAAAGCCAGTATGTTTGTTAACCCTAAGTTTTACATTCTGTCACAATAGTTGGCTAAATATTGTGTTAGTCACTCAGCCGGCAGCGTTCATTTTATTTGTATTGATTTTTGTCGGCACGGCGGCGCCGGTCATTCGCGTTTGTTTTCCTGATAATGATTCTTTACATATATAACGTAATGCATCTAAACTTCATTTCTAATGGAGTTGAAATGCGATTCAGTACTTCAAGGATCTAAGTTCAAAATTCTCATCCTTGTATAATTAGACACTTAGTTGCCACCGTGAAAAATTGTAAACCGTTTCTTCGTAAGGCATTTTCATGTACGAAAAGTATTTATATCATTAGTGACTAATTAATAGTATATGATCTACTCTGAGCTAATATTTATATCTAGGCTCAGAGTAGATAATATACTACGTCTAGGTCTATGATTAAAATGGTGTTGTAGGTCTAGGTGTACTCATATCATTGACCGAACTGGACAATGGACATGCCGAATGCATTTTCCATACACTTCGCAGGTTTCCCTATGCGATATCGATTCGGAGGTCGGTGAGCAGGTGGCAGACGACCTCGGAGCCAAGTATGGCAGGAAGAACGTGCTGTTCTGCCAGTGTGACGTCACTGACTACCCACAATACGAGGGTGAATATGATACATCTGATTTATACTTCTCATTTCGTATAGTGTTTTGTATTCTCTTTGTTCGTATCGTGTCTTAAGCGGATACAATAACTAATGGCTGTATAGTCGTCAACCTTCTGTTTTAAACGTGCTTTTATTAGCTTCACTTGTATCAGTGGTTGTATTCTCTTGGACTTGTAATGATGTAACCGAATCTTTCAAGATATTGAAAGATTTGCACACGTCTTAAGGATCGATGAAAATACAATAGTTTCATAACTTTATCCTAATATCCTGAATGATACATTTTGAATCGTGTTTTTTTAGTTTCTTACCTCTAATTTATCAACGGTACCTACAGATGTGATTAAAGATTCATATACATAAGCTTCGTTGTAAGTTATTCATTCTGTAACGCGTAATAAAAGTAGGTAATATATTGATATTTTAATTAAATAATAACCAAAGAATTAAAAGAAGCATATGGTAAATGTTTTGATACCTGTGCTATACCTAACCTGATTGTGGTTCTCGGGATTAGGTCCGGTGTTCACTCACAACGTAGTGAACGTAGTAAAACGTAGTGATTATGTACTCTGTTTCACTCATCGCCAAATTTGATGGATCAATGAATCAAGGTGTTCTCCAGCCTGTTCATCCATAATATTGTATGAAGTGAAGTTTTCTATTCTTGCAGAGGCGTTTGAGATGACAATGAAAGTGTTCAATCGACTCGACTTGGTGATAAACAACGCAGGTGTCATGAACGACAGGTTTTGGGAGCTGGAAGTGGATGTCAATTTGGTAAAAACATGAATAATTCTTAAACTATCTGTAGTACTGTAGCTAGACGTAAATAAAACGCACGTCATACATCTTCCTGGAAGAATAATTAATAGTGCCTCGACGAGCGAGTTACTTGGATGATGGTAAGCGTTACGACCTCCCATAAAACTTAAATTAGGGATAAAAAAAATCTAGGATATTTGGAGGCTGTTTATTACTTTGTTTCTCATTTTATTTTTAAATTAGTGTAGAAGCCTACAGCACACTAGATATCAAAATAAAAATTCGATGCAACGCCATAATCGCGTACCAACGAGCGTTTGTATGTATGGAAATTGCGTCGTAGTCTGGAAAGCACAGCAGCACAGCATTAATTTATACCTAAGTGTTGTTTACTCAGTTTATTTTACGGTATTTATTTTTATATTTTAAGTGTGAGTCATGTTATCTCAGAATGGCGTGATACGGGGCACTCTGCTCGCGTACCGATACATGGGCAAGGACCGCGGTGGGCAAGGTGGGACTATAGTGAACACGGCGTCGACAGCCTTTGCCCGCCCGCAGGTCTCAACACCCATCTACACTGCCACCAACTACGCGGTCGTTGGACTCACCAGGGCATATGGGGTAAGTCATCAGCCCATGCAGGAACGGATTTAGGGGAGGGCAACCGGGGCTACAGCCCCAGGACCTCCACAAAGAGGGGCCTCCATAATAGAGATTTCCAAAAAAAATAAAAAATCATCCATTCTTTGTTTCTAAATTAATTGTTTATTGAAAATCTCGACTGATTTTTATTTCCATGTTAATTAGAAAATAATTTGGTGCCAGGGAGCCTCCACGCCCTCGTTGCCCCGAGGCCTCCATACCCCTTAATCTGTCATTGAACCGATGATTTTAGGAACGAGAGGTACTTGAGATAAAAATCTGAAATGAATTGCATAAGTGCAGTTTGACAAATAAATCTTTTAATTACCTAACCGTATTCCAATGAAACAAATCCACACCCATCGAATTATTATAAATCTTATAGACTGCATATCAAAATATTGTTCTACCAAAAAATATATTTCTGAGTAAATAACAAGGGCAGATCCAAAAGGGGGTCACAACTAGAAGACAAAAGACAAAATAAACTAATATTTGATTTAAATTATTTAGACGTGTAAAAATAACATAAACTTTTTTTGTAAGTGGATTTTATTGTACCTACTCTAGATTTCGACTACATGACCCCGCCATGACTTGAAAGCTAGATCCTTGATAAACAAACTAATGGGATCAAAATATTAAGAATTTGATATACCTACTTCAGGACCAGTATCACGTGAATCTGACCGGGGTGCGAAGCCTGGTACTGTGCCCGGGCCTGACGGACACGGGGCTCGTCAAGGAAATCCGCAAACAACTCATGTCGTCCGAGTACGAGGCAGCTTGGCAGAGGGACAATGCGAATTGCAAGTCGCAGAGGTATCTTATTATTTAGTATATAATATACACTTCACGAGGATAAGCTGGGCTATTAGTAATGCTGCTAGCACAGTGAGTCCTCATCGACAACATGGTTGGCAATCCGTTAGTGAAACCCCTGTATTGCTAGCGGCTATAGGCAACGGTGACTGCTTACCATCAGGTGGGCCGTATGCTTGTGTGCCACCTTAGTGGTATATAAAAAAAACACTTAAAAAAAGGTAGGTAACTACAAGATTTCTGGCTGCCTTGTACGAATAAAAATAATGTTTCAGTAAAAAAATTAAGAAAACCACTACATAATATCGCATTTGTACAAATGCGTCTTCATGTTCAAAAGCATTTGCAGAGCCATAATGTTACGTGTCTTCTCTGTATTGGTAGACCTCAACGTAAGTCAGGAAGAGTCTTACCAAAATAAAATCACGATATTTTCAGAGCTTAAGATAACTTGTGATTGATTAAAAGAGCGATTAAATATTTAAATTAATCTGTAAATAAAATGGCAAGAGTCGTTCAGGATATTTCTTTGGTTGTAGTTAAAATGTTATTTTACCTTCCAGCTCGGAGCACGTAGGGCGAGCTCTGATAGAAATTCTCACGAAGGCTCAGAGTGGTTCGGTATGGATCGTCGAGAATGGCCAGCCTGCCCGGGAGTGGCGTGGTTAATGGCAGCACCAGCATATTACTGTCTCCCACCGGAAACCAACTATTTAAAGTGGGAGCGGTACCGATCGTTCCTTTCTATTTATATATTCGCTGATTTTAAACTTTTTATTCGTTTTCAAACATATTTACACATGAGCAAGTTTGCAAGCGTTCGAGGTAACCGTTAAAAACAGTGTGCCGTTTCTTACTGAAAAGCTTTTTCTTTGTGAAAAGTAGGTAGATGGTAAAGTATTGTTTGGTTCAATTCAATTGTAGGATTGGAGCACAGAGTACATAACCACTACCTCGATCCGGCTCCAGAACAGATAATAAACTGCGTATAAACACTTCGTTGAAAATGCGAAAGATCGTAATGCAAGCTAAAATATTTTAAAATAATTATATGGATAAGTATGCGTACTCTATATAAGATTTATATGTACTTTTAAGCTTCTGCTCGAATGAATGATTAATCACACCATGAGCTTAAAAAAGAGGTAGGGTGAATTGGGATCTCATGTGAGTGTTCCCATTATAATTGGAGCCGCCCGACTGGGGACTGTTTCCACCTTTCTGAAGATCGCAGTCAAATAACACTACTTTTATGTAGTGTTGTAGTAACACAAGAGTAAGGAAGGTTTCCAGTGATCCACGGGGATACGCTGCGCTAGTACTCATGCTGTTTGCACAGTGAGTCCTCAGCCACAACAGGGTTGGCAACTCGTTTGTAATATCTCGGGTATTGCTAGAAGCTATGGGCTACGGTGACTGCTTACCATCAGGTGGGCCGTATGCTTATGTCCCACCTAAGTGGTATAAAAAAAAACAATACGTACGTTTTTTTACGTCCCTAGTTGGAGAACTTGTAACTTTTATCGCTTCGAACAAAGGATAGGTCGATAGATAGGCACCATATTTATTTCTGTCGTACTCACACTTCATTTAAACGAGCAAGAGGACAACAAACAGCTCTGGCCAATTAATTGACAGACCTTTTAACTTAGTTTGGAACTGACTTAATAAAGACTTGCCTAAATAAAACAAAATTGGATGAGCTTGGAATCTACAGCAATAGCTTTGTACGTCTATGGTTAGTCACACATAAAATCTTATTCCATAACTTTCATAAAAACCAGTGGGTTGAATATGGTTGTGTAAATATTTGTTTCTATAGGATTAATCATGTATTGAGTAAAAAGGGCATTTATATTTTTAAGATATATTTTAGTAATTATGTAAGAATGGAGAATGTATGGTCATATAACTAATGTGTAATTTATGTAGGCTATATAGCACATGTTTACGAATTGTATACTAATCAAATGCCTTGTTACATTCACGCTTGGGCCCTGCTGCCACATTGCTCATTATTCTTCGTCTTGTGAAGTCCTGTGCATGGCAGTTTACTTCTCTATGGTCGCAGCACGAATTAAATAGTTTACATGGTTTACATACACACTAGCGTTGAATGTAAACAAGGTATTTACTATGATAAATAAACCTATTAAACTTTTTGTCTACTATTGAAATGTAAGTTACAGATGTCTAACATTTTGTTTAGGAAAAATGTTAAATTTCGTTACAAAACTACGATACGTTTTATATTGTATTATATTAACGATTTAATTACCAACTTTTTTAAATTATGCTTTGATTAATCAAGGAAAATTATGTTTGTTCACTTTTGTATGAAGTTTGTCGTTATATGTCACAGAAAGCCATTGCCAAATGTACTACGAGCTAAAGTATTCTGTTTAGCTTAAATTTTATTTGCAATATGTATATGATAGTTTTAATTGTGACGTAAATAAAATTACCATTTGGAAGATTTGTAGTAAATGTATATTTTCATATTAATACAATCACCAGGTACAGTTTTTGAGTTACAGATTTTTACAAATATTCAAGTTTGTCACTTTACAAATTTCACACGAAAAGAACTTTTGCCAAACTGTCCAAATATATTTTATCAGAAAATGATTTTAACAGGACAATAATAAAGTCCTTTGCAGTTAATTTTAATGGATACTAAAATTTATTTAACAACCGATAATAATTTTCAGTTTAGTTAAAATAGATTCTGGTAGTAGTGTATTGTGTGTTCAGTATAATTAATCAACTCTGATCACATGCGGAATGGTGGCACTGCCATCGTATCGCCGCAGCAGTCCTACTATCACAATTTATACTCTATGCACTAATACTAACAGTTAAATGACAGTCAATAAAACACCAGTCAAAATCATTTTTTTTTCAAGTTGAGGCAGAACAATACCTATAATTTTTACTCACTTTTCAATTCCAATGAATTTCAGTTAAGTGGCGAGTCTCTAGTTTGTATTGTTCAACCTCTACACATTTTCTAATTCAATTCATTTTCGTAGTAGAACTGCTGATATAAAATAGTGGACTGTCACTGCAATGACCCTTGAGATACCATAAAACAAGTTAATTCTATTTAACAACTTTATGTAGGCACTACCCGTGCATTGTAGGTGAGAAGCTTTATGAAAATATAATTCATCAGGCATGACCATAAATATATTTCAATTACTCTATGCAACTGCTTATTACATAGCCTCATGAAATTTACAAGTGGAGGCATCTTTACAATGTTTACACTCTCACCTAACGTTACGACACTGACATCCCGTATAACAAAAAGAAGAGGCCTAATATCGCATCGACGGTCGACTAGTGACATTATACAATACAATTTAGTGGATGCCAATGTCAATCCGCCCAACGGATGAACAGACAGCTCACTACAAACAATCCTATACTTACATTACACGCCGTGAGCGCCCGGACGAAGGTTTCTTCTGTGCACGCGAACGGGAATTTCCAGCTTTACTCCTTCCATTATATTGGATACAACACTATCACACCAAATCAATGTCCATCTTCTTGAATCCGCACCACATGATAACTTCCCGCAAACACGGCAACACTCTTCAAATAGATTACAATACCAAACACTTCGCTCAACATCAACCTACACTTTTCCGTTACTTTTTCCATTTGTGATTAGTCCTTGCGATAATAAATTAAGATTCAACGGAGAATACGACGCAGTTTCTTCTACTTTGCTGTAAAGAACAAAAAAAGAACAATTAGCATTTTTGAAATTTTTAAGTTTATTAGTTACATAAAAAAATACAAATATTTCCTCTTTATAATATTAGTGTAGATAAACATCTGGGTTGCCATCAAGCTATTTATTATATTAAAGAATTGTGTACTTTTTACCTGATCTGGATTTAGCATTAGGTTATTTAAACACTCAATATAATCGGTCGACATTTTTCCGAAATCCACGCGGAATAAATGTATATATATTTTAATAAAGTGCGTGTGTATTGGGTGGATAGGTAAGTAAAAGTGATTACCCGCAGTGGCTGGCTGGTGCTGCTGGTGCGGCGGCGCGGGCGCGCGCGGGCGCGGCTGGTGCGGGCCGCCCAGCAGTACGCCGTGCGACCCGCCGCGCCCGTAGCCCCGGGAGCCCCGCCATCTGTACACACACACACAACACTTATTATAGTCTACAACACCTATCCTCTACAATTGTAAGGTCCGAGATTATTCATGTGTAACATCCCTCCTCTCCCTTAACTGGGAGATTTCGAGCCGGGAACAATGCTGCAAATTTTTGACTGTAGCTAGAAGTGAGACAATTTTTTTTAAGAGTGTTACACATCATATAAGACCTGTTACAGCTCGCTAATTTTTTTTTATAATCCAAAAGTTTCTGGTTATATTTAATAGTATTAAAAGCTCAATCATGTCAAAATATCTCCAAATTGCCACCCTAAACTAGTCTACTAGAGAGTAGCAGGCGGGGGTTTATAGGGGCAATTTTTTTAGGAGCTCAGTTCATTAATATATTTTCTGCAATTTCAACCGAATTGTAGATAAGAGGTAATATTTTGGTGGCGGTGATATGGTGGGGGCACTCACGGCTGGTGCTGCTGCGGGTGATGCCTCCAGGAGGCTCGGCCGCGCCAAGCCCCGCGGCGGGCGGACGCCACGCCGAACGTCTCCGAGTTCAGCTTGCGCTCCGTACGCCAGTCCGTGCGCTGACTGCGACCCTTCGACCTACACACACAACACACTCCTCTCATTGCTACACCTACATCATTATACATGGCAGCTGGCTTAAGACAGTGATGCCAATACTGACTGGGCTAAAACTAAGTTCATTCTGACGTTCATTCAAATTATTATATTCATAGTTTAGACAAGACTTAATTTGAGAGCACAAAGCAAAAATTTTGGACTTATGTGTGACAAGAGAATTAGCAACAATGTATTGAAAAAAAATGTTTTACAGAAATGGAACATCAGAAAGTAGTCAGCATGAAAACGAAGACAAAGCGACAACTGAGATAATGGCAAATGTCACTACATAGCCATTTGTTTCACTTGAATTTAATAGCGATTACCAACTTTACTTGCGGTCCAACAACACGCCACCGATAAGATGGCGTATGAAACGCGACAGGAAAATCGGCTTGGTAATACAAAGTTGTTTTTGCTACTGCGCCAAGATAAAAATGTACACACGATGTGTCATTGAAGCCCACATACATTTGTAATCGCTTTTAAATTAAACTGCAATAGTTTTAACGTATTATTTTCTCAAGACACCTGCTAGGCTGAATACTGAAAGTTGAACACGCTAAAATGTTCTATAATAGTCCCAGCATAAGTCTAAAGAACATTGTGGTATATGTAATTATGTACCTCTCAACGGCTTCACATGAGATGCTATCGAAGAAGCTCTTGGCCTTGTCGTATCCGCCAAATCCGTTGGCCTCGTCGTCCACCTCGGGCTCGCCCGCGCCGGTCTCGTTGCCAGAGTCGTCTTTCTTGTCCACTTCACCAGGAGGCACCTAAAATGATGCGATAAATATACAACAACACTTTATGTATAACGCGCAACATAATATATAACCTGTGTTACTCAGCGATAATATAGCATGCTGCCGGTGATTTCAAATCTGTCCAGTTGTTTTCAAGTTTATTCGTAACATACAAAATACAAATCTTTCCTCTTTATAATATTAGCGATCTCGCTATGTCGCCTGTGTAGCCATAGCTAATTATTCAGTATAATAGTTTAGCTTTCCATGAGTGAATGGTCTACTCTACAGGCTATGATCACTGCCACTTTTACCACCTTCATGATATAAAAACAAAAATGGGAAGTACAACTTTCTCATTATCTACTCTATGAATAGTATATTATAAAGTGTATGAACTATACTCTGATTGGTAGAGTAATGCAAAGTCAGTCATCGAATTAATTACTATACAGTATTGAGTTAATAGGGCTGGGGCATTGTGTTACAATCAGTAGTTACAACTATATTATTACTATCAGCTGTTTTACTGTAACAAACCAAACAAACAGCCAAAGTTAAGCATTAATTCAACTAAAAGATATGAAAGTATTTATAATAAAGAGTGACACATACAGTTGGTGTTACTTCAGGCTTGATTTCAGCATCCGTAATCTTGGTCTTAGCCAGCTGGCTGCGCAGCTCCTCGAACTCTGTATTGGCTTGCTCAAAGTCATAGTCGTTGTCAAACTTGAGCGTGTTCTTGTTGCGAGGCACGAAGCCGCGGCCGCGACCTCGCAAGCGGCCCCTCCAGCCACCGCCGCGCCCGAAGCCTTGTCCTATTACACAAATATGGAAAGATTTCAAAAAGAGAGGTAGGGCTGAGTGATAGCTCTGGTATTGCCCGCGGCTATAGGCTACGTGTGTGTGTGTGTGTGTGTGAGTGGTCACTATAGCCTATGGACGCTTGCAACACCATGGGTATTACTCTTGCGTTGCCGACCCTAAAATATGTATATGGCCTATTATATACGTGCGGGATGCACGTGGTACTCACGCTTAGATTTTCTTTGCTGATGCCGCATATAAACTCTTTGAACAAATTGTGCAGCAACTGAGTCAGAAAGCCCATTCCAATAATTTATATTTTTTTACATTTTGTCAAGGGCCACTTTAGCTAGTATTACAGCCCACCATCTCCCTTCATCTTTGAGCATTGATGCAATGCAATGGCCAGCCCATCTAGAGTAGTTACTTAAGCTTTGGAAGGATTGACAATGCGCGTCTATATCCATAGAATAAGCTACAGTAGACATACCAGGTTGATGGTGATGTTGATGTTGAGGCGGACCGGGCTGGTGCGGGTGTTGTTGATGCGGGTGCTGCTGGTGCGGGTGTTGCGGGTGTTGCGGGTGCTGCGGGTGTTGCGGGTGTTGTGGGTGCTGCTGGGGCGGCTGCGGGCCGCTGGGGTACCGCTGCCGCTGGCGCGAGTTGGTGCGGTTCCGAGGCTGGCCGCCCTTGTGCGCGCTGCTGCCGCGGCGACTGTCACGCTGCTGGCCCGACCCACCCGCCACGCTTCCCACCTGCACACCCTTCAATATTACTTTCACACTACTGCTTTCAAAATCACAACATTATTGGTTAAATAAATCTTTGAGATTTATGTTCACGAATACAACCGCGTTAATATCTAATATATAAAATTCTCGTGTCACAGTCACAGTACTCCTCCGAAACGGCTTGACCGATTTTGATGAAATTTTTTGTGCTTATCCGGTATCTATGAGAATCGGCCAACATCTATTTTTCATCCCCCTAAATGTTAGGGGTAGTCCACCCTTAAATTTATTTTTTTATTTTTTAGACCGATTTCAAAAATTCTTTCACCGTTAGAAAGCTACATCATCACTGAGTAACATAGGCTATATATTATACTAGCTTCCCGCCCCGGCTTCGCTCGGGTAGACAAAATATTTGAATGTCTATAGGCTCCGAAAATACTGGACCGATTTCAAAAATTCTTTCACCGTTAGAAAGCTACACTATTACTGATTAACATAGGCTACATGCCCGCCCCGGCTTTGCACGGGTAGACAAAATATTTGATATAAAAGTCTACCCGTGCGAAGCCGGGGCGGGCCGCTAGTAAGGTATATAATTATTAGTCTACATTACTCAGGGATAGGGTAGGTTAACGTGTGCGAATCATTAAATTGCTTCGGTATTTAACGATATTACCTAAAAATATAAATGCATAATTTGTTTGAATTATATCCAGAAATATATCACATACTAATTAAAACAACATTCCATGGCTTGCAGCATAGTAACTATAAGTCACACCAGTGACAAGTGTAATCGTAACGAATTCGTAGTAAATACAATTAAAAGAAATGTCAGTTACCTGAGTGCCTTGATCAGCTGTAGGACTCTTCCTGTGGCCAACGGCCGGTGTTCCAGAGCGCGACGCGGCTTGCTGAGACCCACCCCCAATGAGATCGAGCATCGAACCTGTATCCACATGTATATTCATTTTCACATTATATCATTTTAAGAAAATTTATTGCAGCTATTGCACTATTTGATTAATCAAATGAAAAGCTTTTCATAATTACGCCTTGTAATGGATGAAAATTGAAATGCAATAGATTACCATATTGTAAGGCATACATAACAAGCAATAGACCAAGGAGTGGTGATACTCTCTATGTATTTTTTATGTTACAAGCTCTATTATAGTTTAGTTAGGAAATACAATTTGTATAATAGTTAACTTGTTTATAATATGTAAATTAAGATATAATGTACTTTTTGATATTTTGAGTATAATTAAACATGTAGGTTAATTATAAGAAAAGAAAAGAAATCTTTATGCTGAGATTTATATAATATGTGAATACATATAGGAATATAAAGTAAATGGATTAATATAAAATTAACAAATAGTGTATGGTGAGTGAAAATGATAATAAGCATGCAATGATCCAAACTAAAGCAGGTGGGTTACGCAAAGACACTTCCCAAATCAAGAAAACTGGAAATTAAAAGTGTTAAACTGTGACACATGAAGATTGTGAAGTAGCATGATGAAGCAGAAGCTGTAAATAACCACTCATAAAAGGAACCTTGGTCTTTCACTTGGTTGACATGATGTAACACCCCTGAGCCAATAGGTGCTGTGACAGGCTGCGGCATCAGCTCCACTGATGTTTGCGGGGACAACTCACTCGTCTTATTAAGCTGGGTGTGCACTCCAGCCGGGAAGCCTGCCATAGGGTGGTACTGCGGGTACGACTGCCCCACCACTGGGTGATTGAACTGCCCCGCAAACTGCCCTGGGGCAGATCCCGCGCCGAGCGTCGGCGGGACAGACATCTGCATGATGGCCGGGTCATTGGGCAGGGAGGGCACATTGTTCAGAACACGGATGTCCTTGATGTCAGAGCCACGGAACAAGATGTAGTCGTACACTTGGCTCTGAGGAGCCACTGGATACTGTGTCTCCCTGTCCTCTGTGCCGAACGAGCGCACTGTACAAAAATAAAACATATTACTCAAACAGACATTGTTTTTTAATTAACATTAATTAATTTCTTTCCTGAAAACTTTCTAATGTTATAAGCATCTAGTTTGTATTATTTACCTATTGAATTACCAAGCCTTCCTGTAAATCAGTATAAATAAAATCTTAAATTAAGATTTATAGTATAAAACAAAGTCGCTTCCCACTGTCTGTGCCTATGTATGCATAGATCTTTAAAGCTATGCAACAGATTTTGACACAGTTTTTTTTTATAGATAGTGTGATTCAAAAGGATGGTTTATATGTATTATTCATTAGTGTTTTGTAGGTATTTTACTTATATGGCTAACACTGGCCATGTTCTTAGTGTAATTATTTTCTACTACCATATGCAAGCCCTTTGTAATTAGAATTAATATTGCCATTTCATTTTCTTATTGCTAAGCCTTTCTAATACTTGAAATCTATAGAAAATGTGTACTAATTAAGGTATATTCATGTCTTGTTTTTCATCACACCCTCTCTATTAAGAAATTCAGTTGATGTTATGAGTGATTGGAGACCAACCAGGCCTCCAAATTTAAGAAATCAAGTCTTTTTAGCTTTTTAATGTTGCCGGCAGAATAATTTTAAAAAATTCAAATATTTTAAGTATGGTTTACTATTGCTTGATGTGTGAACTTTATGACACGTGAAGTATCATATATATTCATATATATACATATATTCATACAGTTCTACTTAATATCCAACAAGCCTCCCCAACCAGCAAATAATTTCCTACCCTCCTAATTTCACATTCTCAATCTTCCAATTTGAAAAGACAAGAGCATACTTATTTATTAGCACCAGCAGCTAGATTTGCATTTTACATGATTAATTCTTCCTACCCTCTCAAATTCATGTCCAAAATTGAAAAAAAAAAACAGTTTAAACAAAAATAACCAGCTGGTTTTACATTAAAAATCATTGTTATTATTCAATGATTTGCATATAACACAATATTTGTGGAACGAAGTAACATACTCCGTGGCCGACTAGGTGACAATCTGGTAACACAGAATAATCAGTACCTATGGGAGAGTTCATCAACCGCTTGTCGTGTACGTAAAGGGGAATAAAACACTATACGTCACCAATGAGAAACGGCGGTCACAGCCGATTTTATGTTTACACTTTGAGGGTAGACGAATACAATGTGCTCCGATTATTGTACATATTTTTCACCGTCCACTCTAAGAAACGCCACGCAATTCTCATCAGACGCCTTCATAAACAATAAACAATCATTGTTGCTTGAATTGAAAGAGGAGAAATTGCTTTCTTGCCGAAGTTATGAACTTATTTCGCCTTTTATGAGTTATTGAGTCAAATGAAGCAATACACTACTAATTCATAGGCTTATCATGAAAAGGGCATAATAAAAGATAACAGTATAGAATCCATTTGTTATACTTACCGCTAGCCAAAGCGATGGTACATTCCTGAGGATCGACGGTGAAAAGTCGGCCTTCGTAACGGATGTCAGCTTTCGATATTAGGCTTATTTTAGAGCCCAATTCAGGCATTCCAGAACTCATAATGTCACTTTAGAAATTATCTCCCGATGACAAAGATTTTTAACGATATCGTCGACCGTAAAACCTTAGCCACCGAACAAAATGACTGACGGGAAGTTGGCAACAAGCGCAGCGTTTACAAACAGCTGTGAATATAGGGGGACTATAGACTGGGGGGGATACTAAGCGGAAACGTAGAGGTCACCGCCCTCCGTATCTTTGAAATTTAATAATCTAGATAAAATAAAGAAAGCAATTTAGTGGCAATTTATTACAATTAATTTTATTTTATAACTAATGATATTTTAAAAACATATAATTTAGTTCTAAAGGTGGTCTATACACTATGACTGCACTATAGTATAGACTGGCTATAGAATACCATAAGCGAGAACCAGAGATAGATCCTTTCCCTTCTTCTTCAATACGTCTTCAATCTACTTGATTAAATATTGTTGGTTATGGCAGCCCATCCAAACATGGCAGAGTCTCAGTCAGACTTGACCGAAATATAACCGAAATGTAACGCCAGTATCGAGCAAAGTGATAATTTTATGATTTCAGCGATTTTAATTTTGATTTTATTTAAAATACCTAAGGTGCTGTGCCTTTTTGCTTAACGAGCTTGAGTCACTTACTTATTTGGCTGAATTTGAAAGCAGAAGCAGGTCATATTACTAAGGCATTGTTTTGATTTGCGGTGTAGACGACAATTTAATTTCGCTACCAGTATCGGTTGAAATTATTATGAATATCAAAAAATAATTTCCATACAAATCAGTAACTAAAAGAAACTCTTCTACATGAAAATCGACTAACACATCACCATCCATATAACCTAAAACGAACAAAACAAAAAAAACCCATATAGAACTGAATATCTATGGTTATCAAATTTGTAAATAAACGTCCGTTGCACTTATTTACCTATTTGCCATTGATTATTTACTTTCGTTCGTTTTCGTAAATATTGTATTACCCAGTCTGTTTATTTAGTGCCTGAACATTTAAATGAACAAGTTTAATTAATAAGAAGTCGGAAGCACAGCTACATATGTATCATGTTGATTGAAAACGCGACAACGTCTACCCCTGTAACATCAAGGTTCAGCATTGGCGGGAGTAGCAATAGTTCTATTCGGAGGCGTAGTCTCATTCCGCAGACTCGAGTAGCAAACCTTAGAGATGAGGTTAGTGTTCCACTTTATTTACTAAACTAGCTGCCCGGGCGGGCAAGCCGGGACCGGCTTCGCCAGGGTAGACATTAGTTTCGGAGCGTAGAAATTTATCAAATATTTTGTCCACCCGTGCGAAGCCGGGGCGGGCAGCTAGTATAATATATAGCTTATGTTACTCAGTGATAATTTAGCTTTCTAACGTTGAAAGATTTTTTTAAATCTGTCCAGTAGTTTCGGAGCCTATTCATTACAAACCCACAAAAATACAAATCTTTTCTCTTTATAATATTAGTGTAGATGTAGATGTAGATTGGTTGTAGCCCGAAAGTTGCCCGCGCGGAAAAAGGATAAAAATAAGGTCGTATATCCCGTTGGAATTCTTTCTTTTCCGGGATTATAGGTATGTTTGAATTATGGTCTATCTGTGTGCAATTTCTTATTTAGATTCGATTAGATTAAATAAACATTTAACGAAATTAGCACAATTAACTCAATTGGATTGTTTACATTATTAAAATTTCAATTAGATTATAACTTCTCTTCCATCGTCTTACGAATAATCGAAACGAACTTTTCACCTAAATTAATTTGCATAGGTACCAATCTTACATTTCTAATGATTCAGTTATAATAATTAATAATTCTTGCATTTTTTTTTTTTATTATGAATTTGAACACTCACATGCTCTATGGTTTACTATCTGTTCAGGAATGCAATGATGATGATGCTGAACGATCTTCATTGGTGGCATCTGAGAAGGCAGTGGCAACGTCCACACCGCATGCGTCTCCACGGCATGGTCGAGACACCATGTCTTCCTCCCCACAGAAGGAACATTTTCAGGGTTGCCTCAAACTTTATGCCGAGAATGTAAGTAATGGCAGGCATGTATAACGAGATTAATCTATCCCATCCCAGTATGTACGTAAGTAATTTGATTTGTAGAATGTTAGTTACCTAGTTAGAATTTTAAAATAATATGTGTGATACTCCAAGATGTGTGTTGCAAGAGTTCATAAGCAGCAGTAACTACTTACTGGCAGGTGCATTTAAAATAAATTTACAAAACAACTTACAAAAATTATAAAACATACAGCAGCATGACACTGCTCTCCAATTAAAATTGTTATATAATGATTGTTACATGAAAAAAAAAAGACAGAGCACTGAGTTTCTTGCTGGTTCTTCTCAGGTGGCTTTTATTTCGAACCGGTGGTAATTTAGACCTTCATAAGTGCCTTATCAGGGCCTAAACTGAATAAGGTATTTTTTATTTTGATTTTGATTTCGATTTTGAAAAAGGTAAAAATTAGGTAACAAAAAGAATTTGGTCCTTTGAGCTCCATTAAAAACTTTCATAATAACTGTCACCTTCCTACCCCTACCAGGCATATGATATTAGGGATCAGTTCAATGTGTTTGCCAGTGCTTACACTGTGGTGCCGTATCATTATCAGTGGACTATACAATTGCTTGCCTCCTTCCAATATAACAAAACTATTATAATGGAATATGCACAAACCAAATATAATAAAATACTTTTCTTTGCAGAAAATAACCAAAGACAATGCATGGAACCTCCAGCTGATAGACTTCATGACGTCAATGCTGAGGCGGCACGACTCCCGAATGGACAATCTGCAGACGGCCTCTACTATGGTGGATGCATCAGCTAGGATCTACTCCTTCAGAGTTGATGCAGTGCATTATGATGTACTCAAGATGGCGGGGGGTTTGAGTAAAGCTGCACAGGTAATTTTTGTCTAGTCTAATTACATAACTGAAATAAAAAAAGTTGTGTTTGCCGCCAACGCAATAACGTATTTAGCTTACGCTTGTATTAATTTCAATCTCATAAAATTTCCATATCAAGGGCATACATATGAAATTCGATTCCTAAAGAGTATGTATGTAAGTGAGCTCAGTGCTGGCGCGGGATTGGTATAGGGCGACGGCCCGAGGAGCCAATTTGGGGGGCGGCGAAGAATAAAAAAATATGTAAAGCCGGTACTGAGTAAGCTTTAATAAATTAGAAAAGTCTGATTTCAGACTTGATATAGTATAAAAAAATGCTTGCTACCCAAAAATCTTTTTAACAGACAAAGCGAGGCAAGAAAGATGATGATGATAATATACAAGAGGATGGCGCTGTAGATGGTGACACCGCGGCGCCGGTCAAGAGGAAAAAGAAGAGATCCAAGGGTGCCATTGCTGCCAACCCTGATGTCTTCAATGGAGATTTAGATGCAAATGATTACATTGGTGAGTACTCCAAGCACATTTTTAGGTCGACGGCATATTCCAAAACGTACCAATTCTCAAAATGACAAAATTCCCATAAGAATATTTAGTTCCAGTTTACGCCGGCGCTTGCTGTTCATGTTTCCATAAAAAATAGTCGAAAGCGATACGAATAAGTAGTCGCAAGTTATTCTCCCTAGGGCTGCTGATAACTTTTTGGTACTGATCAGAGAAATCTGTTCCAGATCAATCTTACTGATGAAATTTTAAAAGGGTTGTAAAATACACTCTCCACCGAGGAAAACACAGCATTTGTTTCTTCAAAATATTTCCTTTGTGTTCCTCAGTATTTGCTGACACATCTTATCTTATCTTATTAATAGGCTGAACGGGTCCAGGTTGCCCCAGAAGCACTTCGACCCTTGGGATCTTTTGTGCAGCCCTTTGCCATGATTGCTCTACTTACCTGCTGTGTCAAATAATCCCTGAATGAGTGTGCAGATCTTGCCAGCAGGGAAGAGCATGTATTCCTCTGGTTCCGGATATGCCGTCCCCAGAATTTCCATTCGCTGCCGCGCGAGTGCGTCGCAGCAGCATAGCACGTGTTCCATGGTTTCCGTTGCTGTTTTGCAGCACCTGCATACCACGCTTCCAGATAGACCCATCTTGTAGAGATGATCATTTGTGCCTTAGTGGCCTGTAAGAGCTCCTGTTAGTTGTCTTAGTTGACATCTGGTCAGGTTCATTAGTTTTCGGCTATTGCTCTGACACATACAGATGGGTGTGTTTCTTTGAATATTCAATTATACATTTTTACATATTCCACTTTCAATGCACTCATGTCAGATCCATTCTTCGAGAGGCTGGCGGCGACTGCCGGCGATGTGACGTCGTCGAACCGGGCCTTCAATGCTACCTTACCTATACATGACAAGACGCTCGCCTTAATTTTAAGGTATTTCTTTTATTTATGTAAATATATATCTTAATCAAGAAATTGTTTATTTAGTTTAAAGTTTAAACTGAATAAACGTTCATAAGTGCCTTATAAGTCAAGTCATAAGGCACTGATGAATGTCTCGGTTTGAAAAATAGACACCTGTGCCGGTAGCAGGATTATTG
Source organism: Falcaria lacertinaria (assembly GCA_951449985.1). NCBI lineage: Eukaryota > Metazoa > Arthropoda > Insecta > Lepidoptera > Drepanidae > Falcaria > Falcaria lacertinaria. The sequence continues at coordinate 7,940,896 of OX602120.1, read as the reverse complement.
TCGACAACGTATTCGAAAACGTAACTCGCAAAATTGACATACTAATTTTTAGTTCCACTTTTCACCGCCGCAGTGCTGTTAATTTTCCTATACAAAAATGTCGAAGGCGATACGAAGACGTTGTCGACAATGTTCCTGCTACCGGCACTGAAAAGAACTGACGAGATTAGTTTTGTTTACCTCGTACCTCATTTCTTTCCTTTTCTCTAAATTTCATTTTTTATTTATTATACTATCTTTCACATATATTTTAATTAGTGCGATTAATTAGAGCTTCCAACAATACTAGTGGTTAGTAAACCTAACTGCTACGCTTGGAGACGCGGGTTCTATTCCCGCGGGGACCAACATGTTTGCTTAGGATCAGAGTGTTTGTTATGTATTATATAAATACGTATTTACAAAAAAAGTATACAATAAATGTATATCACCCGCAGGTTCCCGTATTATTTGTTTATATAGTTAGCTTTGTTTATTTAGAGAGTGAAGCAAACCTATATCAATATAAATACAAACAGGCAATTTTATCGCCTGTAAGAATGCTATACTGCAATAAAACATTCATTAAACTACATATCATTTACAGAACTGATGACCTGTTCTTGGAGCCTATAATCGAGAACGTATCGGAGGACATAAACTTGACTGATCGCATCAAACTGGCCACGAATCTCCTCCCGGCCTTCACTGTGGAGGATCACATCTGCGAACCATTCGTTGGCTTCTCGCTAACCAACTGGGATCCGGAGACAGAGGATGGGTGAGTACAAAGAAAATTAAATTATTGTTACGAACAAAATTTATCTTTACGGTAATGTCACAAAAGGGACCCAAGCAATTTTACCTCTCGCTCTATTCATGGTGCTATCTCCCTTACTCCATTGCTATCTAGCTGCCGCTAGTTGGTATGCAAATTCTGTTATAAATTACGAACGTTTACGTTTACGTTAACGTTACGAACGAAAAGTTTTTTTGTAAATATTGTTGTTGTTTCTGTTGTACATATTCACTAACTTAATCTCATTGTACAGGACTAAAAGTATTGCTATCCCTTTCTCATGTGCGGGGTTAAATAAGGATGGCAATGCTTTAGGTCCTGTCAAATTAGTTTGGTTTAATGATTTTGTACAACAGAATTTTGTTGGCACCATTGTGTAGACCTTCTCAACATCCACCATAATTATGCGGATGAGGAGTGACTGTGCTAGCAGCATTACTATTTGCGCAGCATCCTCGTGGAGCATTGGTAACCTTACTTACTGCAGAAACAACACTACATGAAGTAGTGTTATTTCACTGCGGCCTTCTGTAAGGTGGAGGTACAGTCCCCAGGGCGGCTCCAATTTTAATAGGAAAACCCACGGAAAATCCCAAATCGTCTTACCTCTCTTTCTCAATAGCTTCACGTATGAATATTAATATAATAATAATAATAATGTTTGGACATTATCACACAACGCCAACTGGCCCCAAACTAAGCAGAGCTTGTACTATGGGAACCAGTAGCCGATATAATACTTGTATTCTTTTTTTTTTCGTAAATACATACTTATAATACATACCAAACGCCCAGACGCAAGACAAACATATTTGTCACATAAATGTTTGCCCCGGCGGGAATCGAACCCGCGACCTCTAGCGTAGCAGTCAGGTGTACTAACCACTAGACCAGCGGTCTCGTCAATGTCAAATAATGATTCCAGCCACGATCGTGTCAACAACTGGGTGGAGGAGAACAGACTGAACCTGTCTCAACAGGCGCTTGCCTTCGACGTGAATGCCGCGGTGGAGCCGATCCCACAGGACGAGGTGCACAACGACCTTTATGGTGAGTACCCAAGTTTTATACCCAACACGATGGTGCTAATTCTATTGTATGGAATCATTAAACTAATTCGATAGGACTTAAAGTATTGCCGTCCTTATTTAACCCCGCACATGAGAATGGGTTAGCAAGACTTAGTCTTGTCAAATTAGTTTAGAGCGGTGTTCCGCAAAGTGTGTACCGGTGAACTGTGGTCATTAGTTGGTATGCCTCAGAAAAATAAGATTATCTCATAAAGATATATAGACGAAATATAATAACTCAACAGCTGTAAATCACGCGCGCGAGCGAGGCGTTTTGATTCCTTATCAATATAAGAGCAGGTTTGAATAATATATAAAAATTGACTTTTCATTTTATAATGTTTCTCCAAAATTTCACGATTTTCTAAATGTAACTTGGGCACAAAAAGTATTGCAAAACACTGTTTCACTGATCAAATGCTTAAAATATAGTAGCTATACTCAACCTGCCGGGTTTTTGTGGGTGGCCCATATGGTATGGTATTCTTCTAAAATCAATCAAGTTTCTAGTATCGAACCTAAGTTTCGCTATCGATACTGTCTATAGTAATTTCGGAGCCGTATTTTTAAACAATATTGCGATTAATACGACGTTATTTTGAAGTAATTTGAGATCAATAGCGGAAGATATTGTGACCAGCACCGCTTTTATTTGTGTTGCTGCTACGTTAATTAATTTTAGAATGATTCCAATTTTCTTACAAAATAAGGCTACCAATCCATATATCGAGAACAGCATCAATAAATTGTGTTACTATTATTCAAATTTTTGCAATCTACACACCATTATGACCGACATGAAAACGGGTCTGATGCGCGATATTAAATTGTTTATACCTCTCGACGTTCCGACCGTGACCCATTTTAATGTGATCAGTATAACGAATTGTTGTTGCAGAGGAGGAGGGTCTGGGAGGTCTGGAGAGCGAGGAGGAGGGAGACGCGGCCGTGGCGGCGTGCGTGGCGCGCGCGGCGGGGGGAGCGGCGGGGGGAGCGGCGGGCGGGGCGGGCGGCGCGCGGCTGGCCGACATGCGGCCCCAAGCCGCCGGGGACGCGCGCCTCGAGTACTCCTACTGCGCCATCGTGGCCGCCTGGGCCGGGCCCGCGCACTGGCGCCTGCGCAACAACAGAGGTATCGACACATACGGCCTGCTGCATACCTTCAGTTTTAACTGAACCTGAAAGTGTGTACGCAAAACTGACAACTGTGCAGTTCTAAACTGAACGTGTGTAGACTACAGTCTACACACGTTCAGTTTAGAACTGCACCTACAGGGCGCCTACAGGGCGCCTACAGGGCGTCAGTTATAACTGCACAGTCCGACTGTACAGTTAAAACTGAACGTGTGTAGCCCGCTTAAGATACACCACCACTACTCCTACTCTACTCACGTACGCCTGCGCGAAATAAATACCTTTTGAGATCTCATTTAGATAGAACCTAACTAGTAAGGTTCGATTCCTGCGTGGAGAAAAGAGTTGTCTTAATGTTTTTTTCCGGTAAATTTATTGTAATACTAGCTTCTGCCCGCGACTTCGTCCGCGTTGAGCTTAGAATCTCAGAGGAACCTAAAATTTTCCCGGTATAAAAATTATCCTATGTGTTAATCCAGGTTATAAATTATCTGTGTTCCAAATTTCATCCAAATCCGTTGAGTAGTTTTTGCGTGAAAGAGTAACAAACATCCATCCATACTCACAAACTTTCGCATTTATAATATTAGTAGGATGTAAAGTCTATTCTATCAGATGTCTGGTGCCAGTTCTAAAAGTTAGTTAGGGACTAGATGATATCTGATTATGTCCGAACATTACACATTAAACTATCACTTTACTGCACTGCCGGTAGCAGGAACATTGTCGACAACGTATTCGAAAACGTTACTCGCAAAATGTCAAAATTGTCATACTAATTTTTAGTTCCACTTTTCACCGCTGCAGCGCTGTTCAATTTTTCAATACAAAAATAGTCGAAGGCGATACAAAAACTTTGACGCAAATGATTCATGCTTGCACTACTGAACCCTGTGTAACCTCACAGCGTCAAAGATGTCAGAACGAACCCAGTCGACGAACGGCCGTCTGACCGTCGAAGGCAAGAAGCCTGTCCGCAGCAAACGGCAGTTGGACTTCCTCGGCGCCGGACTAGCGTTCGACTATCGCGCCTCGACGCTGGCCGAGTATGAACCCACTCAGCCTGCCAAGATCATGATCAGCAGGAAGACACTCGCCACCGGACATACGTGGAACGAGGCCAACTTCAAAACACCCATTGACAGGTACCTTTCTAAGGCCGTATACTGAAACGCCAGTCAAATTTGATGCCACATTAATTTCGAGTGGTGGATTTACACGCGAAGTTGTAAACTGATCACGTTTCAAACAGTTATATGAGCCTTCAAACTTTGAATGTCGCTTTATTATTCAGTGAATCAGGTCACGAATCTCGACTTAAAACTAGATTTCAGTTATATTCTAGAACTAAACTAGTCAAAATTACTGTAGATTTGGAACATAGATTCAATCGCTTTTTATTATTTGGTTAGCGATTGACCACGATCTCACCTGATGGTAAGTGAAGATGTCGTCGAAGGTGGAGCTCGCTTGTCCGTCAGTAGACTATTCACTCTTGAAGAGTCCCAGGTTGTAGGATTCAGGGAACACTGACGAGGGGAGAGAATTCCAGTCCTTTGCTGTACGCATTAAAACAGATGATGCAAAACGCTTAGTGCGTATTGGTGGTATGACCACAACGTAGGGGTAAAAGCTACTCAAGTAATTATTGGTTGAATTGAGATCAAACAACACTTGAGTGTTGATTTAGAATACCGGCCATAATGTCTTACGATCATTGTTCACGTAATCAACCCTGAAATGACCCTCAATAAATATATTTTCGCTAAAGTGCATTGTTGCTAGCGCGGTGCATTGCGTTTAGTGTATACGCAGGTGTTCCGTGAATATATTTATTGTATACTTAACAACTGGCTCATTTCAAAATGCACTTGACACCTTCCCTTGGTAGTCGGTTATTTTTTGCGAGGCTGGGTGCACATTCATCTTTACTAGTGTTATTAAATGTACAAGCAGTATATACTATATTATTCTACATTCTACTGGATTTGGAGCTGTGAGTTTATACATTTGTGTTACTACATATAATAATATATCTTCATGCCTTCCCACAAGGGTCCCCGATGGGGAAGGCAGATGTTAAGTTTTTTAGAAAATCTCATTGGTAGAGACCGGTGGGATTCGAACTTGCGTCTATAGAATAGCAGGAAACGCTTCATACCACAGCGACACTACGGATCTTAATATAACATATTATGTATAATAATCTTTGCAGGGGTCTAGACGAGTCCCACTTCCGCAAGGTGTTCCTGAGGCCGCGCGTGGCGATGGTGCGCAAGCGCGAGCTGGAGGCCAGCCGCCGCCTGGCGCCGCCCGCCAACACAGACCCGCTCACACTCGACGGACCCAAAGACTACGACTACAATAACGAGAACGACGCCTCATACTGTCCCAATAATATACCGGTCAGTTTACTTATAAAAATAATCATAATATGTCTCCATACCTTCCCACAAGGGTCCCCGATGGGGTAGGTAGGCAGACGTGTTACAACACCCACTTTCCATCGAAGATAATTTTGTGCCAACGTGACAGATGGTGAGTCCATCGCCGTCTCTTAGGCACTACATAAGTCATTGAATTTCTTCTCAGTCGTATGCAGGTTTCCTCACGATGTTTTCCTTCACCGTAAAGCTCGTGGTGTGACTAATCACTGCACTGAAGTTAGAAAACCTCACTGGTACAGATCGGTGGGATTGGAACTTGCGTCGCTAGGATAGCAGGCAACGCTTGATGACAAGGGCACCACGGCTCAATATATATAAATATTCATTTATTGACGAGACCGCTGGTCTAGCGGTTAGTATACCTGACTGCTACGCTAGAGGTCGTGGGTTCGATTCCCGCCGGGGCAAACATTTATGTGACAAATATGTTTTCCTTGCGTCTGGGTGTTTGGTATGTATTATAAGTATGTATATACAAAAAAAAAGTATATAAGTATTATATCAGCTACTGGTTCCCATAGTACAAGCTTTGCTTAGTTTGGGACCAGGTGGCTCTGTGTGGTAATGTCCAAACATTATTATTTATTCATTTATTCAGTTTTGGTCCTAATTTGGCACTTGTGAATTTAAGTATTAAAAAGATATACAACCGACAGGAACTTGGTGTTCTGTATTTTTTTCATATAACAGTAATATTGTAGTACCTATTTAGCTTTATTATACTAGTGTTATTATTCACTTTATCGTGGTTGTTACTACAAATTAAATGCAATTTATATATGTTGCACAAAACATTATATCAAAATACAATATCTTTAAATGTAATCCAAAACTAGCATAACACGTCATTTCCTTTAAAATTTAATTAGGTAGCGGGAATAACCCGCTTTTATATTGCACCAATTCTAAAATACAACAGTACTGCTGCGGATGTTTAGATTTGGCAAATAACTTTTTCGTACCGAACCGCAGCATTTGAATCCTTAGAAATAAAGTTAATAACTAAAAATATATGTAAGTGTATTTGTATCTCAGGACGGCGATGACTGGTGCAACGAGGACGCTACAGCTGCGGGCGATTTGCATGAACAAGCCAAATCTGCGGAGCCTGAGGAGATTGGCGAAATGCTGGAACCGCCCACTAAGGTAATGTTGGCTTTGATTTACAACATTCAAGTATCCTGCGGACACATCATAATTAGATCCAGAATTATCCATTGGTATATGTGATAAGTCATCACGAATATTTATGTAAAATATCAAAAGGGACTTTAGTTGCAACCCTTAGGTCCCTTAGTATGGATGAGTAAAGGTCGTTCTATCTATATCTCTATAAATAAAAATGAATCCCTTTATCCCTTGGTCACGGTATCACGCGTTATCGGCTGGATCGATTTCGCTAAATCTTTTTTATTTGTGTTTGTTATTGCAAGGAACTTTAGAAAAAAAAATACCGGAACCTTTTTAATTTTCCGATAAACTAAAGGCCCTTTTTGCTATGGTGTATTTGTCATATGAATTCATAGCTAAGACAGGACATCGCCTGTCGGGAGTTTATATTTTTATAAAACAAAATTAGTAAAAATATTTAATTTTTTACTAGTCAGTCAATAATCTTAAATATGTTGAAGCAGTGGGGCACCTTGTCACTGTAGTGTGGTAATTATTATTCTTCTATATTACAGGTCGCCAAAATTTTCATACCATATGCGATGCGAGCGAAAAAAGTCGACATGAAGCAGCTCAAACATTGTACATGGCAAATGCTCACTGAGGGATCCCCTCAAGGGGAGACAGAGAAAGTGTCGCAGACTACTTTCTTCTCTGTCTATTCGCGGCTTCCCAGAAAACTGTCGCCTAATATGCGCGAGTCGCTGAGTGTGCCCCTAGCATTACTATCAATCCTCCACCTTGCCAACGAAAAAGGACTCGTATTGGAAAAGAGAGAAGATCTAAAAGACATCGATGTAATAGGACTCATATGACTGGTTAGATTTATATGTGTTGTTCTTTAAAAGTTAATTAAATGAATTGATAGGCTCTTCTGAAATACATAATATTCTTAAATGTATCATAACTCGAAATACCTATGTAGTTTGTTTAGATGGCAAAAAAATTTATTTTTTACTAAGCAAGTTCAATGGTTGCTTCATAAGTATAGGAAGTATATATATCAATATGTACTTACTAACAATCCATTCATTACAGATGGAAAAATAGGTTAGTCTCATTGTGTTGAAAGCATGTTTCATATGATCCTATATTAGTATCTCTTTTGTATGTACATAGTCATTGATATTACAATATTTGTGCGTATTCTGACAAGACTGTAAATTACCTAATTTGCCTAACATTGTACAGACATTTGCTAACCATTTACACTAAGATTTTGCCCTTGAATAAAATGTGTGTTATTAAGATTTTTTAATTATTAACTATCTTTCGGCCTCCTAAGTCGCGTTCTGAGAACAAAAGGATATTTTACTATTTTTTAGGTCAGTACAGTTTAAAAAGGGACCGCATATCTTATTTTGTATGAAGTGTATTTAGGTAATTCAACTTACTGGATGATTTTGCCTAAACTAAAACAACTTTCAACACCCAACTTTCGCCTCTGGTTGGAAACCATAATATTTTCGCGCAGAGTTTCTTTCCATTTGTATATGAATAAATGAAACCGTACCATGGCTTTATACAGCTTTATTGAATGAAACAACAAAACAAACACATGTTTGTGATCATAGGACAAACACAGTCGGCAATTCAGGTTGGAAGGCATCACTAACCTTCGCAATCAGTTTGAAATGTTTTTCCGTAGTACTAACTTTTCTGCAGGTCTTGATAATCATTTATTTGAAGGGAATGTGTTTATTAGTATTTTCCCGTTTGACAACTGTACCTAAAGCCTACAAACCGTTTGTTACAAAATATTAAATATAATCAACAATGATACATACACAAATAATTATACAATTGAGTATTTTTATGAAAACCTTTACAAATAAATGGACGAATTATGTTTTTGTGTTGCATACACAATGGTATGGCAATACGATATAAGATAGGTATAAATTATTTATTAGCTGCAAATTTTTACCAACTGATGCATACGTTGTATGAACCATGAATATAGTGATAACGGCAAATCAAGAATCAGTAACTGGCATCTTTGGAATTGGAACCATAGAGAATCTTACCACAATTCTTATAAAGCTTGTAAATAGGAAAAGGATTATTGCCATGTTATCGCTCCACAGTACACAATTTGTAAACATATTAAATTATTATTGCGATTTAATCACAAGAAGCATACATTTAACGTGAAACAGACCGATGAGTATTTATATTCTCTATCGACTCGCGTTTAGTTAATGAAAAATAAATTTGAATAATAAAAACACAACATACTTTAAATTTTAAACAATCACACAAACAGCAGCCACTGTAATTAACAATTCTTATACTGTATACCTCTTGCTCCAGTACGTCGCCCTATCTACGTTGACTTAACTTTTCTCGACATTACAATGAAATAATAACTAAGAACTAGAAAGTAACGTTTCATAAGTCTCTATCACAAGCCTGATGAGATTATTGTATAATACAATTGGTTTAAGGTAATAGCATCATGTAGTAAATCAAATTGTTGCGTTCAAATTGACTTTTGGTTTTTCTGCTCTGCTATTTTCTGTCGATACTTCTTTCTGCTCCGATACGTTTATTTCACTTTTAGCAGTCGTTTTAATGATAGGTTCTTTAGGCGAATCTGATTCTTGGACTGAAGACTTGTCGTGATCCCCGCAACTCGTATACCCAGTGTCGGTATTGATGGATTCCCTAGACTCGTCTCGTTCGGGAGTCTTGAGCGTATCGTTCGAGTTTTCGAGAGTGGACGAGGAGACATCCTTGTCTAAAGAACTTTCGTCTTTTAAATCACCATTTAAAGTGTCGCCTTTTGCATCTAAAGATGTATTTTGTTCGTCCTTCAAGACTTCAGTACTCTCTTCCAACGGTTTATTTTCTTCAGTCAATGCAGTTTCTTCAGGCTGCCCTTCGAACGATTTATTTTCTGGAGTGTCGTACTTTAAATCATCACTATGGGTTTCACTCTTGGCGTCGAGTGATTTAATACATTCTATGACTGTGTGATTACTGTTAAAGCTTTCATTGAGATCAGGTTGTGAAGTATTTAATTCACTTTCCACCTCATCATCCTCAGGTTTAACTTCAGCCTCCTCTGAAACTTGTTCCGCTTTATGTTCCACAATTTCGACTGGTAAATCTGTCGCCGGTTTGACTTCAGTTGCGGTCGCTTGTGCACTCGTCTCTGTATTAGCTATGTCTTCAGTAATCATAGACACCAGGTCTCTGCCGCTCAATAACAATTTCACAAGATTCGGCTCCTTGGTGCTGTCTAAAATTTCAATCTGGAATGTGGTGTCGTCTAGCGCGAGGTCATCCAGTTTGTTCTTAGCGAGGTCGAACGTAGCGCTGTCTTCTCGCAGGCCGGTCAGACGACAACACTTGGCTACTGGTTCTATTACACCTATATCTTCCGGTAGTTGCCTAAACTCTTCGCATTTAGCTTTGTTACCAAAATCTATAAATTGAACGTGGCAGCCTACGTCGCAAAATTCCAAAATCTTCGCCCTATACCACTTTTCATCTTCGGGCCAGAAAGCTGCACAAATTGCGCCCACTTTTAGTTCTGGGGCGGGGTCGAAGTCTGCAGCCTCGTTAAGTTTCCCAGTCACCTTGTCGAGGTGAGCGACGGAGTCATCGAGGTGGACGTAGAACTCTAGGCAGGAGTTGACGTAGCAGATGCGGCCGCTGGCCAGCAAGTCCTGCCCGATCGGCGCGGGTCTCTCGCCGGCGGCCGCTCCCTCGCACGGCCCCACGGCCTCCTCGCACAGCCCCACCAGCTCCTCCGTCACTGAGGCGCCTTCCAGGTACAGCTCGACTATAGATATATCGCCTGAAGCGATGAACTGCACGTTGAAGATCGTCGCTCCTTCGGCGGCCAACTCGTTAAATTTAATTTCAGATTTACGTGACCAGGACTTTATATCGCGAGGCTTCTGTAGCGCGCATTTCCTTGACAGCGCTGGTTTAATTTTAAGCTCCTCCGGTAGACTGCGCAGCTCATTCGCAATAGAAGCGTTACCATAGTCCATGAACAGCACCTCCGTGCCTTCGGAGCCGTCCACGATGACTTGCGCCCGGTACCACGCGTCATCTTCAGGGTACTTAGCTGCGCAAATGACCCCTTCCTCTTTATCCGCGAGTTCGGGGAAGTTCTCCGCGTCGACCATGGCGGCCTCCATGGCTTGCAGCTCTGCTGTGGCCGTCTCCAACTGGATCCAGAACTCGGAGGGGGAGTTCACGTGACTCGCAAAACAGGACGGCAGGTCTCCGCACTCCGCTTCCTCAGCCCTGGTGGCGTGGCCTTCGGATACCAACTTGTCGGTTAGGTTCTGGCCATTGACGAAGATATCGACGTAGGTGGTGATGTCTTTGAGGACGATGAGAGCGTCGACCGGCGATGAAAGATCCCCTACGAGTTGGGTGAAGTAGTCGGAGGCGGGTTCGGACCACTGGCCCGTACCTGTGGGTACAGCGTTAACGCTCGCCTTCACCGCGTAGCGCTCCACTTCACGCAGCTTGTCGGGAACTTGCTTGATGAGCCCAGGCTGGTTATCCAGCACATCCGTGTTGCCGTAGTCGATGAAGCGAACTGTCGTGATGTCCGCATCCGAATCTAGTATCTCAGCGCGGTACCACTGGTCATCAGCCAAGTATTTGGCGATGCACAATGTTCCCATTTCTCTATTCTCAATGTCTGGGTACGAGTTGGCATTGGCCTGAAGATCGGCCTGTATTTCCTCGATCTTGTCCACCTTGTCTTGCATTTGGAGCCAAAAGTGTCCCGGTGTGTCAATGTGGCTGATGTACACTTGGGTGCAGCCCTCGGGCAGCGAGACTGGTTCCTCGACAGGCGCTTCTGCTTTCTCCTCCTCGTTGGAGGCGATCTGAGGCGTGGCCAATTTCTCATTAACCAGCTTCATGGCGAGATCTACTCCTTCTAGGTGTAAGCTGGCAAGCCAACCATCCGTGCCAAAAGCCAAGGTGACCTGGACTTCCTTCTCGTTGGTCCATTCCTTTAATTTATCGAGAGCGTCCTCCTGTAGAGCTACCAGTCCCAAGCTGGCTACAAGTGCCAAAGCGCATGGTTCATAGAATTTGGGATCCATTTTTTTTAGAGATTCCTTGGGGATGGTCTCGGTGTTTCCGTAGTCTGTAAATTGGACCTTAACTTCGGCTTCTTCCACACTCAGTATGGTGGCGCGGTACCAATTGCTGTCTGCTGATTTGGCGGCACATATGCCATCTACTTCAAATTCTGTTAATGATTCTGGTGTTCCTGTGAAATGAAAATTCATTGTTGAGATTAGGAACAAATAATGCACTTTTAAAGGTCTTCCAATTTCTATAACTTGACATATTTCATCCGTATAGTTGATACCTGTCAGTTCACATAAAAATAGAAAATAGGCCGTCATGGGTACTGCCGGCAAAACAACAACACGACACATTAGCATGTCGCATGTTAGAGACTCGAGCCAATAAGCATTGCCCCTAGTTCCTTTACAGGACTATAGCAGCAAAAAATGATTCAGTAGTTCCTTTGTAGGAATTCAATGCAACTTAGTACAAGTGAGACCAAAAATTTCTCAAGGAATCATCAATAATCCATCAAAGGAGTTTTCACTTGGAAAAGATGTATCGTACCTTCCTTGTAGAATTTGAACAGTTCATCCAATAACACAGCAATCTTGTCGCCATCAGTAGACTTCTGCAGGTAGAACTCGTTGAGATTCTCAGCGTGCGCGATGTAAGCCAGGCCGAAGTTGTAGTTGAACACTGCTCGCGTGCACAACTGGACCACTTCGTCATACGCGCCCTCGTCAGGCTCGAATATCGCTACCTTCGCCCCCGATACGGGGTTGTATAGGGTCGTCACCAGACTGGAAAGTTTCATCGGTATTTAGATATTGTCTTACATCGGTGTCCATTCTGTTGTTCAAAATGACTAAATTTAACTAATTTGACAGGTCTAAAAGTCTTGCTATCTCTTTCTCGTGCGGGGATAAATAAGGATGGCAATATTTTTAGACCTGTGAAATTAGTTAAGTTTAGTAATTTTGAACAACAGAATTGGCACCATTTAGTTGGTAAATCTAGATTACAGGTTCTCAAAGTGGCCGGTACCGCCCGTCAGTGCGCGCTGAGGCTTTCTGAGGGGGCGATTGAAAATTGTAATATAGGGGGCGCTTAATAAAAATAGGTGGACGGTGGAAAGTATAACGAAATGCGAACTGTAAAACGTATTTTTTTATATATACATCTAAGGTTGCCAACAAGCATACGACCCGCCTATTGGTAAGTGGTTACCGTAGCGATTGGACGCAGTTGCAACATCTATAAATATTTTAAAATCAGAACTGTCCGCGTCTTTGTTTCTGATCCCATATTCAAATTTAAAGTATAGATATAGAAGACTCACGCAATGCCATCAACACTGTTGATGTAGACTATGAACTTCTTGCTGGTCAGTTGGTTCTTCAGCTCGTCCAGGGAGAGTAGGGCTTTGCTCTCGGTCGTGTAGTTGTTTAGCCGACACTCCAGCGACTGGTAGTAGTACACGCTCAGCTCCGTCGGGAGGATCATCAGCTGCAATAATAATGATAATAATGCTTGGACATTATCACATAGCGCCAAATAAAGCCAAGCTTATACCAATAAAGCAATGAAACGGACATTTCACTATGTATTTATTTGCGCTTCAATTACTGTCGAGAGCGGTCTCGACAGTAATTGACCAGCGGTGGTCTACTGGTTAGTATAGTATAGTATACCTGACTGCTACACTACAGGTCGCGGGTCTGATTCCCGCCGGGGCATTATGTGACAAGTTTCTGTAACCACATGGTTATTGCGTTCGCGTTGCTTTCGCAGTCTATGCGTGACGTGTTTTTGGACCGCAAATAAAGTTGCTGATCGATAAAAAATTCAGGTTTACACACAAACATATCGCAAAACATAAAACAAGAACTAGTTTAACGAAAAAAAGGGCTCCTAAATTTCCCGCCCTAGGCTCAAGATTGCCTGTTGATAAATCTGCAACTGTGCCTCTGTATGATACGAATACGACAATGATGTCGATTATGTTATACGAAACTATTAAACTAAACTAATTTGACAGGACTAAAAGTCATACTATCACTTTCCCAAGTGCGGGGTAAAATAAGGATGGCAATACTATAAGTGCTGTCAAATAAAATAATTTCATACTACATAATTAGCACCAAATGACACTAGACGTCAAACTTACATTATCCAAAGAGGTGGTGACAGTATTGCCGTAGTCGGGCAACACTGCGTGTATATTATTCGTGTCCGAGACGTCTTCGAGTATGGCGCGGTAGATCTTGCCCTCGTGCTTCACCGTGCAATGAATGCCATCCGTCAGGCTGTCAGCCGCTAGGGGGGTCAGCTGAAATGAGAATGAAATTCATAATCCGAAATACTAATATTATAAATGATAAAGTAATCCTTTTTGTTTGTCTGTTTGGTACCTTTTCACGACTAAACGGGTGAACGGATCGTAATGAAATTTGTCAACGAGATATATTATATCCTGGAGAGGGATAGGTCTTTAAACAAATGCAGACGAAGTCGCGTGGGGTTCGCGAGCTCGAACATGAAGGATATAATCTATGGTATAATCCTATTAACTGTCTGTGTTATAATCCATTCAGCGGCGATTACGATAATAACGTGCGCGTGCGCATCTGCCTTGTGAAAAGGGGGACGCTTCGCTTATTTAGTAGAAGTCATGTAAATAAATATAATTAGAGTACCAGAGACATATAACAACAATATCTAATGTTAAACATAGTATTTGCTTTAAAACCTGGATACCTCATTCATCAAAACTACGTAGTAGTACAATACAATTTATCATTAAAGTAATTCTCATAGAGATTTATCATTGGTATGTCAGTCAGTTTTAGCCCAATTTTCTTTCTAATAAAGTAAACGTAATCTCAAGCTTTGGTAGTATGATGGAGGAAAGGAATCGTGTGCAGTGTTGTTCTAGTTTCAAATGAAAAGTAATAATAAATAGGTACTTCACCTTTGCTTTGTCAAATTCGGCAATAGCACTCTCAACCAACGTTGCTTTGTCTAAATCCAGTTGAATGTAGAACTTCTCAAACGATTCCACATGCGTCACTTTGCAGAGGATCTGCTGGCCCACAATGATCGTCAGGTCTATTGCTTCATCTGAAATAAAGAAAAATAAGATACAGCAACATTCTGTGTCAGTGATGTTTTTTATGATTCGAATTGTTGCCTCAATGTGTCCTAATGCATCCCCAAGAAATCTATAAATACTTCACACCAAATAAATTTTTGGTACCGATAACGTGAACGGTAAACAAACCGATCGTCACTAATCAGGCTCATTTAAATCCCCCAATAATATGACCAGCTCAAAATATTCATAAATTTATGTTAAGTCAACCTGACCCAAGGACCACGAAGACGATGTGTTTGGATCCCACTATTTCTAGAGCATACTAATGCATCCCCAAGAAATCTATAAATACTTCACACCAAATATATTTTTGGTACCGATAACGTGAACGGTAAACAAACCGATCGTCACTAATCAGGCTCATTTAAATCCCCAATAATATGACCAGCTCAAAATATTCATCAATTTATGTTAAGTCAACCTGACCCAAGGACCACGAAGACGATATGTGTTTGGATCCCACTATTTCTAGAGCATACTAATGTTTGTATCATGACCTGCCCGTCTAACCTACTTCATTACCATCAAGCGGGTTAATGACGCACACGGATATAGCATGGCTATAGTGACAGCCTATAAAATTCCAGGGGTATCTGAATCACACTTATATAATAAATGTGAAAGTTTGTGTGTAAGTGTGTGTGTTTCTAACTTTGTACCCTCTTCAGGCCTCAACGGCTGAATGAATTTGTATCATATTAAGAAATAAGCTGGATTAACATATTATAGGATACTTTTTATCCCGGAAAATTGTGTGGTTCCCGAGGGATAGTAGAACCATGCGGACGAAGAAGCGTGTAAAAACTCGTTGCCAATATGTTAGACATACCTTTCAAGGTAACAGTGGAGTGTTGTTCAGTAGGTACGGCGATCTCCTTCTCGACCAGCATATCAGCGACGCTCGCGCCGTTGTTCCACAGGGAGACGGTGTGTAGTCCACCCTCGCAGCCTTGGAACACGCACTGGTAGCGAGGGGCGTTGAAACACAGATCCAGATCCGGCCCGCTACGCCACACCCCACCCACAGCTTCCACACCGGCCAACGCACAGCACACGGCCATCTTCGGCAGCTCCACTAACGACCTCTCCAACTGCCATATATCGCGGCTATCCACTTGCTGCTTGTTCCCAAAGTCTACGTACTGCACCACAAACTTCGAGAATGGTTTCACATCGACCACTGTAGCGCGGTAGAGGACGCCATCGGCCGGGTATCGGGCGAGCACTGAAGCCCCCACTGGCACGACGCCCGTATAGGATTTCACGCCTTTGTATAATTCGGGGATGCGGTGCATCATTTCGAGGAACTTGGGCTGTAGCGAGAGGATCTGCGTGTAGAAGCTGGCCGGTGACACGATCCAAGTGACGGCCACCTCGTGTTGTTCGCCGGCCGCCACCTGGGGCTCCGCGAAGGGTTCGTCCAGAGGATGCGGCGACTCCAATACGCGGTACTGAACCCAGTGACATCAGACAAGAGCATGGGTAAGGGCAAAAATTTCATATATTACCCTAGAGTATCCCCAAGATTGTTAGGATCTGACAACTAGTCATATCGAATCAGATCTAGTTCTAACTCGATATGACTAGTTGTCAGATTCGTACGTATTATTTCGTAAAAATCCAAAGTATTGGCCTGAACCAATGCAACTACAAAAGAATATTTTATACAGACGAATCCATAAAGATATTCATATTTTATATAAAGCTTTTAAATGCTTTACATCTCTCTCTCTCCTGCAATCTGTGGGAGTGATTTCGTGAATAAAAAGGGACGGAAGTGGAAATGACAGGAAACCGGGGAAGGGCGCGCTATTTGACTTGACCAAAGGAGTTTTTTTTTTTATATCGTGTAGTCAAGAGTGAATTAGTGTAAGGCATCATAATATGTTACCTGCGTAAACTTGCTGCGACTCTTGTATGGCGGGGCTCGGCCGCTGTCGGCGGAGCGCACCGAGCGACGGTCGCCATCGGAACCGAAAGAGCGATCGGCGCGATCTCCACGCTCGGAGCGCTCAGCTCGCTCTCGGGGCGAGAAGTTGCTCTTAGTGCCACGTTCGCCACGGAATTCCCTTTTCTTATCTCCCCAATCTTTCTTCTCGCCCCAGTTATCCTTCTTCTCACCCCAGTTATCCTTCTTCTCGCCCCAGTTATCTTTCTTCTCACCCCAGTTATCCTTTTTCTCGGCCCAGTTATCCTTCTTCTCGCCCCAATTATCCTTCTTCTCGGCCCGGTTGTCGCGCCGATCTCCGCGGTTGTCGCGGCCGTCGCGGTCGCCGCGATTGTCTCGATGTTCCCTGCGTTCGGGTCGATCGCGTCGCCCATGCTCGTTGCTAGTGCGGCCGCCCCACTCATCAGACCTTCTTTCCCCGGCCTCCTCTTGTTGGTTGTTGAATTTGTTATCTCTGTAAATGTTTTAAGAATATTATCATATAAGTCTGTTATATACCAATAATTAAAATATACGCACATTAATATGGATCACATGAGTGTTAAACTGTATTAATATTAGCTTATTGATAGATGTATGTATACACGACACTTGTGCCACTAGATCGCAGCAATCATTTAATTATTATTCTTTTCATAATTATGTAAGGCAAAAAAATCTTTTGTATCCTAATAATGTGCACATTTATTGATCAGCTGTTAAGTAATTAATTCTTAGTAATTAACAACTGAACGGAAGCAACAGTAAATAGGACAGATTAAAATATTAATTGCTGGCAATATTAAACATCTACAGAACAAAACAACATCAAATTGCACTGGAAAAACCACACCAAGCATGAGTGCGCTAAATATTCGACAGTGCACAAACAAATCCTGATAGAGCGAAATGAAAACAATAAATGTGCTGAAGAGATTGGACGTCACGGTGCAATAAGTGATGAACAGACAACCACAATTCCAAGTATTATGTGTGCGGCGAACCAAGCGTGACTTGAAGCAAATAGGCCAGGGAAACGGGAACAATGCTGATACTAACATTCATAAAAACATATACGTAATTATAACGTACTGTATGTTGCAATAAAAAGCGGCGAGATGTCGGAATTAGAAAGTCCATTAGTTTTCAGTTGAATAGACACGGACGATCTAACATTGCATTTTTTTTGTATAATACACGTAACGAAAATATACGCGTTGTCAGAAAACAGTTTCAATTCGACACCGATTCTATATTCATCCTACGAATAAAATAAGCGCGAACCTGACTACCAAAAATGCGAAAATGTATGCATAAAATATTTTTGCAAAAGGCGTTGCGATGCTGAAGCAATTTCACTTTGACGGTACTTTTTGTAACATAGAGGGTTTGCGCTAAAACTACATTCTGAAGTTAAATTTTTGCAGTTTTACGTGACACGAGATCGACTTTGAGTCTATACAATAAATCATGACGCTCTCATTAGTTTAGGGAATGGATAATAACTATTTACCCACATCCTATATTATATTTACACGAGAGAAATCGCGAGCATAAGCTATGGACATCAAGTGAGTCAAAAAAGGATGTTTTTTAATACAAGCTTTTATTCGGTCATTTCATTTGATACCCATATTATAGGGGATAATATGGAAATTATAAATTACCGTCTTACGACGGCCGCCATATTGGATTTAGAATGACGTCGCTTTACTCACTGAGTTTCGCTCATCAAGCTCTTTAATTTGAAACCCATATTATGCGATTACTGAGGAAAAGATAAATCTTCATTTTGTGACCCGCCATAATGGATTTAAATTGAAGACAATCGTGGATTGTCACGGAAACCAAACATGTATGACAAATTTCAGCTCAATCAGTCTGTGGGAAGTGGGTCAAATTTGTGCACAATTAGATAACACACACACCAAACAGGTGAAACTAAATAAAAGCTTGTAAAAAAATAGGATGAATACAGAATAATAGATGGTTAAAGCGCTTGTTATTTTCAGATTTAGCTGATAGTGATGTTGTCACGGCAGGCCTGCGGTACCGTCTGAGTCGGTCCTGTACGGAGGGCCGCTGCGTGTCGGCGGAGGCGGCCTCGGCCGCCTGCCTCAGCCTCTTGCCCACTCCGGCCTCTTTGCTCTTCCAGCCCTTTGGGCCCGTCCTGTCCTGTTGCTCAGCCCTAGGCTTTCTTCTGTCGAATCAGTCACCACTTAAGGCACACCCGAAATACTCACACTAAGCTAAACAAGATTTGGTTACGTTACACGACATAACGCTCTAACATTTATGATTAAAAAAAATAACTTTCTTTTCAATTATTTAGATTAGACTATTATGGAAAGTAGGGTTGTTGATCCTTTTCAATGCGCCTACATAGTACTTTACCAACATTATATTGAGGCCAAGAACTTTGCTAGGGTAAAACAGACCTCCTTGCTGCCAATACAGCGCATCCTTGAGATCAACAAACCTTAATCACCAAAGAAACACAATGCTACATTAGAGTAGCCGCGATTTTGTAAAGGATTTTGTGCCACAGACGGGAGGCTCCAAGTTTTGAAAAACCTATTTGTTCCTCTTTCTCTACTACATAGTGTACAAACATACCTGTCTCTATTGTCCCTGTTGGTCGGGCGCGGCGGCGGGGGTGCTTCGCCCCAGTCATCGTCCGCGGGCGTTGCCGGAGGAGAAGTGGTCTCCCAGGGCTTTGGACCTGGTCGTCTGTACAAAAAAAACCATACTTATCTGCTGTATGAAAAACACAGTGCAGTCATTTAACAAGTGAAATTTCAAAATCCCATATTCATGTAATGAGATACTTCTGAATGTTGATGATTAATCATACATGCGGCAATTTATATAGACTCTCATTTATATAGACGTAACACAACAATACAATTTATGAAGACACGGGTAATTACCACTAAGGAGACGAAACTAACATACACACACTTGGTGGACTTTTCTATTGCCGCGTTATGAATCAACATAACACAAAAAAAGGGTTACAATAAAATTTAGGTTATAAAATTATTATCGAGTCTGAAAAGAATTCGTTAACTGACATACAAACATAATTTCAATATACAATATTATTAACCAATATATTAATGCCCAAAATACTAGAGACTAGGTATTCGAAAATACCTGAAAAATAACCATAACTTCAATCAATTCAATACGTGATATGTCAGATTAACTTCTATTAGATAAAAATGCACAATGACACAGTATAATAAATTAACATTATTTAAGGTAAAAAAACGTGAAATACATAAAAAACCTTCATGAAAAACTCACCTATCACCTCTGTCTGGCCGGCCGGCAAACTTGTCGCTGTGGCGGCCCGGGCCAGACCTTTCGAAGTTCTCCTTGTCCCTGCGCACACGCACAAATAAAATAACATCAATAACCACTTACCAATCAACATTAACACGTGAGGAATCAGGATAAAGCAATATTACCTATACATAACTGCTTTAACCGAACAGACTCGCAGCTAGACTAAGCTGCGACGGGTTCAAAGAACCGAGTAAGGTCAATTCGTTCATACCTTGGTGAGTCAGGGCTCTATTATAACTTTTTTCTATCAAATAAAAACTATAATAGTGATGTAAACTCATAGAGGAGAGACGGTATAAATAGAATAGTTGCCTTATCTCGCTCTAGTTCGTTCTTCAGTGCTGAGTGACAGTTTAAGCCAATCTTGAGTGGATCACTGTTTTTTAGCGCAGATTATCTATCCACATTTTATAATGTTATGGCATGATCTGGGTACGTAAATGCCCGCTAAAATTTTAGTCATATAAGTCATATTGATTGAATAATCAATTCAGCCATTAAAAAAAAAAGAGTCAAATATTTGTTCTCTATAAACACACTGACTGAATAATAGGATTAATAGGTCACACTGACCTAAACAGTATAAATAGACGACACTATAAGTAGGTAACACCCAACTCTACTGCGTTCGAGGGCAAAGATTATAGACGTCAATCACGTATACATATAATAATATCATAACGCCAAGTCCATTCGGTAGGCAGAGAGTATAGAGCGCCATTTCAGTACAGTTTTTTTTTAATACCACTAAGTTGGCACACGAGCATACGGCCCACCTGATGGTAAGCAGTCACCGTAGCCTATAGCCGCTAGCAATACCAGGGGTACCACTAACGAGTTGCCAACCATGTTATTGGTGAGGACTCACTGTACTAGCAGCATTACTACTGCCCAGCGTATCCTCGTGAAGCACTGGTAACCTTACCTACCGCGGAAACACAACACTACATCAAATAGTGTTATTTCACTGCGGTCTTCTGGAACAGTCCCCAGTCCCCAGGGCGGCTCCAATTTAAATGGGAAAACCCACGGGAAATCGCCCTCTCTTTGCTTCTTTTACATTTATTATATATCATATCATACATGCCTTTAATAGAGATAAATAACACCCAACACGACTGACCTGCCGCGGAAGCTCCCGCCCCTCTGCCCGATGTCCTCGGCCCCATCCCGCGGAGGCCTACGTTCTTCTTTGAAACTTTTCTCGCGACGGAAGCTCTTCTTGCGCCCGTCGTCCGGCACGCTACCTTCAGGGGAACTCACTGTCTCCGGGGCATCTTTCCGAACGGGTGTTGTAGGTTTTACCTGATTTAAAAGACAATATAAATAAATTAAAATGTGAGTGGAAGTCTTGGAAGGCCAAGGTCCAGTTGTCTCGATCAAGTTACCTAAGTACTCAATGGAACGGTAAAGTATTGAATTGATTCAGGTATAAGAAGAGTGAAGAGTACTTGGAACCGGCGGGCGTGTATCAAAAGATTGATGAATGTAAAACAGGTGTGTAAATAGAGAGAAATAGCACTCTATACACTGCGCCCAACCTACGATGGACTTAATAGATTTTTATACTCAATTTTGCCGAGAGAAATTTCGTTTTTTTTTCTTTCGCGTTGTTTTCGTAACGGTAGCAATATTTACTAGTAATTATCGTGTCTTGGCATATACTACGAGTGGGCACAGAGGAGGGGAAGGCTCGTTAAATAAAAAAAAAAAAAAAAGGTCGCGTAGTATGGGTACGTGTACTAAAGCCATGATGATATGTATGTATGCATGCACTTGGTTTTTCAGTCCCTTGTGTGTGTGTATTTCTAGGGTAATTTTGTGCTCTAAAAGATAAATTAACTTATGGTTGTTTTTTTAGGGTCCTCCAAATTAATATGGATTGTACCCATGTGCATTATTGTGCATAAGTATTTTAAAGAAATAGCTTTTTATATTTAACAAGCGGGTGGCTCGCCAGCTTCGCAAAGGTTACACAAAACCTAAAAGAATTATGCATAAAGCCCTTCCCCTTGCGTCACTCTATCTATTACAAAAAACCGCATCAAAATCCGGTACAGTTTGAAGATCTAAGCATACATAGGGACAGACAGACAACGGAAAGGAACTTTGTTTTATACTAAGTAGTGATTTTAATTGGTTGTACAAATGTGAGTTTGTATGGCCTGTGGTTGGTTTTTATTATAATGTCACTGAAAATGCAAATGCGTATTTTTTTTTTTTAAATTCATGTTTTATTTGAACTAGATTACATTTGTAATATTGGTAGCTGTGCCCTTTGTACCAGAATATGATAACATGCTCTTTCACACCTTTTGTAAGTGTCTATGTTTATGGTAGAAAAATAGAAAGGCATGTATAACTTACCTCATGGGAACTCCGTGGCTGTGACAATTGGTTCATCCTGCGAGCCACATCTAGTGGTGGGTTTACTGTATCATCAACTAGTGTTACCAGCATTGTATCACTTGACAAGACCCCAACTATGTGAGCCATCAGTGTCTTTTCCAAAGCTAGCATTTCCAATTGGTTTGATGTTTTTGTCTCCACTGGTTTGTTTTCAAAGCCCTATGTAAAATTTAAAGCAGTATTAATTTATGCCATTAGATTAGGTGTCTTGAATGAGACTAACTTTATCTATTGTATGAATATACATCCAAAATAAAATAAGATTCATTAATACTGAAAATAAGCCCTCTTTCTGAAAGCTTGCATAATAATAATAAAAAAATGAGGCATGGACACATTAACCCTGAATAATGCTAAAAAGAACTAGAGCTGTAAAATTTAAAATTTGTTTATATTCTTGGAGGATGATTAATTGCTGCTTAGTAAATAGGGTCAAATCAATAACAATCTAAATCACCTTACTCTACAAATCTATATTATATTCATGAGTTTGTAAACATGAGAGCAAAGTGTTTATGCAATACAATCATATTTCAAAAACATATCAAGTAAGAACATACCTTTAATGCACACTTCATGGCCTGAGCTGGGAATCTTATGAGTTCTGGTGTAATGGTCCTCAGGTCTTTGACCTCCACCTCCTGTTCATTGCCGTAGTCAACATACACGACAATGACCTTGTTCCCTCGGGTGTCGCGCACGCGCGCCCTATACCAGTTGTCGTCATCCGGGAAGCGCGCGCAACACGCCGCCCCCACAGGTAGATCTCCCGGCGAAGAACTGCCTTCACAGTGCACTTTAACTGCGTCCATGACTGCGTTCAAATCATCTATATTGTCTGACAACTGTACATAGAACTTTATAGAGCTGTCCACATAAGACACAAGTACGGACTGCTTCGATCCCAGCGGTAGCATCTCCAGCCA
The DNA here is from genome assembly GCA_951449985.1 of Falcaria lacertinaria. Lineage (NCBI taxonomy): Eukaryota > Metazoa > Arthropoda > Insecta > Lepidoptera > Drepanidae > Falcaria > Falcaria lacertinaria. The sequence goes on along the minus strand of OX602120.1, from coordinate 7,917,475 downwards.
CTTAAACTGAAGCTTATCCTTCATGTTTGCTACCAGCAATTCCAGTACATTCTTGTTGTCAAGATACAGCTCACCATATTGTATCAAGGGTGGCCCCTCTGGTGATACCACTTTCAATGTCATAACTTTACCGTTCACAAGCTGCTTGAATGTCTCATTCAAATGAGGCCCTTTCTCCAACTTCTTGACTCCCGACAAACAAAATCTCATAGCAAACACATTGGGTTTCACAAATTCCTCTGGTATGTCAAATATATCATAGTATGATACCATCTCTGTGTCTCCAAAGTCAACAAAGAATAGCTTGCACTGAGATCCAGACAAATTCATGACTATGGCTCGGCAGATAATACGGTCTCCAGACATACGGCCTAGGCATACTGTGCCTATCATTGGTGGCTCTGCCAGACTACTATGAGGTCTTCTATTTATATCATCCATCATGTCTTGCAGTTTCTTAGCATCAGCTACAAGTTGTACTGCAAAGAGCTCAGGGCCCTCTTCAGCATAAGAAACAAATACTTTATGTTGAGACGTTACCTCCAAGAGTCTACTTTTGTAGGTAGTTGACTTTTTGGGAGAAGAGGGTTTGCTTGCCACCTGTGGCATGACATTTGGGGTAGCTGGGAGTACTGGAGGTGATGCTGCAGCAACATTTGGTTGTCGCGCTGGAGCACGCAAGTTCACAGGGTTTCTAGGTGCTTTGTTGGCTAGTCTATGACTGATCAATGATACTGGTGGCACACTACCATTAAATGGCAGGGCTACATTCTGCTGCAAACGCATAGCTGATGCAGGATTTGATGGGAAATTCTGGTTTATATAAAATGGTACATGTTCTGTATATGATGGGGCCTCACTCAGATAGTTAGGTTGCCAATTTGCAGCTTGCTGATTATCACCAGACACCTGGGCTAGCAGGACTTCTTGTTTAGCCAGTTGTATTGCAATGCCAAAACGGATAGATACCAGGTGAGTAGACAGATCATTCCCCTTAAATTGAATTGATATAAAAGGTATGCGACTTTGAGCTTCCACCGTGGCTGGATACTCTGCATAGCACAGCAAAGTTTGCAATTTCAACAACAATGGTTCTTCCCAACGGCCTGCAGGGTTTATTACTCTAGACAAGTAGTAGTCTGTCGCTTGACCGCGCAGTTGAAGGAACATAGGGTCATAGTTGTCCAAGAAACGGATTGTACTCAAGGAGATAATATCTTTGTTACCATAATCTATAAAGTGTACTCCAACGAGGCCAGTTGCTAAATTGGTAGTGTTGATGACTTTCGCTCTGTAGTAAGTCCCGTCCTTGTACTTAGCGGCACATATGATGCCTTCGTGGATTGCAGCAGGAGGCACGGCTCCGACCCCTTTTTCTAAGCTTTCGCGGGCTGCTTCGAACAGACTTTCTACCATTAACGAAGCCTGTTGGTCCAACTGCCCACTTATCTTCAAGAAGTGCCCCTCTGCATCTACATGAGTCACGTAAAGCCGAAAAGATCTTGGAGCTTCATTTGGCAAAGCCATTCTGATTTTTCCTAAAATGATGTGTTAGTATCAAAATAAGGTTGCTTACACTCACATATCTCGTTCGTAATGGAAACAAAACTAAGTTACGTCGCACTTTCGTTACAGAAAAAAAAGCCGCTTTCTTTTCCGTTTACGTTTTCAATAAACATGGCGCCTCTTCTTCATGAAAGAAAATAGATTTTTTGTCTATACCTGTAAGTCGTACCAAAGTCTTTGGTATATGTAACTTTCCTTTATAATGTTTATAAAAAAAAAAATTGGTGTGGCACTCGGAGACTGCCGCGGTAAAGCTATTGCATAGCATTTTTTATCAACTTATGCAATTATAATTATATATTTATTTTATTAATGCAGTATTTTTTATATACCTATATACTTTCTCACAAACAGCTGATTACGGTAGTTTTCCCACCTAAAGACGGGTTGCTGAACTAAAGAGACAAGCGTGATATTTCAAAAAGTCATTAAAAGTTCTGGTATTTATCGATAGATGGCGGAGTGGGGGGTGTTAGGTTTTTTTCGTTACGGAATTTCTGGATTCAGTCCCCACGCTCAAGGCCCGCGATAAAAGCTATGCAATAGCTTAATATTTTTACATCAATACCATCCTAAATACACTAGCGGACAGGTGGGACTCTCCAATGCTGCGGCACTGGATAAGCCTGCATGTGGCTGCCCAACGGTGACAGTGTTCGCCCCGCTTGTTATTTTTAGTATATAGTTATAGTTAGATTTTATGATATGGGTGTAATTAACCTGAAATAAACGATTAAATTATTATTGTTAATAAGTTACCTCTGACCGAAAGGCCTGTTAAGTTATGATCTACTACTACTTTGAATGCTTATGCCAGATATTAGGCATTTTAATACAATATAAATTATTATTAATAAATATGATAATTCAAATATGATAAAAAATAGTACTTGAAGAGGAGTGATTACCATAGCTAGCGAGAAGAAGAAGAAGAAGGTAGTACAGCTGTGCTGTCTGACTGTCTGTCAGTCTATTATGACATGCTAAGAGAATACTTGACTGACAACCGCTACGCATGTCAATGTCATGACTGTCGTCTCGCTCGCTTTGTTCTGTTCTTGTCTATGAAAACCCGAGCAAAACTGATGTCATGTTTTGATTTTTGAGAAAATTCATAAGTTTAATTTTGTGCTTGACGTTGTGGTGAAAATGATTGAGACTTGTTCTAAAAGATGTATGCTCTTGGGTACAGTTTTCTTAGGAGTGTAAGTATGTATAAATCTAACGCACGTAACGTATAGGTGTGAATTCATGTAGGTGATAGATTTCTAGTCATTCGTCTTTATAATACGTATGGATTCTTTTTACGACAGCCTGCTGGCTTTGATTATATCAAGTATATAAACAAAGCCTGCTGGGAATCGAGTCATTCTGCATAGTCAATTAGCCTTTCTCTATGTTTACCTTACATAAATGTGTATGTCCATCCATACCATACCTGTGATTGCCTACCTACTTAAAAAGTATATATGTACGTAATCAAAGCCCTTACTTTCGTATAAGTCCTTGTGGAAAATACACTCTTCAGAAAGTCAGATTTTGAAAGGAAATCTACTCTACTACTAGTCTACTTAGAGCTAAAGTTTTACACATTTCCACCTCAGAAATACAATGCAAAATTTACATTTGTCTGAAGGTATGATAAATCTTGTTATATTACAGATTGACCCTAGTAGTACTCATACTGGAGTCACATCTGGCAGACTCGCTGTCTAACCACAAGACAAAGAACAAGACATTCCCCACAGAGAACAACTCCACTTGCTGGATGCACCAGCCCTATACTGTCATTAGTGAATGTCATCCTTGTTCAGGTAGATTGCTTTCAAACATGTATATAAATGTAATAATGACATTCAAAAGGCATATTCATATTGTTTCTGTTATATGTTGCATATTTCATACAAGTAGTAATATAAGGTAGGCAGACACACCCACACAACATAGGTAATAAAGAATAGAAGAACACTAAATTAGTGATTTAATTTAGATATTTTTGCTAAATTCTATAGTCTGGTCTATGTGCAAAATTGCCACTTGAGTAATAAAACCTTCAGTTGATTAGTGGAGTTATTTATATCCTCTGAATTCGGTCTGAACAGGGGGATTCAGTCAGTGTATTGCAACTAGCCTTTCTTTCACATTTTTTTTATTACCCTTATCTTTTTGCAATCTACTATTATTTTATAGAAGGTAAGCAGTTACTGTTTAGTTGTTTGCAATAGACTAAACAAAAGATATAAAAAAAATCTGCAAACAGTATTTGTCAGGACGTATTAGTTTCATTTGTTGTATTGCGTTGCAGATTTCGAAATACGAAGTAAGAGCATAGGAGTATGTATCCACACAAGTTTCAAAGAAATACTGAAATGTGAGAATGGTGAAACTGTCACAAGGAGGTAAAGCAATTCTCTATTTATTAAAAGTACTTCTAAAAAGATCAAATTAATTATACATTATTGAGCATGTTTTCATTTTTCAGTTGTGACAGAGTGGCATATCTAGAAGAGAGGACATTTTGGAAGTTCACCATCTGGTCATTTGTGATAGGTGCTGCATCATCTTTGGCAGTAATGTTGCGATTGAGAGTCCTTAACCATAGAGCAAAGAGGAGAGCCAGACAAGTTCTCAGCAATGGATCAATATGAACAAGTTAATTACAACCAGTATTTATTCAATAAATAATAATTTTAATAGTTCACTTATAACTTTAACATTGACACTGTTGCCCAATAACCTGTAACACTGCTTGTTGGATGTGTTTTGAGGGAAACTGTAGGTTGATGGAAAGGTCATAAGGGCCAGTACTTCTTTTGGTGTGAAAAATCTGAATTTCAAATGTTTTACACATTCAACAAACTCAGGGCTGCCCACTTCAAAGTTGTTTGCTGTTTTTATGCATTTTTCAACCTCTTCAGGGCTGGCATCTGTGTATACAGATCCAGTGCCCTCCATGTAGTGTGAATAAGCTTTAGTAAAACAGCAGGATCTCTTTGAATTTTTGTAGCAAATGTCAAATAGATTTGCCCGTCTTAGATGTTTGTCTGGAATCAGGAACTGGTCGGACACATTGCCCTCTAGTATGGTGTCTAGACAACTCATTGGGGTGCTGTATTCATTTGGCAGGTGTAGCATCTGAAATACACACATAATTTGAATATGATAAAAGTTTTTTTTTTAATTATTGTGGCATTTGCCCATATTGTCAAACTGTGGGTAAGTGTTGTCACAACCATAATGCAGACAATTTTTTTCTGAAGAATCAGTCAAGAAAGTTATTGAAGTACTTACAATCTCATCCTTTTGTTTAAAACGCCAGGATGTGTTGGTTCTTCGTGCAATACAGTAGTATCTAAGCCTTGAATTAGGTACCCCTACAGCAGTAGGACACAACAGAAACTCTTGGTATTCAAAATTACATTCCTTTAGTTTTGATATGAACAGATCTCTCACTGTAGAACATTCAAAACCCTTAACATTTTCCATTAGAATGTGTTCTATGTGGTCTAGCTCAGTTAAGATTCCAATAAGGTATATAAACGAGTCTGTGCGGTTATCATTGTCATCCAAATACTTTCCATTCCTTGTGAATGGTTGGCAAGGTGGGGACATAAGAATTGTGTTCACATTTAATTGTTTTATCTGTTTTGTGGATATCGACTGGATGTTTCTGTTCAGTAAGTTTGTTTGGGGGAAGTTGTGCTGGTACACTTGATTTGCGACAGTGTTTATATCTACTGCAGCCAGTATTTCTCCAGGTAAACCTGATGCTGTAAAGATATGACTATTATTATATATAACAAAGGTACAAACATAAGGGATTATTATTTAAGAGATATTAAGATTAATCGATAAGAACCGAGAAACACACAATTAATGAAAAGAAAGTAATAAAAACTACCCTACTAAAAAACAAGTAAAAAACATATGTTTGTTGAAACTAGACAACCAAGATTTTTATAGCACTTACCTTTCCATGCGCAGTGCATACCTCCTATACCACTGTAAAGCTCTAAAATGCGGTTGTTTTTCATGACGATATCTTATCGAAAAATTCGAAAGTTTGTTGCATGCTAGGTTGGAACGGAACCGATTTAGGTTTGTTTTGAAATTGTACTATTAAATTAATACCAATTGACAGTTGCCTGACAAGTGTCAATTGAAATTTGACGTCATATTAAACTGACGTTCAAATTGCGACAATCAGCCGCAAAAGCCATAAACTAAGGAAAAAAAAAAAAAACTGACGTTCAACTTCATCTAATTTTATGTAGTCTGTTCTTCCTGACTATGGCAATTAATGAATCAAGTAATCGTCAAGGACTATTATGTATGCGAGAATTATCAATTTTCTAAATTAAATTCATTAAAATGCTTAGTTTTATGCATTTTTTTTTATCACTGTTACGCATACATACATACATTTATTGATTTTCAACTCTACATAAACTTAAATTAAAAACTTAAAATAAACTAAACTAAGAAGTACAAAACTAACCTAAACGTAAAATAAATGTCCCGAGCCACTGTCACGGGGAAGTGTGCCAAGAAGGCTGGCGGCATTGCCACGCTTAATTGCAATGGGGGCAACCTTTGGGCCAAATATTCATGCATTCTAATGTCTGGAGACAATCCACTGTAGTCAGCCAAGCCTTCCCTTCAGCCTATTAACCGAAATGATAAATCACATCACCCAAAAACCATAATACGGCAGTAACATTTTGAAGGACCAGTTTAATGTAATTTGGTTTGGTGTTTATAAAATGAACACAATGTCCTGTATAGCTTTTCAATATATAATATACTTTTATTTCAGAAAAAACAAGTTTCATTTCGTTTCTAGTAGACAATAATAAAATAGTTACCATAAGACTATGTTAGTAGGACAAATTAACACTGAATTTACATGCAATGCATGCATCTTCATTTCTTGTGACGATGCCGTACGCTTACTTGCTATTCTTGCCAACTGTTAAACATAAAAAAACGCGTGGGCGTAATAACTTTCAAATCATTTCAATTTAATTCATATATCTAGAAAATAGTGTGGTCTGCATCTGCGACTACTTAAGGATTGTAACCAGAAAGAAACTCAGTTAAAAAATATTTATCAAGAAAATTGCTACCATATGGTCTTATAGAAGGGGACATGGTATCCAGACGAAAATTGTCTAGTTAGTCTGTGTCTGTCAAGTGAACTCAAATAAACAAACGTCAATCTAACAGTCATGGCGGAATCAAAACTGGAGAAGGACGTGCCAGCCTTCATTGAAGGAGAAAACTCATCGAAAGAACATGTTTATCTTGAAGAAACGTTTTATATTCTTTCCAAGAAGAATTCAGTGTTTCGTGTTCAACTTACGTCGAAAGGACTATCTCTAACAAAAGAAACAGATGGCTCTTCCAAGGAGCAAACAATACTGTTGCGCGATATCATCGGTAGTAAATGTATGAGGAGTAAAAGACGACGTCCGGGAGCTGGCTCCTGCGTGTGCAGCTCACTGTCAGGCAGTCAACAGCTCAAAGTTGTAGACGAGAACAGCGGCGACCTAGACGAAAACGATATAAGCGCGTATTTGTATATTTACGCTTACATACTGAAACGAAGCCGTCGCACCTTAAAAAGAGAGAGAACAACGATAACATTGCGCTTCAGATCCTTCGACAAGTATGAAGATAATAACAGAGAAGCGCAAAAGTGGCGATCAACGATAAAGTGTTTGATAGCGGAGCAGCCGATTACGCATGTGCCGCCGTCTAACGATAGGAAACTGTTGGTACTTCTAAACCCGAAGTCGGGGCCGGGAAAGGCTCGGGAGATGTTCCAATCGAAGGTGGTGCCTATTTTGCAGGAAGCCGAGGTGCCATACGATTTGCACGTGACGAAATATGCTCAATATGCGCGTGAGTTTGTTCGTACGCGAAATGTGTATGGGTGGCGCGGGATTCTGGCCGTGGGCGGAGACGGGGTATTGTTTGAAGTGCTGAATGGCATGTTTGAGAGGCTGGACTGGCAGGAGGCTCTGGCCGAGGTGCCCCTTGCCATTCTGCCCTGCGGCTCTGGCAATGGACTGGCCAGGAGTGTCTGTCATCTATACAAGTGAGTTCACATCTCTTCATAGTCTTATAGTCTCGTTACAATATTGGTGTTCTTAATACCACAAAAGTTCAAACAGTATACAGTGCCATATGGTACCAAACTAAGATACCTGAAATTGATACCAAACACTAAGGCTTAAAGCTAACACAAATGTTTGCCCTGCCATTGGCGTTGAATCAACAACAACTGGTGCAGCAGTCTGGCTTACTGACAACCAGACCAAAACTGGCAGATAATAAGCCTATAATGGAAGCTGTTATTACAGCATATACCTGGCAATATCAGATGGTTATACTTGTTAATTGCTGCATTGTCTGTTGTCCAGAGGTGCCTGTTCCATGAGATGTGAGGGCCAATGAAGCCTAAGCCCAAATTTAAGATAGGTAGCCCAACATGCTGGTGTAGTTACCACACTAATGTAGTACACACTAAAGTAGTTTCCTTATTGATCAATTGAACCTGTCTGCTTGTGACCTCTTCAAAGATAAACTACGGCACCATTTTCGTTTGAATTGACTAAGAGATAGTTTGCATCATATGGAAAGACTCAGGGTATCTCTATCCTTAGGGAACAAGACTAATATATTGAATGAAGTAGCAGTAAGATAGATAGATATAGCTACTTTATTTACTGCATACTATTGCAATACCATGTACACAAGTGTGCACTTTTTATAATTTTATTTACGGTCTGATGTTTACATTCTATGGGCTTTTTTGTTAGGACATTAAAAAGTGTTTTTTGTTTGTGTTCCAAAGGTTGTTTATACATGATGTCATAAATAAACCAATAATAAAATAAACTTGTCCAGCTGAACCAACTAACATGTATAAACTCCATTATAGCCATGAAACTGGTTTTACAACTTAATATTAGGTAGGTAAGTATGTACTTGAGAGGTTAATTGCACTACCTTTCCTCTTATAAAGTTGCACTCTAAAGGATTTCATGCTTTACATATATGAAAACAGAATAAATATTGCAAGTAGACTATGGCCAAATCCAAAATATATAGGGAATAGAAGAAATTTGCAAAAGAATCTCAGGGTTAATTTAGATAAAAATTACATCTGCATTTTAAGGGAAAAATGTAGGAGTTGATAGACCATAGTGCGCCTAAGAGAATTGAAATCCTGAAAAAAAAATTTTTGAATCATTGTCATTAAATTTATTTGCACCTAATGAAGGCAATATTGTTATAAACCAATTTGTATCGTAAGTAGGTGTAGGCCAAGATATGATTCCAAAACCTCCATCCTTTGGGATTTCGAAATCTCTTTGCCTAATCCGAGCCTATTGTCTTTGATAAGGTGTTGTTATTCAAATATATCGTAAAATTAATTAACAGACTTGTGTGAACTGTGTGTGATAAATTAACTGATAATAATAATCATACCTACCTATGTAATGTAGTTATAGGTATATCGTTTTTTATGTGTGAATTTTATTCCTAACTAGCTTCTCCTCGCGTCTAAGTCCGCCTTGAGCTTAGAATCCCAGAGGAACCTAACATTTTCCCGGGATAAAAAGTACCCTATGTGTTAATCCATGTTATACACTATCTGTGTTACAAATTTCATCCGAATCCGTTTTGTAGTTTTTGCGTGAAAACGTAACTAACATCCGTGTGAATCAGATTGCCTTCCTAGCCTAGGTTTAATGGTCTAGTTTGTTCTAAAATCTACATGGCATAAGTTAGACTTACAATGGTTTGGACTTCGAACTTTGATAATTGAAGTTAATTAATTAATCTATTGCTCAGGATTAGACAAAGTTTAATCACATAACTTGCTCGTCTCAATCACTATAAATTATCGTCTTCTCCATTCCATATCAATCTAATTATCGTTGTTTATCCTTTGCATTATCGTTGTGATTACCTATGAAACGCGTGATAGGTACCTATCTTGTATCTTCGCCGGATGGTATATATAATTACCTATCTACTTACTGGCAATTTTTTTCATAAGTTTCAATAGCCAAGTTCCTAATACACTTTATCGCTGGCTATATAATACTACTTCATATCATATTATGCAGGTGACTGCTTACCATTGGGTGGGCGGTACGCTTGTGTGCTAAAAAAATGCAGATTAGTTGTTTTTCGTTAAGGAGTTCCATTGTCTTTATCTGGAGACCTACAATGGTTTCTCCTATCAAATGAAAAGAATAATCTCAAATTGATACAGAACCCAAATGTGAACCTCCTCTATTTTGAAGTCGGTTAGAAATATTGTAATTAATATGAAAGTGATGAAATACCCAGTCTTAATAGTTTTCTTATAAGCATTGTTTTCCGCAAGTTTTCCGTCAATATTTTGTCAGTAATTATTATTGTTATAAAATGAATTTACATACAAGAGAACTGAAAAAAAAACTTTATCTCGCTGACCTTGTTGAATAATTGAGAGTTCAAGTTAACCTGAAGAAGACCTTGAATTTACATTTAAATATTCAAGCAAACGTAATTGAAACAAAACATTATTGTTGTGTGTTCAATTGCCTCTGCTGCTCCGTCTGGTTTTACGTTACGACACGGACATGTTAAAATTATTTTTTATAAGTTAACATCAATTTTAACCGACCCACAAAATGGAGGAGGTTCTGTGTTCGTCTTAATTTTTTTGGTTTATGTATGTTCTGATAATTTCGCCAATTGCGGATCGATTTTTTTTTTTAGTTTGAAGGTGTGTAACTCCCCAGATGAACCCTTATAAATTTAAAAAATATCGGCTCAGTACTTAAGTAAGTTAAGGCAACACGAAATGCGTTTTTACAATACTATAATGCGTCGAATTCGGACGATTTATCCTGCGCAATTGCTGGACACACTACACCAGCCCGCACCTTCTTTACCACAATCCCTGCGTAGGTAACAACACAAATTCCTACAACATAATACGAAATCTGTAGTCCAGAATTATCGCGCTGTAATAAACTCAGATGTAGGAAATATCACACGTTTTATTTGATTATTATACATATACAAGTATATAATCAAAACACGTTTTCTAATACACAATTTTATAAGAGCAGATAACGCAATTCAGTGCGTTTGTGGGCCATTACGACGATACTGCGTGATCTGTTATCGTATCGATTTGATTAAAATGCTCATGTTGGGAGATTTCCGTTGTAGCAGGTTTTTAATCAAGGCCAATAATGGGAACAGACAGGTATCCTGATTAATTATTAAGATTTTAAATGGAACTATTTACGCACATTATTCAGTAATGTGGGTGGCATTTACATCACTTCCTATGCTACAATCTTACTTCCTACTTGTACATAATTATACGTATATAAAAGTGTTTGTCTGTGATTTCGAAATAAAGGATATTTATTAAATTCATATGGTTGTTTCCACGTTATGAGAAACGAAACACGCGCTGCACAATTTTTTATTATAACTATACCTAACAAACTACCTTATTGAACAACAGAAGAGTTTGTTCAAGGCGAGAGTTCTTTACACTGTGATAGAGTGTATATTCGTTATGTATGACTATTCGCGCTATCGACTATTTTCCAACGTCAATTATCGATAGCGAAACTATCGCTACTGCAACTACACTTACTCTATTCCCCCAAATTAATCGGCGTGATGATGGTATGCATGACATTTAAATATGTACTTAAATCACATCGCGTCAACTTTCCTCAACGGTCAATTTACTAACGTGGCCGCATGGTAAGCAGAGAGCGCCATTTCCCTAAAACATAGTATCTACATATAGGGTAATACTATAAATGAAGTAATATAACTTATAAGTAACAGCTACGGTTGTAACAACACGGAAGATTTAATGTTACTATGTGAGTAATGCACATAATAGGTAGTTAATGTAATTTAACCATAAATGGTAGTATTTTAAGTCATACTTTTGTATAGCCACGAGCACCGTATTTGATACGTTGTTATATTGAGATTTTTAAGCTACTTTGGGAAGGGATGATAGGTTCCCATTCAATTACAAAAAGTTCACATCACGAACGTGGAGATGAAACGCATACAACTCAAAGTCAAAATCATTTATTCAGTTTAGGCCCTAATAAGGCAATTATGAAGGTCTAAATTACCTTAACCTTTATTTCTAACTGGTAAAAACTTACGGAATATCCTTACATCCTATTTTTTATTCCTACACATGTTTGTCTGTTTAGTACCTTTGCACGGTCGGTCAACTCGATATGGTGTTTTCAATTGGTTTAGGTATGTATTTGCCTGCTGGCAATAACCAACTCGTATCGGTCTAACTGTCATATCAATTAGTTCAACCTTCTGCGTTACAATCTGCTGGCTCTTAATTTATGACAAAGTTTATGACGCTACGACTCATATTAGCATTTATGAGATGAACTGTGTTTGCCTTGAGTATGAGTGTTGGTATGTATTCAAACAAAAAAACTATCTATTCATATATGGTATCCATAGTACAAACTTCGCTTAGCTTGGGACTAGATGGTGACTGACTGGTGACTGTGTTTATTGTTGTGTAATATATGATTTGTTAATAATAAAAGGAATATCACGCAAACTTATCAATGGTGACGGTGAGCCAGAACCGGGACCTAATAGGAGCACGCTTAGTTTATCTAAAGTCCATTTATCATCGCTCCATCCTACGGCGTCCTTCCCTACGAAGATTCCCTCACACGGTGTACGGCCTTCAGCTCTTTTCAAACGCTTCCTGCCTGCTAGAGTACGCAAATCGTCCCTCCATCTAGCCGGAAGTCGACCTACACTACGCAAGTCTCCCACACAACAGCCTTCAACTTTTCTAATTTACTTCCTGCTTCCTGATACAATGCGAAGATCGTCCCTCCATCTAGCCTCGTCCTCTGTGTCTGTGTTAAAGACAGACTTAAAACTCTTCTCATCGAATTCCTGCCAGCTACAGTGCGCAGATCGTACCTCCATCTAGCCGGTGGGCGTCCAACACTACGCATATCTCTCATATGGTGGCCTTAAACTTCACATATACTTCTATAACTGTCCCAGTGAGTAAATTGGCAGTTCACCTAGCCGCAGTGCAGCGTATACAATTTGCCCAATTAGTAAAGCACTGATAACATGTGATATTTGCCCAGAAACATGGATCTTAATATCCTGCTCCCCTGCTCTAGTTTCCTGCACGTCCTAGATATTGCCTTAAGTACTTCGACTGGTCGAACTGGTCAATTAGCAGCCAACCTTGGCCCGCTTGTATCTATCCATATTATTATGTTCTGGAAAACACACTGCGAACGCAAATCCATCATGGTTTGCATTCGATAACGAATTAATCCAAGAGCACGACTAATAAATATATCACTGTTTAATTTACGAAACGTGCGAAAAGTTATACAATGATTGTTTTATGTCACTTGACTACAGACAGAGTAATGTAATGCGGAATATTTAAAATAATTATCATATACATACATAATTTATAAAATAAGTTTGTACATATTTAAACGTGTTTATAAATGATATGAGAGTGCAAGCTCCGTCCATTAATTCCAGGTCCGGTTTCAATTACCCGTGCATCCACTGCACCACTACAAGAATTTAAAAATGAAATCTGATATTGTTTACGTACCTATACCAAAAAAGCAGCGGGAAATACCGTCTCTGCCTGCCTCAAATGGGACTTTCTGTGATGGGATCTATGTTTCTTTAAAGTAAAGAAATCAATGCAATAAAAGAAGGTTACGAGGCAGCTTTAACTAAAAAAAGAACACAACATAAATTACTCTTTCTTCATAAGTGAGTTAGACAGAGAGAGAGTTAGTATGCATTGGATATTCCCATAAAAATATGCCTCCCCGACTGGAGACAGACCCTTTCCTAAGATGGCAGTTAAAATTCTACTCTCTATTACTTACTCTACTCTAATAATTTAGAATAGTTGCGGAGACACAGCACTACATAATTGTAGTGCTGTGTCTCCGCAACTACAAGTTCGCGAGGAGCACTGGAAACCTTATTTACCAAGTTGTCAGATCTCCTCACCTTATGCTGAGTGTAAGGACATGCCTCTAGCATGGTGAGTCTTCCCAACCTAAAGAAGGTTGGTAACGCACTAGAGATATACCCACGGTTTTTCAATGCAAAAGTCTATGTGACTGTCATAACGTTAACGAAGTTTAACGAAATCTTATTGTATAATAATAAAGTTTTTTTATTTTTCCAGTGAGCCGTATATTCCGCAGAACCTAACCGGGTTATCGATGGCGTTGGCCACTGGCAAATCGGCACCAATGGATGTGGTCAGGATCGAAACTAAAACCAAAGTGAGTGTAGTATTCCTTTAAGGACGCTAGTCAAACAAATGCTTCTACTACTTAAGTAAATATTACGATTTAAATGTGTAATGCCATTCAATTGACAGCGTCCGCCTTGACAAACAAGGAGATGTAATGTCGGCCGGGATATGGTTGATTCCGTTGGTTATTTCCTTCCACGTAACCATTATGTATTTATTGTCTGACTAGTGTTGTTCTAGCGAATGCATAGTTTATTTGTAAATGAACACTTTATTATCTGTTACTGTAACATTTTTTCCGATTAATTTGTACGTTGGACCAATAAGTCCAAAGTTATCTATACTAATATTTTTAAAAGGAAAGATTTGAATTTTTGTGTGTGTATGTTTGTATTGAATAGGTTCCGAAACTACTGGACCGATTTATATTATTATAATACTGAAAATTCTTTCACCTTTAGAAAGCTACATTATCCCTGAATATATAATACGCGGGCGAAGTCGCGGGGAAACAGCTAGTCATTGATAAAGCGTAAGCTGTCGTAACTAATATCTTAACATACATTTTAATATTTTAACAGTTTTTTACATTTTTTAATATTTTAAAATGATTTAGATATATATATGAACCTGGACCTATCAGATGACAGACCGTTGCATCAACCACAAGGCCACCACGGCTTAAAAGACTTTTATTTGTTGAATATCTGAGACAGACACAACCAATTACATCCTACAAATATAATAAAAAATAAAATGCGAAAGTTAGGGTATTTATTTGCTTGCTATTCGGATTCGATCACTCACAAACGGTTGAACGGATTTAATTGAAATTTGGGACACAGACCATGACCTGCATTGAAACATAGATAGGTCACTAGGAAAAGGATTTCCGGGGATTTTCCACGAGAACGGTGACGCGAGCAAAATCAAGTTTTGTAATAAGCTATCAGCGTCTGGTTTGATCGAGTATATGTAGGATAATGTGAGGAAAACTTGAGCCGGTTGTAGCAATACTATTGTCACTTATTATCGTTTGAACGTAATACTGGCCCCGGTCACGTTGTATTCAATGCTGCGGAATTCGAGAAAGCAAACTGGTTAGTTAGGTCATGAGACAGCTGTACTATTTATACTAATGATCTTATATTCTGAAGACGCAACATTTCTTTTTTGTGTATGTAATGAGTGATGGCTGAAACTGTTAGAACAACTACACGGATTCAAAAACTTCTATCTCAATCTATGTAAACAAGTAAATGAATTATAAGTGTCTGTTGGTAATGTCAAAATAACATGGTAATGACATGAAAACGGGTCTTATACGCGATATTAAATTGTTTATTTACCTCCCGACGTTTCGATCGAGTTGCATCGGCCGTGGTCACGGGCCACTCAAAATAACAGCTCTTTACGAAATGCATATGAAAGTAAACACGATACTATTAACAAAAACCAATTTAAAAAATGACTGTTTGTTCCGGGTAATCTCCGGAACGGCTGGACCGATTTAAACTGGACTGTCACTAGTAGGTAGCAGATGCTATAAGTGAAACGTGGGCTACTTTTATTTTAGAAAAATAATTAGGGACTAAAAACCGAACAAAAAAAACATGAAATTGTGAACAAAATTAATTCTACGCGTACGAAGTCGCGGGCATAGCTAGTATATACTAATACTATAAAGAGGAATGATTTGTATTTAGGTTTCTAATGAATAAATTCAATATATACGGGGCCGATTTAATCACTCTTGGAACTCAAAAATCTTCACTCTGCTGTAAAGCTGTATTATCACCAAGTGACATAAGCTATATATTAGAATGATCACGGGCTGTCTCTGGAAAAAAAGCTAGACATTAAAAATACTACACTTGAGTAGCTGAGGCTCACTGACCTGTCTGTATTTTTATTTATCCTAATGCTATGTTTTCTCGTTAGAAATATTATATAAGCGAGTGATGTCATAGCGTATTGATATTTAAGATTTTTATTTCTATTTTTTGATATTTAAGATTTTTATTAAAATTTTTTCATAATTGCAGATAATGTATTCCTTCCTATCCGTCGGTTGGGGCCTGCTGTCAGACATCGACATTGAGAGCGAAAGACTACGAGCTATTGGCGGGCAGCGATTCGCCATATGGGCTATCGCGAGGTTACTGGGCCTGAGGAGGTACAAGGGAGAGGTGAGTTACGTAAAGATTAAGGATGTGAGCAACCTCCCCAAGCCGAAACATCCGCTGGTCCTCAGCCACAGTATCAGCCAGGACGGCGCGCTCGACTCGCCCGACGCGGAGGCGTTCATAGACTGCGATGAACATTCCGAGGTGTTCTCGAACGCCGTGAACGGTAAACACCAACGGGTCGATTCCTGGTACTCGGTCAATTCGCGGAGGAGCGCGTTCTACAGCACTCGCGGCTCGGAGTACCACAGCGTAACGAGCAGCGGCTCGGAGATGAGGTCGCCGGTTCACACGTGCATGCACGGGCCCGCCTCGCACCTACCCTCGTTGGTGACGTCGGTTCCCACCCACTGGGAGCGCGAGGAAGGTGAGTTCGTCATGGTCCACGTCGCCTACCAGTCGTACATCGGCGAAGACTTCCTATTCGCCCCCCGGTCCCAGCTCTCCGATGGAGTCATGTGGATGCTGATCATCAAGGCTGGAATATCGCGATCTCAATTACTGTCGGTCTTGCTGGGCGTGAGTCACGGCACGCACGCCGATATCGACAGCGAATACATAAAGATGATCCCTGTGAGCGCGTTCAGGATAGTCCCCGAGGGGTCGCACGGTCACCTCACGGTCGACGGCGAGCTAGTGGAGTACGGCCCCATCCAGGCGGAGATCTTTCCTAACATAGTCAACCTACTGGTTCCGGATACGAAATAGAGTACAAAATGTTTATGAAATTTTCCGTATCCGAGCCTGCTCAAGTGGGGGGTATTGGTGTAAATGATAAGGTTGTGTCACTGGAAAATTATCTAAATTGCTTATTTGTAAGTAGTATTTTATTACTGTAGAAATATTATTGATCATTCCATGAATGTTGTGATTTAATTTTACACTTATTACGATAATTTGAATGGTTCCATACGAGAAATGTGATAATAATTTAAATTTCCTAGACGGAGTTTACGATACGTGCACACTGTAGCGAATAGTCACCGCTTTCAGTAACAATAAGTGCCAAATATTCTGCACTCTAAAATATATACTTGTACATACATACATATTGTACATAAAGGAATTGATTTTCAATACTTAACTTTGCTCAGTTGCAGGGCAATTGATGGCTACTTACAATGTTAACTTTTTCTATAACACTCGTTATTCAATCGTAGCTTGAAGCACATTATTTTTGAGCACTAAGTAGCATTTACTACAGTAGATTTACTACGGTAGATTTATTATAGTGGATTTACTACGGAAGATGTATTATAGTAGATTTACTACGGTAGATTTATTATAGTAGATTTACTATAGTAGATTTACTACGGTAGATTTATTATAATAGATTTATTACAGTAGATTTACTATAGTATATTTACTACGGTAGATTTACTAAAGTAGATTTACTACAGTAGATTTATTATAGAAGATTAACCATATTAGATTTACTACAGTAGATTTCATCTTCTGCTCTCTTTACTTTTTACAAACCTTTAAACGTTTTTATATTGTTTAACATTTCGCTTATTCCGATAAGACTAATGTTTTATATTTATGCCAAATATTTATTTTATTACGAATCGGATTTATCTTTATATAATGCATTTATTTTATTCAGCAATTAATGGTTGTTGCTCTCATATATTTAGATAAATATTTACCTTTACAACGTGTTAAACATAGCATTTAGAGTGAGAAAACATGTATATGTTGATATATATTCGGCTTTGAATTTATACAACTATGTGCATCAGTTTTTATTGTACATATTATTATTACTTACTTACCCGCCCTGAACATGCATATTACCAGTCTCAGAATGGACAACATTCGACTGATTATACTTAAACCTTCCTCAGAAATCGTTAAGTCTGTTAGTGAAAACCGCATTAAAATCCGTTGCGTAGTTTAAAAGATCTAAGCGTACAGACAGACTGCAGGAAGCGACATTGTTTAATATTATTTTAAGATAAATAAGTTGTTAGTTATAATTAAAATGCACGCAATACTTGCCTTACGTTATAAACTTGGTTAGATTATAATTCTTAATGGGCTGGATATGTTGGTGTAACTTAATTATTTTATATATAAGTAGCAGTATTAAATGTTATGAGTTTACTTTTCGAAGTGTTCTGTGATAAAACAAACTCAGCCATTCGGTTATTTTGAAAGTTCTTTGTTTAACTGGAACGATTCAACCCCAGTCTGAAGACCATAAAAATTTGAAAGTAATCTTTATAAATGATTTGATTCATACATATTAAATAAATGTTTACATGCCTGCCTACTTACGAACCTAGTAATGTATTAGCTACCCAAATGATTTGGTACAGGTTCAAGTTTCTTGATTTTGCACCATGTAAGTATTACCTTACATATTTTGCACAAAACTGGCCTAATTTACGCGATGGTGGGTAATTATCGATGTATTTTTATATACTGTATCTAGTTATGTATGTATTTACTGGGGTATTTACGAACCAAAGCATTTTACGGTCATGATCCAGAACAATGAATTGGTACGTACATACATACATACATTTATCTGTGTTAGGAAGATAATGTTTTTAACTGAATTTTATTTAACCTACCAAACTACTTACCAAATTTTATAACAAAAAGAAAAACAGTTGTACAAATATTAGGAGGAGGTAATAAATTATAGGTAATTTACTGAATGTAAGAAGTATTGTATATTTCGTAATTGTATATCCATGTAGACAAATTCAATGTATAATATACAGCATTACTCAGTTTCTAAGTTACACGGTTATATTCGCGCTTTTCTATTATATCTGCGTTAACATTTTAGTGAATTTTAAAGGACTGATTTACTAAGCAAAATAAAAAACTAGATTTCTTTCTTCAAATCGTTCTTTTAGCCAAATCTTAATTGCCAGTGTAACTTAAAAACATTTTAACACTGTGGTTTAGGAAGGTAATTCAGAGTGGAAATATTTGTAGTAAAAATTGTGTTGTTCAGGAGATATTATTTGCGTCAATTTAACTTATTAACAAAGAAAAGACGGTAGACATGACTGTATGCCGTACTATTATGGATATTCTTTTAAGTTTACTTGAATATATATTTTTAAATAATTAAGACATGAAGGCTATTTATATATGTTTTTGGTGCCAATTCTGTTGTTCAAAATTACTAGACTTAACTAATTTGACAGGTCTAAAAATATTGCCATCATTATTTAACCCCACACATGAGAAAGGGATAGCAAGACTTTTAGACCTGTCAGTTAAGGAATTTTGAACAACAGAATATAATAAATGTAAATAGTACATACTGTAAAGATATAGATTCTTGTTACCACAATAGTTAATATAGGTGCAAATAATATTTTGTGAATGTTAAAAGAATTTCTAATCTGATTATATTAATATATTATTATTGAAGTTATTTAATTTTATGAAACTGTTGTCAATAAATGATTATTATGGTATGATTAAAATTTTATTTTCTTCCAATCAAGTTTTACATACACATCAAATTATTATAATAAATGAAATAAGATTTGTTCAAGAATCAAACATTATTGAATTGAACAAAGCATTTTGTTTATTCCAATAATAATCAAAAGTTTGTTTATTCAATTGAACATTATTTTGTCTTCAATACAATATTCTCACCAGTAAATTAATTGCTTTTTTTTTATATATGTATATCTTATCCTTAACCAAACTGAATATAGGAAAACCTAAGAGTAATAAAGGAATAAATTTTAACAAATTGAATAGATTGTGATCTTTTAAGTGGGCAGTCACCACCATACAAATATAAACAGTCATAACAGTGATGTTCTATTGACTTTAGGAGACATAACACTTTATCTTAGCTTAAGAGAATCTAAACTATCTAACAAGTTTTGTACTTCAGAGTCAACTTGCTTGCGGGTGCTGACACGGCCAAGTCTCTCTCGGACATATTCCAGCTCCCGTGCATCAGCCTTTTGTATCTTCATATATTTTAGCATCATTTCCACAACCATACATATTTCACCAATAAGTTGCCTAGTCTCCTCAAAGTGGCCAGCACCACTTGGACGCATTTGGATGAGCTTCAGTTTGCTCTGTGCCAGCTGTATGGGGTTGCGCCCATTCTTATCATTTGAACTTACATCTGTTCCGGCATCTAGCAGCTCAATCACTACAGGTATATGGTTGGTACAAGCTGCCAGGTGCAATGGAGTGTTGCCCAGCGTGTCTTTGATGTTGGGGTTGGCGCCGTGCCTCAACAATGTTCTCACCACTTCTACATAACCACGGCAAGCAGCCAAGTGTAGGGGACTCCTTTTGTGTTCATCTGATGAGTTCGGATCAGCGCCAGATTGTAGAAGTTTTTCTACGAGATCAGTATTATTTGTAGAGGCGGCGAAACGCAGTTTCTTGTTTCTAGATGAGCAAATCGTACCTCCGTATCTGTATTTGAGGCGACAATGTCTGGCTTTAGTTGAACACTTGATTTTACCAATGTGGTCGTGTGGTTCAGCCAAGAAGTCGATAGGCATGGGCTGCCCCGCGTGATTTATTGGTATTGCCGGAGGGTTGAACTCTAATATGCATTGGGAATGATCAAAAATAGGATTATCACTACTTTCGTTGCTTGTATCTACACCGGAGTCAGTCATTTTAGTGCACTTTTGATCAGTATTGCATTTCAATGAAATGGATTTTATAGATTGTAATAAACACAAAACGAAGAAATAAGATTTTGTGTGTTGAACTGAAGTCTGAAAATGAATGAATTGAAGTTGTTTGGTTTGGATTGGATGTTTGGGTTGGGTGAAAGCTCGGTCACGTCACGTAGTGGTTATGTACTCTGTGGTCACGTTATGTCAAGTTGAATCACAGACTACATACATAACCACTACATAACTTCGTGACCACTACTCTTCTTCTTCTTCTTCCTAAGTATGGCAATCAATCCCTTCAGGGACTATTTTTGCCAGTGTCGAGTGTTAGAGAATTTTCATGTTGCAAAATTTCTCGTGTTTGCCGCATTAAAATGCCTAGTGTCATGCATTCTAACGCCCAATGGAGTTTCTGGAGACAACCCACGGCAGTAGCAGATCGTAACACGCCTTTAGATTAGAGGTAACCTATTGACCAAAATGATAAATCACTTAACCCAAAAGTCGTATTATGGCATTATTTCCAATGTTCCTATAAATCAGTCACTAAATGAAACTTTACTGCACATATCGACACTGAAAATACACATTAAAGATCACTATAACACAATTTACGACACACTGGAAAAAATCTCAACCGCTCCGCCTGATTCCCGCCAAAAACTCCAACCACTACTCAAGTATTGTCTCAAAAATGTACTATACTAGAGTATTGTGTCTTCTTCTTCTTCCTAACTATGGCAATCAAACCTTTTCAATGACTATTTTGCCCAGTGTCGAGTGTTCGATAATTTTCAAGTTTCTCATATTTTCGTGTTTGTTGCGTTAAATAGCCTAGTGTTCATGCATTCAAATGTTTTTTTTCTAATTCTAAGTGACACGCACGCAAGTCCAGCCAAAGGTCTTGTCTACTGAAACACACGTCCGACACCATGACCAAGTCCGAAGTCTCATGAAAATTGTATGGACTTCCTTACTTTTTTTGGTAATTAAATTTATTCATGAAAGCGATAATTATGTATAGTTTTTCAAATAAACTTTATAGAATAAAAATATTTTAGTTCTTAAACATGTAAATTTAGAATAAACCATTTTTTATTTCCGTTCAAAATTGTACAAGTCTTTGTAAATAACAGCGCGCACCATGTCAGGATTTCTTTTCGGCCAATACATCGGGCAAAATTAAAAAAAAAAAAAAGTTATGATTATCACTTTGTTGTTCTTCTAAAATTATGTTCAGACCAATAAAATTTTATGGAAGAATGAAAAATATATTACCTACATAATATCCGAACGCATCACAAACAAGTTGAGTATTAGTTAAGTTGACAGATGACAGATGGTTTATACTGTGAATTTTGACAGCGAATTCATTCGACCTCGGACGCAAGAAATTTGGAACTTTTATTAATTATAGGTACTGCGTACATCGCAAATAGAGACATGCAACAATTAACAATATTTATGGTGAGTTTTTGATATACCATCTAATGCTGAGAAATATCCTAAGCATGAAACATTGAATTAACTAACCTATTCGTTGTTTTGCCGAAAGGACATTGAAAGCTCTCGGTCTTATATCGATGAGCTGTATTCCTCGGACGCAGATAAGATCATGGAGGCCTTGGTGACCCTGAAGAACTCAGTAATCGGCAGCAACAGACAGAAGAGCTCAGTGATACAGCAAGGTGTTGTGCCGAGGTTACTACAGTTGATGTCTGTTGAGTCTTTGGATCCTAACATAAGACTTGAAGCCACTATAATTATAGGTAGCTATCCTATTCCACTATACATACCTTTAATTTATGTTCGTTGATGGTTTCACAATTCACTTTTAAAAAATAGCAAGATTAGAGATCGGGAACGCTTTATTGGATTGTGTAAGATTAGCCTTGGTCTGAACACTAATGGCCCAGGCATTTTACACTCATGTGAATACTTGGTTGTAGTATAGTATTGTCAATCAAAAGTTATGTATAACATCTCTGTGTGTTTATTTAAAATAATGGTAGCCCTCAGGGTATTAATGATAAATAGTAATATTGTAGCCAACAGAACCGATTTTTAGCACAGCAAAAGAAATTACCAGATAAAACTCTGACATATGTTAAACCACTCACTATTTTTTTCATATACTTATAAAAATACAATAAGGTATAAAAAGAACATGAAATAGGTCTTATTATTATGTTGCAAACAAATATTATTTGTACTACAATGTGTTAAGCTATAACTTTACGATTTACAATTTCGCCACTCCTGCAGCTGCAAGATATAAGACTGCTCAATAAATAATAAATAATTGCTTTCTATCAGGTTCTTTAGCAAAAGGTACGGCCGAAAATGTGGCAGCCCTAGTAGAGCAAGGTACAGCCACCACATTGGTGGATCTCTTAAAACTAGTCCCGGTTGGCACAAGGTTTGCTGAGGCGGCCCTGTGTGCATTACGGAGTATATTCTCACACTCACCCGCTCCAATCGCATCATTACCATCAGATATGCGGCTGCTATCGAGGTTGACACGTAAGTTACATTTATTTTCATCATATGAAGGTGCACATGCTGATCATTTATTACTGTGACATCGAAGACATTACAGGACATTTAATTTGTTTTGGTTATTTTGAATTCCTATATTCAACAAAAATGTAAGAAAATTGTGATTTTTGCACTCAAATAAAATCTACTACAATGGTCCTACAGGTTCGGTGTCACAGTAAAAAATGTTAAGACAGGCAAGCTCTAACAGAATATACAAAAAATGTGTTGGCCTCCACTCTCAGATCTGAACGAAAATTTATGATGTCCTTAGCTTGTATCTCGACCAATATATTTGTATATTTCTTCCTACCGGAATATATAAATGTTAAGCAGACAAAGTCGTGGGCAGCAAGCTAGTAATAGAAACAAATCACTTAAATGATGGATTGATCACTTGTTTGACAGTATTATGTAGGCATATTACAAGAGTTTATTACAAATTGGTCTATTTAAATATTAATAATAAAAGTATGGATTTATAACACCTATAAGTTATTCCCATAACCTTACATAAATATATTTAGAGAACCTTCTCCTTTTTTGAAGTTGTTTAAAAATAAACAATATAGTTATGGTAATCCATTACAATTTTGTAATTGAAGGCAGCAATACGCATCAACTTGTAATAGTTGTAATTTGTATTTAGTGACCATGAGATGTGTTGCAATCATACATAGTTATTTGCAAATTGCAATGTATTTTATCATTTTTACTCTACATACATGCATGTATTAAATAACCTTCTGTGGTTTAGATACAACAAAACCTTTCACAAATTTTATATTGCTTTAGTAAACCACTGGCCAAATTTGGGAGGGATAAGATCTGTACTGGGTTACATTAACTAGGATTTTTCTTTATTACATTTACCAGCTGTTTACCCCGCGACTTCGCCTGCGTATCAATATAATATTTTTTTGTTATTAATAGTTTTTTGAAATTGGTCCGGTCGTTTTTAACCATACAAAAATACTAATCTTTCCTCTTCATAATATTAGTGTAGATTATTGTGAAATAAATTGCCCTCTAAGATCAAAATGAGCATACAGTTAAAAATGTCTTGTGTTAAATCGTGGTAACTTTAATAGTCAATAAATAATCAATGGTGATGAATATGTTTACATGGGTGGGGTAGAGATAGGGCGCGAGGGCTCTCCGCTGGCTCGCGGGTGCGTGGTGCGCGTGCTGGCGGCGTGGTGCGCGGGGCGCGCGGAGCAGGAGGCGCTGTGCGCGGCGGGCGCGGGCGCGGCGGCGGCGGCCATGCTCGCGGCGCCGCCCGCCGCGCACCACGCGCCGCCCGCGCTCGACCTGCTCGCCGCCATGTGCTTCGAGAACCCGCACGTCGCACAAGTTGCTATCAACACCAGGTTCCTATCCTAATACTGTCTTACATCCTATCTTTTATGATTACAAGATTAGAGGCAAGCAAGCGTCCGCCCAACCGGAGCAGTCGCCGTAGTGTAGTCCCCAGTTGGACTGGTCCAATTTTAATGAGTAATCTCATTATGATCACTAACTATGTCCATCAGTTTCACACAAACTTATAAACCTAACCTAACCTGAACCTATCTCAGAATCATTTGGTCGGTCAAAGAGGTTAGCGATGGAGTCAAAGGACAAATCTAAACGGACGACATCGAGAAACGCCCTTTTGAACGTTGTGGGATTCTTAGCAGATACATGTTATATGGAACTTACCAGCCAAATATCAAGCTTATATACTTTCTGGTTTCTAAGTCCTCATGAGTTAGTGAGTCGCTTTAATGTATAGTACAAGGTTCATTCGGCAGGCACGGCGATAAAACGATACCAGACCTACTTATGAGTCTCGTGTCCCGGGACAAGCCGCTGCCGGTAGCGATGGGTGCGGCAAGATGTATCACCTTCATACACAGGGCCGGCGCCCTACCGGCGGAGGACACTAGGTATACAACCCAAACAATTATTCTTTATATATACCATTCTGGTGTGCGTGTGTTTGTAATTGTTTTTCTCCTGAATTATTTGACCGATTTTGATGATTTTAAATGTTACTTAAGCTATAGTCGATACTATCGATATCCAGTTTTGTGTCTCCTACGCGGGAAACAGCCATTAGAATTGTATAATACAAATCTTATATCAAATATATTTGACAACAGATTATCTATTTAATTTGCGTACAAAATAAACGCTGTTCATAGATTGCGAAGCAACACTACGACAATAACGGCTTGGCTTGGTTTTATGCGTTATGTATTATTCTGAATGTATAGTTTATTTAAATTCTATTCCTGTTCCTCAAATAACAGATTTAACCTTAATTTTAAGTTTGTTGTTTATTAGTCATGTAATTATTTTTTATGTTACTTCTAAAATTATTCACTCACTCGCTCAAATTGTCATGCAAATTTTCTAGGTTAAATTTATTGCTTTTCTATAATAATGTATAATATAATATTTTCTATAATAAGTACTATAATATTGATTGTTCAGAGTAGACAAGTTCAGTGTACTAGGTATCTTCCCTTCAGCGAATGTTGTGTACGCCTCTAAATGATACACATATCAGATATGTGATTATAACAATGTCTAAGTGTAATGTTACAATATGTTGTATTGTTGGTGTACCTTAAATCTATAAATATAATATAAACCTTAAATCTATGTACCTTGGTGTATCTTAAATACATAAATATGTGACTACTTTACGGGTTGATATTTTTCATATTTTGTTATCTTTATTTCTTTTAGAGTGGTGTTCGGAGCGCTGCCGTGTCTCGCCCGGTTGTGCACCAAAGAAATGCCGGAGGACATCAGGGCGACGGCCGCCGAGACTTTGGCCTACTTAGCGGAGGTGTGCCATTTTTACACCAACTTTGGTGACGCCTTTATATTTTTTTTGCTTTCCAATTATTTGGGGTCCCTTTTGTCCACCTCGTCATGCACTTTTTTCCTCCTCATACCGTCCATATTTCATACATTTCTTCTTGAGTATCCATCTTCATACTTATTATCCGTTTAGTTACATGACTTTTATCCTTTAGAATCTGTCCATTGAAAATAATAATCCTCTTTATTTTTCCGGCTGTATATGTATTCTGTTTTATTATATACTAGCGGCCCGCCCCGGCTTCGCAAGGGTAGACATTTATCAAATATATTTTGTCTACCCGTGCGAAGCCGGGGCGGGCAGCTAGTATAATATATAGCCCATGTTACTCAGTGATAAAGTAGCTTTCTAACGGTGAAAGATTTTTTGAAATCGGTCCATTAGTTTCGGAGCCTATTCAATACAAACCCACAAATATACAAATCTTTCCTCTTTATAATATAAGTATAGAAGTATATATATATAGATATGTGTGTGTTACCGTTAATATACAAATACATCATCATTATTATTGCTATGTACAAATTTATTCATAACTAATGTCTTATCGGGTCCAGGAATAAATATATATATTTTATACCAGTAAGGTGGCAACAATGCATACGGCCCGCCTGATGGTAAGCGGTCATCGTAGCCTATGGACGCTTGCAACACCATGTTTCTCACTCGCGCGTTGCCTAAAATAATATATATATAAATAGTTAATGACTAATTTTTTTAGGTAGACACATCCCTCCAAAGGCTAGCGGCGATATCGAATCACCTGATGACTTCACTAGCGGAAATAGTGAACTGCCAATCAGCTGCGGCGAAGCAGGGCGCGTTCAAGTGCTTCGCTTCTCTCGGGGCCAACGATGAGGACATACGCAAGAGGATCATCGAGACACACGGCCTGATGGTGCATGTCGTCAATGGGATGAACAATACAGAACCTTCTGTTAGTATACTAAATTACATTTATTGTCACAATACGTTATATATATGGGACAATAATAATACAATCTAAAACTAAAAGAAAAAAAAAACTAACCTAATATAAAAAAAAAAAAAAACACTTGTCAGGAAGCTGTCAAGAAGGCTGGCAGCATTGCCCCGCTGTATGGCAATGCTGATCCTTTGCGCAAAATATGTTCCAGCCTGCTTGTCACCGGAGGCCTCGATCAATCGTCGCAAGACCTCCTTGTACAGCAGATGAGCCTCTGGACCCCATACTCGTCTCAATATATTTGTATACTAATATGTACAGTGGTGCCAATTCTGTTGTTCAAAATTACTAAACTTAACTAATTTGACAGGTCTCAAAATATTGCCATCCTTATTTAACCGCGCACATGAGAAAAGGATAGCAAGACTTTTAGACCTGTCAAATTAGTTTAGTAATTTTGAGCAACAGTATCGACACCAGTGTGTATTTGTTTTTCTCTTTGGTTTTGTATCAACTAGAAACGAGTTCTGGCTTAGTCCACTTGAATGAGTAGCCAGTATGGAATCGTCATACTATAATGTTTTATAACAGTTGTCTTGTTACAGGTGAGGCTAGCGGCCGTGCGGTGTCTCCATTCACTGTCGAGATCAGTGCAACAGTTACGGACCACGTTTCAGGTAATTTGATCTAATGAACAATCTCAGCTTAGTAAGTTTTGATACGTTTTATCCATAGAGGCGTATAACAAAATAATTTATTTATAAAAAAAAATATTACAGGATATACACAAATAACAGTACATATGGCGGCCTTATCACTCTCGGCGATCTCTTCCAGGCAACCGTGGGATGGAATGTAGAACACACAATTAACATTTTTTATTAATTATCAATTAAGATTTTACGCTAACACAGCCGTAAAATATAGTTACTTAGGGGTAAAGTTGTTTTTCGTTAGCGAAAGCATATCTCCACGAGGATAAGCTGCGCTAGTAGTATTGCTGCTAGCACAGTGAGTCCTCATCAACAACATGGTTGGCACCCTGTTAGTGATACCCCTGGTATTGCTAGCGGCTAAAGGCTACGGTGACTGCTTACCATCAGGTGGGCAGTAAGCTTATGTGACAGCCTAGTGGTATAAAAAAACGGTTTTGTAGCTCAAGAAATTATCTCCACCACTGACAACACAGTACATACATACATATTGTACATACATATATACATATTGCGCCGACCCCAAATAATATGGGATAAGGGCAGGATAATGATGACTGACAACACAGTAAGATTTCCCAACCCTTTGCTGTAGCCCTTAATATGAATGCTGTAATCCCCAGGATCATGCAGTTTGGAGGCCTCTCATGCAGCTGTTGAACGAGTCCCCTGGGACGGAACTACTCACCGTCGGCTCCTCGACTCTATGCAACCTGCTTCTAGAGTTCTCACCGGCCAAGGAACCCATGCTGGATCAAGGTTTTGAAGTATATTCTTTTATTGCAACACCATTAATAATAATTGTAGGGGCTGTAGCTCAAGTGTGAAAAGAAATAGGCGATAGTATACATTGTATAATAATTTGGGTGCTACAATTTGGAGTACAAAATTGTGGCGGAGACTTGCCACCGTACCACCGGCGCGCGCGCACGCCCTTTCTTCTTTCCGTTGCTAGTCTCCGCCACGATTTTGTACAACAAAATAATATACAATTTGTACAGTCCACTCGCCTATTTCTTCTCACACCTGAGCTACAGCCCCTACAAGAATAGTAATAATTTATTACAAGACCACAACGATACATACGATACAATCAAATAATACAGACAGACAATAATAAAATATGTAATGAAATCTAATCTATACTAATATTATAAAGAGAAAAGATTTGTATTTTTGTATGTATTGAATAGGCTCCGAAACTACTAGACCAATTTAAAAATTTCTTTCACCGTTAGAAAGCTACATCATCACTGAGTAACATAGGCTATATATTATAGCTAGCTAGCTTCCCGCCCCGGCTTCGCTCGGGTAGACAAAATATTTGATATAAATGTCTACCCGTGCGAAGCCGGGGCGGGAAGCGGCCCGTTTTTTACTTTTTTGGTTCTGGTTATAGTTAACTATAACCAGAACCAAATATTGCACTAGACATATGGACATTGATCCAGTGCATCATAATAGAACTATCCACTCTGACTATGAACGATTTTAAATAACTGTTGGTGCTGGCTCGCATCCGCGCTTGCAACGAGGCTGTTCGCTTTCTTATCTTTCTAATAGCGTGGAATCCATCAGTATTAGCCATTAGTCTAATTACTACACTTAAAGCCGTGGTGGCCTTGTGGTTGAGGCACCGGTCAGTCATCTGATGGGCCTAGGTTCTAAGTCCGGCCTGTACCCATGAGGTTTTCTAAGCTTAAGTACAGTGATTAATCACACCATCGGCTTAAAAAGATAGGTAGGGCGAATTGGGAGGTACCGTGCGCTTTCCCATTAAAATTGGAGCCGGCTGGGGAATGTTTTTCAGTAGACCGCAGTCAAATAACACTACTTGTTGAAGTGTTGTGTTTCTGCGGTAAGTAAGGGTTCCAGTGCTCCACGAGGATACGCTATGCTAGTAGTAATGCTGCTAGCACAGTAAGATCTCATTAACAAAAGGATTGGCAGCGCGTTAGTGATATCCCTGGTATTGCTAGGGCTATAGGAGATATCATAAGTGATTGGTGTATTTCTAGGGCTATAGGAGATATCATAAGTGATTGGTGTATTGCTAGCGGCTATAGGAGATATCATAAGTGATTGGTGTATTGGTAGCGGCTATAGGAGATATCATAAGTGATTGGTGTATTGCTAGCGGCTATAGGAGATATCATAAGTGATTGGTGTATTGCTGGCGGCTATAGGAGATATCATAAGTGATTGGTGTATTGGTAGCGGCTATAGGAGATATCATAAGTGATTGGTGTATTGCTGGCGGCTATAGGAGATATCATAAGTGATTGGTGTATTGGTAGCGGCTATAGGAGATATCATAAGTGATTGGTGTATTGCGAGCGGCTATAGGAGATATCATAAGTGATTGGTGTATTGCTAGCGGCTATAGGAGATATCATAAGTGATTGGTGTATTGCTGGCGGCTATAGGAGATATCATAAGTGATTGGTGTATTGGTAGCGGCTATAGGAGATATCATAAGTGATTGGTGTATTGCTGGCGGCTATAGGAGATATCATAAGTGATTGGTGTATTGCGAGCGGCTATAGGAGATTCCATAAGTGATTGGTGTATTTCTAGGGCTATAGGAGATATCATAAGTGATTGGTGTATTTCTAGGGCTATAGGAGATATCATAAGTGATTGGTGTATTGCTAGCGGCTATAGGAGATATCATAAGTGATTGGTGTATTGCTGGCGGCTATAGGAGATATCATAAGTGATTGGTGTATTGGTAGCGGCTATAGGAGATATCATAAGTGATTGGTGTATTGCTGGCGGCTATAGGAGATATCATAAGTGATTGGTGTATTGGTAGCGGCTATAGGAGATATCATAAGTGATTGGTGTATTGCTTGCGGCTATAGGAGATATCATAACTGATTGGTGTATTTCTAGGGCTATAGGAGATATCATAAGTGATTGGTGTATTGCTAGCGGCTATAGGAGATATCATAAGTGATTGGTGTATTGCTAGCGGCTATAGGAAATATCATAAGTAATTGGTGTATTGCTGGCGGCTATAGGAGATATCATAAGTGATTGGTGTATTCTGTAAACAGGTGCCGTAGAGATGTTGTGTAACCTGACCAAAAGGCCCGAGGCTGCGCTCAGGTTGAACGGCATCTGGGCTCTCATGAATATGGCTTTCCAGGTACCTATTTTTTTCGACTAAATTGATGAACAAAACATACGTTTCGTCTGAGGGTAAACGGTTACCGTAGCCTATAGACGTTTGCAATACAAACTTGATAAACTAGTATAATTATTTATCGTTAGCTTTTGTCAGTGACTCCGTCTGCGTAGATGACGAAAATTAAGAAAACTTGTAGATTGTTTTTCCGGTATAAAAAGGAGTTTGCGCTCTGAGTAAGATTTATAGAGCTCCTCGAGAATACACTGCTGGAATCAAGCATAACATAAAATTATTTAGTTATTTATTTTAACAAATAAGAGCGGCTTGAAGCCAATTATATTAATGTGTCAAAAATATATATGAAAATCATATTAAATAATATTTATTACTTCACGCTTTCCCACAAGGTTCCCCGAAGAGGTAGGCAGAGGTGTTACAACCCCTACTTTCCACCGAAGATAATTTAGAGTCCGTCGCCGACAATTAGGCACTATATGCGTCCATGAATTTCTTCTCAGACGTATGCAGTGCCGGTAGCATGAACTTTTTCGACAACGTATTCGAAAACGTAACTCGCGAAATGTCTAAACTGTCACACTAATTTTTAGTTCCACTTTTCACCGCCTCAGCGCTGTTCATTTTCCAATACAAAAATAGTCGAAGGCGATACGAAAACGTTGTCGCAATTATTCATGCTAGCGCTACAAGTTTCCTCACGATGTTTTCATTCAACTTAAAGCTCGTGGGGAAAGTCGTGGGGTGATATTGTCTTTTTATTAATTTGAATTTACACTTCTTGATTTAAATAATTTTCGATTTTAGATATTGATGACTTTTTTGTGACCCGATCCCCAGGCTGAGCAGAAAGTGAAGCAGCGCATCCTGAGCTGCCTGGGCACGGAGCAGATGTTCCGGCTGCTGGGGGACAGCGACACGAGGGTCATCATGAAGACACTGGGGCTGCTGCGCAACCTGCTCTCCACCAGGCACCACATCGACGCCATCATGGCCGAGTACTCCTCGCAAGTCATGCAGGTATATACAACAAATATACTACATACTAGCGGCCTACCCCGGCTTCGCACGAGTAGACATTTATCAAATATTTTGTCTACCCGTGCGAAGCCGGGGCGGGCAGCTAGTATAATATATAGCCTATGTTACTCAGTAAAAAAGTAGCTTTCTAAAGGTGAAAGAATTTTTGAAATCGGTCCAGTAGTTTCGGAGCCTATTCAATACAAACATACACAAACTTTAAAATACAAATCTTTCCTAATTATAATATTAAGTATAGATATGAAGTTAAGTTATATATTCATGTCATGGAAGTAATTGAAATGTAAATCTAATATATAAAATTCTCGTGTCACAGTTTTCGTTGCCATACTCCTCCGAAACGGCTTGACCGATTTTGATGAAATTTTTTGTGCTTATCCGGTATCTATGAGAATCGGCCAACATCTATTTTTCATCCCCCTAAATGTTAGGGGTAGTCCACCCCTAACTTTTATTTTTTATTTTTTAGACCGATTTCAAAAATTCTTTCACCGTTAGAAAGCTACATCATCACTGAGTAACATAGGCCATATATTATACTAGCTTCCCGCCCCGGCTTTGCACGGGTAGACAAAATATTTGATATAAAAGTCTACCCGTGCGAAGCCGGGGCGGGCCGCTAGTTTTATATATATATATATATATATATATGTAAGTATATTTTTTTATAAATAAATAGCTGGAGAAAGATATCTTGTATTAATCCAGATTATAAGCTATCGCCATTGCAATATCCGTTCAGCCGTTGAGGGTACAAACACACACGCAAACTGTCGCATTTATAATATGAGTAAGACAGTGGTTCAAGTAGTTGGTGTTGTCGGCAGGCAGTGATAGTGGTGCTCGAGGGCTCGTACCCGGCGGAGGTGAAGGAGCAAGCGCTCTGCATCCTGGGGAACATCGGCGACGGAGAGAAGGCCAAGGACCTCATCATGGCCAACGAAGACGTCCTCAGGAAGCTGGTCGATTACTTGGTAAGTATTGGCTAATTTTTGGCGAATTTCGGGATTAAAAATGGGAGCTAGCCGCTTACCACCCGCGGTGCTAATGAGATTTGTACCGCGCCGCCTTCATTCTAGCTTCTTCTATATTTTAGTGGAGACACATGTTTTGTTTAACCATTTTAATCAAATTGTACATTTATTTTTTTGTGGAAAAGAAAATGCATAATATTAGCCAAGTGTGTGTGTGTGTGTGTGTGTGTTCGTGTGTGTGTGTGTGTTCGTGTGTGTGTGTGTGTGTGTGTGTGTATGTGTGCGCGCGTGTGTGTGTGTGTGTGTGTGTGTGTGTGTGTGTGTGTGTGTGTGTGTGTGTGTGTGTCTGTATCAGATACACCCGAGAGCAACCTAACTGTTTTTGTTGTCGGCAATGCCGTGTGTAATGTGTATGTGTGTGTGTCAGACGCACCCGGAGAGCAAGCTGCAGGAGGCGGCGCTGTTCGTGGCGGGCAACCTGGTGTGGCGCGGGGAGCCCGGCGCCGCCGCCCGCCAGGCGCGCCTCGCCTCGCTCGGGGTGCTGCGCGCGCTCAAGCTGCTGCGGGCGCGCCCAGACATCGCGCACCTCCACGACAAGTATACACACACACACACACACTATACACAGGCAGGCTCCAGAACAACTATACACGCCCACTACACACACACTATACACAGACACTATACTCACTATACACAGGCACTACACACACAACACACACACACACACACACACTATACACAGGCACTATACACACAGGCAGTAACACACTATACACTGGCAGTATACAATCAAATCTAATTTACGATAACGCAACCCTCCAATCTTGTTCTAAATACATTTAAACACGAAAAACGAAGAATCGAAGCTCGGCTTACCTTCATTTAGCTTGTAAACGAACAACTCGTAAATATATGAGATTGAACCCACTGGTGCATTCTAAATCCGACCATCCCTCGCAGTACACTACACTATGCCTCCAATATTAATAACGACGATTACATTAATCCGCAGGGTGAAGACGGCGCTGGCGCAGTTCAATGACTTCACATAATACCACCCGGGCCACAGACGTAAGCGTATTAAAACACAGTGAGTGATAGTGCGCGGCTCAGACGCATGTGACGTACAGTGAGTTCTCCAGTCATACCTAACGATACACGTAGTGACGTAGCTAGTAAGTATTTAATTGTAAATACGTAAGTCTCCAACTAATTGTTATTTATCGATAATTTTGTAAAATGCTACCATCGATAACAATATCAACGGTAAAATTTGAATAATGTTCGAATAGTAATACACAGTTTTTTTTATTAATTACGAAACATCCGTTACCGATTTCAATAAAGCTATCTAACTCTTTCCGATGTTTGAACGTTTCAACGACTGAGGTGCTAGAACTCCTCGCGAGATGATATTTTTGAAAACTAGCCAATTGTAGTGAAACTACGCTTAGGGTTAGGTAGGGACTTGCAAGTGCAGTGCTTGGTGGAACTGTAACCCGACCACAATTTATTTGTTCTATATATTTGATGTGTGAATGTACAATGCAACAACCATGTCTGGTCGGGTTTTATCTCAACATCTTATTTTTGTCGGGTTATATCATTGACAAAATCGTTGGGTGTTCTCATAAATTCTTAAACATCTTTTATTATCAAGAAATTAATGTGAAGACCGAATTAAAGGGAATGCCCAAACTGTTCATAAGGAGTTTATATAAAAATGGTAGCTTTTGATAACACATTCGAGGTGATGTGGTGTTATGTATTATTATGTATATATAAAATAACTGTCTGCCCGTGTAATGTAATGCTGATTGATACATCACTACGCCATATATAATTACCTTGGAAACTGTACATATATCAACCAGTGTTCATATATAATTCATATTATTATTGTATACTTTATCATTTGGTAGCATAAATTGTGATGCAATGATAACATTTCTTTTTTATTTTTTTATAAATCTTGAATTAATAATATATTTGGGGCTAAAATGGAATAAAATGTAGGACGAATATGGAATTTGTAATGTGGGCCGAAACTTCGTGGGGCTAATGTGGAACAAATCCTTAAAACTGTTGTAATCGAGAAAAAAAAGTTACGCATAACAACACCAAATGTATCTGTCGATCGCGCCGTCCTTGCTTTGAGAGGAATCTCCTCAGCTTTTAGAACAAGTAGCGACCCGCCCTGTCTTCGCACGGATTTACACAAAACCTAAATGATTTATGCATAAAAAGCCTTCCTCTGAAATCACTTCGTCTATTAATGAAAACCGCATTAAAATCTGTCGCGTAGTTTTAAAGATCTAAGCGTACAGACCAGACGGCGGGAAGCGCCTTTGTTTTATATTATGTTAAGATTAAGAAAAGATCTGTCGCGCCTGCACATAGCTTCCTCAACGAGTGGGACCTTAGTGATTTTAAGAGCTCAATTATGATTTGATTTATCAGTGCCGGTAGCAGGAACATTGTCGACAACGTATTCGAAAACGTAACTCGAGAAATGTCAAAATTGTCATACTCATTTTTAGTTCCACTTTTCACCGCCGCAGCGCTGTTCATTTTTCAATACAAAAATAGTCGAAGGCGATACGAAAACGTTGTCGACACTGTTCCTGCTACCGGCACAGAAGACAGAAACTTATTTTTTTATTTCAGGCTACGAGGCCTATATAAAATATACCTTAAAAACTAACATACATACTATATATATATATAATTAAAAGGCTTTTTTATGTAAATTTGATGTAATAATTTCATATTTCTATATATCACAGTGGTGTCAGTTACTTCACAACCACTAGTAACGAATAGGAGACTATTATGTTTTTTTTCTGTAATAATAATGTTTTACTCTTATGTTGTGTTTTATGTACAAAATTTAACTGTGCCGTTCTTTCAACATACGAGTGCCCGTATTTTGATTGTATAAACCTTATTACGATTGCAATAGAGCCCAATATCACGCCTCATTTGCGAGAATTATCATTTATATGTTTGAAAACTTACAAAAGAATTGTGGAACTTGTGTTTTTATTATATTTGTCTTATGAAAGTTACCAGCGTCTTACTGTTCTTAATATTCGTATGAATATTGATGTAAATAGTAGTTTCTTTTGTGCGCAGTTTGTATGGCAATGCAAAATGATGGCTATCGATACATATATACTTAAAAAATTAAAGATGCATCAATAGACACCGTATCTTATGTAGGAAACGGATTAGCGGACCAGTAGGTACTGAGAGCAGTGTCCGTAGCAAGAATAACATGCGACTACGTATTCGAAAACGTATTACTCAAAATGACCAAATTTTCATACGATTTTTTTATCAGCTTTTCGCTGAAGCACCTCTGTGTATTTTCCCGTATAAAAATAGTTGAGTGTTACGATACGTATACGTTGTTATCGCTTAAGCAACAGTATCATCTTTCGACTGAGTTTCGAAAACTCTCAAAATGTCAAAATGTTCATACTAATCTTTAGTTCCACTTTTTGCCGCCACGGCGCTGATCATTTTCCCATAGAATACAAAATATATTATAATTTGCTTTGTCCGCTTAATGAGTGTGATACGGTCGAACGGCCTGCGCCCAGGTGAGCTCAGCCGTGGTTTCTTCCGACACGTGTTTCAGGACTTCCACGTCCCATCATCAGGGTGCCGCCGCGTTGGTCGAGCAGCGTGACCAACGCGGCGGCAGGCCGTTCGACCGTATCACACTCATTAAGCGGACAAAGCTAATTATAATATATTTTGTATTCTATAAATATGAATTTCCGCAAAGTAAAACCTGAATCAATTCAATACATTTTCCCATACAAAAAAGCGAAATCTATACGAATTTGTCGAAAGCAATTCGATAATCATCCTGCTAAGGCTACTGCAAGCGCCGCCGACAAGTGCGAACGTCTGTCACGGCAATTGTAATGGAATATTTAATAACGACTGATACAGTTTTTTTTTTGCTACAATTAGTTTGAGTGAGTCCTCATCAACAACATGGTTGGCAACCCGTTCGTTAGTGATATCCCAGGCATTGCTAGCGGCTATGGTGACTGCTTACCATCAGGTGGGCCGTATGCTTGTTTGCCACCTTAGTGGTATAAAAAATAGTTTGAATGTAAACCAACTTTGATTTGGCTACTTGTCTTTATACAATCATGTCTCGACTGTTAATAATTTAATAATGATCAAATTATAATTATGAATTTGTATATAATTGTATCATAAAATAACCAAAATAACTATTGTTTTAGCTTTACACGGTGACACCTCATTATCAGATAATGGATACATTGTTTATGACGTTACGTTTTTCATGTTAATAAAAAGACATTGCTATAAAAATTGGTTATATTGTTTCATTTCTGTTGCCATCAGGGGACGGTGACATTGTCGTCGGTCTAGTGGCTAGTGCGGGCGCTTACTATCACTACTGGTAGCAAACATGTAATTTTCATGTAACTTTAAAAGTCAAAGTTTCCATATGAATTTTTGTTCCACTTTTCGCCGGCGCAGTGCTGTTTTATTTCCCATCCTACTAATGAACGCAAAAGTTTGTGAGTATGGATGGATGTTTGTTACTCTTTCACGCAAAAACTACTCAACGATTTGGATGAAATTTAGAACACAGATAATTTATATGGATTAACACATAGGATACTTTTTATCCCGGGAAAAATTTAGGTTCCTCTGAGAAACTAAGCTCCACGTGGACGTAGTTGCGGGCAGGAGCTAGTACAAAATAGTCGAAAGCGATACGAATACGTAGTTGATAGTAGTTGTTTCTGAAGCTACAGGTTGCCCGTACTACAACAGCTCCGAGTAAATAATATACTGCGTACAAACCGCACGCTTGTATGCAACCGTAGTTGCTACAAAAATCAAAGACGTGTTGTGATAACGTAATGCTTACACTTTGTGCTATAGAGTATGATTTGTGCTTCACGAATTGGTCTGAAATTTCTTTTATATGTCATTTGTAGCGTTAATGGAGAGGCACAACACAAAGAGCTGTCTGAGCCCTTAACAACTGATGCACTACACCTAAAGAGCACAGCACTTAGTTCTCTGCAGCACACGTTAATGTACACCACACAGAAGATTATTGCTTGAGCTATAGCAGTCATTCTCAAAGTGGTCCAGGTGGACCCCCAGGGGTCCACGGGAGACTAGATGGGGTCTACGTTGGCGTGAATAATAAATGGAGGTGTTCACAAGTTGTAAGCGAGGGTCCACGAAAATGTATCTGGTTTCGATGGTGATGAACAAAAATTTGATCGTTAGATCTAATCTTACATTTATTACGAGTTTTGGGAATATGTTCAAAATGTAGCAGCAGGAGGTCCACTAATTGCAGTAAAAAAATTTAAGGGGTTTACAAGAAAAAAAGTTTGGGAACCATTGAGATAGACGGAATGGCTGCACCGTCAATTGAATCAAAGAAAGAAAAAAGAAACGGTACCTACTGAATCCTACATCAACAAAGTAGATACTGGGATCATGATATTCATGATTTACTAAGTTAATATTTGGAGTGATCGAACAACACTCCACAGCGTAGCTGGAATCGCCAGCGATGTTATCGTGTTCAGCAATTATCGACTCAATCAATTTTGGGTAAAGGCTAATATTGATTGTTGCGACCGTAACAATGTCACTGAAACTAGTTTATTTATATATCAATATATTTGTGTAAACAAGTACAATTAGATAAACATGTACCTAATATAAAACAAAGAAAGCAAACGAGCACAAACAAAGTCTGCAGTTCACCATTTTATCCTCAGAGAAACATGAATAAAACATTATCGTTTTTTGCTCACTTTTGAGGTAAATTGAGGTGTTACTGAGAGCATTAAATCCGTCTAATCCAATGTTAAGAGCTTAATTTCCTTGTATAATTACAGTTTTTGTTCTCAAAGGCGTCAAAAGAACCGATGAGGCCGCATAAAAGGGATATTTTTAAAGCGAGCATTAATGGTTAAACTTGGTTAACGCTCAGCATCCCTAATGGTTTTTCTTGACCCAGTTATGCCTTTATCGGATGCAGCACCGAGCAACAGCAGTGTTTTTCAATATTGTTTTTGTTTCGAACTCAATCCAATAACTGAGGACTTTGTGTTTTGTTAAGAAGATTCTTTAATATCACTTGTTCAAGTGATAGACCTTTCGACATTTTATAAGTGCCTCATTAGGGCCAAAAAGGAGAGTATCTACTTGCAGTTATTAAAACAAAACTAACATAATATATTATCTAATCTGTGCTTCCCGATTTATATTCAAAATCTGTAGAAAAAAAAATAAAAATGCCGTATAATACTTTGATTATACTTATGACCTTGTCACAATATTCAAAATATTTGTACAATTAATTACAAATAGTCTGCGATCGACCCTCGTCGGTCGCGGCTGCCGCTACTCGCGGACCTCGGAGTATTCCTGGTGTCCGTCGTCTGCGCCAACCTACTAGAAGAAGCTGCGTACTAACAGCTTCTACCGCGCTGCGTAAATACAGTCCATTTACCGCAAATATCAAAGGCCGCGTTGTGATACGACCTGAAGAAGCGCTGCAAGGACCTCCCTACTTGGACACAAGCTACAGGACCGAGCTGAGGTAATCGTAGTTGTACCAGTGCCGGTAGCAGGAACATTGTCGACAACGTATTCGAAAACGTAACTCGCGATATGTCAAAATCATACTAATCTTTAGTTCCACTTTTCACCGCCGCAGCGCTGTTCATTTTTCAATACAAAAGTAGTCGAAGGCGATACGAAAACGTTGTCGAAAAGTTCATGCTACCGGCACACTAGGAGACCAGGCTAGTCATCACAATATGTAATTTCTTTCACCTACTATCCTACCCTCTAATGTGGAGACGTGCTCGCTTATATAGGTACCTATAGTTGAGTTGCCGCGGTAACAAATGTAAATAAGAACATACTATAAAAAGGAATACCTATTCGGATGGCAATAGTGGTATGTGCACGCAAAATTGCGTTATTTGGTTCAATTGCTGTCGAATGGAGTAGGTGTAGCCGGGTCACACTCGGGAGACTCGTAATGTTCCGGAACAGCGATCCGGGGTAATTCTACCCTCTTGTAGGTCACAATATTACATCAGCTTAGCTCTCAGCACTTATTATGGTTGCTGATCTCTCGTACGGACAATTTCGCTTATTTATAACTATATATATATATATTATTAACGCTTTCCCGACAGGGTAGGTAGGTAGTGTAACTGCAGACAATACTTAATGCTTTTCGGTCAAATCCCACTGAAGTTATATTATATTATTAGTTCAATGACGGTTCAACGTTTCTCACCGACGTATAATTTAAGTCTTAGGTTCGTCGTTACGTTCTTAGGTAGCTGCCGGTTTTATTCGCAGAAGTCGTTTTCTTTCTCTATCTATACATATAGGTATATATCTTAGTTTCGTCCATCTTGTATGCCGAAAATTTAACGGTATCAAAAGAATCTGACAATAGCAATAGCTTTGAATGTTGCTAACACACAATAAACACTTTTTGCGCTATTCATGGATGGTTTGGAAATAACAAGTGAGTCTGGCTGTAGAATAGTCTGCATAAAACTGCCATAACAATATATAAAGTGTGGAGCGAGGCCGCGCATCAACAATGTATCTCCCTGAGCACTCTAGTCATTATATTTTAACTAAAATATTTTATGAAAGTAGTGTTGCTGGCATATAAATACACATATATACCTACTTCATGTACTATTGTAAAATTTGAACAGGATAATTTTAAATAAACAAAAATGAATCCCTGACATGTATGCATAACTTTCGATCAACTGCACCAAATTGGATAATTTTATTAATGTTAGGATTAGGACAAAAGTACTAAATTTTTTTTAAATCTTAGATAAAGTATTTATAATCTCATAAAGTGAGTGAGTAGTGAGACCGAAGATAGTGGGGAGATTTTTTATTTAGGTGGATACACTACCAGTGAGCGGACAGCCGGTTTAAGAATAAATCAAACTAGGAGGTAGGTTAGGGAGGCCGAGAGTGAGGGCTCGCCTCATGTTCCGGCGAGCCCTACACGAGGAGTATGGGGGGGCGCCTTCGCTCCCCCCGAGGAGGAGCTGCCGTAGGCGGCTACCGCTGGCGGGGTCGCGGTTGCATGCGAAAGCGATCCCGTGGCCCCGCCACTCTGCGGTGAGGAGGAACATCGTGGGGGTTTAGTTGGTAGGTTTGCCCTTTTCAGGGCGGGAGTCCAACATGCCAGTCCGCTCCCCCGAGCGGGCTGTGTATCCATGAGGATTACCCACGTTAAAAAAAAAAAAAAAAAAAAAAGGAGTATCAGTGTAATCCCCCTCGACGGGTTCTCGGCTTGTCGTGCCGAGGGGGCTCAGTAGCCGTGGGACACCACACACGGTGAAGCGAAGAGGAACCCGAGGTGGGTCGCGTCCGGAGACGTCCGGACGCGACAGGGGCCGCGCTGAGTTTGGATTCCGGGCACACCACTACCGCGGGTCGGCTGCGGCCTGTGGAGCTGCCTCACTCTGCCGCCGTAGTCCGGCCTTCGCGGCCCGTGGGGGTGTCCGTACCTCTCCGGCGCGGCCCCAGCGAGGTCGTGGGGGAGGAGGAGTGTCGGTATAACGATGCGCCGCTCTCCCTATCCTCCGCGACCTAGTGGTGCCGCACCACCTGATGCGGCGGAGGGGGTCGTACGCGACGGGGGCTGTGCTGTGTTTGGATCCCGGGCACACCACTACCGCGGGCCGGCTGCGGCCTGCGGAGCTAGCTCACTCTGCCGCCGTAGTCCGGCCTTCGCGGCCCGTGGGGGTGTCCGTACCTCTCCGGCACGGCCCCATGTGGTTGGCGGCGGAGCCACCGATCAGGTCCGCCGCCGGGGGCTGGGAGCGCGGGCATTTACCTCTCGTGCACGCACTCCTGGCTCCCATGGCCTCCCGGGGTGGCTGGTTCGGGGGGACCAGCTACCCAACTAGCAACGGGAGGCCGAGAGTGAGGGCTCGCCTTATGTTCCGGCGAGCCCTACACGAGGAGTATGGGGGGGCGCCTACGCTCCCCCCGAGGAGGAGCCGCCATAGGCGGCTACCGCTGGCGGGGTCGCGGTGGCATGCGCAAGCGATCCCGTGTCCCCGCCACTGCGGTGAGGAGGAACATCGTGGGGGTTTAGTTGGTAGGTTTGCCCTTTTCAGGGCGGGAGTCCAACATGCCAGTCTGCTCCCCCGAGCGGGCTGTGTATCCATGAGGATTACCCACGTTAAAAAAAAATAAAAAATAAATAAAAAGGAGTATCAGTGTAATAAAAAAAATACCGCTGAAATAGTATTTTACCACGACAACCTACTTTTTGGTATCAGTTGTTTTTTCGGTCTCGGCCCTTTATTGTATTATCTAATTACACTGTTTTGCCAAAAGAATACAATCGCTATGCTGTTATGCATCAGAAAAGAATACAATCGCTATGTATCAGAAAAGTGTTATAATATGGATGTAGATTATGGTTTGCTATATATTATATATTATAATAATCATTATAATAGACTAATGAATAGATTTAATTAAAGTACTAAATATTATGAACCTAAAATTAAAAACCTTAAAAAATATAATATAATAATTAAAATATATTATAAAAAGGAGGCCCTTTAGTCAAGGCATAACTATGTGATACATGTCTTCTTCTTCTTCTTCTTCCTAAACATGGCAATCAATCCTCTTTCTTCTTCTTCTTCCTAAGTATGGCAATCAATCCCTTCAGGGACTATTTTTGCCAGTGTCGAGTGTTAGAGAATTTTCATGTTGCAAAATTTCTCGTGTTTGCCGCATTAAAATGCCTAGTGTCATGCATTCTAACGCCCAATGGAGTTTCTGGAGACAACCCACGGCAGTAGCAGATCGTAACACGCCTTTAGATTAGAGGTAACCTATTGACCAAAATGATAAATCACTTAACCCAAAAGTCGTATTATGGCATTATTTCCAATGCTCCTATAAATCAGTCACTAAATGAAACTTTACTGCACATATCGACACCAAAAATACACATTAAAGATCACTATAACACAATTTACGACACACTGGAAAAAATCTCAACCGCTCCGCCTGATTCCCGCCAAAAACTCCTCAATCCTCTTTAGGGACTATTTTTGCCAGTGTCGAGTGTTAGAGAATTTAAAAGTTTCTCAAATATTTCGTGTTTGATGCATTAAAAATTAAAATGCCTAGTGTCATGCATTCTAATGCCTCTGGAATGGAGTTTCTGGAAACAATCCACGGCACTAATCCTCGGTACACTGGCAAAAATAGTCCCTAAAGCGGACTGATTGCCCTATTTAGGAAGAAGAAGAACCACTATCCGTCAAATTTGATCATAGACCAGCGAGTAGGACACAGAGTGGTTTCATAATTGGTTCCATTAGGTTTAGTAGCAACTATAGTTTACGCGGGCTCGTTCGCACTAGTCAGACTCGTTTCAGCGCGCTTTATTAATTACTTTGAGGACTCGTTTCACAAAATTTACATTGAAATAACTTACAGGCTGTACCATCCAATTGTAGCCATATTTTGGCGGTTGGTTAGAATTTCTGTTTATGGACAAAATTTATGTCAACGGATATGGCAAAATTTACACGATATTTCATTGTCTTCGTTCTTCATACACATATGTATACGTATATTATCTACTCTGAGAAAATATGATCCAAGAGAATACAACCGCTAATACGATAACCTAATCTCTTTTTTTATTTTGAAGTAAATTATGGCGAATATAGTATGTTGCCATTATTTTTCTACCTACCTACTTATTTGTCCATTACCTAAAGAAAAACCTTAAGTTTTTCCAGTGTCTATTGTGAAGTCCGTCATGAGTCATCATAATATGCTGACAACAGTTCAACAGCCCCATAAAATATGACTACCCACCATATTGAACTATATTAGACGCACCATATAGACCAATTCAATCCAGTTTCCTTTGCCAGTTTGACATGTCGTGTTTACAAATACATTTTGCCTCTAAAAGCATTATATTTGCACTGTAAAAGCATTATATATGTAGTTAGAATCATACTTTATGTACAAAATGACAAGAGAACGTATGTTTGTGTAAACGTGGGATGATACAGGTATAAGCTAAGCTGTATGCAAGCTTTGTGCCATGCAAATAGGCCGCGCGGTGCGTGACGACGCATACACAGATCTCTCGTACAAGTCATACACCTGAGCTTGCATTTGTTGCTTACTCTATAAATTATTATATACAAGCCTATGCTCGCCACTTTGTCCGCTATGAGTTAAGAATTGGGTACTGTGTGTGCAAATTTGAAATTTCAAGTACATACGCCCCGAAGTTCGTTTTATGATAATCTCAAAGCACAGGAACCTAACATTTTTTCGGAATAAAAATGCTATGTGTATAGAAAATAAAATATCTTAGAAAATATCGTAGAAAATTCTAGAAATAGCATAACATAACACATAATAGATGTAGTGGCAACCGTAATTTGTCTCCACACACAACCATAAGTCTAAAAGCAATTGCACTCATCTGCATTACATAAAGGTCAGCTGAAAGAAAGTGCTTATACGCAGTAGTTCGCCTGTGTACTTATTTTCATATTTATTAGTGTGCAACTACTAGAATCTACTTTAATTTGGGCTGACACCTTGCCTGACTCTTTACAATATTATTTAAAGGCTTTGATTATAAATCTTTGCATCATAAAACCTTTTAAATCGAAATCCATGTCGGAGATAACATGGGCTAAGCTTTTGTTGTCATTTTGTTGTTCAGTTAGCAGCTTTATAACTTAGCCTTTTTTCCGCGCGAAGTGTCGGAAAGCAATTCTTTTAGAAATAAGTCAGCGTGAACAAAAACAGTCTCGTCTTGGCATCGCTGGGTAATGGTCCATCAAGGAGATAAAGGGCACTTGTGTCCAATCTGGCCCGAGCGGGACGGGCGGCTACGATGAATCGCCAGACAAATCACTTGTTCTCATATAGTGAAGAGCTGTTCTTAAAGTTAGATCTTAG
Source organism: Falcaria lacertinaria (assembly GCA_951449985.1). Classification (NCBI taxonomy): domain Eukaryota; kingdom Metazoa; phylum Arthropoda; class Insecta; order Lepidoptera; family Drepanidae; genus Falcaria; species Falcaria lacertinaria. The sequence goes on along the minus strand of OX602120.1, from coordinate 7,872,481 downwards.
AGATTATCGTGATGTACAGATATAAAAGATTTGTGGATTTCATTTATATATTCAATATATTGCTCATGTGTTACAGTTACATAAAACAATACAATTAAAAGTATATTTATAATTACAAAGCATCCTCTAAGGCACAGCAATTGAGAGGATTTCACCAGTAGGATTGTTATTTTTAAATGTATTTTTGTATCTCTCTCCTATGTATAAATGTATATTTCCTTGGCACGTTCGGTAGGTTTAGTTTTTTTTTATTTTCGTTAACTTGCTTAAGTTGGCTTGATAAACAAGCACACGGTCCGCCTGAATCAGAATTCTGAATATACTTCAACCGCGCTAAAATCTGTGAAATACAAGAAACATAGCAAGTCTCTTCTCCAATCAGCCATTAGAATACTGTTCATGGAAATGTATGAACATTGCAGAGGCGTTTGTTACTTTATATTTAATGTGCATATTTTCATAGTGTGAAACCATTTATAGCGCATAGGGGTCACGTATTTACATAATCAGCTCAACGGAGCGTTGACAGGAAACAAAGGGTTGGTGATACCTGCCGGTCAGCGACCCTGACGATAAGCCCACTAATCCCTGGAGCAGGTCACCAACCATTGTCCGACTAATCTTTTAACGCTTAAGCGACATTTTTGTTTCTTTCATGTTTGGCTTCTGGAGAAAATAAGGCGTTCTTTGTGCTGAGCAGGAACATTGTCGACAACGTATTCGAAAACGTAACTCGCGAAATGTCAATTGTCATACTAATTTTTAGTTCCACTTTTCACCGGCGCAGCGCTATTCATTTTCCAATACAAAAATAGTCGAAGGCGATACGAAAACGTTGTCGACAATGTTCCTGCTACCGGCTCTGCACACAAAATTGTTCGGAGCTAAAACACTACAAAATAAGAATTCGACAGCCTCGATTGGTCGACTGTCTTAATCTGATAAACTGTTGCAAGCCAAATTCTACAGTACGCTAAGGAGTCACGTGACAAGGCTAGTGTAAATATGTGCCCTTTATTTAATTAAATTATCCCCGGGCAACATGACAGGTGGCAAAGTCTCATGGTGAAACATTCGTCCAAATTATTTAGTTCCGTTCCGTTGTGCGAGTATTTATTTAGGTCAAAACTAAACATATCTATTGTTCCACGGACTAATTGGATAAGTTATTGTTTATTCCCAGTTGTTGATCAAACATTATTGCATTTTTATATATTGAAACGGCTATGGACAGACACAAAGCAATTATAATATCCTAGAAAATGCGGGCTACTATACGTTTGACGTTGGTCGACGAAAACGTCTAAATAATTTAAACGTCTGTCGTAAATAGTAGAACCATAACGATGTCGATACTGTTTGTAACAATCGCGAATACCTAAGAAACCATCGTGTACTTAATTTCTCTTTTACGGCCCGCAACACCACGGCTCACACTTGTTTGTGGCCCCTATGAAAATAAGATGGAATACCATAGCTCTAGTACCATCAGTACCAATCGTGTTTTCCACAATAACCTGTCAGTCGCTGTCATGCACTCAAGGATGTGATACAATAGAGTTAATTTCGCGGAGGATTTCATTACAGACGTTATAATTAACTGGTAGGTATTGTAAGGGATCAAAGGAATGTAAAGGGCTATTTGTCCCCTTCATCCATCGCGTCGTATTTGACAGCTGTCAACAGTCCTACACAAAGTTGAACAAGTATTTAGATTTAGTTAGCAAGTTCAGTTGAAAGAGCTACTTATAATTCGTATACATTGACGAATCTTTGTTTGTGATTTGACTTATAAATTACCAGCTCGGGGACTCTCTCACGTGGCAATAGGGTTTAATATAGGTAGGTAAATAAAATAAATAAATTGCTCATTCAGCGCGGAAATGCCAGCCTCCTTGGCAACCCCCCACGTGACAACGATTTTGGAAATTGGTTAATTTATTTTAATTATTGAGTATGAATATTAGGGTAGTTCTTAATATTTTTTATTGTGTCTCTATATGTATTATTTAAAAACAATAGTTCGGAAATCAGGCTACTGAGTAGACCCGGCAAAAATCGTCAAAGCGAAACCTTTGGACACATCTACTCTATAACAAAAAATATTATCATGATAGGTCACCCAACTAGCTGTTCTCAGTCTTATTTAGTACAGTCAGCCATTATTAAAACAACAATGTACAAGACATTTGCACAAGCACGGAAGTAATATACCTTTTGTAAAATGCATTGTGTTACGTCCCTAATGTAAACAGGGCGATCCGGCAGAGGAAACATTAAAATTTCCATCCAAGCCCTAACCGTTGAATGTTTAAAGGCAATTCGTTAACCGCTAGACGGCCGCACAACACCGATTTATACGTAGCTACGGTTAGTGAGACTTGAGCTTACGGTTACTTGAAAAATATATTTGACGGGTTTGTTCTCAGAACAATAACTAAAGCTAGCGTTAGCGTAAGTTTAACTGTTATTATGTTTTTAAACGTCTGTCAATGAAAGCCCGGTAATAGTTCGGAGAAATACCACCTGAAAAGAACCGGCATGAAACACAATATATTCTTCTGCTTCAAAAATTAGCGTGGACAAAATCGCAGACAGACAACGAACAGCGCTTGTTTGTTAAATTGTTTGATGACATATTCGGACACAAAGATTTTAGTTTATGAAAACGATTTTTCAACTACAATTTAATTTATTTGAATTATAGTCAACTTTAAGAAATTACAGAGACCCAGTGCCGGATTAGATTTTTTATGATTGCAGGCCACTTTATTTCCGCCGCCCCGTGTACCTTTCTAAAATAATAATTTTGTAGTAAAGTTAAAAAAAAACGAATGAATTAGTCATAAAAAAAACATAAAAACGAAACATGTTTTGTATACGGGATATTAAGTCTAGGACCTAAGATTAATTAATTCCTCTGAAATCTGCCGCTCATAGGCGGTAAAGTACGGCCTATTGAGAAATCCAGGACTGCAGAGACCAAATTGGAAAAGGAACTACTGAGAACAAACCCATTCAACTAGCAATAGTATATAAGATTAGGCAGTAACCAACTAGAGCCGGAATTGGGGCACATCTAAATTTTATCAGGACGTGACCCGAGAGAATTACTTTCTTTAAAATTGTATTTACTTCCGGCGTCGCCGGCGGAGGCTGTATCGTCAGACTTTCAACGCAGCCTTACCTGGCTTCGGTTACTGCATTTTTTAAGCCATTTGTATTAATATTTTAAAATATAGGTATATAGGACATACCTGTATTTTTTTAACATATTGGGAATTATTCGTCCAATTAATATGGTGGTAATGTGATAGGTGTAGGGTTCAATTTTCTCGATGAAACAAGACGAGATAACTTTATACGAGATATTTTTTGCTTCTAGAATTTTTACTACATATTAACATAAAGACGTATTTTTTTTGGTTTTTAGGGTTCAAATTCTATAGAACTACCTAATCGATTACAATAAATATTTCTCTCATGACAAGCTACTATTACTGAGTAACATAGGCTGTATTTTCGTATTATTTTTACGCGGGCAAAGTAAAGGGAATACAAATAGTTTTAAGTACAGTAATTATTACAGCTAATCTTGTTATAAGCTAGTGCAATATGCCTCGGCTGGTCACTGTTGAGTGGCTTCTTATTGATTCGCTCGGACATTTCATTTGCCTGCATCCCTCAACCACTAGAGCCTTCCTGCAAAGCCTCTATGACGACCGACAAATCGTGACCGTTTAACGGTAAATTAGTACATATTTTAATATTATTAATCGGCTACCTACATGTTACATAGCTGTTAATGGGTAATTCAAGTTATTTCCAAATTGTATGCCTATATAATTGTTTGGAAAAATGTAAACTTATATATGTGGTTCATAAATAAATATATTGTCAAAATGAGTCTTGATTTATATTATATACTAGCTGTGCCAGCGACTTCGTACGCGTGGATTGATTTGTTTTCATGGGTTTAATGTATTTTGCGCGGAACCCTAATTATTTTTTCAAAATATTTTTTCCAAAATAAATGTGGCCTAAGTAATGTCTTATAGCACCAGCTACCTGCCAGTGAACAAATCGGTCCCTCCGTTCGGTTATCGTTTACAATTTTATGGGTTTATTTGTTAATTGCGCGGAACCCTAATTATTAAATTTACCCTAAGCAACGTCTTAAAGCATGAGCTACCTGCCAGTAAAAGTCCTGTTCATATTGGTCCTGCAGTTCAGATTTTGTTCATAATTTCAGGGGTTTTATTTTGATGCGCGGAACCCTAATTATTTTTCTAAAATAAAAGTTGCTCAAGTTATGCCCAGTAAAACCAGCAATCTGCCAGTGAAAGTCCGTTTCAAATCGGCTTAGCTGTTTCGGAGTTGCAGCCAAGTACACATTTTGACTTTTATCCCATATCCCAGGAGAACCGTGTAGAATTTCGGGATAAAAAGTATCCTATGTTATACCTCGTAGTATCAACTCATATTGTGCCAAGTTTCATTTGAGTCCGCTCAGTAGTTTCGGTGTGATGCGCGGCCTAGAAACAGACAGACAGACAGACAAAAATTTAAAAAAATACAGATTTGGCTTCAGTATCGAATATAGAGACCCCACCAAAAAAAATATCAAAATATCTCCAATGTACAGAATTGGACCTGTTACAGTTTTAATATAATTATAGATATAGTTGGGACTCGAACTTCGCCCAATAATAATAATAATATTATAATAATAATATAATAAATGTTTATTCATCAAGCAAGTTTATTCAAGAAGCTTATTACAGTTGGTACACATGTTTTTAAAGGAAGTAAATGTTTACGTAATATAGCGTAAACGTAAATGTAATAAATACTAAATAAAAATACGATAAAATTAAAAAAAAACCGTAAATGTTGTTAGTCGTAAAATGAAGAATTGAAAATCGACCACAAATTTTCTATTTCGTCAACCATAAGTACTTAGACAGCTCGAGCGCACTATATTGATGCATCTATTTCGCTGATGGCAATGGATTATAGGATCGGCATCCAGATTGATTATTGGCATTTCCGATCGCTTTATTCAAGTTGACGTTCCCTTTGGGTATACGCGCAATACCATTAACTGATCGCATCACATATAAACCGACCATTTGCGGGAAAATTATGAAGCATACGAAGGTGATTTATTTACATTTATTCTTTCCGAGAAAAGACTAGTGTTACTTTTCTAAACGCGCTAAGCCAAGCTGTGTGCTATTAATAACATATTTTAGATTGTGTGACACGGCCTTATGTTTTTACTTAAGTATTTTTCACAATATAACCATCAAGCTTTTTACTATTCATTTTAAAAGTATCTAAGCGTATTTTAGAATCCCAAATATCATTGAATGTTTACAATATATTTTTTGCCAGTTTTTTCTAAGAAGTTAATCTTATACAAGTATATGTAATGTATTTCATCCAACTTTAATAATTAGTTTAGTAAGGTTGGATTGGAATAACTACGCCTCAGACAAGCCTTAGTTAACGCCCGGCTTGTTAATATAACTGTGATACACTAATATGTAACTCGGGAAATGCTTTGTTCCACTGAGTTACGGCTGTTGTGCTTAGACAGGGGTTTGTTGGCATAACCTTTATAAAACTTCTCGTGACGTCACTGCAGCGGGTGCGTAATTCCATTTGTGTGGTCAGCACTGTACATTTTTAAAATGGTGCTGGTTCGCCGCTTGTCAGAACTGTCTTTATAACTATAGAACCGAAGTTTTATAACTACGTTCTACATAAAACGATAGAATGGAAACACACGAATTCATGCGTTTTTCGCCAATCAAAGTCGCAGATGTACTGTTAAATTAAATCTCCAATTGTAAAGATAATACGGCGGGCTTTCATGCAGAGATTGATAACTGTGAAAAGCTGGTGTTTTAGGACGAGCCGCGATATTAATTGAAGTTTAAATTTCGTTTTGTCCAAATGTAATTTTCCTGCTAAAAGGGTCTCTAAACAAAATTCTTGATTTGACTTAAAAAAAAAACATAAATAAGGATTAAGATTTCCATTCGCCTGTTGAATACGCAAACGAAATTACGCAACCATGCCGGTAGATTTTATAACAGTGTATTTGTTCCCTTTTGAATAAAAGCTTCGTATATACCATCTTTTTATTTTAGGCCTCACGCGAACCGTGAATACCTTGTTACAGATATAACTGCAACTACCTGACTCGTATTCGTATGTTTAAGCTTTGAGGTGATTTTGTTGTAACTAGTTGGGCGCGGCGGTAGATTCAGACGATTTTTAAGAAGGTACTGCTGCCGTGACTGCTGTATAAATTCTCATCGTCATCAAATTAAATCAATTCGATTGTTTTTATAATTTAAAACATCGAAACATACCATAAAGCATTACATAGGCAGAGTACCTATTGGGTCATCTGACACAGACTCATGTCGATGTCCAATATTGTTGGTACATTAGCAGCGAAGGCTCCAGAACTAGTTAAACTAGTTTGCCGGAAGTTCCAACAATTGGGCAAGGTATAAAATATTGGCTTGGGCAGATATTGTCGTGGGAACTGGGATTATGATCGCGAGGCGCCGCGCCGGCGGCAGGCCTCGATCGATGCGACTGTCCATCAATTGAAAGGATTCTTGATCTTTGTATACTACCTACTGCGTTAGGTAAATTGCGTTCTATTGTAAATATCAGGGGGCGAATTTGTTACAGATTTTTTTATACAGGGTGCGTCAATTGGTACCATTTGTGTAGGGGATATATTGTAGTTAATGCCCAAATTGATAGTCCAAACATTCAATATCACGCTTCAAAAGTAATAAGCAATGAATAAATACATTAAATTTAATATTTAACACGGTTAAGTAAGACTTAGCAATGACAATTTTTAGACTTTTAACTAACATTTAGACGGGTTCTTTAATAGGATTAAATTACATAGTTATTATTTTTAAATTGGCAGAGTTTTATAGTTTTTTTTTTATACCACTAAGTTGGCACACAAGCATACGGTCCACCTGATGGTAAGCAGTCACCGTAGCCTATAGCCGCTAGCAATACCAGGGGTATCACTTACGGGGTGCCAACCATGTTGTTGATGAGGACTCACTGTGCTAGCAGCATTACAACTGGACCAGCGTATCCTCGTGGAGCTTCGGCCACCTTACTTACCGGAGAAACACAACACTACGTCAAGTAGTGTTATTTGACTGCGGTCTTCTGTAAGGCGGAGGTACAGTTCCCAGTCGGGCGGCTCCAATTTAAATGGGATAACCCATGGGCAATCCCAAATCGCCCTACCTCTCTTTTTGTATGTGGACGCAGTAATGTGAACTTCACCGCTACGTCATATTTTAGGGCGGTGTGAGATATTTATTTTATATTTTGAGAGCAAAGGGCGGCTGTTCAAAGGAAAGATCTAAAAGCCCCGCTCAAGTATCCCGGTTAGCAGACTTTCATAATTATTATTTGGTTGCTTCCAACTTGTTCATCTAGCACGATGAATATTTTCGTAATTAAATTATTTGCAAATGAAATTCTTTCTTTGGACCTTCCTATTGAAATTGTACATAATGTTGGTTGTAAAACTTTTTACTTTCCTCTATTATGAAATAAATCCATGTTTTTACCATCTTTCGCCCGGTAATTTCATTAGCTACAGTGTTCTACAAACCAGAATATTGTATCAAGCTGTAGTAGAAAGATACACAATACAGCTTGTCCGATGAAACTCCGACACTGCGGTGGTACTTTGCGAGTTATTTTTTGGTTTTCGCTTAACATAACACCATGTAGGTAGACTACAATTTTTTTTTCCATATTAGAACGGCCACCGGCTACTTATACTAACAGGTATACACTTTTATACAGTCCTGGCACTACAAATATTGAAGCTGAGAACTAGATATATCTCGAATTACAAGTTTCATGTATGCACAAGCCTTTGAGTCAATAAATTCGAGCAAAACTCAATTGAAACAGTTTACAACTTTCGCGTTTAGCTAAAGAAAGAGATATTTAAACATTAGCTACAAATTCTACGAACCGTCGCCAGCTCTACAAAGCCCTACGCCTCATGGTGCTACGAGTTCTGTGAAGCTACGAACGGTATGCCGTAGTCACGTAAAAACACCTAATTTGTTTCAAAGATTGCAATAATTTTGTAACAATGTATTTGTTTACATGATCGATACAACCTCTTTCAACTTATAATCATGGGAAAAGTTGCGGGAAAAAGGATTGCCGGTCGTAGGACTGGTATTGCGAGCTGTTGATCGATTTCGCCTCGCAAAAGATAGAGAGAAGTGTTCGGAGCTGATCGCCAACCTTCAATAATTGGAGAGGCACCCTAAGAAGAAGAAGAATTTGTTTAGTGTAGGCACTGGCTTTGATATAGGTAGACAAATAGAGAGAATTGTTATTTGTTTGTCGGTAATGACACAAAATCTCGAGGGTAAAGACAAAGAGATTTCTTAAAAGCCCGGGGAAGGACATCCCCCGGGAGCAAGTGTCAAGCGGACGAAGCTTCAGACTATTTTTTCTATTTCCAACCCTATAAATCTTATAAGTTGGTTGTTTACCACTGGTTGAATAGTTTATTGAAAGTAAAAAAAGTCATTTTGAAATAAAATCCTGGCATTGCACAACCTCATACGGTACTTGAAAATATTGGCAAGTCAACGAAGGTGATAGTAGGTACCGTGCCACGAAATCTTCAAAAGTACCGCATATAAATAATTTTCGAAAATTATTACAAAGCACCATCTAGTACCAAACCGAGCAAAACTTGTGGTATGGGTACCAGACAAGCTGATACATTTATTTTTGTAAATATATACTTAATTATTTTTAAGGTGGCACGGCACACAAGCATACGGCTCACCTGATGATACGCAGTCAACGTAGCCACTAGCAATACCAGATTAACGCTTTGCCAACCATGTTGTTGATGAGGACTTACTGTGTTAGCAGCATTACTACTAGCCCAGCGTATCCTCGTGGAGCACTGGCAACCTTACTTACTACAGAAAAACCATCACAATACTACATCATATACTTGACTGAGGCTCCAATTTTTTTTTTTTCCGTACCTACCTTGCCTGCTGCCTTAGCGACATCATTGTATGTAGGAATGATCTATATACCTTTTGTACATCTCACTCCAACCACGTGAAGCTACAGACGTGCATTACTTGGTAGCATCGGACAGGATAACAAAGCGGACAACAGATGTCGCATGAATAAACCAGTCCGCTGAATATTTGACGCTGTCGGACTCGCTGACCCGCGTGTCGCATGTACGTTGTCCACAGAGGTACGTAGGGACAGATGAATTATATGCGACCAAAAATTACTTACCTTTGTTGTTTAAATTGGTCTAAGCTTTCTACCAATTTAATCATGTTATTTACGCAAAGTAATCACACCAAAACCTAAAAACTAAAATTAATACATAAAACTATTCACTATAAATGTGCAAACTAAATTATAAGTAAAATCGTGTTATTGAAGTCTAATTGATAGTATATTTTGGTATTCTAATCATATTCCTGATAGGATGGAATTGGTAATTTCATTACGATGACATTACACGGGAGGCAGAGCATATTTCATTAGCGAATTTTAGATTCAACGTCGTATTTCAGCTAATTTCTTCAAAAACTTTATGAATTATGCCTACACCCACCTCATGAACCACTTCATTGATTGGTGAAAACTGTATGAAGACTTGTTTAGTAGTTTATCAGTTTATCGCGTTCAGACAAACAGACAAATAAGGGACATCTTAAGACGCTATTTTTTATTGCTAGCAACACCAGGGACATCACTAACGAGTTGCCTCTTGTTGATGAGGACTCGCTGTGCTAGCAGCAATACTACTAGCCCAGCGTATCCTCGTGGAGCACTGGCAACCTTACTTACCGCAGAAACACAACACTACATTAAAGTAGTGTTATTTGACTGCGGTCTTCTGCAGAATAATAACAGGTATTTCTAAAAACAATTGCCTATTCAATAATGTTTATGCTGCTCTCTTCCCAACGTTAACCCGCTCATGTTTAAGCAATTTGAATTTTATTACGGCCGATAAAAACACTTCTTGCAATAAAAATATTGTTTACCGTCCGCCGACGTTCTTACAGTATTATCTCAGTGAGTGACGGGTCGGCGCGTTCTGTGACAAATCGTTGGCTCATACCTACATGTCGGCTTTGCTATAGAGCCACCCTTGGCTGAGCAAATTGGTAGGAATTGTATGCTCGCTGAATGTACACCGGATATAAAACTCTTAGACCAAAGAGTTGGGACGATAAGGCAAAATTATTGTTTTTAAATTGGTAACTGGTATGCGAAAATGTTATGGTATGGCGTGAGTTAAACATGGCAAAATATAATTTACAAGAATTACAAGCTTCATATATTAAATTAATCTTAGATTTTAGATAGTTCTCTTAACTGTTTAGTTCCACCGGTTTAGTGCTGGTTAGCAATAATAACCATAAAACAATGCCGTCGATTCTGTTGTACAAAATCACAAAACTAAACCAATTTTATAGCACTAAAAAGTCTTTCTACCGATTTCCCGTGTGCGGGGTTGAATAAGTATGTCCAGTCAAATTAATTTAGTTTAGTTATTTTGTACAACAGAATCGACACCATTATTTTCTTCAATAGTTCAAAAATGCAATGAGTGTAAAAAATAAAGTTTCTCTAAAATCAAATTTAAATGTATTTCTCTTACTGGCCAGTTTCTTATTTTAAAATATTTTAACAATGAAGTCTCAATATCTATTATAAATTAGACAAGGAGAACAATAAAAACTCCTACATTATACCGAAGACCTTAAGTTGCAATAAAACATTATGTACAAGACATCGTGCTAGCTGCAAACTTCAACAGTCATTTAATTATGTTGTCCAAAGTAAAGCCTAGTGAAACTGTGCCGGTACAGTGCAGGGGCTGCAATAAACTGAGTTTAATTACCTGCATCCCGACGCTCTCCGGAACGTATTGAGAGTACATATTTACTTGCTCTGGTGACGAGGGAGCTGTATGTGGACAGTGGTTTAATCACGTAGTTTATTTCCAATCTATTTTATTTATACAACTAGGTGGAAACTTGATGCAGTTCCACAAGAGCTTTAATCTTAAAATCTAAAACAGTTCAAATATTAATGTCTGGCAACTCTATAATGTATTTTCACTGTATTTTCTATCTACATAAATAGATAGTAGAATACGGTAGGAACATACATAACATGCAATACAAGTAACATAAAAGCCAACTTTCTGTTTGACTTTGTTCCAGCAAGAGTAATACCCGCATAAATCATTGGGTACAGGGCCATAGTACATAATAAATAACAGTACCACATCGCAATTGGGACTTTTACAGATACTTTGTGATATAATCCTGCTGGATTTATGGTTTTATTCGATAAAAAATAACCCGATGAGAGAGGCTTGCCAACAAGCTTTGTGCTTAGCTGCGGATGGATTGGTTTTCCTTCATAAACCAAGTCGGTCAAAATGTCTGAGAGAAGAAATTTCTCGGGTTTCCTTGTTATGGCATGAGCCGGATATCTCTTGCCATTTTCAAGTATTTCAAAGTAAAGAACACGAAATTTGTAAAGACAATTCCGTGTTCTCTGTTTAAAATTACAAAGATGGAGTTTGTAACTCCAGTAAAATGTTTTTAAACGTGTTCGAATGGATTATTTTCAAATTAACAGATATTATAAATGAATACTCAAGAAAAATATTATTTCTTACAAAGTTCTAAATCTCTTTAAACCGCTTTAAACACGTTTTATGACACGACAAAATTTACATTTACTTCCCCACCGGCAGAGGCGGTGGATAAATCTTTTTATTCAATGTACGTCTAGCCTCTTTGCATTCGTGAATTTTAAAAACGTAATTTTGTAAAGCCAGTGCGATGGCCACGAGTCCTTTGGACTTTTTGTATTTGCTTTGTGTACACTTCTCCCTGTACGGGCTACGTCCAGCACATGTACTTTGTTCCTAACTTTTAACATATTTAATTATTTCATAAACGTTTGAAGTTGTACATAAATTTTCAACTGAGCCTGACCTATTTGCAAACTTGCATAACTGTTTTTCAAATTTGAACTTACTAACTTTCACTTATTACGCCATCGCGCCAGCGGGCAATTTATTTTTAGTTTTTACTTTACCTTCTTTTTGCTTTTTACTTTTTGGATATTATCTACTCTGAGCTTTTGGTAAATGTATCAGTTTTGAATTTTGACGTGTTATCGAATAAGATTCAGTAACTCGCAGAGTTGAAAGATAAAGTCGAGATCAAACCTAACCTAACGTTTGGGAAAAGGAACGTGATATAACGTACTACAATAATGTATGTAATACATTACTGATAACACCGATGGTCTAGTAGTTAGTAAGCCAGAGTGTTACTTTAGGTGTCGCGGTTTTAATCTCTGCATTAGAGTAACCCCATTTTAGATTAGGCCAGTGCCGGTAGCACGATTTTTTGACTACGTAAACGAAAACGTCACTCGCGAAATGTCAAAATTGTCATATTAACGTTTAGTTCCACTTTTCACCGCCGCAGCGCTGTTAATTTTTCAATACAAAAATAGTCGAAGGCGATACGTAAACGTTGTCGCAAATTATTCATGCTCGCGCTACTGGACAGTGATAATAATTTGCTTTTGTTTTGAGTTTTGAATATTGGCGTTAATTTATAAAGTGAATTTATGTATTCTCACATTTGTCAGGCCACTTATTACAAGTTTTGCTAGAAACAGATGGCGCTGTTTGAAACTCTGAGCTTAATTATTGAAATATAAAAATACTGTGCTAGTAGTAATGCTGCTAGCACAGTGAGTCCTCATCAACAACAGGGCTGGCAACACGTTAGTGATATCCCTGGTATAGCTAGCGGCTGTAAGCTACGGTGACTGCTAACCATCAGGTGGGCCGTATGCTTGTGTATATCTTAGTGGTATAAAAATAAAGAAAACTTATCATTTTAACAAGATGCCTTGTGTCGTGCTCTGCTTTGTGCCGGTAATTACAAGCTGCAACACAACCCGGTAACAGCCAATAGTTCTACTAATTCGGTCGGAGCCAGTAGCGGTGCACTGACTCTCTACGTGCCTTTTGGGCTCTAGTTTAGTGTTTCCCAAACTTGGTCATGCCCTGGCCTGGTTATTTTAAGGTTTCCCCATCGTGACCCATCACAAGTTTGTTAGACCTCTATTGTAAATAGAGAAAATAAAAAAAACTAATTTCAATGGTGCCAATTCTGTTGTTCAAAATTACTAAACTTAACTAATTTGACAGGTCCAAAAATATTGCCTCATTATTTAACCTCGCACATGAGAAAGGGATAGCAAGACTTTTAGACCTGTCAAATTAGTTAAGTTTAGTAATTTTGAACAACAGAATCGACACCAATGTCCACATAATATAATTACTTCTACACTTACGTGTATTATATCAATTATAATGACGTCATATTTTAGTGAGATCTATGAAGCTGTTGGTTTTAACTAATTATATTTGATTTTAAACGAGTGCGATTGATTGTAAGCAATGAGACAATGTTGCGACCCGGTATTTGGGAAACTCTGCTCTAGTTTATTGTCTCGTGTTGCGACAATTGTTAGTCTTGCTACTCTAACGAGTCATGTTACTAAGTATCGCCGATTTTGTGAATACATTCAGTAAATAATTATTCTGTTTTTATATACTGCTGAGGTGGCACGCAAGCATACCGCCCACCTGACGGTAAGCAGTCACCGTAGCTTAAAGTCGCTAGCAATACCAGGGGTATTACTAACCTAACTAACTAACCTGTTTTTGATGAGGAGTCACTGTGCTAGCAGCATTACTATTAGCCCAGCGTATCCTCGTGGACGACTGGTACCTTTCCGCTGGAACACTACATCAAGTAGTGCTATTTCACTGCAGTCTTCTGTAAGGTGGAGGTACAGCCCCCGGTCGGGCGGCTCCCAAATTAAAGGGAAATACCATGGGAGATCCGAACTCAATAAATAGCTTTCTTCTAAATCATTTAATAAACAAAATAAAAATCACTTTAAGTAACACAAATCACGATATACTGATAAAAAATCTCACTGATCCTCCATCTAAAGTTATTTTATTATTTTTAAATATTTCAATATATAGCCCTGTAATATTATTAACTAGAAAGGCTCTCTTAATTTTAAGATTTGCGTCAACTTGCCAGTCCCTTGTAACCTCATTGTTTTGATCTCCGCCGTGTTATCGAAGCGATACTGAATCTCATATCCGCTTTTTGATTAAAGATCCCAAGCTTAGCTTTTATAAGGAAGACCATAACTTTATTAAGACAATCTATAAGCAACCACAGATTAAAGACGATATTTCTAACCGTGGACGCCGCGAAGTGTCGTAACTTTTTTAATCTTATAACGTTTCAAACTTTAACTTTTAAAAACAACAGTCTGTTATTATGTACTGTTATTTTATCAACTTGAAAGTAACGCTTTTGACTTAGGTAAAAATAATATGCTTTTTTTTACTAGCTGTGCCCGCGACTTACCAGTGAGTCCCGTCAAAAGCCGTTTCGGAGATTAGCTGGAACAAACAGACAGACAAACATAGTACTAATGGTTTTATCGTTATATTGCTAATATTTTCATATAAATTAAGTAAAAAGCTCTGTAAATAAATATTTTGATATTACGAACAGATTACAATTTTATTATAAAAATTGACAAAATGCTTGAAGAAAGAAGACACACTTCCACACTCAAATACTTATTTTAAGCGAACTCGCTAACGGAACATAGTTCTAAATATAGTAAGTGTAAACCTACATCATCAATTAACTAGTCCCTAATGAATTCGGTGCAAAGAATCGGTCCGTGGTTAATCAGCGTTTGTAATTAACCGACGATAATTAAAATACTATATATGAACACGTTGCACTTCATTATAAAAGGTGAAAGTTTAGTTCCCATTTTATGAAAGCTGTTGATTTTTTTCATTTATGTGATAGATTATGTGTTCTTATTTCATTCAACGTCACATTGAAGATATTGTGGCAAACCCGCAGAAGCTACTCATCAATCTTTTGAAGTTGGGAGTTTTTGGCGGGAATCAGGCGGAGCGGTTGAATTTTTTTCCAGTGTCTTGTTAGTTGTGATAAGTGATCTTTAATGTGTATTTTTGTAGTCGCTATGTGCAGTAAAGTTTCTATAATAAGACATTTGGATTAAGTGATTTATCATTTCTGACAATAGGTTACCTCTGATCTAAACGCGTGTTACTATCTGCTACTGCCGTCGATTGTCTCCAGAAACTCCAATAAGCATAAGAATGCACGGCACTAGGTTTTAATGCAACAAGAACGAATGGAAAAAAAAGAGAAACTTGTAAATTTTCTAACACGACACTGGCAAAAATAGTCCCTAAAGAGGATTGATTGCCATAGTTATTATGAAGAAGAAGAATTTATGGTTTGTGTCCTATCTCGCTCGCACGTCACAATTGTTATGACATTGACAGATTGGCGGGAGAAGCAGTATTTATTACGATACGGTTGTTTTAGATAAACGCATCTTTGATATAGTACTCATCATAACAGGATTGGATATTGAGGCTCTTTTTAGACTTTCAATAAAAGAAACCGTGTGAATAAATGTTTCATACGTTGTGGTGTAAGACCAGGGATTGTACACTTCTTAGTGTTTTCTTGTTTCTTCTTAGTTGTTTCTTGTTTATCTACTACTTTCTTCTTAGAAAGTAGTAGATAAACATGAAAATAAAAATACTTGTTGACGTAGATGTAGATTCTTACTTACTTAAAATAGTTTTAATAACATTGTGAATTCAACAAAGCCTCCACGGCAGTCGTAGCGTAAATCAGAAATGTTAATATCGTTACCTTCATGTTTTAGGTTACGTACTTACTTATAGAGGGAGAGGGAAGGCCCTTGATATTGTATCACATTCACGTAATACGTTGGAGGAATTAAATAAAAAACATTAATAAATTTAACCGACTTAAAATAATCAAAAACCTTTTGTTATACCACTAAGGTGGCAAACAAGCCTACGGCCCGCCTGATGGTAAGCGGTTACTGTAGTCTATGGACGCAACACCAGGGGTATCACTTTTTTTAAATTATTATTTTAGGTATAATTAATTTGTTAGTTTTGGCTACTTGAAATAGAATTGCGCAGAAAAGCAAACTATGAGTATTCTTTCCCCAGCAATGTGGCAAACAAGCATACGGCCCGCCTGATGGTAAACGGCAGCACAGGGGTATTGGCAGAACCTTGTCATCATTCCCTTAGACCACACATTTTAAATGTCCGCCCGCAGTGGCGCCCTACCACCACTAAGGCAGACCTCATATTGTCCAGCACGTTCGCAATCAGAGGATTGCTAGAGGTCGCCGGTTGGCATTCGTTTCTTTATTCGCCCCCTATTTATTAATCGAAGGGCCGATGGTCGATGTAGACGTGCTCTTTTTTGGTGATCGCGTGATGTTAAGTAATTACGCCCGCCAGCCACGATGGGAGAGGCATATGCCCAGCAGTGGAGTAGCGAGCTGATTGATAGTGGTTCATGTTTCATAGATAACGAAGATGTCATAGTTCTATATGAAACACAATTTTATTTCTCACTAGCTTGCTAGTTTTTTTTTGCGCGGTACCCTATTTTTGTCTTTCTATCTCCTGACTGACTGATCTTTTTCCTGACAATTACAAACACAAAAAGTAAGGAATTAGCGAAATCGGTCCAGCCGTTCACGCGTGATGCCGTGACCAAGGGATATAGGGATTCATTTGTATACATATAGATTGGTACTTACATTAATCTTGTTCTTAGCTCGTTCTATCGCCTTATAGTCCTCTTTCTCAGGGCTCAGTCGACAGACTCGCGTTTCATTCGCGTTCGTACATTATAGACTTCTTCCTAAAGATGGCAATCAATCGTATTCAAGTACAATTTTTGCCAGTGTCGAGTGTTAGAGAATTAACAAGTTTCTCAATAGTATGTTGTGTTGCATTAAAATGTCTAGTGTCGTATCATTTCTAATGTTTAGTGGAATTGCTGGTGATAATCCGTCAGTAGTAGACCATAACATGCCTTTAGGCCAGAGGTAAGCTTTTAACCAAAATTGACAAGAGAAAAAAATCCCAACCGCCCTATTCCCGCCAGAAATCCTGGTAGGTTTTTCGGATATTTCGATGCACGTTTAAAAAAAACATACGTTGGCATTGAACCTCCCCCTTTTTTTAATTGGTTATCGAATTTTGAACACGTTGAATAAAAAAACAAAAGAAGCACGTTTCTTTTTATACTTGACCCGACGCAAATCCGAACATATATTATGAGGATATATGATTTTCTTCTAAAAAAAAACTTTATACATACACTCCAGTGCAAACTATTAATCAATTAACGTTTAACTACGCCATAACAGTATTGCAATTTAAATGCAATATCCTATATACGAATTTTCATATCAAAGTGGTTGTATGCACGGCTCGAGGGGCTGTCAAACTTTAAATGAAGTACTTTAATGAGCGCTCAGCGGGTAATGCCCACAAACCTACACACACAATACATGTAGAAGCTAGATTATATAGCGGATTTATTTTTGCAGGTAAAATACCGATCCAGTTGGTCAGTTAGGCATCGCACTTAGGGATGTAGATTCGGTTTCCATACATATTTCGGTGCTCATACGAAATCATTAAACTTAACAAATATGACAGCACTTAAAGTATGCCATCCTTTTTTAACCCCGCACATGAGAAAGGGATAGCAAGACTTTTAGTCCTGTCAAAATAGTTACGTGATTTTGTACAACAGAATCAACACAACAGAAATAAAAAAAAAACATTTATTCAGTTTAGGCCCTCTTAATTACCACCATTTTCTTGTTTATGACATAAACATTAAGGTTTTGCTTAGGTGCTGGCTGTCTTTGCAATGTTGTGAACAATATATTAGTGAGGTGAGGTCTGAGTGAGGTATAAAACAACAATCACTGCATCACTTGAAAACGACCCTACCGATTTGGCTGTCTAGTTCTGTCAACTGAACTGGACAATTGAACTAGTGGGAATGGACCATATTTTTTGCGTACGTAAGATTTTAATGTTTTTTTTTTGTAAGATCGACTGTCTTTGACCAATTTCATTAGTAAAGTATACCTGTCGGAAGCCGGGGCGGGTCACTAGTAATAATATATTTATTTCAAAGCAAATGCAAATAATGACGCCCACTCCAGGCGGAACTAAGTTGTCATCAAGTTGAGACGAAAAGCATCGTTAACAAAAGTCACGTACTACGGTACAATAAGGAAGTTATTCTGACCAAGCGACAATGTAGCAATATCCTGACATTCATTAAACAAGCAACCCTATTTCAATATACATAAAAAACAAAGAGTTTAAATCAACTGCAAATAAACAAGGGTGGACAGTTCTTTGAATGTCTAGACTTAAAGAGATCACGATTTTGTTTGATAGGTATATCTGATTGTAGGCTTGGTTATATTGTGTGCCGCATAATAAAAAATGTGTTTTCAGCTTTATATCCGTTTTAATGGAGATGGGTTTATCAGGTACTGTACTGCGTAAGCCGTGGTTTTTCTCCATGAAAACGTACAAGACTTGGTTAAACTTTTTACCCGACTACGGCGAAGCCAAAAATTTATGATTTTAGCAGTCTATGGATACGTTTTTATGGTATAGATATTTGTATTTACGTATGTTAGTAGAGTGTTATTACTTATTTGACTGCGGTCTTCTGTTAGGTGGATGTACAGTCCCCAGTCGGACGGTTCCAAATTTAATGGGCAAACCCACGGGAAATCACAATTCGCCGCACCTCTCTTTAAAATGTTATTTTAAGTAGTATTATCTACTCTGAGGCTATGGCTTATTATCTAATTTAGTCGCTAGTATTTAATAAATATACTCGGCCAAAAAGGCATTTCAGTAATAATATCGCGATATAAAGGTTACTCAAGGCAAAAATCGAAGGTCAAGCAAGTACTAGACTTCAAAGTAACGTCACTCTCGCTCGAGAAGATAACCACTCGAAACCTGAAATTGAAGTTTCAAGCAGCGTTGGAAGAAATTAGTACAATATAGTCTAATATATAAAATTCTCGTGTCACAGTGTAACAAAGCTTCTCCAAAACGGCTAAACCGATATTTATGATTTGAGTGTATTCGGTAGGTCTCAAGAACACGTAAAAAATTGTTCATACCCCTGAATGATAAGGGTCCAACCAAAAAAATTATATTTCGGACAAAAAATAGAAATAATTTATATTATAAATAAATCACATTTTTTGCACACACAGGAGGCAAGATCACTGATTGAAGCATCCCTTATACAACATGATACGTAATAAACATTTATTCTGAAAGTATTGTGTTAAGAATCCTCACGGAGTAGAGTATAGAGCGCCATTTCACTCTTGACTCACACACCCCTTTTGCTTCTTCTACATTCATCAATCTCTTCTGTTAGCTTTTTCAACCTATCTAGGTTGGGTTGTCTGTGGAATAAAACGTAGAATGTCAAACGGGTTTGACAGATAAGCTGAGTGATAGACCGCCAGAGGGAGTTTTTGGTGGGAATCAGGTGGAGCGGTTGAGATTTTTTACAGTGTCTCGTAAATGATGTTATCTTTAATGTGTATTTTGTGTCGTTATGTGCAGTAAAGTTTCATTTAGTGACTAATTTATAGGAACAATGGAAATAATGCTATAATACGGCTTTTGGGTTTATCATTTTGGTCAATAGGTTACCTCTGACGATCTGCTAATGCCTTGAATTGTCTCCAGAAACTCCAATTAGCATTAGAATGCATGACACTAGACATTTTAATGCGGCAAACACGAGAAATTTAGAAACCTGAAAATTCTCTAACACTCGACATTGGCAAAAATAGAAGAAGTATGGATAATACAAAAAGAGAGAAAGATTGTGTATTATAAATATAAAGATATTGTGATAAGTGTGTCAATGAGACCAAGATGTAAGATAGTTTTATAAGATTAATAAGTAGTATTTCATAGAGGCTTCTAACACTTCATACATGCCCGCCGGTTATGAGTTCAATATGCTTAAAAAAAATTAAGCAAATAGCTATGTTCTTTAATTTAACAAAGCTTCAAAATTGCTGAAACCATCTGAGACCCTTCAGAGGGTTCAAACCACGAACGCCGCAAATATGTGTTCAGTTCCAAGGTATGCTTGCGGCATGGCTTAATTTCTTGTCCCTTTATTTAGTGGTATGGTTATACTCTAACTTTGAATTAATATAAACAACAACGCTAATTAAAAAAATCGGCCATATGCTAGTTAGACTCGCAGACCGAGGGCTCCGTACTACAAACAAACTAGGTTAAATGACAAATTCAACTTGGCCGTTAATTTATTTATTCAGGAACAATAGTTAAATAGTTTGATCCCTAGACACGGTTATTGCATCAAACGCAAATGAATTGCTCTTTTTTTTCGAAAATATAGCAACACATGTCTTGGAGTCTTAGTAATAGCGTTCCGTTGGTTGCGCTTCGGGTACAGAACCCTAAAATGTGAAGTTGTATTTACATGTTGTAGCTCGTTACGCGTAGGTCATTACGCTAGCTACGTGCGAGTATGTAGCTCCATCGTAACCAACTACGACTTGTACGTAGTATATCATATTATCTACTCTGAGCTACGACGTAGACTTGCTACGACTTGCGTTTACATAGTATGAAGAAAGATAAATGTTATAGAGTTAAATCAAGTTTCAAATACAATACAATATGCAAAAGTGAAAAGTATGACAGTGAGGCCGTATTTAATCGTTTTATAAATTCTGTACGATTTATAATAAACAAAAAGACCTCATTGTATATATTTTGTAATAGGTAACTGGCCACTATGAAAATGTGAAACTATTTGTATATTTGAATTTAAGAACGAGTGTTTTTTGTTTTTATTTGTCAATGTTATTGAGACCCGTGGTGGCCTTGTGGTAAGAAGCGTTTGCCTGCTATTCTAGCGACGCAAGTTCGAATTTTATGTACGTATGGGATAGTTAAGGGATTGTTAATCTTAAATTATATTGGAACACGAATCGTAACTCATTAATACAACATGTTATTTCCCACGCGCAGCTTTTATCTACTCGAAATCGATATGTCACACCGTCTACTCGATATAATAATATCGATAGTCGATACAATAACAGATAGTGTTCGTACCATTCGCGATAAGAACATTTATCATAATGTCGGAAGATGCAGCACCTGTGCAGACTCGACCTAATTCTAGGCACAAAATCGTCTTTAGAGCTCTCAAAGGAATTTAAGTCTTATTCCCTAAATGTAAGAGTTTGGTTTTCAGTGTGTTGTAAGATGTGAAATTTGGCACGTAAAACCCGCGATTCCTTAGGGATGGGTAGCGTCATCATATTTCGTCTGTTTTGACGTAAGGCGCGAGGTGAATCATTTTAGGAGAGCATTGCTGATTTTTTTGACGTAAGGGAGCATTAGGAAATTGGTTCTGCTACCGAGGATCGTTTGATGTGAGATAATATTGGTGCGAAGAATTTCATACTCAAGTTCAATCTGTAAATAAATAACTTTTCTTGTTTATAGTTGATTTCTCGAGTTAGATTTATATATATTTAGTTGACGTCAAATTTCAGCGCTATGTGTTATATTTGAATGAAATTTGTTTTAGGATTCGCTTCTAATTTAGCCTGATCTAATTTTTATAGCGGTCGTTGTGGAAAGCTATGGGGTAGTCTTTGTTCATCAGTTGACGTCGTTTGGATAATTATATGTTGTTGTATTTTACAAAGCGAAACAATTATTTAACGTAATATCCAATGCCTCAGATCTTCGATCAATACTTCTGATGTGAATCCTATGGTACGAATCCTGAGCTTAGTGTTCTTACGGAGCTTTTACCAGCGGCTTCGCCAGCGTGGTTCTAGACAAAAATATATATTTATTCTGGATGAAAGATACCCTATGCCCTTTTTTGTACCCCAAGCAACGTGTCTGCAAAATGTCACGATGATCGGGAGATAAATGAAGGCGTAAAGGCGTAACAAACAAACTCACATTTAACGAAACTGAAATATTTTAAATGTTAAAAATATTGGCTGGTAATAAAAACAAAACCGCTGCTGTATGCACTCCGTTCAAAGAGCTTTTATTGTGTTCGAGTTTCCTTTGAGAGTCAAGATTGAGAGCTCAAGTCACAGTAAGTTAACATTCATTTCGACGAGACCGCTGGTCTAGTGGTTAGTACACCTGGCTGCTACGCTAGAGGTCGTGGGTTCGATTCCCGCCGGGGCAAACATTTATGTGACAAATATGTTTGTCTTGCGTCTGGGTGTTTAGTATGTATTATAAGTATGGTTTTACAAAAAAAAAAAAATATAAGTATTGTATCAGCTACTGGTTCCCATAGTACAAGCTTTGCTTAGTTTGGGGCCATCTGGCGTTGTGTAATAATGTCCAAACATTATTATTATTATTATTATTATTCATTACGTTCAAAGTAAACCGCTGCTTGAGCTTGCATCCATGGCTTTAGTTACATTGTCAAGTTTCGCTTTACTTCGCTGTGGAGAAAGAGTCTAATATATAAATAGCAGGATAATTACATATGTAGTTAAGGTAACTAATAACTTCCCTGCTCTATCGACACAATCATGTACCTAGTGGTCTTACTCAACTATAGTAATGTGATAAATAAATTACATATACACTGATATAGCGAGCTCTCAATATACATGTGATGTGGCGTTATTGTATTCGT
Source organism: Falcaria lacertinaria (assembly GCA_951449985.1). Lineage (NCBI taxonomy): Eukaryota > Metazoa > Arthropoda > Insecta > Lepidoptera > Drepanidae > Falcaria > Falcaria lacertinaria. Next base: position 7,849,640 of record OX602120.1, on the reverse strand, counting down.
TTTTACTTCTCAGGATTTTTTTCTTATTTCTTGGGTTTGCAAGTTTTTGTGGATTGGAATAGGTCGGAAAGCTCTTGAAACCTGTGGGATTAAAATTAAGTACTTTGTTGGTTTCAACGGGCGTACGGCAAGCTCTTTTTGCAAGGATAAAATTTATCAAAGAGAAATTCCTGTTTACCCTTTAAGGTTCTGTTTTAAGTCACTGAGGGTAAGTTGTTAACCAATATTAAATCTTAATTTAAGATGTACTGAGTAGGTAATTCAGTGCATATGACTTCGTCGACATTGCTTATCACTCACACAAAAAAATGTACTTAATGGTGCCAATTATGTTGTTCAAAATTACTAAAATTAACTAATTTGACAGTTCTAAAATTATTGCCATCCTTATTTAAACCCGCACATGAGAAAGGAATAGCAAGACTGTGAGACAAGACCTGTCAAATTAGTTAAGTTTAGTAATTTTGAACAACAGAATAGACACCAATATCATATCCCTTACACATGTCATACTTAAAAAAGATACCCGAGTAATACATCGTAACTATTAAACCAGACGCCTCTCCATATCCCTGAAAAATATTTAAAAATCCTCGACGCGAATAAAACGTTAAACGCCGGCACAGACTGTCCAAATGACTAGCAATCATATTTGTGAGTGAGTGAACCAACTGAAGTGTGAAAAGTGAGAGAAAAATACGTCAATTTGACTAGGGAGCGCCGCGAAGGGACTTTAAACTGATTGGAAAGCTGATTGGAATGAATGAGTGAATGATTGGTCTGTCGTTCCGGTTGCAACGGTGGCAGTTCAGGAATTAATGGCGCAAATTACATAAATCTGCGTTCGCGATAAAAAGGTTTCGGCGTTAATTCTGCAAGAATATTGGATTTGTTCGTGGTATGTCTTGTAAAACAATTTCTTATATTTGTAAGAATATGTAAAGAGCCGTGGTGGCCTTGTGGTTGAAGCAACGGCTTGTCATCTGATAGGCCCAGGTTCAAATCCCGGCCTCTACCAATAAATTTTTTATAAGCTTAAGTACAGTGATTAATCACACTATGAGCTAATAAAGAGAGGTAGTAGGAATTGGGATCACACGTGGGTTTTCCTATTAATTTTTCGCCCTTTATTAGCCGCCCGATTGGGGACTGTACCTCCACCTTACAGAAAACCGCAGTGAAATAACACTTAACCGATTAATATAATGTTGATGAGGACTCACTGTGCCAGCTCATCACTACTAGCGCAGCGTATCCACGTGAAGCAACCACTGACCACCTTACTTACCGCAGAAAAACACAACACTACATCAAAGTAGTGTTATTTCACTGCGGTGTTCTGTAAGGTGGTACAGTCCCCAGTCGGGCGGCTCCAATATTAATGGGATAACCCACGGGGGATCCAAATGTGTAATAAAGAACCACATGAAATGAATATCTAAGTTATAAAATAAACGTTTGCTGATAACAAGCGTACATGTCGCTAACACCAGTTTAGTAAAACAGTAAAACAGTAAAATAAAGGGGATTTTGGTCTGTTCCCTTTAAATATTCTCCCTTCACATTTATATAGCGTGTTATACGTGTTATACAATATTCATACGGTGTATTCCTGAAGTAGAAGGTTTTTGCGTGGGCGGACCCTTGTGAAATGAAAGGGTTACGCATGTCTAGCGGCGCAGAACTACTTGTTTATTTAAGTGCGCCCGTGCTCGGCTCTGATTTCAATAAGGCCTTAACTTTTACATTGCTTTTATTTACATATTTAATAACAACTTTATATTTACGGAAAGGGTAATAGGAACAAGCAAGGATGTATGAAGAGATTGATGAATATAAAAGAAGCAAAGAAGGTGTGCAGAAACACAACACTACATCAAGTAGTGTTATTTCTAGTAGTAGTAGGTCTGTAAGGTAGAGGTATAGTCCCCAGTCGAGTCCCCAGTCGGAGGCTCCAATTTAAATGGGAAAACTCACGGGAAATCCCAAATCGCCCTACCCCTCTTTTTAAATGCTCATGGTGTGGTTAATCACTGTACTTAAGCTTAGAAAAACTCATTGATACAGGCCGAGGTTCGAACCTGAGCCTATCGGATGACAGACCGTTGCTTCAACCACAAGGCCACCACGGCTGTTGTTGCAACTTGTGCAAGTCAAGCGAAAAAGCGTCCTATACTCTCTTTATTTGTACCCATTTATGTTTTGTAAGTAGTCCGAGGTTGTTGACCCTAATACCTTGCACAAAGAAGGTTAGTGTAACGAATGGGTTCCGATTAGGGGGCACGGCGACATATGTCCGCGTCGAGGGCGGCGGGGCAGATGGTTAATTAGCCACCAGAGCGAGGGCGGGAGGCCGATACGTCACTGTCGGGCGACTGAAGCCGATATTAGACCACGCGTGGTCAATAATAATAATAAATAATAACTTTATTTATTTCTTCTCACAAGGCATATACATTTTAACAAGACCAGCCTATTAATCTAATTACAGACAGAATGTACATACAATGTGGGAAGCTGGTATCCAAACTAGGCAATGCCTGTATTTCAGACTACCAGGCTCCCCTCCCTTGCAGTGACGAACAAAAACCGTTTTAAATAAAGACCATTTAAGACCTAAAAAGAAATAAAAATCCACACCACATGATGAAAACATACACATGGAAATAAAAAATGTATATATGATAGTGTGTCAGTGTGTGTCGTGTGGGTGTGCGAGTGCCTGAGTGCATGTGTGAGAGAGAGTGAAGTGTGTGTGTGAAGCTTTAGATTTACGTTGAATAGGTAGGAATATTTTTTATAGTAGTGATTAAGTTAATATCGTTGATAAATTTTCCGTAGAATCATAATCAAGATATAGGAGCCAGTTTCTTATAGTGTATGTAGTGCATGATATTTTATTCAGTGAGTAAATAGAGAGTTTAGCGTTACATTTTCTGTATAAATAAGGTCCAAGAAATCCGAAGAATCTGTGTGAAAAACTTGTGTTGTAGGTGTGCTTTGTGCGGAAAAAGGAATCCTTCTTTTTTCATTTACTATGATTGGGTTAAAAGTAACGAGGGTGTGTTCTTTTACTATAGTGTGTAATATGAATAACTGACGTACAGTGAGTACATTAAATTTTTTGTATAACTCTGTGGTCGGGAAAAGAAAGGGTAGAAAATTACTAACCTTAAGGATGGCTCTTTGAGCGCGCTCTAAGGGAATTAAAATTGATGCGCCACCCCATGAAGTGATGCAGTAGGTCAGAATGGATTGACAAAGAGCGAGACACACCGATCTCAGAAGCTGTTTATCTGCTATATGTCGTAATGTTTTAAAAACGAATATTAATTTTCTTGTCCTATTTGTTAGAAGATTTATATGAGGGGCAAACGTTAGTTTGTTGTCGATCTGGACGCCTAGGTATTTGACACAGGGTACTGATTGGATTATTGGACACGAGCAAGTGGGAATTCGGGAATCAGAACAGCCATGGGCAATAAGACTATTGGGAATCGCTGATAGGTTTTTTATTGAAAATGTAAGGTAATTAGTTTTTCCTGCATTAATGGTGAGTACATTATCAGAAAGCCAATCCATGACAAGATTTAGACCCGACTGGGCATGGTGGAATACCTCATCCCAAGAGTCACCTTTAAAAAGAAGGACTGTGTCATCAGCGAAAGCTGTAATATTTCCGTTCGTCAGCTCTAGGTTACAGAGGTCGTTGATGTAAACTAGGAATAGACTAGGGCCCAAAATGCTGCCCTGAGGAATTCCATAGGTAATGGGGAGGTCGTCACTTACATATCTATCAATTTTTACTCGTTGGTATCTATTTTGTAGGTAGTCACTATATAGAGCAAGTTGATTTCCCCTAATGCCAATATTTTCGAGCTTTTTGATTAAAATAGAGACAGAGACAGTATCAAAGGCTTTGGCAAGGTCCAAAAATATTGCAATAGTTTTCTTCTTATTGTCAAGCCCATTAACAATAAATTCAGTAACTTCATGAACTCCATCATTTGTACTTTTCCCCGTACGAAAACCAAATTGATTATCTGATAAGATTTTATTTTTTGCCATATATTTTACTAATCTCGTATTCATAATTCGTTCAAGGATTTTTGATAATGTAGGCAATATCGAAATGGGTCTATAATTTTCTATACTGTTCCTGTTTCCGCCCTTATATACCGGGAGTATTTCGGCAGTTTTAAAGGCTTGCGGGAATACTCCATTTGCAATTACAAGATTGCATAAATGATCAATGATCACACAAAGGATACTTTTATTAGAAGAAATACGACAAAGTACTACTTCGATGTAGGTTGCCAGTGCTCCACGAGGATACGCTGCTAGCACAGTGAGGCCTCATCAACAACAGGGTTTGGCAACGCTTTGATGATACCCCTGGTATTGCTTGCGCCTATAAACTACGGTTACGCTTGAGAGCAACCTTAGTGGTACATTAAATTATTTCTCAGATAAAAATATGTTTCCGACGTAATTATGTATTATATAAATAAAAACATAATATGTTATATAAGGCACACGGAAAGTTTTAATGGAGAGAAAAAACATAAAAATTGCGTAGATAATAAATTGTAAAAACAACACTTGTCTTGACCCATACAAAATCCCAAGACAGAACGAAGTTTGGTCGGGGCAGCCAGAATAACATAATTACGTAGACTGTAGACTGTAGTCAATTCAATATGTACATTGATACGTTCTCCATTGACATATTCTCTTCATAACTACGTTATATAAAATCGAGTGTGAGAGCGATCACAAATGAATACTTATTTATGCTCAAAGAGTTTTTCTGCAAATATATAGAATATAAATAAAAATATGTTTGAGTGAACGTAACATTTTGCGATATGAATAACGAAGTCAGATCAAATAAATCGAGAAGAGAGGTGGAGTTGAATATTGATCGAGAATCGAGTCATTTAATATTGGTGTCTTACATCTTACTTATAAGTATGTATACATAATGTAATAAACCATGTTCTTTATTCATTACTAGATTTTTCTCCGAACCTTCGCTCGCGTAGATATAAGACAAAATAAAACAAAGCCTTAAGATAATATTAGGTCCTTACATATGAAATTGGCGTTTTTCGTACTGGCCACTTTAATCACGAATTTCTCCTCTTTGGTAAGGAATTCCAAATTCAAATTTGTACAGCTATAGACTCATGTATTTGTGCTTCGATGATCGTCATTCATTTGTTTTTTTTCTTCTGTTTTTTTCTGTTTGCGTCACTCATTTTACAAAATGGAAAACCTTAAATATCGCATTATTTACGAGTACGAGTTCCGCCGTGGCACTAGTGCTGCGGAAACAACTCGAAGGGTGAATGATGTGTATGGCGGTCGTGTTGCAAAAGAAAACACAGTTCGTTTTTGGTTCCAACGTTTTCGTTCTGGAAATTTCGACCTGCAGAACAAGCCCCGTGGACGGCCTGAGACTCAAGTTGATAATGAAGAGTTGAAGGCTATTGTGGAAGCGGATCCATCGCAAACCACGTCCGAGTTAGCTGCAGGCTGCAATGTTAGTGATAAAACTGTTTTAATTCACTTGAAGCAAATTGGGAAGATTAAAAAGCTTGAAAGGTGGGTACCTCACGAATTGACTGAAACAAACCGGCAAACGCGCGTCGACTGCTGCGTTACATTACTAAACCGGCACAATAATGAAGGTATTTTAAACCGAATCATTACCTGTGATGAAAAATGGGTTCTTTACGATAATCGGAAGCGCTCAGCGCAATGGTTAGATCCTGGCCAGCCAGCCAAATCCTGCCCCAAGCGAAAATTAACCCCAAAAAAGTTACTTGTAAGCGTTTGGTGGACTAGTGCCGGTATTGTTCATTACAGTTTTTTCAAATCTGGCCAGACTATTACGGCTGATGTCTATTGTCAGGAATTGCAAACCATGATGGAAAAGCTAGCGGCTAAACAACCTAGGCTGGTCAATCGCTCCACGCCACTGCTGCTTCACGACAACGCTAGACCACACACTGCGCTACAGACGGCTACTAAATTAGAAGAGCTTCAATTGGAAAGTCTAAGACATCCTCCGTACTCCCCGGACCTTGCTCCAACAGATTATCATTTTTTTCGAAATTTGGATAACTTCTTGCAAGGGAAAAAATTCAACTCCGATGGGGCAGTCCAAATCGCCTTCAAAGATTTTATTGATTCCCGTCCGACTGGTTTTTTTAGTAAAGGGATCAATGAACTACCTATGAGATGGCAAAAGTGCATAGAAAATAATGGTTCATACTTTGATTAATTAAATATATTATATTAAAAAATATTCGACTTTTTGTTCCTCCCATACAAAACGCCAATTTCATATGTAAGGACCTAATATTAACGTGTTCTTTAGACATATTAAAGCTTTCACAAGACCGCTGGTCTAGTGGTCTAGTGTGCCTGACTGCTACGCTAGAGGTTGCGGGTTCGATTCCCGCCGGGGCAAATGTTTATATGATATACATTTATGTTTGCCTTGCGTCTGGTTTGCTATGTATTATGTATTTACAAAAAAAAAGTATTTAACTATTCTATCAGCTGCTGGTTTCCATAGAACAAGCTTTGCTTAGTTAGGGACCAGATGGCGCTATGTGATAATGTCAACGCATTGTTATTATATATATTATATTCAAATTGTGTTTTTTAACGGTTCTGTAGTTCTAGTGTTCTCTATTGCAACAAATGGTAATTCTAATTACGCACTTTTTAAGCTCGTGGTGTGATTAAGTTCACAAGGTCAGAACATCTCATTGTTACAGGCCGCTGTGGTTTGTACCTTGACTATCTGATTAGCAGGCGGTTACCTCAAACCACAAGGCCAATACTTCTAAATAGATTCCGAGTCGTGCGATATACGTGAAACTAGTCACCAACAGTAGAAGAGAATCGAACCCGTGACCCGAACACAGCACTAAATTCGCCACTAGTCTAAACTAACCTTCGGAGGAATTGTAAACATCGCTTTTAATGTTCATAGATTTCATTAACACAAAACAGATTAAACTATTTACAAAAAACAGAACTTAACCCACTACTTATAGATAAAAAATAATAAACATTTTGATAATAATAATAATAATAATAATAATAATAATAATATGCCCCTCATAAACCTAACTCCACGTCCGGCTCGACCATCTGATGCCACGTGAGGGGCGGACATTGGCAGCATTACGCTAGATACTTACCAATGACCAACGTAGCAATAGTAAAGCCAATATGCGATGCGTCTAAGAAATAGAGAAATACCCCAGGCGGGTACCCACATGGGAGAATCCCGCCCCGGGCCGTCAGGCTCGGGCTGCCCTTCGTATTCTGGGGGGGGCACCGTATCGCGAGGGCCTGCCCAGACTAAAGTTGTTGCAGCTGACGACTCAATGTCAACACATAGATCAGATCTTTCCTCACCAATATCACACACACATAGCTTATTACAGACACCCAGCTCTTCTCCAGATTTATACCAACCCGAATCTGAATCTACATCACGACACACTTCCTTATCACCTATGTCATGCGATGTTGCACAGGACGCTTACGCTCTATCTCCTGTGCCCACCACAGACATCACGACCCCTACGCATACAGCGCGAACTACCACAACGAACCGCGTAGATCACAACACACAACAATGCACCTCCAACATGAATACACCGGCAAGAGGTGTTTTGCAGAGTATGCTCCCTGCAACCACCCTAGCCGGGAAAAGTAGACAACGGATGAAATGGACTAATGAAATAAACACAGAACTCCTCCGTTGCTACTACATAGTTACGATGTGTGAAACAGACCTTACTGCTTGGAGACCGTTGCTACACCAAAAATTTGTAGAAATTTTCCCAGACCTTTGCCATTTATCAGAACAGCGACTCGCAGATCAAATCAGAGTAATACACAAAAACAACAGAATACCAGCACCTGAACGAGACCGTATAAAGCAGTTAATATCACTAAATGCAAGCAATATAAATGAACAACACACCTCAAATACGTCTACATACAATACCCAACAACATACTACAAACCCATCCCAAGATACATACGTCACACAACACACAAGCCATACAAATACACTACAAACTAACACACCAACCCAAACAACACGATCTCTAGAAAATTGTGAACACATACAAACACAACTTACTGAAGTAACAAACACACCTGTAGAATCTATAGATTATAATAAGATTGAAAATACATTTATAGAAATGCTTATAAAATACACAGGTACAGACCCAAACCATAGACCCGCCATCCCTAAACTACAAACTACTCGTAAGGTCATAAAAACTGTTAACATCGTCAACGAGTTAGTAGGTAAACACCTACAAAGTAAAGAGTCAACCAGATTAGAAGAAATCCATGAAGTTATATATTGTGCAGCAATAACAGTCACAACATTAATCACCAATCCTGAAAAAAAAGCAGTAAGAAACATTTCTTCTAAAACCAGCAATAGGACAGATCAAAGGAACAAGACGAGAGATCCAAGGAAACCGCAATGGGAAATACGGATAGAAAATAAAATCACAGCACTACGAAAAGAAATAGGACAAATAACACAATATCTAAACGGAAATCTGGCACAGAAAAAACAGAAGAAAATAAACCCTAACAATCAAAGCAGAGATGAAATGATAGGAAAACTAGACACAAATAAACAAAAATTACAAGCATATGCTAAACGACTGAGCAGATATAAGGTAAGTAACCAAAGAAAGTCAGACAACGTTTTATTTAACACAAATCAGAAAGTATTTTTTCAAAAACTCAATACCGAAAACATTAGGATAACACAACACCCAGATATAGCAGACATTCAAAATTATTGGGAGAAACTATGGTCAAAACCAGTACAACATAACACACATGCATCATGGGCGGAATTAGAGGAACAAGAGATGGAAAATGTCAGCCCTATGCCAGAAATAACAATAGATACAGAAGATGTAAAACAAGCAATACGAAGAACTCTAAACTGGAAAGCCCCTGGCCCTGACAAAATTCAAAACTACTGGATTAAATATCTAACTTCAACACATACATACATCGCACACGCACTGAACAATCTAATCCAAAACCCACAAGACATACCCACTTTCTTAACACAAGGTATCACCTACCTGAAACCCAAAGATAGCGATACAACAAACGCATCTAAATTTAGACCCATCACTTGCCTGCCCACTCTCTACAAACTACTGACATCCATAATCTCACATAAAATCAACGTACACATCACTACAAACAAAATTATACCAGAGGAACAGAAAGGCTGTAGTAAAGGTTCAAGGGGTTGTAAAGAACAACTAATAATAGACGCCGAAATACACAATCAGGTCAAACGAAAACACAGAAATTTACATTACTCATATATTGACTATCAAAAAGCTTTTGATAGCGTACCCCATTCATGGCTCCTGCATGTTCTGAAGATCTATAAAATAGACAATACATTAATACAATTCCTACAACACACAATGACAACATGGACGACCAAACTAATCTTAAGAACTGACAACACAACACTCAATACAACACCGATCAAAATTGCTCGCGGTATTTTCCAAGGTGACTCACTCAGCCCTCTATGGTTCTGCCTTGCTCTTAATCCCCTCTCTAGAATCCTGAATAACACGCCCTACGGATACACCATTGACAGAGATAGCCATACAAAAATTACACACCTGCTATATATGGACGACATAAAATTATATGCAGCTAACAAACAACAACTTGAACACCTACTCAAATTAACAGAAGAATTCAGCACAGACATAAAAATGAGTTTCGGAACAAATAAATGTAAAATTAACAGCATTGCTAAAGGCCAACATAGCAGGACAGACACATTTGAAATGGAACTACAAGGGGGCAAAATAGACAGCATGGGACCCAAAGAAACATACAAATATCTGGGATACCAGCAGAGCACGTCGATCAATCACACAGAAATAAAAAACACACTTAAAACTAAATATAAACAGAGACTCCACAAAATACTCAGCACACAATTATCTGCCAGAAACAAAGTTAAAGCTATTAACACATACGCCATTCCCATCCTAACGTACTCCTTCGGAGTTGTTAAATGGTCTGATACTGAACTAGACGCTCTCAATACAATGACTAGAACAACCAGCAATAAACACAACATCCATCACATACATTCAGCAGTACAAATATTCACACTAAAACGAAAACTAGGAGGCCGTGGATTTATAGATATTAAAAACCTGCACTACACCCAAATAGATAATCTCCGAACATATTTCATACAAAAAGCCTGCGATAGTACTATACACAAAGCAATAGTAAATCTACAAAATCCCGGAACTCCTCTGCAGTTAAATAATGACCAATTCGATCCAAACACGAAAATCCTTAGAGACAACCAAAAAATAGAAAACTGGAAGAATAAAGCACTACACGGCAAATACCCACACCAACTGGAACAAGACCATATAGACCGGACCGCATCATGTAGCTGGCTCACACGGGGCAATATATTTGGTGAGACAGAAGGCTTCCTAGTAGCAATTCAGGATCAGGTAATTAAAACACGTAACTACTCTAAATATATATTGAAAGAACCAATAGAAACAGATAAATGTAGATTATGTCATCAATACACAGAAACAATTGACCATATCACAGGAGGATGCAGCTCACTCGCCAACAAGGAATACACACACCGCCATGACAACGTCGCAAAACACATCCACCAACAACTCGCTCTCAAACATAAACTACTGGACACGTACACACCATACTACAAATACAAACCGAAGAATGTTTTAGAAAATACTAGAGCAAAACTATACTGGAACCGAGATATAATCACCGACCGCACTATCCTTAGTAACAGACCTGATATCACACTCACCTTAAAATCAACCAAGACCACGTACCTGATAGACATCGCCGTACCCAATACACACAACCTAAAACAGAAACACACAGAAAAAATACAAAAATACATACCTCTAGCTGATGAAATTAAACAAATGTGGCACCAGGAAGTCGTAAAAATCATTCCAATAGTTATCTCCTCAACCGGAATAATACCCAAAAACCTCAATGTCGCCTTAAAAATCTTAGACCTGCACGAAAAAACATACATACCCCTACAAAAATCAATAGTAATAGACACCTGCTCTATAGTACGCCGTTTCCTAAACCCAACCTCACTCATGCTACAAAACCCAGACACGCACCACACAGATCGGACATCCCATAACACACAGACAGACACACACCACACAGTTCATTCCTAACTCTGATCACTCTGACACAAATGAACCAGTTCACTTGGTATAAGCCCGTGCCTGGTTCAAAACATCCGACCCCGAGTCGAGACCAAAGAAATATCTTTTACATAATAATAATATAATGCTTGGACATTATCACACAGCGCCATCCAAAATAAGCAGAGCTTGTTCTATGGGAACCAGTAGCTGATATAATACATATATACTTTTTTTTAAATACATACTTATAATACATATCAAACACCCATAATGCTACCTGTTTAATAATAACTTTCTTAGAAGAGATAATTATTTACTGAGAATCCGTTTCTTTTTAAATACATATAATTTCCAGATTGAAAACAAGCCTTTCTCCTTGAAAGGAAAGTCAAAGTAGCTTAAGTAAGCGTAAGTTAGCTGTTTCAACAATCGAAGTAGTGATTACAAATTTATTTGCGCCTTTACGTGTCTATTAAATCTATTTTCTATTACCAAGCTGTTTCTGCAGTCGCGTTGCCTCGCGATCTACGGTTGCGTGTTTTTGAGCCGCAAACATAGTCGTGTTTAGTATATGTTACAGTTAAAATTCATAACCGGTCGTAACTAATTTATACAGACTCATTCCGGTCTATATTAAAACTAATATTACTGCCGTTTGATTTGAACGGGCCAAAAGTCATTATAGTGTTTACTATCTACTTCTTGCGATTTCGCCCGCGCATCATTCTAAATTCTTATATATAGCCTATGTTACTCAGTAATAATACAGCATTCTGCTGGTCCAATACTTCTTGAGTTTCTTTATTACAAACAATTTGGGACGAGTGTTTTTTTTTTTATATTAGGTTAGTTTTTTTTCTTTAGCTTTAGATTGTGTTATTACTGTCCCATATATATAATTACGTGTTAATTATGTGGTATTAAAATAGTAAAGATAAATTATTACATCTTTATATTTTACACAAATACAAATAATTTCTCATTATATTATAGTATATGTATAGTACAGATTGTCTTGTTTCTAGTTCTGTTATTTCCTAGACCGAAAATGGCTTTGACTTGTTTTATTGGGCAAAATGAGATATGACCAGCTATGAGTGCTGTCTGTCACACATACATAGCTAAAATGTGGAGCATGGTATCGAACGTGCAAATGAAAGGGGTGCTTCATCAATCTCGGCTGGCAGGGTGCCTGCAAACTTGATCCTTTTAACGAGATCGCGACGTAAGCATACAAGCCTGCTCCTAACATCGTAGTAAAATACATTGAAGCTGTGCTTAGAGCTGGTCGATTACGGTTGAGTTATATTAATCGGAGCGGAATCACTCTACGGAGCTGGTAAGCATGTCTTGCTGTGTCATGTCGTAGATATGTCAAACCTCAGAATAATAACAAAGTCTCGCTAACGCTACGCTTTGACACCATAGTATTGAAAGAATGCGTTTCAATGTTCAAACCGTTTACGTTAAACGTTCCTTTTTTGAAGATATTGGTAGCTTCTTTTTTTAAATGCTGCGTCAAATTCCCTGCTGTATACCTGCCAGTATCAAGGGAGCTACCTGTGTAGCCTGTACCCATAATCTCTTATCCTCCCCCAGTATAAACCTCTCGACTCTGAACTAAGAGCATGCAATAGTTTTAAAAGCTTCTTGTTGCCATTCCCCGTGTGATTTTGAGTTAAAATGTTTTTGCAGTTTCGGTAATTACATATTTTATAATAATATTTTTCAGAATAAAACAATATTCACAGAAAACAATTAAAAATAAACGCAGAACTCCATATTTAAAAAGAAAACTAAATTTGAAAGCAGAATATCAGAAGTCCTTTTCATAAACACATTGATTGTCAAGCATAGAAAATATCTATTCGTACATAATGTATACAGTAGTTTGACATAAAAGTCCCGTGAAACAGCAGGGGTGCGATAAAGAAGCCATAGCAGGCAGGGGTCGTAAACCGTGCCGGCCACAATAGCACTGGCCTCACATAACTATCAATTAGAAGGTCCGCGTGAGGGCCCGATTAACGCTTTTTTGTGAGGAAAATCGCGATCTCATACTGGGTTAATAAAAATAATGGTTGTTTATTGCCCCTGGCCTGATGGTAAAGGTTATTTGCGTTGTTTATTAAGCTCTTATATTTTATTATTAAAAAAAGGTTGTGGTTTTGGGTGTTCCATATATTTTATTGGGAAACAAGTTACTTAACTCCTTTTTCAATTTTAAAAAAAGCTTTATACATACGTAGGGTAAAACGGAAAGGAACCAAGTATTTTCTTTAATTACAAGATTACAAGTTTAAAGCGAATAAAGGCAATGGTGCCAATTCTGATGTTCAAAATTTCTAAACTTAACAAATTTGCCAGGAATCAAAATTATTTAACCCCGCACATGAGAAAGGGATAGCAAAACTTTAAGATCTGTCAAATTTGTTAAGTTTAGTAATGTTGAACAACAGAATCGAAATCAATATTAACCAACCCAAGTGGTGCATCGTTCATGAACGATTCGTCCGGGAATCAGGCGGGGGATCGATCCCGCTCGGTCATGCCAGCCCCTGATGGATGTGAGACAGGTAGTCGCTTGGGACACCAGGGCAAAGGTGACACTGTGATTGAATTACGAGCTGTGATATTGTTTACCGCACAGCTATGTGGGGTAGTATTTGGGGTTGGGAACGCGCGTGTGATATCTCAGGTGTTACAAGCGTCCATAGGCTACGGTAACCGCTTACCATGTGGCGGGCCGTTTGCTTGTTTGCTACCTTATTGGTATAAAGAAAAAATCTTCAGTATTTTTGTCTATTTATTAAAAACTGGTTGACCCGAAAGACGTTGCTCTGTCTTAGCTATGCATATTCAATTCGCTACACGTCACATGTCTCCATAGGAAAGTAGGGTTCAATAAAGTTTGTCTCTAAATTAAAACTGTTTCGGTATACTTTTATCCTTATTTAAAATTACTGTATAGGCAGTAATTTTATTGTGGTATGTGGATTAACTGCTTGCATTCCAATCGACAGTATCAATATGTATCAGACAGACAGACGGACAACAAAGTGATATTATAAGGGTTACTTTTTTCCTTTTGAGGTACGGAACCCTAAAAACGAATTATACACTAAAACTATAATATAAATATAAATGTATTATGTGTTATTCATCTAATCATATGTATATATCAATCTGCATTTGTACATAGTTCATGACCTTTGCCTGGTTTCAAACCAGTTTGCAATTATGTGAGATGACTTGGATATAATTACCAAACTCTTAGAGATAGATTGTAGAATCTTCTATCTATACTAGTACTATGATGGAGAAAAGTTTGTTTGTTTGCGGTTATCATAAGAACTACAGAACCAATTTGAAAATATTTCACAAATAAAAATGTAAACTGTCCCAGAGTGACGTGTGTTTTATGCAGACAAAGCCGCGGGCGGATAGCTTAACAATAAAACGATTTTATTTGCGTGATCTCCCTTGCCTTTATCTCAAAGAGGGCGAATGAGATGTGACAAGATTCTGTGGGTGAGTACCGTGACTGACACATGTCACGGTCGACGTCGCGGTAGAGATGAATTGATGATGATCATATACATATATACCTATAAGGTATGTACATATGTACTTGCTCAGCCCCGAGGTTCTATATGCGTTACTTTGTTTTCTATACAAATTTTGACACGTGAAATGGGCGTAGATAGGGCGATAGTCGATGACTAACGCTTGAAATATAAAAAGCTAATTTTATCCGTAATGAAAATACTAATTTTAACAGTTATTCATATAATATTTTGTTGCTATGGGCGTAGATTTCGGGAGCAAGGTTTAAGGTTCATTTGAATTGACAAACAAATAAACATCGATAGCTCTAAAGGGCAGTAATGATCTCTTGCGATGTATGAAAAATAAATCGATAATTTTAATAGTTTTTATTTTAATTTTAATACGTACTTGGTTAGAAAGTCATTTTCTTTTTAGTGGATTTGAGGGATAACAAAAATTGGTTGTGATTGTTTATTATCATTATAACACGTTTTTATTAGCTTCGCCGGTATGTATGTATGTATCTATTAATGTAACAGAATCTTTCTACCTCACAAATTTCCAGAAGTCTTTTTTAAAATCCCCTCGTATAAGGACCGATGATATACAGTAATTTCATAGTTTTATCCCGGTGTCGCGACCAGGATCATTAGGATAAATACATTATGTTTTGAAATTTATTTATTTAAGTATTTTAGTATGATAGGTGATCTCAAGTTTATTCGATATAACTTCGGTATAAATGGAAATTTTCAGAGCTACATCAGAAGGAAAATTGTTGGGGGGGAATGTAGGTACACCTCTTGTGTATTTCCACCATATCAGTAACTATACGTTACTGATATGGTATCAGTAACTATATGTTACTGATATGGTGGAATGGTCTCAACAGAGGTCTCTAGTAATAATAATAATAATAATAATGCTTGGACATTATCACACAGCGCCATCTGGCCCCAAACTAAGCAAAGCTTGTACTAAGGGAACCAGTAGCTGATACAATACTTATATACTTTTTTTTTTTGTAAAAACATACTTATAATACATACCAAACGCCCAAACGCAAGGCAAACATATTTGTCACATAAATGTTTGCCCTGGCGGGAATCGAACCCGCGACCTCTAGCGTAGCAGTCAGGTATACTAACCACTAGACCAGCGGTCTCGTCTGTAATCAGTAATGTTTTGCATGTTATCCGTCTGTATGTCTTGTATGAAGAGTATTTGGATTTTCCACGGGGATTTCACCGGTAGGGGTTTGGGAAAAATTCGACACATCGCATTGTGACCTAAGTGGTCATTGTATACGAAGCTTTGCTATAGGTTCGAGTCGGGCGAAAGATTTGACTTTTCTGAATCGAATTGTTCATCTACTTGATATTATTGCATTTATTGAGCTCAAATAATAGGGTTCTGTGAATGACTATTTCTACGCGGGTGGAGTCACATGAATTAGCTAGTTCAAAAGTAATTTATGATAACTACAACTAACAAGAATAATACATATCACTTAAGCGTCAGTGCACTCATGCTGCCAGCATTCTTGGCACGCTACCGCATGATTCCGGTTTGGGTCAGATCTTTTATCTATAAGTAGGTAGGTTAAGATATGTTTTTGTAAATAGTTTAATCCGTTTTGTGTCAATAAAACCACCGCATATTGGTTATGAGGAGATAGCAGTCAGTGAAAATCAGCTGTAACATAATCCTTCGCGTGAGGGAGATAGCTAAGGGCTCTCACTCTACGTCTGGCTGACATAAGTGCCTCTAATCGACGATTACTAGACGTACGCAATCTCAGCACTCGAAATACTTCAGAGGGAAGGAAGGCAATGCTTGCTGTTTGTTTTAGCAATTAAGGCACTTATGTCTTAAATCGGTCGCGGACTCGGATTTATTTTTACTATTTGGGTTTAAATTATAATTTGGTATAATTTCTAGCTAAAATTTACGTCCCATTAAGAGGAACTTAAATTTAAGCGATGCAAATGATACGTGGCGAATTTAATTTTATATTTTATAATCATTACTAAAAAATTACGTTAATTTATTCATCATAAATTTTACCATCCTGCCTATCTTTTACCATTGTCCTTCAACAAACTATAACCTTTGTTATTCAATATATATAAAAATATGTATCTATAAATTAATTTAAATGCTTACTTCTACTCGGAAACTAAATTAATTCGCTTTATGTGGCTCAAACAAATGTTTTTTTTTATTTATATTCGGATGATTATGAGAATATATATTTTTTTATTATAAGCAATTTCAAGAGATTTAAAGTATATAATAAAAATGTGAGCGGTGGTTCTGTAGTTTTGAAATCTCGCAAAACTTTCCAAGTTGGACCTGAATTGTTAAAAATTAAATGAAAATTTTCATTTCATTGCTAAAATAAACCCGACCCAGATATTTGGTCTGTTACAACAGGAATATTTTCTCGAAAGTCCCAAGTGCTTAAAATTTATATTTTAAGAATTTTTGTTCTCAAAACTCAATTTGAAACTCAAACAAAACTGAGAAACGCTCCAACTGGTTATACCGTCCAGTAACTATACATTTTATAGACGTATACATATATTACGAAAGTTGAAGTGAAGGGCGCCGAGTAGCAAGTAAAACGTTTAAATAGAATCCTTTATTTTTAGCCCTTAGTAAAGTTTTCAATGTTATAAAACGTATAAGATACATTTCATTTCCAAAAAAGTCCGTTTCGTTAGATTTGGAGATCCCTTGATTGCCATCAAAAGAATCTGTGTGCCAATAAATCTCTTTTCTTTGACTTTTTGTCTATGACCTTTTTTGCCCTGGAATGAATTATAAAAACTGAGGAACGAAAGTCATTTTGTTCATTTAGTTATTGGACATTTACAAAAACAGTAATCAAACTTACATCAACATATATGTTTTAATTTCAACCTAAGATATATATTCATTTTATCAGTTTGCATATAAAGCCAGTTGTAACAATGTTGCCAGTAACATGATATAAAGCTTCGTTAGTGCTAGTGTTGCCAGTAATCACCACCGGTCCGCAATTTGCGCGCCATAATGAGAAATATCACCTGGGGTCATGGGGAGTATGGTTTATGGTTGTATAAACTCATTGACATGTCGTTATGTGCCTATTTTATTGATACTATGGATATTCATAGAATACAAAATATATTATAATTTGCTTTTTCTATTTTGTATTCTATAAATATGAATTTCCGCAAAGTAAAACCTGAATCAATTCACTATGGATATTCTTTAGTTTCGTGATTCTAATATTGTAATAATTTCTTTTTATTGAACTACTATTCATTTATGGCTAATGAAGTAACTAAGGCCGATTCTAGCACTGAATAAATTTGTCTATGGTCTACGGGTTCTTAAAGTTGGGTTGTAGTTTGTGAAACGTGCGAAGCCCACAATTCTCTTTAATCTGTGATATTTTGCATGTTTTGCGTACGCACAGATTATACAAATAATACATGTAAGATTTAATTTGCTCATACGATTCGGTATAATTCTATAAAAAGATTTATAGAATTATACTGAAACCGAAAGTTGCATAGTATTTATACCTAAATACTTTTTTATTATTGATCTTTTTATTTAATAACTAAAATGGCACCTCGTTTTACAACATACTTTTCCAAAACGTATATATTTATCAATATTCGTTTGCATAATCGAATGATTGATAGTATACAGATTTCAACCGAAAATACCACGCTATTTTGAAAAAACTCGTATCTAAGCACTAACGTCTGGGATAATAAAGGGAGGGATGTCAAAGTGGAAGTCCCAAGGGAGGTGCGAGGGAACCCATGGTTTATAGTAACTGCACGGTCACAGGGCAAAGTAAATTATGGAAACGCTACAGGAATTGTTTTAAAATATTCACGTAAAGTCGGGAAAAGGTTGGAGGTAAAACTACATAACTATATGCTTTATAGCCGTGGTGGCTTTGTGGTAGTAGCAACGACCTGTCATCTGATGGGCCCAGGTTCAAACCCCGACATATACCAATGAGTTTTTCTAAGCTTAAGTACAGTGAATAATCACACCATCACGTGCTTAAAAAGACAGGTTTTTTTTATAATTTTTTTATACCACTAAGGTGGCATACAAGCATACGGCCCGCCTTATGGTAAGCGTAACAGCCTATGAACGCCTGTAACACCACGGGTGTCACTCGCGCGTTGCCGAACCTATAAATTTGAGGCTGAGGGCTGTACCTCCACCTTACAGAAGACCGCAGTGAAATAACACTACATGGATGTAGTGTTGTGTTTCTGCTGTAAGTAAGGTTGCCAGTGCTCCACGAGGATACTCTGCGCTAGTAGTAATGCTGCTAGCACAGTGATTCCTCTGGTATTGCTAGCGGCTATAGGCTATGGTGACTGCTTACCATCAGGTGAACCGTACGCTTGTGTGTCATATATAGTAGTATAAAAAAACTTTAGATCTTCTAATATTATATATAAAATTCTCGTGTCACAGTTTTCGTTGCCATACTCCTCCGAAACGGCTTGACCGATTTTGATGAAATTTTTTGTGCTTATCCGGTATCTATGAGAATCGGCCAACATCTATTTTTCATCCCCATAAATGCAAAAAAAAATTGTCCACACGAGCGAAGCCGGGGCGGGCAGCTAGTAAATATATAATATTAACAATAATAAAAAAATTGTCCACAGCTGTGACTGCGATTTCGTGGAGATCCTGGAAGTGGCCCCGGTCGACAGGACCGAGCACCTCAGCTCAGACAATGAGGTGACTTCTCTTATACTTCTTTTTTTAATACTACGTTGTTAATAAATAATATTTTATCAAAAGGTAAAACACCCAATACACACAAAATTTAAATACAAAAATTGACTATAACACACTGCAATCTAGTCAATATTTTATAATATTATGAAATAAACTACTAAAATTTTACATAATATTACCAATATGACAACCAATCCTGGTCTATCTTAGCCTCATAAACATAGAGGCTGAAAAGGTCCGGGGAGGACAGCCCGCCCTGACGGACCCCAAATTCCAGTTTTTAAAAATAATAATTTTATTTACTAAAGTTAGAATTACACATTATTAACAGGATTGGTTGGTACATTCTAAACATTTTTGTAAAAGAGACTGTGGTCCTCACACTAGGCTCGGCCTGTGCCGCGAGGGCCTATAGACATACAGTTAATGGCTCACTGTGCTAGCAGCATTTCTACTAGCCCAGCGTATCCTCGTGGAGCATTGGCAACCTTACTTTCCGCAGAAACAACACTATATCAAACTAGTGTTAGTTTTCATAAGGTTCCAGATATCTTAAACGCATATGTGTACGTCGGAGCTTTGTGTCAGATATCTGTTACACTCCGTATGTAATATATATTACGAGATTTACAAGTATGTATTGTGAAATACAGGTTACTCAATCGATTACCTTTCAATACCCGGCTATCGGGCCGAACCAGCTGCAGGCTCCGTACGTAATTAGGTACATTATGTTTTAGGTGCATGTCTAATTGTAATTGGATGAAATTGGTTGAGATTAAACCGTCGCGACAATAATTGTGAAGGTGTGAGTGCGAAATGTCTTATAAACATTGGAAGTACCTGCTGTCTAAATTAGTTTAGCTTACGATGTAATTTGCTTAGTTACATTACGTACCAAATTTTTAGTTCGACCAAGCTCTAAAGGTATAATAAGGTATAATAAGGCCAATTACTTTTTCTTAAAAACTTAAGTGCAGTGATTAGTCAAACTGATCTCTATAACCCTTTGCTATTAAGTATCTAATATTTGCATATTAATGTCAGTCACATAATACCTTATTGAAATAAAATGGCAACGGCACGTAAATCGATGGGAGATTCTTTGAAGCGTTAGATGCGGTTGAATATTGGCAAAAACCGCATTGTACTCAGTAACCAAGGCGAGAATATCGCTACGGCTTCACATTTCAACTTCAACTGTACGTTTACGAGATAAGGAAGGTTCTCATTTGAAAAAAAAAGTAAATAGAAGTCAGAAGTAAGTAATCTTGGGCCCTCCTTAATTGATTGTTACTTTTGTTAACGCAGACTTTTATTGGAGTCGCTCAGTAATGTTATCGTCGGACTTATTGTGTGAACATTGAGTGTTTTATAGACTTACGTGATAAAATACTTGCCGACTCGTTTTGTGATTTGACGTAGAAAGGCATTAAAATATAATATATGTACACTTGTACGTATTTTGATAGCCTAATTCGGATCGCGACCCGTGTGTGCACTCACTGGCTCAACCCACCGGTGGGAGCAGGGGTAATTCCTAATTGCGGTTTTACTAACTTAGCTATCACCTCAGAGTAGATAACGTTATATAATAACGTACAACTATTACTAACATTTATTTGCGCTCAAAAATATGAATCCATGACTTACTTGACAATGAACTGAATTCAAACATTAAAAAAAAGCTTTTTACAATACGATTGCGAAAAGCTAGAAGTGAAAATCTTTTAAAATACCGCACGGCAAGGCTTGGTTTGTAGTGGAAATTGAAGTCTGGCCGGTCGGCTAGCAAAAAGAAGTAAAACGGAGTGAAGTGAAACGCTGTTTGCTGAACTCCCCACTAATTCCTGATTGCGCGCACTCCGGCCGGATTGACTTTTGAGTGAACCAGTTGACTCTAGAAGTGGTTGGATTGTTTCGCGAAATTGTTGCAACACTGTTGTTATTTTATATAAAAATGTAAGATTGTATTAATAAAAATTACTCGTTCCCGCACTCAGTTGTGGGTTGGTTGGATATTGACTGAATATGTACAATTGTACAAGATCGCATAGAAGGTGATCTTACATAAATTCATGTTCACCTATATATATTAATTGTTCATAAAAATACGATATCATGCCCTTACAACTTGTATGAAGAATACGGTAATACAAAGTTATTTAAATTTCGTCTGCCGCCCACTTTAAGAATCAATAATTATTTTCGAGCGCCCACTAATTTTCTTAACTTACCTTACCTTCATAACTTAAATTGAGTTACAGAGTGACTTATTTTGTTTCTATACGCCATATATGATCATGTAGGCATCATGAACATTCTCAAATGTATCTATTTTTTTAGTTTGAAAGTCCCTTCTCTATGCGCTTAGAAACTACACTGCTGCTTGCCAGCTTAAGTAAGTAGTAGCAAAAGAAATATAAAGCGCTCCCGGCTAGTCTTGTCTTGTCACTTTGATATTCAAATGCCACTTACCAACTTCAACAAGTTTTCACTGTAGTTGGCCACGATATTTTACTTAAGGAATTTCATGTAGCATTGTTAGGAGATAATGTACTGAATATTTTTTCATACGATCCTATCATGGGACCCAATCCTCTTGTCACAATCCATTTGAGGCTAACAGGCTTTTTTGAAAAAAAAATAGTTTAGTGCTTTTAAACCGAAAATCAAATTAAGTTATGTCAAAACGATACATTTAATAACGATACACATATATTTTCAAAGAACAAAACAGAATATTGTAATTTTTTTAGTCCAATCGGATTAGCAGGGGAATGGCCTCCAATTATCAACCAGACTACTTGTTTTCCTAAACAGAAAATATTTATTATGATTATGAGATATTTCGCCGACACAAATTATTTTAGAACAGCGCATTGCAGCAGTATTACTCCCGCGGCCGCGTCGTCAATCTAAAATATTACATATAATCAGATTACTCGTTAAATTGCATCTATTATTAGATTAGTTACATAAAAAACTTATTAGTAGAAACTAATGTTTGTACGATGCAGTGCTTGTTCAAAATAAGGACGGCTGGCATGAGATTTCAGTTATTTCACGACATAGTAACATCATCCGAATAAAGCATTAAACATTTTAAAAGATTTTAACCCAACGTTCAGTAAAAAGCTGAAGTCGTTTAGCAATCATTTTAGACGGATAATAGCCGAAGAAATATTAGTAGAAGGAAAATTAAGTTAAATTTAATTACATAATATTTATTTTAATTTTCGCAGCAAACTTATAAAGCTTCTAGAGCTCTTATTAAATACTGTCTCGACAGACGTTGTCCTATCTTAGCTATGAATTCATATGTCAAATACACCATAGAATTTATCCTGAAAAATGTAGGTTATTAAAAAATATATGAACCATCTTCTGACAATAACAAACACAAAAGAATAATAAGCAATATCGGTCGGATATTTTTATATATATATATATATAGAGATTATATGGGAAAACATACCTACAGATTATATTCTAAATTACCACATAATATGAAACATGGCATGACATATTTGAAGTAGTAAACATATTTACGAAAATACATAAAATCATCATAAAGTGTAGATATAATATAAAATAGAAGTATATGGAATATAAAATGAAAATATAAAAAGGAAGTAAATGCAGGTCCTACCTATATTGTTTTATTGCGAGACATCCTGTTTTATCTAAAAGAAAAATCGAAATCACCTTTTTATATTAGAGATGCTATAAAAGTCCTAACTAAATTGTCAGAGACAATCTCCCACCGGATTCGAAGGTGGTTATTACTGAGCAAAACCGGCTGAGGCGGAGGTAGAATCACGAATGAAAGAGATAAAAAGTACAGATTTTCATTTATGGCATATTCTGCATTTTAATTTCTGTTGTATATTGTAGGTACACATAAATGAGCTAATAACGTTCTTTCACAAACATAGTTGAACGCAATTTTCAATGTTATTAAAAGAAAATATAATAAAAGAAAAGAAAAATAAGAAAACATGCTCTCGAACGATCCTTGGTTCCGGAAACCGGCCATCCGGCAAATAGTTTGGTCGAGAGCATCCGAGATATGTTTGTCGATGTTGAAACATTTTATCGACAAAGGACGAGAACAAACAGCTTCACCCTTGACCGACGGATATGGGATGGCAATGTTCATTTTGGTTTCGCGAACAGGAATCTTCATTTTTGGACGTCTTGATTTTACTTTTCTGTACATTTTTGTAAACTACTGAAGTGGAAAACAATCTTACGGCCCACCTGATGGTAAACGATGTTAAAATGTCAATCTGTGAAGGCGATAAATAATCTGAAATTTATTTGGATGTATGCAAATTTAAAACGAGAATTTGGCAAATAAGCGCACCTTCGGCAGCCCATTTCATAGCAGTCACTTCGGTGACTAGCGAGTATCACGTAGCATAGACTACGGACTTCTACGGCCGGCGGCCTGTGCTACGGCAAGGCTACGGCGAACCACTTCAATGAAGTTGCGTTTGACGACTACAATCTCCTTATTTCAAGTTTGCTTTAATATAGTACTAACACCAAAGACTTACGCTAAATACTTCAACGAGGTACCTTTAAATACTCAATAACCCTCAAAATAAGTAGCGGGGCCTGCCATATATTTTATTTAAGCCGTGGTGGCCTTGTGGTTGAAGCAACAGGCCTGTCATCTGATAGGCCCAGGTTCGAATCCCAGCCTGTACCAATGAGTTTTTCTAAGCTTACGTACAGTGATTAATCACACCATGAGCTTTTGAAAAGAGAGGTAGGGCGATTTGGGATATCCCGTGGGTTATCCCATTTAAATTGGAGCCGCCCGACTGGGGACTGTACCTCCGCCTTACAGAAGACCTCAGTGAAATAACACTACTTGATGTAGTGTTGTGTTTCTGCGGTAAGTAAGGTTGCCAGTGCTCCACGAGGATACGCTGAGCTAGTAGTATTGCTGCTAGCACAGTGAGTCCTCATCAACAACATGGTTGGCACCCCGTTAGTGATACCCCTGGTATTGCTAGCGGGTATAGGCTACGGTGACTGCTTACCATCAGGTGGGCCGTATGCTTGTGTGCCACCTTAGTGGTATATATAAAAAAATAAAAATTACATCCAAAGTTCAATCCACTATCATGGCAACTTCCCGCGTGACAACAATTTGGGACAAGTGTTTTGTTTATTTTATACTAAGTCACTTTTATGCTTTTAGTTTTAGTTTTTATAATTATTGAGCTGGTAGTTACTATTAGACAAATTGAAATAAATAAAGCTTTATATTATCTGCGAATAAAGATATTAAAGGATTGATTTTTACTTTATATAAAAGAGCCATGGTGGCCTTGTGGTATGAAGCGTTGCCTGCTATTCTAGCGACGCAAGTTCGAATCCCACTGGTCTGTAGCAATGAGGTTTTCTAACTTAAGTGCAGCGATTAGTCACACCACGAGCTTTACGGTGAAGGAAAACATCGTGAGGAAACCTGCATACGTCTGAGAAGAAATTCAAAGACGTATGGAGTGCCTAAGAGACGGCATTGGACTCACCATCTGTCACGTTGGCACCAAATTATCTTCGGTGGAAAGTGGATGTTGTAGCACCTCTGCCTACCCCTTCGGGGACCCTTGTGGGAAAGGCGTGAAGACATACTATTTTTACTTTGGGCCGCTAAAATACCTAGTCCGTTAAACGTAGCCTTGTTAATTACCCTCTAAAACACGGCTATAAAACTGTTACTGATAGCTTTATTAACTAACGGTCTTTTGAATGTTGAAACAGCTCATTACCTCCTCATTACCTTCTCATTACTTAGCTAGGGCTTCACATAAAATTAAAATATCCGCACTCCCTTCCCGTGCTGAGAGATACGTAGCAGTGGAACCCGACCGTAAACGAGCTTTGATTAAGTAAATCTTATTTAACTTAGTCAGTTTTTCGAGGTTACTTACCTGCTTGTTGCTATCCTCTCAGTATTATTTTATACCGCTAAGGTGGCACACAAGCATACGGCCCACCTGATGGTAAGCAGTAACCGTAGCCTATAGCCGCTAGCAATACCAGGGGTATCACTAACAGGTTGCCAACCATGTTGTTGATGAGGACTCACTGTGCTAGCAGCATTACTAGCCCAGCGTATCCTCGTGGAGCACTGGCAAGCTTACATACCGCAGAAACACAACACTACATCAAGTAGTGTTATTTCACTGCGGTCTTCTGTTCAAGGTGGTGCTTTACGCTACTTGATATAAGTATATCGTAAGCGTTTATAAGTCATGACCTATTACAATCGCGGGCGGTATGCTTGCTTACATATTTCGTTGTATAACAAGCCTTTATTTTATTTTATTTTTAAATAATCTTCTTTTTTTCCTTAAGAGAATGCGAATAAAAACCTCAAGCTGTTGTGTGCAAGCCTCTTAATACAGCCTTCCCACTGAGCAATTTGCTTCGTATTTCCGAGGCGAATGGACCCATTTGGCCCGAAAAATTCGCCGCTCTTTATATGGTGCGCTCAGGAATTCCGCGGCTTTCAGAGTGCTGCACTCGTGTGGAGGGGAGCGAGTGGCTTGATTAATATATTACAGAAGCCATAGAAGGGGTTGTGGTTAAAAATTGATGTTGTACGTTCTGCGATGTAACAAAAAACACGATCACAAATAGTCACTATGCAAAAATATTCTTATAAGTCTTCAAATTGTCGTCTACGTTCTTTTGTTACTATATCAACATCTAAAGTTACGCGATTGCTTCTTATGGGGTGGGTGGGTAGTACACAGTTTTGTGAAAAGTTTTAATTATTTAATTGAGTATTTATCAATGGGTCAGACCTTTTATCGATAAGTAGGTAGTTTAAGTTCTGTTTTTAGGGTTCCTTAAAAGGAAAAAACGAACCCTTATAGGATCAATTTGATGTCTATCTGTCTGTCAATAATTTTTATCTCAAGAACGTGTGGAGTTAAAAAATTGAAATTAATATGAACTATCCGAGTCTATGGTCTCTTTCGGCTGTAAAATAATCAAACCTGTAAGTCAATATGAAGAAATGATATGACCGTTTATGTCGCAAATTTTCGCATATTGTTCGATTTCGCAAGGGAATCAAAACCTATAGGTTACTTCTCGTTGACCTAGAATCATGAAATTTGGCAACAAGCAGTGTCTTATAGCACTAAAGAAAAAATCTGAAAACTGTAAATATGTAGATTTTTCTTTAAATGCGAATTTACTAAAAATATTCCTGAATCGCGCTGTTGAGTCACCGACGAATAATGACCTCATTTGAATTTCGCCTACTTTTAACCTTACTTAACCTAGAAGTGTGTACGGAACCCTGCACTTGGCCGGTTTTATGTAATTAGTTTAATCTGTTTTGTGTTAATCAATGCATGATAATGTCCAATCACAGATAGTAAACCTTGGGACCTAATTTTAATTAACTTACACTATGTAATGTTTCACATGATAGAGTAATTACACATGATCGGCGGGATTAGAACCCGCGACCCCTAACGTAGCAGACAGGTGTTCTAACCACGAGACCAGTGGCCCAATATTCTAAATTTCTAAGCTTAATGTTTAAGCTACGGTCCTTTTCGTGGTTCCGTCAAAAGTGAGTAAACTTAATAAAACGGCAGCTTGGTGCAGTATCCGAGAGCTAAGCGTGGAATATTGATGAAACGGTCGCGCACACATGGACCCGCGATACATCACTATTATGGCATACAAATACACTTTATATACTGTAATGAAGGGCAATACTCCTCGTAAAAGCGACCGTACTTTTCGTAAAGTATTCGCGCGTTTATGTTTAGTACAAGTATTCAATTTTCACGATCCACTTGAAGTGTATGTTATAGGAACATTCATTTTGTTATTTTTGTATTTGATGTTTGAATAAGTTGAGCTAGCGCCTACTTTTAAATAGCCTTCGTGAGAAATAAAGAAGGTTGTAGGTACCTACTTTCTGTTACTGTATTTAAAGAAGAGTTGTGTACAATCTATTACGAATCACTTTAAATGCGGTATTCAAGTAAACCACTTAGGTTTTAGCAAACACTTCTTATATTAGATCGCATCCAAGGTGGCATTTCATGTAAGCGTTTGGATGTTTGGTTGTTATTCAATCGAACTAAAACGGCTTTACGGATTTTTATTGAAATGCGGCAGACATATCTATCTGTCCACGCCCGGGGTTCATACATATTTTTATCTCGGAAAAAGTGTCCTCAGGATTAAATAACTTTTTTTGTTATTACTACTTCCATGCGGACAGAGTCACAGGAAAATTAGTAATACAATGATTTCAGCTGCTTGTTCCGTATCCCAATTTTCTATAATCTGAATGAATATTTCGAGCACGTAACATTTTAATGAAACTTTCCCTAAAGTAATCACGCTATTGTAGCCTCTAATAAAACGAAAACAACCTATAAATAACGGAAAATAGAGTTGTATTAAAATGAACGTGGATACGCGGAAACGTTGTACGTGTTGTTCATATTATTATCTTCACTTACATAATCTTTAGTCTGATTATTAATGCCCCTGTTAATAAGCTAGCTTTTCCCTACGACTTCGTTCACCTAAGATTTTTTTTATCCTTGGAAAACTTTCTTATTCATTATAAAAAGTACCAAATAAATTGTGTTAGTTACAAACAATAAACCACCCAATTTTTACATTTATTATATTAGTATTATTTTTTATGTGTCTCTGTATGTCTGTCTATCCCTGGTCCCCTATCCCCGTATACGGGAACAAAGTCAGCAAAAAAAAGACAGGAATTTTATTTGCTCACATCATGACGCTGGGGGCTTTCAACTGTGTTTAAAATATCTATGTACCTAAAAGTACCAACCTTAATGAAATATGGTATTTATTACCATCGAATGTACGAGGAACAAGCGGAATAAATTAATATTTGGACTATTGAACGATGTCGCTGCATTGTAAGCCACGGAAGATTTTTATATGTAAATTCCTCTGCGCCATTTATTCAAGGGGAGCACGCAAATGTAATATAAAGCAATAAAAACGATTTAGTGCACTTTTTCCACCCTATGAGCTCTCGAGTGTTACACCCCAACATTTTGATTACCGCTGTTTTTCATACATACTTTCCCTGATCGTCTGTAGGATTGTGTTGTCGTCTGAGATATACGAGGCGTAACAGAATCAGACCACTTCCATTTATTTCTAGTTCTGGGGTTTCTTTACAATCACCGTATGATCAAGTATGAAAGGAAATTTCTTCCTTACTGTGCAGTGAAAATCTATATAAACATGATCGTAAGTTCATAACATAATAATAACAACGCTTGGACATTATCACACAGCGCCGTCAGGCCCCAAACTAAGCAAATCTTGTACTATGGAAAACAATGTGACAATTCTCAAAGAGCACACCCCGAAATGTGACGTGATTCACGTAGATGTCTTATTATGTTACTCAACACATCACAACGCAGCTCATTAATTGTACATAATTATAATTATATTAATTACACTCTACATAGGAGAATTCACGTTTAGACAATTTAAACGAAATATGTAAAACAAAGGAAATGCCTATGTAGGTGAATAACTGAAATTACTAGATAATACAAAAGGATTTAGAATATAAGATAGAGTGCATCCAAGACAGCCCAACGGAACTCCGAAGCCATGCGCCCGAGGCTAGAAGCAAAATATTCTAAAATTGCTTTTCCAAATATCGGTTCGTCATAAGAGTGCCTACAAAATGCCGCGCCCACTCGAAAATAATGATGCAAAATGTAATTTCATGCACACGCCGTCTCCCTAGACGACGGACGACGGGGCCCTGCGAGGCAGAAAATACGGGGTTATAGACTGCACCGGGCGATACGACTTCCCAGGACGACAGAACAGCTAGGCTATACTCACCGGATTTCAGGCAAATCGCAAACACGGATAACTCCAATTGGATGGCTATTGAGTTGTGAATTGAATTTTCCAGTAGTTTCTGCTTACTGAGTTCTAAAAACTAAACATAAATATTATTGTTGTTGACGACGCAGGTCTAATGGTTTTATATCCGTCTTAAGTATTTGAGTCTGACTTGCCTGTGACTGTTTTGTATATTTTATAGTTTGTACAAAAAAGTAGTCAATATTTTTTCAGTTGTCTTTTTGCTTAGTTCGGGGCAAAAATACTTTTTTTTTTATATCAATGTTTGAAATTCTTGACATTGGAAAATGTCAGACCTTTCATGAAAATTCATTGCAATTATGTCTTTTTGCTTTGATTGGCTTTTATATCAATGCCAATATATTTGAGTGTCTCCACAGAGATATAGATATCTGTAGCGTGAGCATGAATTAATGGCGACAACGTTTTCGTATAGCCTTAGACTATTTTAGTATTGAAAAATGAACAGCGCTGCGGTGGTAAAAAGTGAAACTAAAAATTTGTATGATATCGCGAGTTACATTTTCGAATACGTAGTCGAAAAATGTTTCTGCTACCGGCACTGCTATCTACTGAGGTCCATTTGTCATCAAAAATGTAGATAGATTGTCCAATCTATCCTTTGTTTTGTTCAACAATGAAGTAAATCCACAAAGGCGTTGTGTTTTCGATAATTTCAAAGCATTATGGAGTCATAAAGGCCGGCCGACATTAGTGCAATCTCACCGCTCGGCTCTATAGAGCTATCAAAGTGTCATGAACAGGAAATTTGCTGCGCGAGCCGACCTCACCTTCCGCGCAGATATTGTACAACTAGGCAAATGACGGCCCATTTGTATTGCCTCCCTTCTTGCTTAGAAATACTGGATCTTTTTTATACAAATCGGTGACGAGGCGAGTCGTTTGCTTGATGGCAAGCTTCATTCCCGCCCATGTGGCAGATGCAAATCCACCTTTAATCGTAAAGTCTCAAGTGGCATTGCACAGATCTTAGTAAATAAGTCTTGCAGTAATTTTGCTAGTTACGTGCCCTTTAAGTAATGACGCTATAATCCAACATGACGGCAGAATATTTAACATGTCATGTCATCGGTATTCACCATACCACATATTAACACACACGCACACACACATATATAGTAAGCGCTACGATTTTTAGGTGACGTTCTAGGGTGCCGTACGTAACGTATATTTGACGCATGAATAATTTTAAAGTAGTAGCAAATAATACCTGATACAACTAACTACCAAACACAAAATCGTAAAATGAACCAATTTTAGATACTCGATGGTCGTAATTAACCGTTTCTTCATTACCTATCCCCAAGCGGCGAATCTTCATCCAAATATACGGCACTAACCCAACTCGATGTCTCTTGATATATGTATTCTGCACCACGCTCCTGCCCACGCTAGTTACGCAACTAAACCGCTCCCTACGGCAGACCGCCTCACAACTGGGTCACGCGCCCTAATCCGTGACGATCGACACTTTAAACTCATATTTACTCCCTCTAGAATCTAATATGTCAGCTTTAGGAATAATTTGAAGATTAGTATTATTTATTATTTTGGACATTCCAGGAATATGTCTTTGTTGACACGCGACCGGAAACATAGATTCCTAAACAGAGTGCTTATTTTGAGTCGATATTGCTTTGTATAATATAAATTCGATTCGCTCAATTAGATTTTACAAAGTACTTTCAAATCGTTAATATCTGCCACCCGATTCGGTATATTCAACGATATCAGAATAAGCAGTCTCGGCGTTCGAAGGGGCGTGATGGGGCAACGGCCCAAGACGCCAAATTTGGGGGGGCGCCATATAAAAAAATAAATAAGATGAGCTCCATAACATTCTACATCCGTGTCGTTGGCGCCGGGTAACGCTAACTAAAGGAAATATTCAATTCTTAATACAAGTTCACATTGGTTCAGCAAAAAAATTGTCTACGCCGCTATTTCCCCACCACCAAATGCAGCGCGCCTACGCCGCTGCTGCACCTACTACGCAATCACTGAGGGCCACGATGTTGTCATAAGCGTTGACCAATGACATGCCCCGCAGATGTCGTGATCGATGCGCGGTGGCACCTACACTCGTAGACACGTAGACGAGCTTTCGACGCCCGTAAGAAGCACGGGCCTTATATATCAATGTTTTACCCAATTCAAAACCCAAATTGTACATGTTTAAACTATTATAATATTTTACCCCAAGCAAACTATCTTTCTTTTTTTCGTATTACGAACAAATGTATCCTCTATAATGATTTCCTTAAGTGGGCGTCAGAAAATTCTTGCCCTGGGTGTTAGTAGCCCTGACACCGGTACTGTATATAAGCAAAAACAAGAATATTTATTTTCCATTCACACAAAAAGCTTTGAACATGAGATGAGTGTATTTGTAAGAACCCTTAGTTGCGCTCTACATTCATCTCAAGCGTTAAGGTCCTCGAACCAAGTCCGATATCCTGTTTACGCCAATATTTAAAGGCGCTTTGATGATCAATCGGTATGTCCTTTAATGTCTGCAGTTAATGGGGCGAGTTTCCCTACTAAACTCTGAAGAAAAAGGTTTATTGTGACTACCCGATAACAGTTACGGGTAAGAAAGCCATGAATAAGTAATAATGTCGCGAAAATTGTTTTAGTAACTCGATAAAACAACCAGGTTGTTTGCCAGATAGAACTACGAAGGTCTCTCTATTACTATACTAGAGATTTGGTTTGGATTTGGAACAAAGTCTGAAATTTAGATACCAGCATATTAAGAGTAACCAATACGTACTGGATTAATGTAAAGTCCCTTTCGGGTAGGGAGAGTAAAGATAGAGCCTTTTCACTCTTGGCTTCCCAACCCTTTTGCTTCGCGTGCCGGTTTCAACTATACTTATGGTACGATAGGTATGCTCTCTAGTTAGGCTGAATTTACCAACTTTTGCCCTCGAATTAGCCCGCTAATGAAAGTTATCAAACAGGCAGACCCGCGCGGAAACAGCAATTGAATGATAAATAAGTATTAACATGAAAAATCTATTAGCGCTCAATCTTGTAAATTCATGTTTCCTTCAATTTTTCACGCTCTTATCACTTTCGAAGAGCAATAAAAATCACCGTTTTGATGTTTATTTTCTGTTCCTCCCCCCGTCTCCTTTATAAATGGTTTCTTGCTGCAGCCCTGGAGTTTCGTCTAGGAAGCGAATATTTCCTGGCGTTGATCGATTCACCAGACAAATTGAATTATGACGTATACATGAGACGCCGTCGACGCAAAATTAAATCTTCATGTTTCACGCTACGTTAGTTTCATAAAGGATTCACGTTGTCTGTAGCTGGCTAGCCGTGGCTATGGCTTATTTCATTTCATATTATGCGACATGCGAGTAGCTGTATCGATAATATGGGTGAGCTTTCTTGTCTTATAGGCATATATTTTGTATAGGCAGTGTTCGTCTATTACTGCTTGAGAAAGCAAAGATCATGTTTCGTGAAGTTTTTATTGTTTGTTTGTACACAGCAAGCAAACAAGAACTACTAAGAGCAGTTTGCCGTCTAATAAACAGACAGACAAATATATGTGGTGACAGGTACTTGTTACAATGCTAACTTAGGCTACTTTTATTAAATAAAAATAATAAACCCATGAAATTGACTACACGCGTACGAATTCGCCGGTCACATATGTTTAATTAATTCGCTGTTAGTACCAGAATGGTTGACAAAACGCCAGATATCCTTCAAATTGTGAGTGTACGTAGGCTACAAAGACCGCTTACCACAATAATATTCAAAGTGTAAAATTTCATATAGTATTATTGGCTTACCGTTAGGCTTGCCGAAAGCTTGCTACCATCCAAGACTATTGTATTGCAGAGAAAAATATAGTCGTGAAGTATGTAACTTAGTTTTCTCGTAGGATAATGAAGCGTCGACATGTGCGTGCGAAGGAGCAATATCGCTACATCGTTGTTTCTGGCTTATTTCGATATTACTGGCTGCCGTTAGGTATACATTTTCATTATAGCGAATGTCTGCAAGTTGCAAGTACACTGATATGAAACACCTACGCCTATAACGTGAGCAATAATTAAACTACGGATGTTATTATTTTATGTAGCGTAAATATAATCACGGGCGCGTGTAAAAGCTAGTATGCTATAAAGAGATAAACATATTGACTAGTGTTAGAAAGTCACTTGTAAGTTGTAAGCCTTTATCTCTGCGGCGAAGTGATCTCAGCAAACTCAAGCCGTGAGTCTAGTTTCTCTCCGGCAGTTCAGCTAATCCTACATGAATAAAGCTAGGTATCTAGTCCAACGAAGCGATTAAATTCAGCAATTGAATAAGTACCTACTAAGTATTCACACCACTTACCTGATTTATCTATAATTCTGAAATAAATTAAATTATTGAGCGGTAACACTAAATCATTGTTAGAGTCGTGTTGGCCGTGTGGTATAAAGCGTTGACTGCAAGTTCGAATCCCACCGGACTATACTAATGACGTCTGAGAAGAAATTCAATGACGTAGATATTGCCTATGAGATGGCGACATATTCACCATCTGCCACTTAGGCACTAATTGATCTTCGGTGAAGTGACTGACATTTGAGGGCCACTTATAGCACCGCGCTCGCTCATTACTCAATTCAAACAGCGCGAACTTCCCCGACTGCCTGTTACACACTTCCGTCCCTTTTCACGAAATCACACAGAAAAGCGAGATGAAAGATGTTTCACATCAAAATGTGTCAGTACTTAGTGTCATCTATGCAGTCCTGTGTTATAATTAGTTAAATGTACTCTTACCTACCAATATAGTCCACCACAGAGTAGGCAGGCATTAGATCGACGTAACATAAACAACAAATTAAATGTATCTTAAATCAAGGCCCAAAGTAAATCATACGAAATGAGAAACCGTTTTCATGCATTAAATTCAACGCGTGTCCCCATTATACGGATTACGA
This sequence comes from Falcaria lacertinaria, assembly GCA_951449985.1. Lineage (NCBI taxonomy): Eukaryota > Metazoa > Arthropoda > Insecta > Lepidoptera > Drepanidae > Falcaria > Falcaria lacertinaria. Next base: position 7,815,133 of record OX602120.1, on the reverse strand, counting down.
GGGGATATAATTAGGGCGGCATATCATTTAGACGCCACTCGACTTGTGATTGATGCCAAATCTCACAAGCGTAGTCCGTACTCGCGTTTCCATTCGTATGGTAACTATACGAGTACATAGCGGGAAATTGCGTCATACGTTGAGTTGTGATAATTTGCTTGAACTACATGTAGTTCTTTATAGGCTTATTTAAGCGATTTCAAGAGAAATTCTCTAAATATTATTTTTTTTGGAAATTATACCCCCTGAGTGGTCAATGTCAATGACACGTTGTTCCTGCGTTCCATAACTGCCCTGTGTGGGGGGCCCAAAACGGAATACTGCACTTTTAAGTTCTTGGCCTTAATAGTTTTTTTTTCTCGAGGTTCCGTTTTGTTATTTTGTTAAATTAGAACTGTAGGAATTGTATGTATTATTTCCTTTAAAGGGTGAGTAGACTGTAGACTTGCCTACATTTCGCACTGCTAAGTTTTTGGAAAGGATTTTCAACATTTTGAACTCAAATAGATACAGGTATATTAATTTATTTCGACAAATTCGGTATTTTTCGCTCGCATAACGTGATTACTACTTATGTATCTGATTACTATAGTGTGTACAATGCGTAAAGTAAATTTTCATCCAATGAAAAATGTAGGTACCTACACCGAATTAACTTTAGTTATCAAGAAAGCCTTACCCTTAAGCTTAAACATCTCAGCAAATATCAGCCCCATTTTGCAGTTGGCAGTTCGCTGTGGGAATCATAAGGTGTTGGCTCCCCGCCAACACAAACGGTCTGAATTTCTCGCCTCCCCTTTGGAGGAACCCGGCTTAATTTTAATTTACTTTTGCTTAATTTATTCATTCATGGTCGCCGGTCTCTTTACCTTGGCGGTTATGTAGATGTCCTTCACAGATTAACTCGCTTTTAGCATAGATACTAAAATTGGGGCACCGAACCATTGCATCATCCGAAGTGTGTAGGTTAGCCACTTTACTTGCGATCCAAGAATACGCTGTTCAGACTACGAAACGGCTAGATAATACAAAGTTGTTTTGCTGCCACGCCAGGTTCACTATGTAGATACGTTACTGAATCGCAAATGTATTTGTCAACTCATCTACGCTTTGTGAATAGCTACGGTGAAAACAGTGCAAAGAAAACTCTCACACTGATTTATTGACTACGCAATTGTATCGTTAATAGTATATTGAAGGTACTACCTAGAATAAACCACGTGGTAAGTTGGAGCTCGTCCTACAGCGTGAGCGTCGGCGGAAGGAACCTTCTTAAAGATAGAATTGTAAACCAGCAGCTTCACTAATTATTTGTATAACCAGTTTGTTGCGGACAGTCAGCTAAGATTCTACTCCACTCCTGAACCAACCCCCAACGATTTTCCTTTGAACTGAACAAACCCTAGTCTTGAGAAAAAAAAATTGGCCAAGTGCGAGTTGGACTCTCACACCAATCTCAGCCTCATCAATAAAGGTGACACAGTAGTTGTAAGAAAACACAGCAAATCATTAAGAAATAAAAACTTTTATTATTATCAGTTCAAATATCGTATTTACATTCTTTTAACGAGTAAAAGCACATTGTTTATACAGTAAAAAATAATTAAATCATTACAATAAAAATCATCAGTAGGACAGTAGTTTCATATTAAAATAATGTGGTAAATAATTGAATTACCTATTCGTGGTTAAAATAATATAATAAATCTCATAACTCCGGGGTTCGGAACTTGTATAGACGGGGCGATGGCAACTCTGATAGGACTGTCATAACTAGGAAACCATAACAACTAACTAATTATACCTATTTACACTTCGTTCCGTCATACCATGGATATAGCCTGAGGCTTACCATCACTCCATTTACAAATGCAAATCGTATAACCACTTCACCATGAGAATCGGGAACAAACGATCCTATTTTATGTTTCTGTCTTGCTCACACGACTTAAAAATGTGCAAGAGGGAAATAAAAAATGGCGATTTCACATTCCTATTCTTATGTTGAACGTGTTATAAACACTGCATGTTTTGTTTGACTTCGGAACTATGGGAAAATGATTAATCAAAAATGGTACTGAATTTTATTTAAACTTTACTCTCAAAAATCGTAAAGTTGACGATATTACAAAAACACTAACATTGAAGTGTCTTAATAACTGAGTAATAAAAAAAATACAAATACAAATTTTAAGTAAAGTTTCAATATCGCAAGCTTATAAATCGACGGAGACAGCAACAGACGTACAACTGCTTTTTAATGTACGTACCTTCCCCTAATCAACCTTTTAACGCTTGCCTTTTTTACATAGCAGCTTAATTTCAGTACCATCTTTGACAACGTTTTAACTCATACTGGCCCAGTTAAACGGAACACGCAGTCAAACAATAATATCAACTATGCGCTCTTTATATAAATGCTCCACGTACAATATGTTACATCGTGCCTCACTCAACGGGTGTATTACATTATCCTCCCTGCCGAGGTTGGGGCCACGAGACTCGCTGTACCCACACTAATGTGCCAATTACTTGTTAATTATTGCTAAAGGCTTTACGAAACTTCAATTGGAAATCTCTGCATGTCTCAGAATATACATGCATACATATCATCACGCCAAGGTTAGGCAGAGAGTATAAGAGAATACCACTAAGTTGGCAAATAAGTATACGGCCCACCTGATGGTAAGCAGTCATCGTAGCTTAGAGCCGCTAGCAATACCAGGGGTATCACTAACGAGTTGTTGAGGACTCACTGTGCTAGCATTATTACTAGCGCAGCGTATCCTCGTGGAGCACTGGCAACCTTACTAACCGCAGAAACACAATACTACATCAAAGTAGTGTTATTTGACTGTGGTCTTCTGTTAAGTGGTGGTACAGTACAGTCCCCAGTCGGGCGGTTCCAGTTTTAATGTGAAAACCCACGGGAGATCCCAATTCGCCCTACCTCTCTTTTAATTTTTTTTCATACATGCCCGCCAGTTTTCAGAATGCAATACATAGTAATTTTAATCGCTCCAACCAATATCATGGCCCCAACCTCTAAACATAGACAAAACTTAACAAATATTACACAAGGAAAATATTGCGTTTCTCGAACTTATACGGTTACATCCTTACTACATATTGATGTTCCAATTACGAGTGACCTATGCGCTAGTGAAAGGGGCGATTTGTGACTTCACTATCAAATTCAATTTGTGCTTAATTTCTGTTATCATGTATATCGCCCTTTTCACTCTTCAAGGTTTGTTTATATGAAACCGGGTCGTCAGATATACAACCTTACATGAAGTGCGGAGGATCGATAATTCAGTGTCGATACGCTTTAGCTAAGCTAAACATATTTAAGCGAAAGATATAAAAATATAACACTAAATAGCACTACTCTGATGTAGTGTTGTTTCTGCGGTGAGATAGGTTTCCAGAGATCCTAGAGGATGCTAAGCTGGCAGTACAGATACTTTAATCTGTATGCTCCTAGCACAGTGAACCTCTTAACAATAAAGTTAGCAACGCACTAGTGATATCTCTAGTATTACAAGCGACTTTCAGGCCATACGCTTGCTTGCATGGTTTAGGTAATAAAAAAAACTATTTTCAGCTCAATTATCGACCAAGTCCACTTAACCGTAAGGTGTTTTATCGCTTGTTGACGACTGACGGCACGACCTCATATAAATAACCGCTTCAACGTGGCTAAAGCTCGGTACAGACGTGGGTCCTACACTATCATCCTAAACCTTATTCCAATTGAATTTAACATCGATTACAAACTTATTTGCGTTTCAATAGCACATCGTGCCTACATTGTGATCGTGGCGCGGCTGCAAAAACAACTTTGTGTTACCAAGCCGTTATTGCTGTTATATTGCTTTCGCAGTCTATGGGTGGCGTGTTTTTGGACCGCAAATAAAGTTGGTAATCGCTATTACATCGAACTGGAACGAGGTACACGTTCGCTAGTGAATTCCCGGACACACTGACAACTCGACTGACTAACTAACTACATTTACGAGACATTCCCTTACCTGGCAGTGCAGATTGCTATGCGATCGATCGTTCTTGTGCTTTAGATCTTAGATATACTCAGATCAGAGATATACTCATCTTTTTTAATTTTACTGTCTTGCATATAGGATGTAACAAAGCAACGCAGCCATATTTACGGTTATTCTTATTTTATTTATAAAAAAAAAAGGCAAAAAGTATAGTAGGTTTTGACAGACAAAAATTGAATGAACTGAAAATCAAAGCTCATGTGTCCACTTTATGGTTTAAATTTAGAATCTCCGTATGATTAAATATACCAACGGTCGTTTCAAAGTTGTTTCCCATAAAAATTGAGATGAAATGATAATTGTAACAAGAATTCGAAGAACACGTCGATTGGCATTATACACATTTATGAGGCAATTCTCGAATTCCTTTAATATGGCTGTGTTGGTTTTAACAACCTGTATTAATTACGATTTACAAAAATGCTCTACGCCATTTCACTGGCGCAAAAATCGCTCAGAAGCTGATCGTTTATTCTATAATTTACCTATAAATTGATAATTATTGCTACACGACTCCTTTCAATCTTATTTACACTAAGAGAACACGTCTACATCGATTGTCTAGACTAGCATTAGCGGGAACAAAGGCGTACAAATGAAAACCGACTCTAGTTCGTCTACACACGGTACCATCTACAAAATAAAGCAAGCATTTATTTTAATTGTTGGCACAAATTGGTGTTATCGTTCAGAAAGGGCTACATACGCACTATTATCAAATCACAGATATCTTCAATTTCACTAATCTATACGAGACGTTGAAAAAGTCGCATTATACATAAGGTCATAGGGTGCAAGTTGCCAATGCGCCGGTGTGCTTATCGCGCGCCTAGCCTTACCGTGGGGGACCACTAGAATATCCCTAAACTGGTTAATTTCACTAGTTTAGTCTAGACGGAGCCTAACTCCAATCAAATTAAGAATTTATTTAGACTATAGTAAACTTTCGTACAGTAATTACAAGTCGAATTCCCTTATAATTAAAAGTAGGACGGTCCCACACTTGATCATATCTGAGATCTGTCTTGATTGTTTCAATTCACATGGTATCACTGGCGTCTAGAGCGAGTGCGGGCGATATAGTCTGTCTCGCTCCAATTAACGCTACTTTTGAGCACCGTGGAAGGAATGTGTGCATAAGATTTAGATCAAGACTCATCACCTTACCGTGGTTACGATACTCGGAACAAAACGTTTGCTCATCATTCATCATCAATAGACAGAATGCGTAAACATTACAAGTGATCAAATAGTAAGTTTCATAAGACTGCATCAGTGTTAACATCATCGACAATTATACATTAATAAATATAAATAAACATCTTCAAAATTTTTACCAAATTATGAGCATATATTTCAGCATAAAAATATTTAAAATAACGCGTCATATTCCTCTCAATTATAGATATACATGGCACACTGCTCTGTTTATATATTTCTAGATATAATTCGTACACTCGATACCTAACAGTTTACCTTGTCACCATAGAATAATTGAATTATATGGATGGATACTCTGTTAGAAGCTTAACAAGCACTAATACATACATACACGTGTTCGACGGATGGACAAATTACAAGGGGTGAAACGACAACTGAATACTGTGGCTGGCATTCGATGCCCGTTCGAGAGTATTAAACTAGACGCGACAACTATCACGAAATTTTGGTCCTTCGAGACGAGTCAACCAGATTTCGACGTTTGTTTAAACCTATAGGAATAGTGGGTAGTACTTAGCAGGTCCGGCCGGGTTCACTTGATGGCCGCGTGCCTCGTCTCGGGATGCAGGCACACGCCCTCCACCGTGAAGATCGACACCTCTGCAACAACACACCACTCGTTACCACCGGGGAAAGCTGGAACTGGATTGGCGATATCAAGATCTTCAACTAATCAAGGTTTGTCAAACACTAAGGGGAGCAAGGCTACATTGGTATTAATTCTAAAAGTGCGCTGAGAACCACGTGTTAGGCGCAGATAGAGCAGGTATAGGTAGGTAATTTTTTTGGTCGGGTTTCAAAAAGAGAGGTATAGCGATTTGGGATTTCCTGTGGGTTTTCCCATTTAAATTGGAGCCGCCCGATTGAGGACTGTACCTCCACCTTACAGAAGACCGCAGCCAAACAACACTACTTGATCAGTACATACCGTCGGGCAGGTCGGCGAGGCGCGGCGGCAGCGGCGCGCAGTATGCGTGCAGCAGGAGGGGGGAGGGGGGCTGTACATACCGTCGGGCAGGTCGGCGAGGCGCGGCGGCAGCGGCGCGCAGTATGCGTGCAGCAGGAGGGGGGAGGGGGGCTGTACATACCGTCGGGCAGGTCGGCGAGGCGCGGCGGCAGCGGCGCGCAGTATGCGTGCAGCAGGAGGGGGGAGGGGGGCTGTACATACCGTCGGGCAGGTCGGCGAGGCGCGGCGGCAGCGGCGCGCAGTATGCGTGCAGCAGCGCGCGGTGCGCGGCCAGGCGGCGCTGCGGCTCGGGCTGCAGCAGCGCGGCGGCGAGGCGCTCGGCGTCGCGGCCGGCGTCGCGCAGGCGCGGGAAGGCGGCGCCCAGCTTGCGCGCGGGCCACGAGCCCCAGCGCGCCACGTGCGCCGCCAGCCCCGGCAGCCGCGACACGCCCGCCCAGCTCTCCTCCGTCGGCGTCCCCACCACCTGCACCACACATCACATACTACACCACGCGCCCGGTGCAATCACACACACAACGCAATGATGAGGGGAATGGACCCGCGTAGCATGTTTGATAACCACTACCACGGCGGGGATTGAGGTAATACATCTAGTTATTAAATCCTGTGGGAACCCTTTCGTTTTTGCGACAAAATACCTAATCCTCCCCTACAGGTTTGCATGTGTGCATTTTTTTTATCTGTTTACACATAAACGGTTAAAAAAAATTGCACATATCCTTGCGTCATCAAGGATTAAAAACAAACAAACACATTTATCAATAGGATTAATCAACGGTGTTGTCATATCAAATGAAACTTACCTTAAATATTTTGTCGAGTTGGTCGTGCGTGTCCCTGACGCCGGGGAAGGTTGGCACCCCACACAGCATCTCCACGAATATGCACCCCACGCCCCACATGTCCAGCGATGTCGAGTACTCGGTACTGCCCAGCAGCACATCTACGTCAAACACGACATCATTAATTAACTACATCAAGTAGGGCTCAGTAAGATTCCTATTCTAAATTGGAACCCACTGACTAGACCAATATTTCCACCTTACAGAAGATCGCAGCCGAAAAAGTACTCCAGAACTGTTCAAACAAAGAGAAGAAGGACGAATCGGCCTCTAGTTCCAACTAGAAACTACCGGATTGGAGCAGTTTATGTAAGTTTATTTTTATACCATTAAAGTGGCAAACAAGCATACGGCCCGGCTGATGGTAAGCAGTCGCCGTAGCCTATAGCATTAACATAGATAGCACAAACGAGTTGCCAGCCCTGTTGTTGATGAGGACTCACTGTCCTGGCAGCATTACTAGTAGCGCAGCGTACCCTCGTGCAGCACTGGCAACCTTCCTTACCGAAGTAACACAACACTACAACAAAGTAGTGTTATTTGAATGCGGTTTTCTGTAAGGTGGAGATACAGTCTCCAGTCAGGAGACTCCAAATTTTAATGGGAAAGCCCACGGGAGTTTCTAATTCGCCCTACCTCTCTTTAAAACGCTGCGGGTAAAAGCTGGTTTCAATATAATAAGCTAAAATATAATGCTGTGTACCTGGTGGTCTGTACCACAGTGTGACGACCTCGTGGGAGTACGTGTGGCTCGGCACCGACTTGGCGCGCGCCAGCCCGAAGTCAGCCAGCTTCAACTCTCCGTGAGAGCTTATTAATAAGTTCTGTGGTTTCACGTCCCTGGTACAAACAACTGGTTTAAAATGTATGCCCTTTATGCGACTGTTAACAATTCGTTTTACACTTGAGAGGGGTAATTTGTAAAAGTCCATTTCAGTAGCGCGAGGATGAATAATTTACGTCAACGTTTTCGTATCGCCTTCGACTATTTTTGTATTGAAAAATTAACAGCGCTGCGGCGGTGAAAAGTGGAACTAAAAATTTGTATGACATTTCGCGAGTTACGTTTTCGAATACGTAGTCGAAAAATGTTTTTGCTACCGGCACAGCAATACTGTTGGAGATGACTTAGAATCGCCGTATGACATTGTAAGGCAAAAGGGTCGTAGGAAATTCCGCCAATTATTTTGTTATTCTATAACTTTCGCATCTATAAGTCGAATTTATACCATTTAAATTTTCCGTTCCTCAGTTGACATAATATATGAATGATCACGTGTCGATTCAAAATAATTAACCAAAGTATTGCTAAAATATTCTTGTTACATTCATAATAAAGTCTCCTTCTTTATATGTCATTCCTACATTCGCTATACACTCACCTCTTTAACACTTGCGTTCATAAAATTACACATCAATTGTTAACGTTGAGCCCATAATTGTTTTTGATGACGGCATTGTGAAGTTAATGCTCAATCAAACTGGCATCGCTCTGAAACCCTATTACATACAAATGTACGTACATACCATAACGCAAGTCCCTTCCAGTGTTCACAATACGGTACAAAATGTTATATAAATATTAGTGGAGTTTTTGGCGGGAATCAGGCGGAGCGGTTGAGATTTTTTCCAGTGTGTCGTAAATTGTGTTATAGTGATCTTTAATGTATATTTTTGGTGTCGATATGTGCAGTAAAGTTTCATTTAGTGACTGATTTATAGGAGCATTGGAAATAATGCCATAATACGACTTTTGGGTTAAGTGATTTATCATTTTGGTCAATAGGTTACCTCTAATCTAAAGGCGTGTTACGATCTGCTACTGCCGTGGGTTGTCTCCAGAAACTCCATTGGGCGTTAGAATGCATGACACTAGGCATTTTAATGCGGCAAACACGAGAAATTTTGCAACATGAAAATTCTTTAACACTCGACACTGGCAAAAATAGTCCCTGAAGGGATTGATTGCCATACTTAGGAAGAAGAAGAAGTTAAGTTATAATATTCATGTATAAAAGCTGCTCTTATCCAGAAGCGATTTATTTCAGTCAACCAAGGGTATGACAGAGAAAGAGAACAATAAGAAGAGAAGAAACGTCAACCGGTGTGACGGATAGACACAACACGCATAAACATATAAATATAGAGAGTATACAAACTACAAGACACAGTTATAGTTTTATTTTTATTTTTTATTATTAGATACTTCAACTTAATTTAAATTAGTTTTAATACGTGTAATGCTATCAGATCAGATTTTTTGATTTTACTTTGTACTTGTTTTTTTTTTTTTTAATTGTATTCTGTTTTTTGTGTCTAATAAATAAATAAATAAAAATGAAAACTATACACAATATTGTGTGACAAATCTTTTGAAAGTCACTGTAACAATGTACGTACCTGTGCAGCACTCTTCTCCTGTGACAGTAGGCGAGTCCTCGCAGCAGCTGGAACATGAACAGCCTGACGTTGTGGTGGTTCAGACCCCCGGGATGCCTCTCCATGTACTGCGATAGGTCCGTGTCCTGTGACAATACATAACAAATAAATAAAAAGAAAAATCCAACCGCGAAAAGGCGGAGGCGTATTCAAATATAGCACACACGTCACACACACCCAGACAAGACGAATCTCACGACACCTCCTATGTTGATATCCAGGAAGCCGTTTAGGCTATAGATCGTGACATAGGTGTCGATTCTGTTGATTAAAATCACTAAAGTTAACTAATGTCACAGGACCAATAGTTTTGCTATCCCTTTCTCATGTGCAGGGTTAAATAAGGATGACAATTCTTTTAGTCCCGTCATATTAGCTTCGTACGACAGAATTAGCACCAAAGTATGCATAAATATAAAGATCATCATACCTTTCTTCTGTTGTGGGTAAAAATTGTAACTCTAACCTCTACATTAAGTACTTGTATCAGTAAGTATTACATTATTAATTGACCACTGCATAGCATATCAATCGTTATACAGATCGTGAGATGCTACGTTTTAAGAATACAGAAACGCCAGTCAAAACTGATGCCACATTAACTTTGAGTGGCTTCCTATTTAACAAAATAAAAATTGTGTTCTGAAGACGCTTCAACAGATCCGTGGGTCTTCAAACTTTGAACGTCGTTATAGTGTTCGGCCGTACGACTAAAATAGCATACATGACATGAGTTGTTATAATATAAGCGCCTGATAATAATACAAGATAAGTAATTATTATTTTACTATACATGTCGTCCTTTCCTTTATATGTTGTTATGACTAAATGTATTTTCTTTCTTTCTTTTTTTGTTGACGATGTGAATGTGTAAGTAGGGTCAGATACCCAAGCATTAAGAATTAAATCATGTATGGCTTATATCCTTGTAACTATCGTAGAAAGCACTCAATACACAACAAAGTTACCGTTTCGCAAGAAATTTTTAAAGCAAATAGTATTGTATTACGAACACTTCAAATAGCGTCGTATCTTGAAACATGTAGGTACAAAAGTATTACACAATTGTGTCATGTGCAAGAGAAAAATAATACATACTCTTATTAAATTGTTTATTAAGGTGTGTTTTTAATTACTAGTTTAAAAAAACAGCCTCAAAGAACGCCATGTTGTGCCTTTGGAAAAACCATAGCGGGAAGCTCATTCCACAATCAGGCGCACGGCGGTCACCGTAGCCGCCTATGGACACTTGCAACACCAGAGGTATCACTCGCGCGTTGCCGACCCTATACTATACATATATATCTGATTGAGAACAATCTTATTATGAAGGTAGTGTATCACTTACCACATATTCGAACACAAATGTGAGCGTCTCCCTCGTATGCACAATATCGTGCAGCGTGACAATATTGGCGTGCTTCAGTTCTTTAAGTAGAGACGCCTCGCGGATCGCCGTGAACGGCGCGCCTTCCTCCTCTTGCAGTCTGATCTCTTTCAGCGCCACCACTTGCTGCGTTAAACTGTTCACAGAATGCACATGGTGAGGTCGGATTGTTTGCCTTTTAGGCCTTAGATTACGCGTTGTGGGTTTGAGTTCATAAGGTAAAAAAATATTGGTGGTATTCTAGTGGAAAGTTCATAACAAATAAGTTAACTGCAGTACATACTAGTTAAGTGCCTTAATCTTTATCTATATGTGCTAAGATAGTTTGTTTCTAAGTGTGAGATTATCGTTTGAACAACTGAACCGATTAAAAATATATTTCTCGTAAGAAATATTATTATCGATATCCCTGAGTAGCTAATTTGTCTAAAAGCTTTGGAAAATTATACATAGAGTCGCGGGAAAACCGTAGTCTTTTATTATAATGTAAGAGCTCATATAAAAATGCTAGTCATCAAAGTCGACTGAGAAAATAATTAACAAAAACGAACGTGCGAAGTGAAATACATTATGTACAGAGACAGCCATGTCAACTGATATCGTAGATGACATGCTAATTAACGCGATGGTTATTTTCACCACAATATCATTAATCGTAAAAAGAGCGATATAAGGTATTCAGCCTATATGTACATAATGCCCTGTAGGTACATAACTAGTATATAACACTAAAGTGATGACTTCGATGAAACGGTTAAATTTGCTTTCAGCTTCAACTTTGGGCTTACCACTAATTACTCAGTCTACAGTTCAGTTCAGTGCCTACGAACTAGGGCGACCTGTGTCAAATTATCGTAAGGGCGAGTACCCTAAAACAGTGTTTCCCAAATTGTATGATGCCCTGACCCGGTTATTTTAATGTTTCCCCATTGGAATCAATCAAAAGATTTAAGCCCTCCTAGTGTACATAGGGAACATAAAAGAATTTTTTTTTGTTCTCTTTGCCGATATCGACCGCTTTAACTCCTAAGTAAGCGTTCATGTGCTTGCTTGAGGCTTGTGTATCCAATCGTTCTTGTAAAGAGACAAGAGTGTAATGCATCAATCATAATAACGACTTATTTTAGTGAGATGTATGAAGCTGATTGTTTTAACTACGAACTGTACTTGATCATGAACGAGTTTGATTGATTGTAAACAAAGATACAATACCCGGTATTTTCCGGTACAATTTTCGTAGCCTGGTATCGGGCCACGACCCATTTGGGAAACGCTGCCCTAGAACAATGTCCGCGGGCGAGCTTCATCGCTGAACACGACCATTTCGCGAGTTCAACACGCTCATTACCGCTCCACTATTGCTTCGGAGCTCCACATTCAATATTCACGAGCAATGAACAGTGTAAGTTCTGGCCCTCTCGACCTGACCTCACTTTGGTAAACCTCGACGATTTACCAACCTCGCAAAACTCAAGTCCACATTTATTCGTACTGACAGTTTAAAGGACTGTTTATCCGGATTATGAGCAAAGAAAGTATTTTTGAAAGTTACGGATGAATGAGACAAAAAAGGCGTCAGCAAATTGTTAAGTCATTTAAGGATATCTATACTAATATTATAAAGAGGAAAGATTTGTATTTTTGTGTGTGTGTATGTTTGCATTGAATAGGTTCCGAATCTGACCGATTTCAAAAATTCTTGCACCGTTAGAAAGCTACATTATCACTGATTACATAGGCTATATATTATACTGATACGCGGGCGAAGTCGGGGAAACAGTTGGTTTTAAATAAATTTACATTTTACAAAGCGAATCAAATAAAGATTCCTATTTACAGTACAAATATGTTGCTAGCGAGATACTTAGCATAAGCGAGTTTCTTGAAAGCCAGCTTTGACGTTAAAAGGTGCATTTTGGGAAACAAAAGATCCTCATCTTTCGTTTATAAATTCAACAATTCTATCTACCCAAAATAAAATTCATAGATAAAAGTTCAAAAAAAACTACCCAAATCAATAAAATATACATATTTGTCAGAAAATTCAAAATAAAGGCTTATGAGCCTTTTAGCCTTTAGGTTATTTAAATTGTAATGAAAAGCCAAACAAGGGTATTGTATTTTTTTTGGTTGTCTGTCTTGACGGTTTCTATGTCCATCCTATCTAGACTACTATTTTCCTCAGATATCCAACAAGTTCCCACAAACAAACAAGACATTTTTGTATCAATACAATACCGATGAAATTGTGTGCAAAAGCGGGCACCAAAAATGTTTTTTCTGAACATTATCAGAAGGTGTAGAGCTGTGAATAGGAAAGGGTTCTATGAAAGGTATGTTACGTAAGTTTCAATTTCAGAACTAGGTCATCTATGCGCAGATACCGAGTGTGAATAAATATTCATAAACGGCACTCTTTTACCCATTTGTAATCTAAACGACCTTCCGCAGCCGCGTCCAGGCGGATCCATATTTCAACAACTAGAATTTTATGTAATATATATTATGGCCTACTTCTAAATATCTACATTCAAGCGTTCTTTTTATGAACTCCTGTTTTCATGTCAATGTAAAATTCTTTGTTATGTGATTCTGGATTAGCCATTATGAATTAAAACTGTTTATACAATCTAGTATGCAGTGAGCTAGTTATTGGACCAATTACATTAATCTTCGTAAAGATATTTAAAATGTTATTATTGCAAATTGCATTAATCGGAATGAAGTCGAAACGAAAATGTATCTGTTACCAGCAAATTTAAAATAGCCCTTAAATTAAGAATAAATCTTTTAGAGAGCTCTAGAACTCGGGAACTCTTACATAAATTATTCATATTATTTTTCTGTATGGAAAATTAAAAGGAATACCTACAGGTATTACTTTATAGGTTGCCATGGGCTAGAAGAAGCTAATACCTCAGAGAAGGTAATATACTGCGTACAACTAATACCTACTGATATCTATCATAGAATTATTTTAGGCAAGCTATTGGAAATATCTAAATACCAATTATATCATCAAGTTACAAGAGTTTTACCAAATATTCTCTAATAAATTTATCGTAATGTTAGCGTCGCGGTACATTTTATAAAATCCATTTCCTTGTTAGGAACATAGATTTTTCTATTAAGGAAATTAACACTGGACTTCCTTTTTCCTTTATGATATAATAATGTATCATAAATTATATGAACACGAACGAGCTTAGTTCTCATGTTTCCTCTTGTACGTGCGTACGTACGTACAAAGAAAGTTAGTTTAATAAGACTTCTTACATAGGAATTTTTTTTGATTGTTTCTTCTGAACGATAACTTTTTTTTATACAACTAAGGTGGCACACAAGCATACGGCCCACCTGATGGTAAGCAGTCACCGTAGCATATTGCCGCAAGCAATACCATCACTAACATGTTAACAGAAACACAACACTACATCAAAGTACTGTTACTTACTACCTTCCCTATAACCTCTACGAATGATAGCATCGCAACTGTCTCTAGTCTCTACCCTATAGCCTGAAAATAAATGTTTCGGCATCTGATCTAACCCGATTTGAGTGTTTGCGACAGCCAGCATCCTTTGTAACCACTTCACTGTAAAGACCTATGTCAGACTAGCCGTTCTTATACTTCTGATTGACCAACAAAAATTGCCTCAGAAATTCCAATTTTCATCCTGAGATATTAACATGATGAGTCAGTCAGTGAGTGCATGGTATATCGCGTAATAACATAAATTATTTAAAATGTTATATAAACAATTACGATAAAAGCCTCCCTAGCTTGATAGCCATTAGCTAGTTACATTGACAGCGCCCATTAGGTTCAAGGCAGATCTGACGACGTACTATAGAATGTTCTTGATCAATTACATATTGATGGCCACTTACTTGCTATGACCTTTATATACAGTTGCGTAGGAACCCTCGCCGAGCTGCTCAAGCTTAATGTAAGCTTCGGATTTCCCGAACGGAGAGTCACCCTGTTAAAAAACGAAACGCTTATTAAAAAAATAGTTATGGTATTCAATCAGTTGTAGTACACGTTGTACAAACTTTGCCCAATTTGGAACTAGATGTAACGAACTAGACGAATACAATATTATTAATTAATTTACACATATTTTATAGCTACTACAAAATCTATATCAAAACGAAATCATAAGAATCCGGATGTGTATTTTGCTGAGAGCAATCCGACAGTAACTCAACAAATACTCTTTATAAAAAATATTTAATTAAATTATTCTCACACTATGATATATTTCCTTAAAAAAACAAGAAAGACAAAGTTGCCGCTTGATGGTTATGAAATAAAAAGGATCTGGACACCTGCAATTTCAGGGATATTTATAGACCGTGGTGACAAGCAAGCTTTATGACCCAACTGATGGTAACCGGTCACCTTAGCCGACACACGCCAACAAACCGAGAGGTCTGCTTATTAGAGTCAAACCATTAACCTGCTTTAAATATAGGGTACTAATAGGAAATTTTGTGCCTTAAATAGAATGTGGATTAATGGAACGATGTAATCAGTCACGTCAATTTAATTTGTCAATACTTAACACAATGACGTAATATCGATAACTAATCACTACATAGTATAAAATAAAACAAAGTCGTTTCCCGCTGTCTGTCTGTCCATGTAGGTATGCGTAGATCTTTAAAACTACGCAACGATTTTGATACGGATTTTTTAATAGATAGAGTAATTCAAGAGGAACGTTTTTATGTGTAATTGATTTGTGTTTTGTAGGTTGTTTAACTTATATGGCTCACGCTTGCCGTGCGAAGCCGGGACGGGTCGCTAGTAGAAGATAATAAATACAACATCATCCGATTTTACAGCTCGTAATTATCACAGGAGTATATTTTTTTTTTTATACTCCTATGGTGGCACACAAGCATACGGCCCACCTGATGGTAAGCAGTCACCGTAGCCTATAGCCGCTAGCAATACCAGTGGTATCACTAACGGGGTGCCAACCATGTTGTTGATGAGGACTCGCTGTGCTAGCAGCAATACTACTAGCCCAGCGTATCCTCGTGGAGCACTGGCAACCTTACTTACCGCAGAAACACAACACTACATCAAGTAGTGTTATTTCACTGCGGTCTTCTAGAATTATTTTTGTGGTAGGTAGATAATGATATGTCGTCCATAAATGGTTTATTTATACGTCTAATGAAGCTGAAACGAAAAATTAATTCTAACTTAAAACTTTGCCTACTGCCCGCGAATTCACTACGGTGGCAAAAAGCATACGGGCCGCCTTGTAAGCGGATGTTCATTGTAAGCGGTTACCCTAGCGCATGGGAGCTTGAAACATCAAGGGTATCACTTGCGTTGCGCGTTGTCGATCCTAGAGTACATATTACCTTCGAATGTAAAGTAGCCAATATGTTTCTTTGTATTCAATGGAAACTATTTATATTGTAAATTAGCTGTCCCGTCAGACAGTCTTAGCTATGAATTCATAAGACAAATAAACCATAGAACAAAGGTCCTTTAGTTTATCCAGAAATTAAAAATAATCCGATTCTATTTTCAAATTTTATTTTCATAAGTACCTTCTTCTGACAGTAACAAACAAAAAAAAGAATTAGCGAAATCGGCCTAGCCATTTACGTGTGATGCCGTGACCAAGGGAAATAGGGATACATTTTTATATACCTACAGAGATTCGATTCACTGTACAAAGCTAATGTCAAAGTTCACCTCAGCAGAGATTTCAGCGGCAAGTTTGCAAACTTCGCAGCTTTATTGCTGACAGACCTTAACTTTCAACAACTATTTATAACCATTAATTCGTATAGAAAAGTATTTACTGGAAAACAACGATTTGCTCTCTTGCCACCAGCCAACAATTTCATTACACGTTACTTGGTCTAAATAAAATTCTCTAAATATTTAACTGTAGAATTATTTATCAATTACCTACAAATATGTAGTTGTATGTAGAGTGCACGTGTACATCAATCAACATCAATAGAAAGCAAAAATTAATATGTTATCGTCGATAAAGTTCCACTGTTTATCGGTTTCAAACAGACAGCAAAAAAAGGTAACAAATCCACTCTGACTATGTAAATATTTGAGCTTGCTAATGCAGCGAGTGAGTATCAGCTATCTATGCACCTGTACATAGTGTCGTATTCAAAGCACGATTCGTATGCGAAACCTTACCTTCACAGTTTGCCTCAACGATCAATTTATCGTAAATTGCAAATGTAAGTTTCATAAACCATTAGGTAGCTGGGTGCATTTAAGTTACCCAAACACTTAATCCTTAAATAGCTGGATGATTAAACGATCTGAATTTCTCTTAAGAATTCTGTTACTAATTGTTATATCATGATTGTTACATGAAAACAAATAGACAGAGCACTGAGTTTCTTGCCGATTCTTCTCAGGTGGCTTATTTTTTCGAACCGGTGGTAATTTAGACCTTCATAAGTGCCTTATTAGGGCCTAAACTGAATAAATGATCTTCTGATTTTGAATTCATATTCTAAAATTCGTAAAGGAATATATTTTTTGTCGATCTATTTAAATGAGGCACGCTAGTTTTATGAGGCCGTGCTTTCCAAAGAATCAGAAATCTTTTTCAGCTGTGTCACTGCGTTGTTAACGTTTGACATACGACGAAATCTGCATTTACAGGAACGCCCTTTGATTTGCGATTGCAGTGCAGTTACATAACAAATCAGCTACCTAGATACCTACACTGTTTATTAGTACCACCATCTGAATATTCTGAATACCGCACGTGCATTGCATTGACAGCGCGTTCTCACGGCACATTCCCATTTGAACCATTTCGTCTGCATTTTATACACAAATTCCAGCTTCTATGTTTACACCTTACAGGTATCATGTCACGGTGAAAAAGTAAAACAGGTAAGCAAGCCGAATCTCTGTACTCTCTCTACCTCTCCCAAAAGGTACTAGGCGATTGTATTAAATAATTATTTATAATTAAATATCCTCCATTCATCATTATCACCCTAAGTTATAGTTTTATTTTTATATTGTTTTATTAGGTAGTTCAACTTAATTTCAATTAGTTTTAATACTTACAATATTTTTGTAATTACATTTTGTAATTTTAATAATTACAATACTATGCACACCTTGGAGCCCAATTCCGATCAGATTTTTTCATTTTACTTTTTTTAAATATTTTTTTTGTGATTAATAAATAAAAAAGAAAAATTGTATATTTATATTGTAACTAGCTTCACACTTATACAATTTGCGGGATAAAAAGTATCCTATATGTTAATCCTTATTATTATCTTATATTATAAGCTACCTCCATTTTAAATATTATACGAATTCATTCAGCCGTTGATGCGTGAAGAGGGTACAAAAACAAACTTTCGCATTTATAACACTACTGTGATTGCTTAACTTAAAATTGGTAACCTATCAGTTTTTTAATCACGCACGCTGCCTTTTTGCAAGCTAGCAGTAGGAACCTACCCTAAACTATTTACTATTGCGCAGAGTATGTGATTAGATGATATATACGATATTATTATATTGTATATATACCCGTGTGAGTAGTTATAATGACCGCAGTGACGAATGAGTAACGTTAGAATTGGATTTATCAAGCTATTTTATCAAAACAGAATTATGAATAGCTAAGGATATCACATAATTCTATTCAATCATGAATCATAATCATAAAACATTATTTTCTAGGTATTTCGAGATAAGAGATACAAGGAAAAAGGTGTATATATTTGTATTTCAACTATGCAGACCTATAAAAACCTCGTTAGTTATACTAAAACATTTGCCTTCAGACTGGCTTTACAGCGACACAAAATAAATTAAAAGGAGATAGCATAAAACAATTCTAAGCAGTTGTATACTTGGTAAAAGTACACCATTTATTCTGGTGCGAAACTAAAATTATCTCTATCTCCATATGAGTACGATACAGTGTAACATACATACATATCATATCATCACATCAGCATTGAATTTTCTTTTATGTAGGCAACCAAAGCAATTAACATTAAATCTTACCTACCTCAATAAAATACGTGCATTTTAGCGTATTATTCTGCGTTATACAGTATATTTGATTTTAGGTGAGGTAGGCAATGTCTTTTTGCCTATATGCCATGCACGCCCCTGATCACACCATGCCCCGTTCGGAGTAGGCAACGAGTATAGAGCGCCGTTCCAAAACTCTTTACAGCGCTGCAATGGTATAACATAAACACATAACATAAATAATGTAGCGTTACTTACCCCGAAGGCACTAAACCGCTTGGTGCGTCTGTTTGTAGAGTGGTCGTGTGGACCGAGAAAGGCCTCTGACTTGGGCCGTGGAGGCCGTTTGGGCCTCAGCACCACCCTCGCCTCCTCCCGCGCACTCTCGTCAAGGAGTTTGGAGTCCGATGACACCGACAGCTGCCTCCGGACACGATACTCCCCATTACCGGCGCCGCCGCTCCACTCTAAACAAGATTACTATCATGAGTAATGTATTTTTATTTTTTCGCTATTTATACCTACATAGTGCTAAATAAAATGGGTCATATTCGCGCTACAACCTTTGTTTTATTTACTTCGACGTTTGGATGGAGTTGCTGAACGACCACTCACCGTCAACTCGACCTGTTTTGTGTTTATTTACATATTACCTAAAAAAACTTACGTATATTAAAAAGGTATTGTTTTTATATGCTTCGTAAGGAATACAATGTTGGTACCTAGACCTACCCATAAACGAGACATACAGTCGTTCCTTATGGTAAGCGTCACACCTACTCATAATATTAATAGGGCACATGATATGATACCGTGAGATTTGCTACAATTGCTGCCAATATCTTCGGAACCTTGCCTACAGGGACTCCTTTTAATAATATATTTTAATATTTATATTATATTTTTAAGGTTTTTAGTTTTAGGTTTCGTTTTTAATTACAGTTACGAATTCTATAATGGTTTAAAACAATGTACCAATAATATGCAATATATAAAATCATTGTCGACTCAAATTAGGTTATTTTAGATAACGGCTATTCAGTGATGCGCATATTCCATTAAATTAAGAAAATTTATGCGAGTACTCATTTTCAAAAAACGGGGAAGAAGTTGAGACTACTCGTTGGAATTTCCGTATAACAGAATACTCTGAGCGTGAATTAGTCTGTGAAACTGCCGTGAAAATGCATATTTATACCTGAAACATATTTTCCACTTCGCGCTTCCGCTACGTATATCATAAATTATCTCTCCACTCAAAGGATTCTACCGATATTTAACTATCGGTAAGGTGAATGTAATCAAATCGTTTACCGGTTCCGACAGTAGGTACCTTGACATTTCCAATTTGTCTGTTTCCTGAATACGCCCGATTTCGTCTATCTCGCATCCCCTCTCGGCAATTTACCTGTCGATAAAATCATCAACAGTGCTCTAAAATACAAAAAATCACTCGCTAAAAGGTTCGGATATCCGCCAGATAGGAAAACCAGGACAATTTTCCCCCGCAAGCACTTAGCGAGCGAAATTAATTCAGGAGAGTATATAAAAATGCGTCGTTGTACCGACCTTATTTAAAAGCTGTAATTTTTCCTGCAATGCCGATATTCTACTCTCTGGGAACGGAAGGCACTTCGGAAACGCGTTAGCGTCACAAAGAGACGGTATCGTGAGACGCGACAATCACGAGAATCGAATAAATCATCGCCTGACAGTGGGCATCGCATGTATTCGAAGCGAACAAAATCGATTAAACGGACAATCGATCATGGTTTTTAAAGAGACAACTAGATAAACGATAGTGATATTCCAATTCGGGTAGCGCAGACTGGTTCTCAACTTTAGAATAGAGTAGTTCTCCAGCTTTCAATATAAACTAATGATCCTAAGTTTACTCTGAAAAATTACTTTGAAAATGGGAAAACTTTTACAATAATGGTTTGCTGTCTATTCATCAATCAGTATACATTATCAGAATAAATACAAAAATAACGCACACACGCAAATTAGATTGCATATACATTGACTTCTAAAATTGCAATTACAACTACACATTGAAATTAAAGAAATATCATAGCGAGCTTTAACGTATTTGTTTCATAATCGTAGTGTGTGACATCAATTTGCCGGGTCCTCCAAGTAGGTCACGGGGACAAGAGTCGGGACGGGCGCGTTACGACCCTCGTTACACCAAGAGACCCAAATGCTATGATCATTTTATTGGCCGGTTTTATTAATACCATTAAAGCAATGCAAATTAGAATCAATACGGAAATAATATGTAATTTACATCAAAATCTTTCACAGAACAAGTGCTCCGCGGGGACACGCTGCGCTAGTAGTACCTAATGCTGTTAGCGCAGTGACTCCTCATCAACAACAGGGTGCCAACTCGTTAGTGATATCCCTGATATTGCTAGCGGCTATTGGCCACGGTTACTGCTTACCATCAGGTGGGCCGTATGCTAGTGTGCCAGCCACCTTAGTGGTATTAAAAGAAACGCCTAGAAGACATAATCCCTCGTGCTTCATTTAGAGAAACTCTAAAATAAATAATTATCTGCGCTTTAGGGAAAGACTCAGTGAGGAGACGAGCAATGACCCTTCTAAGCCTCTGCACAACTATACAAGATTAATGATTCTAAAAGCGAGTCCTAACTAATGTTATCAACATGCAAATCTCTTGACACTGATATAAAGTCAACGTGCTTTTACGTTTTTTAATGAAAACAAGTGGTTTTTTTTTAAATTCCATTATATCGTTGAAAAACAGATTTTTAATTCAAATGCCATCCAAGAGATGTATAATTAAACAAAGTGAATGTGACTGGAAGAAGCCGCCAACGTCTAACTTGCTAGATCAAATTGACAAATTACCCTACTCAGTGATGGTAAGGAGTACTCAGAACCGGCGGGTATATATAAAGAGATTGATGAATGTAGAAGAAGCAAAAGAGGTGAACAAGAGCAAAATGATTCTCTAAACACTCTGCCTACTCCGGAAGAACTTGGTGTAATGATATGATATGTATAAAGGCCATAACGGTCACATGTTGTTGTGTTGTAACAAATCTATCATCATTCGTTAGCAAAATGTAAGATCACCATTAAATTTCCATTTGAGGGAATGGTTCGTGCGCCGTATACGTGAAATGATCTTTATTTACGACTACGGCTTTTTGACGGCGGTATGATGCATGTACGGGTTTACGGGTTTCGGACAAGCGTACGCATGTCATTTTTCGTAACGGGGAATATAAATATTTATAGGATCCTAAATTCACGTGACATTTCGGCCGCGCCTTGCATTTCCCTAATTAAAATGGACATTGGACGGACACCCGTCTTATTTGGCGTGACAGGTGTTATGCCCAAAACAGACTGGCAATTAGTTTAATTGTAAAGTCATTGCTGTTTGTTTGTATAGTTTACTAACAGATAGATACAGTTTACTAGATAGGACCAATGTGCAATCTATGTATAAATAGTGGTGTTGGTACTATCGATGTTATCAAAATTGTGACTCAATCGAATTACTCCGCGCAACTTCCACCCGTCATATTTAAGATGGGAATTTGAAAATAATAACATAATTAGATCAATTATATTCAATTTCCCACAGTAAATTCATATAGGAAAACCCAATAATATATTAATAAACAACCGCATATGTCCATAGTGGTAAAGACAATACATCCTTGTTTGCCAGTGAGGCAGGCGAACGAAACGTGACATGACCCAATTAAAATTTGAGGAGAAAAATACCCAAAACCCGAGAACAATATTGTATTTTTAGAATCCAATTATGTAATACAAGCTGATTACGGACCATATAATTAACAATCCAAGGCTCTAATGAAAATCGACTTGCTACGGCCAGTGAAAGAGACCATAGACGTTTATACATCACTGATTATAACTTGGGACAACCGAGATCAGTTTTACTGGATAGGAAATAATTAAAGTGTCCTTAAATATTTTAAACTAATACCGTAATATAGTAAAGAGGTACATTTACTTTGTTTGTATATGTGGGTAATTTCAGGATATTTGCGTACAACACCGGAGGGGAGAATTATGAAGAGACTGATGAATGTAGAAGCAAGCGTGAAATGGCGGTCAATATCAAATCTATGCCCACCCCGCAAGGAGCTCGACATGATAATTACGTATTTTGTGTGTGTATTGTACTACTACTACTACTAATTCAACTATTTATATTTGTATTTCAGCAATGACCGTAGATATCTTAGCTATTTATCGCTATTGGGTTCGTGTTTAAATTCATAAACCAAGAAAGGGCAAACAACCAAAATATAATTTCACTCTAAATATTAGTAGGTAAATAGAATTGTATACGTAACAACTACAATGCTGAAAATGTACATAATACCTATTAATTAATATTAGTGCGGCGCACACTTGCGTGTGTAATAATGTTTGAATTCATATTAATGGCAGACGTAGTCAATTTTCGAGCAAATTGCCAAACTGCTTTGAGCTCAATAGAACAATACGGTAAGGTTGAGTTAGTAACTATAATGGATATTAAGTTAATTCGATATTTTTTGCGGTATTATACCCACATACTAATTTATAAGCACGTATATTTTTCCGGTCGGTATTTTAAAAGTATTCTAAAAACTTACCTTTATAATTTTATATGACAATTTAATTCCTTAGATTTATAATACAAATGTTGAATAGCGTTATGTATAACGTTTTGTTTTAGTAGAAAAGCGAGTAAACAAACCCGTAAATGACCCCGAAGTCTAATGCAGAGCATTTGTCAGTTGTCCGAACAAAACAAAGGCAACCCTATATTGCTTGTTTATACGTTCATGATGTTTTACAAGATTCCCCTTGGTAGTGAAACAATAAGTTGTTTACATACTAAACTAGAGGGCAGATCATTCTCAGGTTTGTTTAAACAAGGGAATAGGCACACTGCTCGTAATAAAGCCGTGGTGGTCTCGTGGTTGAAGCCACGGCCTGTTATATGATGGGCCCAGGTTCAAACCCGGCCTTTGGCAATGAGTTTTTCTAAGCTTAAGTACAGTGATTAATCACACCATGAGATTAAAAGGAGAGGTAGGGCGAATTGGGATCTCCCTTGGGTCTTCATTTGGATGAAATTTGAAGATTAAATGAGAGACATTGGGGCCTAAATTAAAACAGGTATTTAAAAAAATATTTGGTAGCGATTGATACTCACAGCTAATATCTATTGAATAGCCCACAAAATAAAAAACGTACTTTCTATCTTTCATAAATAAAGTATCATATGAAATACGCATTAATGGAGCCGACAGAATCTGTGATACCAAGACGCGAGCACTCGCAGTCAAAGCGAGCGGAGCTATGAATAAAACTTAAACTAATCGGAATGTTTATGAGCATCAATTTGGCAAAAGTCCAATCCGGATTTATGATACTCGTAATTCTTCTTATCCCTCCTATCGCCTCTTATAATGTATTAAAATGACACATTCCGTAGTCAGCAAAAGAACGTTACAGATTTAATACAGATATTTGTTGTGCTATTACATAAAAACAGCTTCGCGTTACGACCGCCGAGTGGCTCCAAAGTCGTTTTATGTAACATTCCTACATATCCTCGCCGTGCCGAGCGGAAGGCTTATTGAATATATGTATTTACTCTATGTCATATACATATAAAAACACTTTTGTTTGTTTTGAAAATTACATACATCTAATGTTCAATGTTTAATGAATGATTTTGCCACTTGCCTAACTCTAAAAACACGAATGTAACTTATTAAATAACTAGCTTTTTCCACGCAATTTAGCCCGCGTAGCAATATAGTATACTATTACCGGTTTTCCCGTAAGAATGAAGCATTTTCCCGCGGAAAAAGTAGGCAATGTTTATCAAGGATTATTTTTTTTATACCACTAAGGTGGCAAACAAGCATACGGCCCGCCTGATGGTAAGCGGTAACCGCAGCCTATGGACGCTTGCAACACCAGGGGTATCAATCGCGCGTTGCCGACCCTAAATATGTAATGAAAAAAAAAACATGAAAAAAAATAAAAAAATAAAAAATTAAGCCAGATTCTAATGGTAAAAGATTTTTTTTAAATGGTCTTGCAGTTTCGCGGCCTATTCAAAACAAACAAAGTAACAAATAAACGATCAAACCCTTCCTCTTTATTATATTAGTGTAAGTCAACAATTTCCGTAAATAGCGGTTGATTGCCATACAAACAAATATGCTCAAGTGCATTTATTTACAAACGTCAAACTGATCTGGTCACGCTACACGCCAGTCATCACTAGTTTGAATCCGTATGTTTACAATCCTCGAATGTACCGATTTACTCACCAAAATATACTATCTAACGTGTTTACAATGCAAGATCAACAGAAATGTTGAGTAAATTGAACTTGTAAGTATTCTTTAACAAATAAACTTTTAAACTGAAGTCGATGTTTGAGCACGTTTAAGAATAACTGTTATCTTATTTACGATTGTATGGATTGACGTGGAACCTTAATTGTAATACACATAGTTGCACTTGAATATATAAGTATTTCCTATAAAAATCGGCACTCAACCAACCATTATGCACTCTAACTGGGTCGATAATAATTGACGGAAACAACTTTGTACGCTACGATACAGACGAACACATCTCAATAAATCATTTTCACTGTCTATATAAGTACAAGAATAGTCTGGGCTGACACGTTGATCAACACAAACTCGTCTCAAAACAGTATAATTAGCAGAGATTTATTGTGGTGCAGAGGCATAATATTCTGAACTGGAAATGTTTTAGGAAAATGTATATAATGTTTTAATTTCACTTTAAAAAAAATAAGTAACGAGGAATTTCCTAAAATGATAAGATTATTTCACCAAAAGTAAAGTGATCTACAAGAACGAAACTACAAAGCCACAAAGGACATGACGATCGATATGTCTCTTAGGAAACAAACTTTGAACGCTACAAATGCTACAATACAACAGCTTTATAAGCGAAATAACTAACGAATCAATTGTGATATAGTTGATTGATGTACATAATATCTTGGTATAAGAAAACATAGAAATACCCAAACTAAGGAATGATGTGATAGCCAATCACATCATAGAGTTATCAGTTAGAACTTGGAAGATATTACACCATGTTTTTATGCAAATAAAGATATTATTATTAAATTGTGTATGTAGTGGTAAAGATCTTTGGACAATTAAGCTCCTTAACGAACCTCAGTAAATCGCTCTATGGCCAGCTTATAATTAAATTATGCAAATAAATAAAATGTAAGTGTCCGTTTGTAATGTGAAAAGAACATTTGTTTTCCTAAATTCATGTGAAAGTATATACGTTACCTATAATAAAACACAATTTGTATTTTTTTCGTCTGTCTGTCTGCTTGTTCCTGGTAATCTCCGAAACGGCTGCATCGATTAGAACGGGACTTTAATTGGTAGTTAGCTGATGTTACTGGGCGTAACTAAGCTACTTTTATTTCGGAAAAAGAATTAAGTTTCCCCGCAAAAAATAATGAAATTCATGAAATTGTAAACAAAATTATTTCAACGCGTAATGTAATGTAAGGTAAGAGTGAAATGACACTATACTATCTGCCGATCCCGATAGGAACTCGAACTGACAATGAATATGAAAATAAATTTGTGTAGAAGTAAGGCATATCTCATAGTGTACGGCGGAGAGAACAACGGCCCCTGCAACACGTAAAGCGAATGCATCTAGTGCTGCGATTAACTTAATTACAGGCTTGTAGCACCGCACTGCGACAGAACCACAGAACCTAGCGCACATTGACAATGTTCCAATAAATGGTTGAGCTTATTTAGTCGAGAGCAAATGTGATGAATGCTCTACGCATTAACCGGTTCATTAATCATTTTGTATGATTTGTCAACATGGCTCGTTGTCACGGCACAGCAGGTAGCTGTATTGTTTCAGGTTGGTAAGTTTGATCATTTACGGACAAGGACTTAACAAGGTGCTTTGTGAATGATAATGTCCTGCTTTGACTCGAAACGCGACTGAAGTTTTTATAGAGTTTGGAATTCCGGAACATTTCCGTACTGATATGATATTAGGCCAAAAATTAGTGGTTATTGGAAAGCCATCTCCGATTATAGATATTATGTCATTATATAGACCTGATAATCATAAGCGAGTATCTAAAGTCTCAGTGAGTACAGGAATTTATTATCATTGACGATCGAGTTGTCGCAAATTTATCGATATTTTAGTAATGGGATTAAAACCGCTGAGGTATTAAAATAATGTATATAAAGATTGCCTCCTATGTTCACATTATATGACTACAATGGAGACAACGAATTTAAAATCAAGCTATTTAGCGTCGACAGTTTACGATTATCTCGAAAGAATGTCGTAAAATTGGGAATTAATTCGCTACTTTTAACTACTTTCTCTAAATTCATGTCGCGCGTGACGGTTTCGCCCTTATTGTACAAGTGTTTATTTTAATATTGATTGTAGATAAAAACGTTAACCAGTTGTTTTATATCCAACCTGACAATAATAGGCACACCACTGTTTGGGATAAAGCCAAGGTGATGGTTGCTCCTAATTAATCATTCAAATCTAGAGCACCACTCTTTGACTCTCTCTGCTTAGAAGTCTCCACAGCAGAAACCGAGGTAACTTGTGTTCAAGCGAAAAATCACTGCACTAGCCATTCATAAAATAACGTTAATAAACGGAACTCTACAACAAAATCGAGACACAAAAAAACGCTTACCACCCTGATTGTTATCCCGTTAAAAACTATGTAATCAATGAACCAAACGCTAAAGGACCGTTCAAACGGAATGACGGTGATCCCGTGACCGACAACTTGTTGTTGTTTTGTCAGCACTCAGTTTTAATGGTTCCATGACTTGGTACATGACATAAACAGATTATAACTTGTTGAAAGCGTTTACCATAGTGGGGCTCCTTCTCGTGCGGTATGTTCCCGTTGGGCTCGAGCCGGTCGAGACACTCTTCCGAGTAGCCGTTGTAAGGCAACTTGCCGCGCCCGCCGCCGTTCTGCTGCCGCCCGCGGCATTCGCTCCCGTCACCATCAGACTCGTCTTTTGTTGCTGAAACAATACAAATATAACCTTAATATAAATAGATATAAATATTTACACTTAATATAAATAAATAGATTTTAAGAGAGGTAGGATGAATTGGGATCTCCCGTGGGTTTTCCCATTAATGTTGGAGCCGCCCGACTGGGGACTGTACCTCCCCGCCTTACAGACGACCGCAGAGAAATAACACCTAATTTCATGTAGTGTTGTGTTTCTGCGGTATGTAAGGTTGCCAGTGCTCCACGAGGACACGCTGGGCTAGTAGTAATGCTGCTAGCACAGTGAGTCCTCATCAACAACCTGGTTGGCACCTCGTTAGTGATATCCCTGGTATTACTAGCGGCTATAAGCTACGGTGACTGCTTACCATCAGGTTGGCCGTATGCTTGTGTGCCGTGCCACCTTAGTGATATATAAAAAAAACATTCGATCACAACAATGGAATTCGCGATATAAAGATTAAGATGACGGTACGCTGTTTCCAGTCATGCATAATCAAGATATAACTTCACTTCAGTCAGATAAGTTCGTTTAATCCGTCAAATATTGCACATATTTACGCGGAAATGCGTATTCTACTTAAATCGTTGGATCATTCCATCAAATTGGGCTAGCACCAGTGTAAAGCACATCAGCTAAACTAGACTTTAACGTGATTAAAAATTGCTTGAATCAGCAATTCAAATCACGTTTTACAATAATAATAGCTGAATCTGAGCAGGACCCAACTGCCTTTCTGCACCCTAATTTATATCTAGGGAAACCCCGAGGTGTATGCGGCAAAATGAAAAAGTAACGTAACAATTTATCCGGAGGTGCAAAGGCTTGTCAGTTTACCAGGCAGACAAAAGAAGAAAAAACATGAAAGAATGATTATCTTAAGACACGCAACATGTATCTTGAAGCTGTTTTTAATAAATTTTAATGTTGTTATTTTAAATTTTTGATAATCATGATACCATATCCGATCCCATTAAATACTAGTTCTGATTAGTTAAAGCGAGATATTCACATGTTCTACAACATTACAATAATATTACTTGGCAAAGTTCTTTAAACGCGAGATCATTAGGGTTGACAAACGACACTCTGGTTTCTATTGAGGCAACTTTGGGGAAGCCCATTAGAACCACGGAACAGATTAAATTAATAGCATTGTGAAATTAACAATAAAGGACTACGTACGGCCGACTATAAAACGCAGCGACGACATAATGACCCAAAATTGACTTTTGAGGGTGTAAAATTACCGAATCTACGCGACGCAAAAGGTACAATTGAGGGTAATAAAACTTTTGCAACAACTTTTTACATTCTTTGAATTATTGCTGAGACCAAAAATAAAATACCGATCGTTTTGCATAATGATAAAACAATAATGAAGCCAGAAATATTAAATTTAGAATCCAATTATAAAATCGAACCATACATGTACAATCGTATCAGGAATGCAATGCAATCAATTGTCAGACGAAATTCGTTTTGGCAGGTTAATTTATTGGATGCCTCTACATATTATGTACGCTGCAAACCGTAACGAGAACGGAACAAATACGGAACGTAGCGATTAATTTTATACGTGTATTTATTAATAAGGAATTTATAAAAAAAAATGCATTTGGAATTAACTACGGGACAGTAAACAAAAGATAGGTAAAATCCTCCTCAATCCCAAATCCTCTTAAATCCTCACAGACCATGAAACGTAATTCAAATGTGTTTAACTCTGTTCTTTCGAGTAACAACTTCAAACTAGGCCTATTGAAACGCTTTGGAGTGGAAGATACTATAAATAATAATGAAGCTACTATAAATAGTCATGATGAACAAGCCGTAAATAGTATCAATAACTTCAGTAATTCACGTATACCTTTCGAAGTTGTTGTATAGATACTTGAGCATACGATATTGATGAATTTAGCAACGTTTAACATACGTCGCCGTCTGTATGGAAACAGATTGGGAGCCGACAACCGCCGCTGCGAGACAGGGAAACCCGACTTTAATTAGCATCCAGTTATTAAACGTAAGGTGGTTTTCGGGACCGTGGTCCCGGTCCCAAAAGCCTCTCGACTCATCCCTCGGGTGTACTCGAATCGTTGGAAAAGGTTAATTTACAAAGTGCCACTTAGCATAAATTCGAAAATCGTAAGATCACAATGATCGATCGGAACTAGGACAACTTTGCTCTCTCGGGATACATTATTATGGAAGTACATTTTGTTACTTTAACATCACTTGAACATAGATGTAAAATATATGTTAACGAAAATGTATAATTAATTGTATAAACACGGTAAATGCTACTCTATCTTTTCAAAGCAAATTACGCAGACAATTTAACGTAAAACCTCTATTGCAAACAAGTAAAAGGAATGTACGCTTCGGGCATATTAATTATACATTCCTAGCAGTTTCATGCATCTCAGAAATATGAAGCCATCTGGCGCCTCAAGCTGCTTCTTATTTTCTTAACCAGAAACAACAATTAATATTCACAACTCGAGGCGGCAGGAAATAATGTAAATTATCACTGAATTGCATGCCCTAAATAAGCAATATTTACTTTAAAATATACACGATGCCACATCATTTACAATTCGCAGAGATTGTGAATACAATACGTAATAAACTACGAGGCTAAACTTTTGTCTCAAACATTCACAATTCACATGCAGCTGGTTCGGCAAAGAGAGAATTCTAAAGCAGTATTTTACGTAGACACAAAGTAAGGCGACAACCGGTGCCCCGCGGCGACCGAGCTTAATTGAGATGCGGTTGTGCATTCTAGCTCTACTAGTCACGTGAATTAATTTTCTTTTTCTTGTAGCACACAATCACATACCGTACATGGCAGCACTGTGACCACACGTAGATCAGAACGATCAGAATGTATAGCGGAATAACTCACGGGATTCAGATTACGTTATTGAAATAGTAAGAACGGCTGTGTTCACACGATAATTTGTGCAAACATCCCATGAATGTAACGTAAATGTCTTGGTAAAACAATGGCTATTGGTTTTTTCCGGGTTGGATTATCGTGGGATTAGAGCCCAAGTCGCTGGAAGGCACGTGCGATGCCGTGCGGCCGCGATAACAAACTCCTAACTTCTATGTTCCGGTGTCGCAGAGAACAATGAATGCGGTGCACGGGTTCGCGTGCCGAGAGGTACCGTTGTTCGTCTAGCTAGATGTAATAAGATATGTAGGAAGTGTTTCCTTGTTTTCACCTTCTCCCTTCCGACAGTGAAATTCCTTATCACTGGCAAATAAATGATCAATCACAGGTTTCTTTGCGTCAGATTGATGAACGTCTCCTATTTGTCAGACGGAATGGGAATTTCGTGGGGGAGTTCGTAGCAAACACAATTGAAACGGATCGATCGGCAATCTGCACCGTTCCTGAGTATCTGGGGGTTGCTTTAATGTGACCCGCCCTGTCTCAGCTGCAGAATTATCGGTTCCATCAAGACGACTATCTAACGCGTTGGCCGCAGTCGCGCTGCAACAAACCCGCTTCATGTTCACGAACAAATCGAGTAACACCCTGTTCGGTCGACGCCGCATTATTTCTGCGTCAAGTGCGAGAAATGTCAACGAGTGCTTACAGTAACACACCAGTAACGAGTATAAAATATCGCCTTTGTTTCAAGTTTCATGTAAATATACGTTCTAGTTTCCTTAAAGCACAATTCATAATCTAGAAGTGAGTCATAAACATAGCACCGCAATCACCAATTTACTCGTAAACTATTCGAATCAGGGTTATAACTCAGGTGCTTATTGTCGTTTTTGAGAATACTAAATAAACACTGGCTTCGTACTCGCTTTCGCGTTTGCATTGAAACTACAATGAACATGAAAATATGTAACATAACTGTTCCTAAACAATTATACCCTAGTTACACATGCATTCAATAACAATACAACAGAGCTTGAGTAAACATTGAGAAATTACAATCCCGCTCCCAAATAATTCAATTGTGAATGAAATACGAAATGGTTAATTTAAATTGTATTGGGTATAACAAAGAAGCGAACATTCTAAAAGGCAGATAATAAATTACCGGCATGAATATTTACAGAATTCTTGTCGTGCGGTGGTAATAAGGCGACAATGGTGCATTTAATATCGGCGACGGTGTCCTATTACGGAAATGAATCGCATGACCGACGACCTTGCAAGACTGTGGTTACATTAATACTGTAAGCTAAGCTAACAATAAATTCATCCTAGCGTTGTCTTTGATATAACGCGATCAAACAGCGACTACCTGTAGCATTTGGCCCCGCCGTTTTGATATTAAATTCTAGCCTTTGTAAGGGCACTTCAAAGCGTAACCCAGAAAACGGTAAGGGAATACTCAGAAATAAATTTTACGCCGTTGGGTTAAGGAAAATACTGCATGTTTTTCAAATAAGCTTATCTTTTGATTGGTGTTAGAAAATGTATTATTTTGTACTTGATGAGATTTTTAGTGAGCTTAAATTGGCCAGTATACCGATAAAAAAACTGACTATAAAAAATATTAGGTATCCCTTTCCACCTCACAAAAGGGATTACATTACAAGTATCTTCCAAGGATTGGTGATTCAAGAGGTTTATACATGTTATAATATCTATTGGTCTAAAAATATGCAAGCATACTATAATTTCAAATATGTTCTATTAATCCTTTACTAATTAACTATAAAAACTTTCACTACACAAATAACTTGTCAACAAAGACTTCACTGGACCAATCCCGCGTTCATTATTTCAATGGAATAATTTATCGGTCCGAGAGTTGCTGAATTAAATAATTCGAATCTTCACCAAAGAGCTTCACTTGGCTAAATTCAGAACGCAGTACCAATAATTTGTGAATTACGAGTAGCTTGTATTGGTCATGTGTATTGTATTGTAAGAGCTTGTTTATAAACAGCATGGATTCAAAATAAATTTCGGTTTCACTTAGAAACTGTTGTATTCAACTCGTTTGTATTCAAATATGTAATGACGATACATTTGAACAGTAAATGAGTGCTTTCAAAATAAATGCCTTGTAAATTAATTTATATTTATGATACTTCTTATATAACAAACAAGAACTGTTATCTACACTAATATTATAAAGAGGAAAGATTTGTATTTTTGTATGTAACGAATAAACTCAAAAAGTACTGGACCGATTTTAATAATTCTTTTTTTATTAGAAAGCTACATCATCACTGAGTAACATATGAGATATACTGAGGCTATATATTATACTAGCTGCCCGCCCCGGCTTCGCTCGGGTAGACAAAATATTTGATAAATGTCTATAGGCTCCGAAACTACTGAACCGATTTCAAAAAATCTTTCACCGTTAGAAAGCTACACTATCACTGAGTAACATAGGTAAGCTGCCCGCCCCGGCTTTGCACGGGTAGACAAAATATTTGATATCAATGTCTACCCGTGCGAAGCCGGGGCGGGCCGCTAGTTTTTTATATTTTCCGAGGTAATCTTGGTACGGCTGATAGGCTCTCTGGTAAGTAGAAGACTTTGTTTAGATTATTTTTTACGACGTAAATCCTCATGCTTAAAAACACCTACAAAAGAGGCCAAAATTATCACAGACACTGTCTCCTATACCTTGTGCTAAAAATATTGTACATAAATGAAATTGACTGAGGAAAGGCAAAAGGCTAGGTACTATGGTACATTACATACGAGTATGTTCATGAGCATTGAATTGTAAAGTAAAAAGGGTTCCTCGCCCCCGCGTCAGATATGAACACATCCAATTCATCCCTCATTATCATTAATAACACTTTGTATTCATGAAAGTAATTCGCACTGTGTCAAACACAGCGTTACGAGACACGAGTTACAAATGTTTCTAAGACTTGACACATGGTCCATTAAGGCGTGCATTAATCATGTCACTCTGTGAAATAGATCAGTAGACCGAGCAAGGATAACTTGCGACTACATATTCGAAATGTCAAAATTTTCACACTAATCTTGGGTTTCACTTTTCACCGGCGCAGCGCTGTTCTTTATCCCATACAAAAATAATACCAAAAGCAATATGAATACGTAGTCGACAATTGTTGTTGCTAGGGCTACTGTTTTACTTACAGTGGACTTCTCTCGAGCTAATATATATGAAAACTTACTTTTCCAACTTCTATTTCAAGTGAAGGGATTACGCGTAGCCGTAGGACGGCTGCGTCAAAGTTGACAAGGGTCCCAATCGCCGGCCGTGCGGTCAGCACTACTCTCACAGACAATAGAGGCTTATCCGAGTTTGATATCGATCGATCACAACTACTTCACCAATTTTATGGATTTACCTTCGCTGTTCCAACCACAATGTTTATTTATACTCGAAACGACAACTATTTGGTCAACTAGATTGATAGCGAACCTCAATGACAATACGTAATCTTATTAAAATGTAAATTACAGTCTCTATTATCATAATAGAATTGAACATTCAAATTTATTTAGTTAGCCAAGGTAATGAGATTCGTAAAGCGCTGAGTTGTAATAATTATTTGAGGATAATGTTGTTTAGCCTTTTCACAGGTCACCGCTAACTCGAAATGGTAACGGATTTAGCCGCTTTGACGAATCTGTGGGACAATAGGGTGGCGGGGAAAGGCGAGGTGACATTTCGCGCGATACTTTCGTCTTCAAAGAAAATATAGGTCACACGCTCGCTAGACTAGGGCACTTTCAGTCAGTGAATCTGGAGAGTGAAGCTCACTTATACAACTCCGGCGCTAACACGTTAACGATGATACTACACAAAACACAACCCACTCATGCTAATGGTGCATTCTAATGCACTGCAGTGCGTGCGCGTGATTCACTCAGTCTTGGTACCAAAATAACTTCTTATGAAATAGTGTTCCAATTTAGACTATACCAAAAATAATCGCGGTATTAGTTGGAACAAAAAATTGTAAGCCAACTTCATTCATTCATTACGTACTTAGCCGAGTTATATTTGACAAACATCAGTGAATCGAGTACGGAACTCGAAAAACTAATGTGAGGAAAAAAATCTGACATAAAATGTCCGTCAAGAATATTGGTTCCCTCTATAGAGTATGGTTAGCCGCAGTACAATCAGGAAGAAACCCCCAAAGAACCCTTCTACGACCGCGTACACTCGATTATATTGGGCCATTCCGCGAACAAGTGCCAACAACAAACAACAATAATGCGATAAAGTAAATATTACTCAACAAAACACTCGTTTGGGAATTTTTGCTAAGGCCTTTTTTTAATTTAATATAAAAATGCTCTGAAGTTGTCAACGGTTAGCATTATGGTATACTTAACACTTTATCCTTTAATAACAATTAATAACTTATTATGTGATATAACTTGTACACGACTTCATAATTCCATTGTTTTTCCCATATAAAAAGTACCGTATGTTTGACCCCACGTCTATTCTCCCGTACTTGCCTGATGGGTCACAAACAAATTTTCGCATTTAATATATTATTAGGATGGTAGGATTATGGCGTAGTTACATGTTTAATGTTCATACTAAACACGTAGCAACAGTCGATATATTATAATAAACTAGCGGCCCGCCCCAGCTACGCAGACATAGACATTTTATCAAACATTTTGTCTACCCGTTTTTAGACTTTTTCAGGCAATCCTTAATTTTTTTCTCTCCGTAAGAACCATCCTCGTACTTCAAGGAATATTCTAATCAAATAATTAGCGAAATCGGTTCAGCTGCTCTCGAGATTTGAATTTTTATATTATAGAAGATAGATGTTAGCACATTTCAAATTATTATTATGTTTTCGATCACCACACCGAAACTATCACCAATGTGTGGCAGGTCTCAAAGAGGCCTATGAAAACAACTAGGCCTGATAAAAAAAAATAGTTCGTAACCGCGTGAAACTTATCGAGCATGCAAAAAGTAAATACCAACAGCAATAAATCACGCAAGTTATCTTTTAAAAATATACTAGGTAGGTTTATCACTTTCAAACATAATGATAAGATACAGCCTATCTAATGAGCACCTACTAACATAGTTAAGGTACGTGATAAATAAAGTAAAATTATGCTAAAGCTACACCGACGTAAGCAAGCATATGGAGGCAGTGAGTCGTCCATATCGATTCACGTAAAGGTCAACTAAAGGTACCAGCGCGCTGTGGTCGCATGTTAGCCGTTTATTAGCCTCAAGCTAAAACTTCACGACGTCCCTATCTATGCTAACAGAAAAGCTGCAAATACAAAGTTATTTCCTGCCCTGGAAAAAGAACAAAAACTGCACCAATCGTGGACTTTAATTACAATTTACAACATATACAATTTACTATGAAGTCTCGGGAAAAAGCAAGTCATTAATACAAAAAACAAATTTTAAAAAGTCCATAGTGAATTTCTTGAAATATTAATGAACCTTTATTTCTACCCTAATACTAACTTCCTAAGCTAAGGATCCACTGTCCTTGGGCGGTTAAATTGGAAACCTGAACTATAATTTCAGCGATCGCTAAATCTTAGTAACCATCAAGGCATGTGCAAAGAAGTACGTGGTTGGCATCAACGTTAATCTCGTGATTTGGTTTATTGAACCATGCTATGCGTCCTAATTTGTAGCTCAATAAAGGCATTGGTGCCAATTCTGTTACAATATATCTGATACAAAAATACTAAACTAATTTGACAGTTCTTAAAATCTTGTGGCTTTGTTATCCCTTTCTCATGTGCGGGGTTAAATAAGGATAGCAATACCTTTAGAACTGTCAAATTAGTTTAATTTTGAGATTTTGTACAACAGAAATGGCACCAATGTCAAGCTTCGATCGTAATTTACCAATTTTTTACACGCATAGACTGCATTCTGCATCTACACTTGTAATTATGAACTGTTTTAAATATGTATCCTAGAATAAAAATCCTGAACCAGAGGTAGAGTCCTCGACTTTATTAGGGACTAATTTAAATTAAAAAGAACTAAAGATACTTGAGCGATAAAGTTGATCAAATAAGAATCCTATGATTTAGATTTTAGATCGTATCTTCATAATTTCCATGGATAAGATGATAAGATTTTGTTTTTATTTTAGTGTGTGATTTTCTCCTTGTGTTGTTAAATATGATTACGATATACATATCGTAATCATATTTAACAGTGCCAGTGGACCGACTACAGTCGGTCCACTGGCTTAGAGAGTCATCTTCATGCCATTACTAAACCACATAAGCCATATTCGTCTTTACAGCTTACATAATATACAATTGAATGTTTACTGATCCTACGCGACTATTTTTACCGTTACAGAAATACAATTAAGAATGGTCATTTATTTTTAAATATTTGGATTGAATTAAAAGATGGAATTGTTTATTCAGTAATTAAATACAGACCAAATGTTCCGTAAGAGACTTAAGAAAAAACATAACTTTATGACCGCGAGCACTAATGTCATGACAAACCCATTGGTGTCAAGAACCTAATAAAGTTTCCCGTGGAAGAGGCGAGCAAGGAGTCAGGGCCAGTCATCAACCCGACATCAAACAATTCAGGCCAAACAATCGACTCGATGATGGAGCTAGGGGGGCATTCAAACCATACAAACTGTTTCTATATGCGGACCAGACGCGTATGACTCATTATCAACCACAGTGTCAACGAGATAGAAGGATTGTTTTATAACGCACGTATTTTCATAACGCACCCACTAAAATTTTCTCTTGAGTAATACAGTGATAGGTCTATTATAGTCGAACCCAATCTAATTTTAATTGACTCTAATTCCGGACAATCTTGATGTTTTGCCAAGCGAATAGAACAACAGTAACCGGACACAACACAATAAAACAAGTTCAACGAACCCGATAAAATAAATAAAATATTGTCAAGTACCTACTAAGGTTATTTGAAATGATATAGGAAACGATAGATAGAGGCCCAACAAATTCCCAAGCAGTAAGATATGAAGGCAATAAATCTGAACAGCCTGGGGCGATCACTAAGCAATTGCTCTTTGTTATCAAATAGGCGAATGCAATTGTAGAGCTTTGAATTGTAGCGTCTGCGCAGGCACGTAGGATCAACAGAAATTTTGTCAACCAATGGACTGAGAATTTTCTTACAAAATTTTTAGCTATTGACAAACAGAACAAAAGTGATGAAAGTGCATCGAACTCCACATACATCAACATTACAAGATGCTTACGTAATTTGACCCACAGTTAAGCAACGAGCAATTGAGGCAATAAAGATGGAAACATTTTGAATGGGCGGGAATCACTATTAATGTAACATTAGGGCTACAACAAGTGAGCACGCAACAAATCGACATGGATTCCTGCTAACAGAACGTATTGTGCGTTAAGTGACGCTGAACAACATGAAATTTCAAAAAGGATAAAGCATTCGTCACTTTGGAAGAGTATTTGAATAGGTTGAGGACAATAGAGCGGGTCGACAAAAGGCTCGTCCAGGCTTCGCGGCCGTGGTGCAGAGAAACAATACTGGCCCTGTGCGGTCGAGTGATCCAACATGCCCGCATACTATGATACAATACTCCAGCGGATACATTATTATCCTGTTCTTTTATCTAAATTTATTGATTCAAAAACCAGATGTTACTAAAACAATGAAAGACAACAAATAAATGAACACGTAACAAAAACGAAGATGTAACAGCCTGCGTTTAAGGAAACGTGTCAAGTTACGAACATCAAGAATAGATGCAATTCGATACACCAGTCAAGGAACCAATAAAGCAGAACTGTTTGTTGAGTGGCGACGAGAGTACGTCGCACGTCGACTCGGAGCCGAGCACGTAGGGCAAGTAGGGCAAATAACTATTATCAACGGCCACGGAAGTCTGCTATCAATCAACCGGCAGATAATGGAGATGTTGAACTCCCGGCTCCGTGACGAGCGCAGGAAGGTACGAATTCGAGTGTTAATACACTTTATTGACGTCATAAAGACAATAGAAATAATATCGCCTCATTGCAATTGAAACGGAATCGCTTTTCCACCTACGATTGGATATGTATTGATGTTAGATCATAGTCATCGATACCAGCCGTCGTGGAGTAATAACACGCCATGTATGGCGCAAGGAGGTCTAGAGTAGCTGGTGATTCACAGCTTGAAGGTCGCTCCCATCACCGATGCTTCCGTTAAGATTACTCACTATTTTGCATTCAATGTTTTTACACAAAACACGATTAACATTTAATTACGCAATGTATGATATAACTCATAAATTAACTCAGTTAGCGGTTGTTGTTGTCTGTTGTAGAAAGAATGTTAGCGTTTATCAAGTTACCTATTGTATTGAATTCGGTGTCTCTCGTCTTTTGTTTAGCCCAATTTTACTACACCATTGTATACGCTTAACCCAACCTAAACATCAAAATTTTCACATAATCTGAATAAAATATCTGTCTGTACTACTATTGTGAGTTGGGACGGATAGACAGACGAAATGATAGGGTTTCCTTTTTACCATTTGCCTACTAGCCCCCCAAATAAGCATAACATAAAAGCCGTTAAACGAAGTAGTGTTATTTTTTATACAGGAATTTAAGTTCGGTAATTAATTACGTTACTAAATATTTAATATTCTGCGTGGTCGTATTTTACGATCGAGACGTACCTACTTATAACTACACGTAAACAAGTTTACGTTAGTGTTTCTTTTTCAGAACGAAAATATATACATATATTTTATTTGTGAATGTAGGCAAAGGGGTTCATAAGTTAGTAATGTAGTAGGTAACGACTGTTCCAGTTCGTGACGCGTCCAATATGTCCTCCGAGTTACGTAACATAAGTGACTCAGCGGCGCGGCGTCTGTATAGGTAAGTTAATATTATTGTTTGCTGGATTTCCCAGATACAATACAAGGACAAAAACACATTATTAATGTATCTATTAACAAACAAAAGGGTGTCACAATCTAGAACATAACAATTTAATTTAACCTCAATCGGAATTAGTATTGATAACTTAACATGTATTCAACATGTAAAATAATATGCAGGAAGAATTTAGTATCTTCTATTCCATATTATTTTTACTTCACGTAATTAGAAAGATTTTTTACAAAAGCCGTGGTGGACCTTGTGATTGAAGCAACGGCCCGTCATCTGATGGGCGCAGGTTCAAACCCCGAATTATACCTGTGGGTTTTTTTAAGCTTAAGTACAGTGATTAATCATACCATGAGATTAAAATGGAGAGGCAGGACCGTCCCGTGGGTTTGGTTTTCCCATTAAAATTGGCTAGGCGACGGTATCAGCAGACTGATTGATACCGTCGCCGCGTCAGCCGTGATTTTTCAGTGTGATACCATCGATCGGTACATTTTCATTTTGTAAACTTTCCATCTATAATTAACAAAAACCGCCATACAGATTAACCTATTTGAAATTACCGACTAACTAAAGTCCACAAACTGCTAAGTAATATTCAATAAGGCATAGTGTTTACCACAGTCAACACGCCTTAATTATGCTGCGGGCAAACACACAGTGACGGCATGAAAAACAGTTTTACAAATAGTAACGGAACGTAAACAAATTGTACTAACAACTGAAAACATTTCACACAATCTGCTACGTGGATATAGTTAGTAAATACTCACAGATTTTTGTGTTTACATCTAACAAAAGCATTTCAAGTAAGTACCTACGACTACATATGTGAGAGATTTGTTTCGGACTAATCCCAAGAACATCGAATTCAATGTTTGATATATATATAGATATTTTGCTACTACTCCAACCCAACGTAATCGCACAAAATTCTTGACATAGTATTTATAGAATTTGAAAATATTTTAGTATTGCTCTTTGTCATCGTTCCGGAACACCTCGTATCTTTGCTGTTTACGTATGTGCATACAATAAATAACAGTTGAGTAGAGCGAATCTCAATACAAATTCTACACGACTCAAGTTACGATAAGAGACATACTGAAACTACAAAATAATTATATTCGCATCTATTTCGGTCCACGTCTGTCAACTAAAGAGGACAATTTATAGGAAGATCAAAACGATCCCGAAATAGAACGTTGGGCAAAAATATTCGACTAGCTTACATTATTAGATGCGTGTGGGATCGGCGCGCTACGTACGCGCATGGATATTGTTATCACAACATTGAATAGAGTTACGGTTCATAAAGGATGAGCATTAGGGGGAGCTATGTATCATCTCCAAAATACACAATTCCGTACTTGAATGGCTCGATATTTTCACTTCCTGCACGCGTCACAGCACAGCAAGCGTTCAATCGTGACAACTGACTGATAAGAGTGATAAGCTTCGGGCGCGGCCGACTACCCACGGCTCCTAACCTAATCTATGAATCATTTTCATTTCTTGTTTATTTAAGGTACACACGTTAAGTGTAAAACCTTTGACAGTAACGTAAACAAGGTTATCAAAAGAAAAAATACGGCGACGCGGCGATTAAAATCTCACAAAAGAACATTGGATTGCGTACTGAAAGGAATACAGAGCGCTCTAATTGACTACCCGAACGGACAACTTTTCAACGCCTTCTTTATTTGTCAATGGTTACCTGAAAAGTGCGTTGTTTACTAGTGATGTTTGTCATTAAGACACAAGTTAAATCTATACTAAATATTTTCTAGAGAAAACTCTTTGTCTTTTTAGTAAAATTACATTTGTTTATGGGATATAATTTACGCTAATGATATGATTGAATGATACGATCATTGTTAATGAGTGAATTACTTTTAAGGAGCGATAACACTGAAGACTAATAAATGTCTGGTAACACAACGATTACATAATCTCATGAAGCTGCAAAATCCTTCGGTTAATCCAACAAGTAAACTCTAAGATAGTTAACTTATCATAACGTAAACAAAACCATCGCGATGTTATTTTTACCGTAATTAGGGTCAAGTTTTAATTTATTATGGGCCTGTCTCGTTAATTTTTCATTTTGTTTTAGGAGCCCAGCACGCTGGAGTTATCTTTGAAATTAGGTGTATCTCACCGGGCGTGTCATGGCAACACTATTTATAACTAGCAATCTACTAAGAAGCTGTTTACAATATAACCCCTCGGTAAGTATAATTTCTTTGAGTACACCTATTCACGCTCAAATGGAATTTAATAGGAAATATAATTATTTAAACTTGTATTGAACATATTACTAGAGAAATAAAATAAACTTGTATTATGGGTGAACGGTACTCTATAATTCCTGTCTACATTGAAATTTTACGTTATCGAAATACACTCGTCGTAATGATAACGTATCCCAGCACATGTACATCTACACTAATATTATAAAGAGGAATGATTTGTATTTTTGTATGTAACGAATAAACTCAAAAAGTACAGGACCGATTTCAAAAATTCTTTCACCGTTAGAAAGCTACATTTTCACTGAGTAACATAGGCTATATAATATACTAGCTGCCCGCCCCGGCTTCGCTCGGGTCGACAAAATATTTGATAAATGTCTATAGGCTCCGAAACTACAGAACCGATTTCAAAAATTCGTTCACCGTTAGAAAGCTAAACTATCACTGAGTAACATAGGCTAGCTGCCCGTCCCGGCTTTGCACGGGTAGACAAAATATTTGATCTAAATGTCTACCCGTGCGAAGCCGGGGCGGGCCGCTAATTATAAATATATTGATATGTAAACCGATGTGTGATTGTAATATGGGTCCACATTAATAAATTAATACCATGAAAGTTCGTATTAGAGAAAAGTTAAAAGAGCTTACTATTATAAAAACTGATGAACGAAATCGTTCCGATTATTTCCACGCCAGACATAAATTAATCATCGTAATACGATAAGCCGATGTCTACACAAAGCGTTATTTAAACAGGTAATCGGAAAAACAGAGTTATCCTCAACAAGCAGGATCGATGCCATAATGATTCCCTCAGCTAGATGTATCTCTAAATCTGTTAAGGGTAAATGGCCCTTTAAGGAAAATGGCTTTATACAAAAACAAAGAACAACGAGGAAAAGACAAACGAGCTCATCCATAAATAAACATTAGATGCAATGAAAAATCGTCTTAACAACATTTCCATTCAAGACAATTAAATAAATATCGCTTAATTTTGGAAGCTGCGAGTGATCACACAGCGCTACGACGGGTTCTTATAAACGTGGGTACCGCACATTTATCTCAGAAAAAAAAACCTCACACTGGATCGGTACACTATACAGAATGACCTAAGCAAGAGTTCACGAAAAATGGTGTCGTCAATAAGTAAACATTAATATTTAATATATTCGATA
This sequence comes from Falcaria lacertinaria, assembly GCA_951449985.1. NCBI lineage: Eukaryota > Metazoa > Arthropoda > Insecta > Lepidoptera > Drepanidae > Falcaria > Falcaria lacertinaria. Next base: position 7,771,799 of record OX602120.1, on the reverse strand, counting down.
TTGTATATAAGGATAGACTACTACTAGTACTTACGTAATCTGAATTCTATCAATACTACACTGCTACTATGAATTCAATTTATTCGAAACGTTTGTTTAAAAGATTATTATAGTTTCAAATTTTGCAGTATCATCCACATATCACACCCAAAATTTACCATGTTATTTCAGGTAAATTTCTTTCGACAAATCTAGAATTTTATCAATAACACTCATATTTGCATCTGACAACAACAAATTGTATGAAACGTGATAACTTGTAAGCATCACACTCAAGATGACTCGAGCGCCATGAACATTGTTGTCATAGAAACGATCGTTACCTTAGCAGACTAAAGACTGTAGTAAAGACTAAAGAGGTATCAATAAACTTTTACAGTAAACACCGTCTTGATGGGTTCGTGGCTCCTTGAAATATTCTCATTTGATTACATCCATCACGATAAAATGGCTTCTTAAAATGTCAACAAACTGATTAATTATAGGTCTTCGACCACAAGAAATAAAGTTGATATTACTCCTATGCTATAAATAAATATCTTTGTATACAAATATACAGCTGAAAATCACCTGATAATCACATGTGGACTAATATAATTCGTCGGCCAGTTCATTAATTTGTTATATATAGTATCGCCCGCCAAAAATAGCTTGCTTATTTGTACATCTACGTCACTAGTGTTTGTACAAATCAACATCGGATAAATAATAATAATAATAATAATAATAATCTTTATTGTCATAAAACATGTTTACAAATAATAGTATCCCCTGTCTTCTGAGCTAGGCTTAGATACCTGTGTTACAGTAGACGGTGACATCTCTCATAATCTACATAGTTTAAAATAGTTTAATGAAAATAAAGTGCAGGTATAAATAGATTTAAATTAACAATTTTGACAATAAGTACATTAGAACCTAATTAATATTCCATATGCCTGATAGCGGTAAATGTGTGTGTGTGTGTGAGAGAGAGAGAAAGTGTGAGTAAGTGTGAGTGTGTGTATGAGGTAGTGCGTGTATGTGTAGTGTGTGTGTTTGTGTTTTATTTTAGTAACTCTTCAATTTCTTCATAATGCAATCCTGATAACCAATTTTTTATTTTACTTTTAGCTTTATAGTTTGGTAAAGGATGTATGTTTAATATTTTATTTATTTTATTATATAGAAACACAGCCATGTAACCCTGTTGTCGTCGTGCTGTAGCTGTACAAAGTTTTAAAGGAGTCCTAACGTTAGTTATGGTTCGTTTTTTATTATATGTTTCTGCATTATACGGGGTTATCTTATGCCATTTAGTTAATATCTGATAAATATATATTTGCCTTACTGCTAGCACTTGGCATTTTCCATATAGTAATTTGGTGGGAAATCTGAACGGACTAAACGTCATTACTTTAAGTAGGGATCTTTGCGCTCTTTCCAATTTTATCATCATGCTTTTACAGGCACCACCCCACGCAACAATACAGTACCCAAGAACTGACTGCGCCAAGGCAAAATATACTTGTCGTAGGAGCTTTAGATCAGCTACGTGTCTTAACTTTTTAAATACCCACACAAGTTTCCTAATGCGGGTGATGGTTAAATCAATATGGGAGTACCAGCTCAACCTATCGTCCAATATTACTCCGAGGTATTTTACATTAGGGGATTTTGTGATTGAAGCGCAATGGCAGTCAGATCCAATTGGATAGTCACAAGTATGAACTTTCAGATCAATTTCTGGTACGGGTCTTTTAGTCAGCTTAAACTGCAAGAATGTAGTTTTTGAAAGGTTAAGAGTGAGCAGGTTTGTACAGAGCCAGTGGTATATTTTATGCAGTCCTGCCTCAGCATTTTTCTGAACATCGTCCCAAGTCTGCCCGTGAAAGATTATGGCAGTGTCATCTGCGTAGGTGAAAATTTTTCCATATTTTAGCGGTAGACTACATAGGTCATTTATGTAGATTAGAAAAAGACTCGGTCCAAGTATGCTGCCCTGCGGAACTCCATAGGAAACTGTGGTATCGGAGCTCAGATGTGTACCAATTTTTACACGTTGAGTACGGTCTGATAGGAAGTCTTTAAGGATCATAAGAGCTCCCCCGCGCACTCCAATACGGTTTAGCTTGTTCACAAGTGTGGGGATCGAGACAGTATCAAATGCTTTGGCGAGGTCAAGGAATATACCAAGACACTTTTGTTTGGAATCAACCTTTGCCGAAACATAATCTGTTAGTTCGCTTATTGCATCTTCGGTACTCTTTCCCGACCTAAAACCAAATTGAGAGTTTGAAAACAAATTGTTTTGTTCCATGAATTTTGTAAGTCGATTGTTCAATGCTTTTTCTAAAATTTTCGACAGTGTTGTCAGCACTGATATTGGCCTATAATTTGAGACTTTGTCTCGAGCCCCACCCTTGTGCACGGGAGTGATCAAGGATCTCTTAAAAACCGTAGGAAAAACCCCCTGATCGAAGCATAGTTGGAAGAGCATTGTAAGAGGGGTAACTATTATATGTTTACTTAGTTTTAGAAGTTTGACAGATATAGAGTCCCATCCAACAGCACAGTTGTTTCTGAGATTCATTAGAAGTGATTCTACCTCAGCTTCGTTCGGTGGGAGTAACACTATTGAGTTTGGGGTAGATGGAATATCGAAACAATATTGTGTGGTGTTACTTTCTTTAGGAATGATTATCTCATTCGCTAGTTGCTTCCCGATATTAGAAAAATATTTGTTAACATGCTCAATGTCATATTCTGCACTATCATCAGAACGTAATAGAGCTTCTGCCCCCTGTTTGGGTTTATTATAATCAATAATCGATTTGATTGCGTTCCACGTGTCCTTACTAGTTTTAGAATTGAGTAATAAAGATTTGTCGTACTCTTTTTTCAGCTTTCTTAGTAGTGAATTACAATAATTCCGATAACGTTTATAAGTGATATCCAATATGTCATTGTTAGGCGACTGCTTAAACTTTTTGTGAAGCTTGTCTCTCTGACGGATGCAGCGCAAGACTCCGGGCGTTATCCATGGCTTTATTGTTCTCTTCCTACTTGGGGTCATACAAATATGACTGTTAGTCTCAATGGCAGTGGTAAGCTTTTCAACAAATATTCTTGAGGCTTCATTAGCATCCGAGGAGGACGTGATGAAGGAGAAGTCAATTTTCTCTAAGGTCTGAACACAGGCGTCAAAAGAAAGTCTTTTATGAAAATATTCTTTCTTAGTCTTGCGCTGCGTTGGGCAGATATCTAGTATTACCATAGAATGGTCCGTTACTGTAGTGTCAACTACGTATACCGACGCAGCATGGTCAGTTTTTAACATGACATGATCGAGACAGTTATGCAGCCTTGTGGGATATGTATGACCAGGTAGCATACCAAGTTCAGCAGTTAGGTTTAAGTAAGCTTCACTGTTTCTGTCTACAGACGTAGTTTTAATGTCAATGTTTATGTCTCCGACAAGTATAACATTTTTAGTTGACCCTGTGGAACCGATAATATTATGTAAAGAATTGAGAAAGTTATCCGTACAATACGTTGACGGTGACCTGTAGCTAGCTAAAATAAATACCTCAGGAGATAGTTTTATAGAAAGAAAATTAGCTCCTAATGCTTCAGGTTCTTCAACAGTACATTAAAGATCATTTTGGACATATGTTACGATGCCATCGTTTTGATTAAGGTATTTACGGGAGTAGTGACATGTATAGTTATCAATATTAGGGATAACCTTATGTTCGTGCAGCCAACATTCAGTTAGGATTATAATGTCGGGTACAAATGTAAATCTGGATAGTTGAGCCAATAGACCGTCAAAGTTTTTATAGATGCTACGAATATTTTGACATATAATCTTTAATGATTTGCTATTCATTTTAATGTGTTTATTACAAGCTTCCGTGTCACAGTTATAGGCTGAAGCCGTTCTTAAATTATCTAGGTCTGTTGATATATTATCATTTACGTTGGTCACTGTGGGAACAAAAAGTTGAACGCTCAAATCCATGTTCAAGTATGAGGTGAATACAATTCGTCTTGTAAAACGTAGTACAAATATTAGGTTGTATATGGCTGTGGCAATTGTTACAGTGCCTTGAGGGAAGAGTTTTGTATGACAGTTTTAGAGCATATGTTTTGTGTGTGCGCGTAATGTGTGTTATAGAGAGTGATGTATGTGTTCGTTTGTTAATTAGAATAATAAATAAGCTATACACAAGCGATAAGAAGGGGACGTAATGAGCTATATCTTTATGTTTGACGTCTTTGAAGACTGGCTTCATATAATCATGACCTGTCATCATTATTTCAATGAGCGAAAGGGACACATTTATATGCCTTGTAGACTGATTAAATAATTGATGAAGATACCAACCACGCGCCCTAGAAAGTGATGTAGATAGTTATGATGTGTGCGCGTCCGTGTTCGTAAAACTCTGACACAGAAGTGATTTCTAAGGTAAACCAAAAATTGGTTAAGTTACAAAAAGTATTTTACGAAACGTGAATAAACCCTGCACGCGGTAAAGAACAAAAATAGTATAGCAGTATCCTTGTCTTGTACATTAGTACCGTATGTAGCAGTTTGCGACTAGCTTCTGCCCGCGACTACGTCCGCGTTGAATTTAGAATCTCAGAGGAACCTAAAATTTTCCCGGGATAAAAGAAAAGCATAAAATTCGTTGAGTAGTTTTTGCGTGAAAGAGTAACAAACATCCATCTATCTATACTCACAAACTTTCGCATTCATAATATTAGTAGGATATGACTTTTATAAGCTTGTCACTGTCACTCATTGAAACAGCTGGACAATGGATTATAATTATGGTAAGAATAGATGTTTCCAAGTTTGTTTTACTCGCAATCACGCCAAATCGGTTGAACTGACGGTCAGTCAGTCTTAGTCAAATAGCATCTATTTGGAAAATATTTAGTAGAATTTATATTGATCTACTGTTATCTATCTGTACGAGCTTTTCCCATACATAACATTGCGTATGCACACCTACAAAGATTATCACAACTATTGGGTAGAATTTAAATAACATGCAACTGCTTACATTGACTATTTCTTGATGAGATGCTTATTAAATAAAAAAAATACTTACATAATCTACCGAAGCTAAGGGAGAGGCGCTTTCTGAGCTTTTGCATTTTGCTCATAGCACCACCCCTTTTTTCTCTCATTGTCACACCTGTTAACAAAACATAAAATATAATTAGAATCAACACATTAACAACACAGCAAAAACAATGATCATTTCTCTATATCTAAATCTTCAGCGAAATCATAATTGCAGTCGTTATGAGGAAACCATATTTGAAACGGAATTGCAAGCTACATTTAAGATGTAAGCTTCACAATCAACCGCTACGTACAACAGTAATTGCAATTAACATCACAAATGAAACCCCAAACGATGAATTTAATAACACGTTTCTACACACTAATGTTTGCGGAAACGGCAAGCGGGAGTAATTAATTCAAGAGTTATACGGCCCAGTCACGCCATCTAGAGGCTCTCCTTACATAGCCGATAGCATGTTCTCATAGCCACACAAGACATATTGGCGCTTAGGGACTGAGGGAAACCGATATAAACAACGGCCAGCCAAATAACGTGCGATTACAGCTTTATGTGGACATAAGCCCTTAACACAGGCTCGCGTGTGTGAACATTCCATGACATGTTTTAATTAAATTAATTACGCTCCAAGTTTTCCCAACGGCGCTTTCAAGCGACTATGGTTATAATTTATAAGATGCGTGAGATATACATACACATAAAGTGCATATTATATTACAAGTGAGATAAGAATATGTTATGTTTGAGCACGTACAAAAATATAAATGATTAATTTTATCACTAACGGAGTGCCAACCATGTTGTTGATGAGGGCTCACTGTGCTAGCAGCATTACTACTAGCCCAGCGTATCCTCGTGGAGCACTGGCAACTGGCAACCTTACTGACCGCATAAACACAACACTACATCAAGTAGTGATACTACATGAAGTAATAATAATAATATTGTCATAAGGACACAATACACCCCCCACCTAAGCAAAACAGGTCACAACTGATAGAATACTTAAATACTTCACAGTAATGTTTACCACTAGCTATACAAACAGCCACGTCGTTTTCAAGAAATAGCATTACCTATAGAAGTAGAACTATTAATATCGATCACCGGCAAAGTGCATCAGGAGAACTGAATTCTGCCGCAGACAGGGTATTACCTCGTCATAACATTGGTATGTAAACACAAAACTAAAGGAGGCATGCAGTACATTTACTGGGTGTTTACGGAAACGAAGCTTGCCAAAATATTCGAGCTCATGTCTAAGGCCACGGCTGCTGAATAGGTACTTCCCTAGAACCAGAATCACCACCTTTTCTTTGTTTAAAACAACATCGTTTACTTTATACACGCACGTGATAATAATAAAGTAGCCACGCCTAAACACACCTTGACGACAAATGGTTCGATTCTCGACGATGATTAAAGCACAGAGTATATAATATTCATTAAAGGTATGATTGTATGTAGGCAGGTAGGTAGGTAGTAATATCAAGTGCTCAATCATTCAACATTTTCGCTACGAGGTCCCTTCAGTGCTAGACACTACGAACTCTATTTTAATTCATAACGAACGAATTGCCATCCAACATGTGGTTGATAGTGACTGACTCAACTCTAAAAACATATTTTTTTATATTAAACTCTAACCTTACCTACCTAGACATGTTTAAATTTTACTATAAGAGTCAAAATTGTATGTTTAAGTTAAAACTGTGATAGGTTCTTAATCACAATCCTTGAGGCGGTCTTTTTGGCTTCAAAAGTTTAGCTGCTGGCCATAACTAAACAAGATCTCAAGCCTCAGTCATTCACACTTTCTCGCCAAAAAGATGTGAGTCGAAGCTTATGCACTAAACTAAAGCCTAACAAGCAATCTAGGTACTACATTAATGAAATAACCAATTGCATAACCTAACTCGGCAGATGGAAATCTTTACTGCCCACTCAGATTTCCAATTTACTGTTTTCTAGTGTAATGTAATCCGTATGTTTACTAGCGAAATCTAATTTAACAACACTAAGGCAAACTAAGCGACGACTCGATGCAAGAGTTAGACTGCTTGCAGAGAGAGCTCGACCTATCGTAAGCAGCGCTAGAATTACATCAATTCAAATGTCTGTACATATGGAGACTATACATTTTTACCTGGCAACACAAGACAGTAGAAACAATATTTGGGTACACGACACGATTAACAGCATTATTGATTTATGATCATATCCTATTATGATAAGGTTGAAAATGGAATAGCAGTAGTATACTCGGCGCCAGTAGAACGTTTGTCAACAGCCCTACAGCCTGCACAAACATGACCACCATAGACAAACATTAACGCTGTCATCGCTATCTAATCTGGTAAGGGACAGGAACAATATTAGGTGTAACGTAGACCAAGTACCTACGTAGATGTCTACATGCATGCCAAGGTACATAAAACATTACGTATTATTACAAAACAGCGTGCAATAGGCACGTGAAGCTTCGACAAGGCCCGATAATTACCATTATCGAGCTGCATCGATAATCATAATCAAATTATGTTATGTTACATAATTCAGATAGTCAAACCATGCACCCAGTAGCTGCTTTTATAACCACAATCCCGTTATGATACAGACTTTGAAGTATAATGGTTGCATAAATAAATATTTTAAAACTCTTTGGTATCGTATTTCACTTAACGGAACGTTCCAGCTGCCAATTGAGGAGTATTATCCATTATTAATGACATAAGAGCTCACATAACGTTTCAGTAAAGGCCGTTTATGAACAAATTTACGATTCATAAATCAAACGCAGTGTGAGTAACTCCATAGTACTACATCCTGGGGAACGAGGAATTGGGTTGGGCTGTGCATGTTAAAAATAGTTTTGACGAATAACATACTCTTGTTGCCATGCTTCGCTGTCGGTGACATTTGGAAGATGTAAGCTGGCTTAAACTAATCATATCAACAAATAAAAAGTCTATTATAACAAGAAATCATAATAGAAAATTCCCAAGCAACGAGGTGTTAAGAAAGTAGATGCGTATAAAGGCCAGCAGTACAGTATACAGTTCGATCGTTCCTAGACCTAACTATTTAGTTTAACGTAGGACGACATCGAAGCTTCTCTTCAAAGCAATATATTGTTTGCAGCCGCCTTGAAGTGAAAGATTGAGTTAATCAAGATATGACAGATAATTTTGGAAATATAGCCGTGTCGCGTATAAACGTAAATAACGCAGTTCCGCATGCCGAGATTGTCCAATGAACTCATTCCATGCACCCACGCTCTATCATCCCGACACCAGGCATTACCAAGCTAATATCAGACCACTCCCACAAATAATAAACATTTCCTTGAATAAAATGCATTATACATGTATTATAAAATTATGCATTATAAAATGCATTATATACAACGAACACATTTTTATGAATTAAATCAGATAATGATGCCAATTCTGTTGTTCAAAATTTGACAGGTCATCGATTAAAATTCTCCCGAACTGTTTACGACATCATTAATACACCTACACTTAGCTGGTGTCAATGTTTTATTTACCTTGCATTTTACGACAGGAAGTAGAAATAATAAGATCCCACCTGAGACTCTTAGTATGAGGGGGACCCACAAAAAACGTGTTTGATCGTTCAAGCTCAGAATGTTGCAACACTTGTAACGCAACATACTGACTCTGGTTAATGGACGTAGGCGCCAAATATAATATTGTGGAATTCACTAAACGTTCTTGCAAGTCTGCGAGATAATGAATTAGATATTTCAATAATGGGATCGCAGCTTGCAGCAACTGCATAATCTAAGCCTAAGAAGTGTGACAAAACCGGGTGGGAGGTTATCGGCGCGACTCGTGAGTGGAACGTGCGAAAGTCGTTCGTCGACCTTGCCGCGAGCGTCGCTGCGGTGAGGTGCGGTGCCGACCGCGTGCCATTCCACCCACTGCACACGGCTGCACCACAACTGGTGCACCGCATGTAAACACACTTTGCCTTGGAATACACACCAGCAACACAGTTTTTAGAAGAAATTCAAAATACAGCTACCTCCCTCACTTAGAAATCGTTAGGGCTAACACAAATGACGCAAGTAAGATGATTAAAGGTTGAATTATATGGAACGGCGCCGAGGCGCCGCCAGCACCGTCCTCAATTCATAAACTAGACTAGCTATAACGAACTCTAATCAAACTGCAAAGAGTCGACATTTGTAATGTAATAACGACACAAACACCGTACCCTAAGCGCACGCGAAGTTATCATTTTATTAAAAATTCTACTTATGAACTTATAATTAGAGAAGGTAGAATGTAAGCGACTTTGTCGGCGCCGAAGCCTTCCGTATAAACAAAAGATGGTATAAAACAAGCACCTTAGGCTAAATTTCATTAGTCGATAATTGGACACCAAGCAAACGAGAGCTTTGCTGTCATTTGGCAACGTCCCTTTGACTTTGTACAATTGGATGAGTTTACTGTTGTTAACTCATGAGGTAGGTATACGGACGGCTCCTGACGAAGACGGTGCGTTCCATCGATCACCATAATTTAAACTTTAAGGACTGATGCTGAGTCATACTTATTAACGCAACAGCATTCATGATCCCTATACTATAAACATGTCATACTATAGTATGGATAGATGATATTTAACCATTATCAATATCATTCATTATATAGTAATTGATTGACTCCCGCGTTAAGTTCTTTACTAACAAACTATAAAAAATTTAAGGCACTAAATTTCTAAATTTCAAATTATGAAGATAGTTTAGAAGTTTATGTCTATAATAATACATCTTGTCAAATTGTTAAAATAACTTAATTACAGCGGACATAGCACGTGTATTGTATTGAAGAGGTCATTGTTATTCACAAAACCGTGGAGCTTCCTATTAGAAGGCGTCACCTTGCTTCTAGTGACGACAGACGACACAAAGACACGATAGAGTGGTAATAAAACTAAACGAGGCACACCTTGAATCGTCCACCACTCCATAGCTATGGAATATGGACGACAATTCAGTTACATAAATATGGGGAACGATATCACTGTGGCTCTTTCGTTACACACCTGTCGAATATTAATTGGCAGTGATATTTGTTTCTGATCGCTTTGCTGGTATTTTGATTGGGTATTGTTTTGCTTCTTTCATTACACTGAGATCTGTTTTATCTGCATGCAAATTGATCGTCATCCTAATAAAAGTGAAATAATAGCTTAGTTTTTCTAATTGTTTCAAACATCGGCATCGTCTCCTGCTGTAGTGTTTTAATGTAATTGAAACTTGACAATATAATATGTGCAGTTCGCCAGAAGGGTTATAATATCATTAGTTAATAATTCTAACTCACGGTTGTTGGGCCCATCCATACTATTCCACCTTAAATTAGCTACTATGCCACAACTAGCACCTAATATGAATAAAATAGTAACTTAAATTGTCCCGTGGTCATCCACCGCCTAGTTAGTTAACACTACTGCCTGCGATTTCAAGTGGATACAGGATAAAGAGTCATTATTATTTTTATGCCGTGGCAAACTTTTGTTTGACTCCAGGTCATGGTCTAATTGTGTCAACTTTTATTCAAATCCATTCTATTATTTACGAGTGATGCATCTAAGTAAAGAAAAATCCCGTTTCTTTTATTAAGGTAGTAATTTTTGAGGAGCAACGACGGCAAATTAAGACATGAAAGAGCAACCATGTGTGTCGGGCCTGATTCTGTAACGTTAGCTGTCACAAAGGAATCCATTGAGGCAAGAGAGGCGAGTGCACACGAGTCGCGACCTCGAACCTGTGACCCTGCACACAATGCGAACAATTGTAATGTAAATGCGGATTTAACCCGCTGTGCTACCCGCGCTCTGGTACCGATTGTTGTTAAACTTTAGTAAACAGGCCCTGCTAAATCAACAATGATTTATCAATCCGAGGAGACCATAGGCAAGTCATTCATGTTCATTTGACTTTCACATTTGAAACGATCTGTAAGTATAACAATTTAAGCGATTCTTCATTATGTTTTTGTTGTTAACGGGGATAAAATAATCAGATATATCGTATCAATTTCACCGAGTTAAATTCAAGCTAATTAAGCTAAAGAAAAGATAAAGTACCACTTAGCACGAAAACAGTATTAAGATTGTTTATAGAATTAAATTAAATGATACGAGAAGTGGAGAGCATGGAATACGCTTGACGGGAGGCAAGAAAGCGAAACAACGCACATGTTACTGGGATTAGTAATAATTATCACGCGAGCTAAATTATAATAATAACCGACGTTCTTTAGTAAATGGTATTAAGGTCGACTCCGTTTACACAACATATTAAGTTTTGTTAATTTGAGAAGATAAAATATTAATATAATTAACTTATCATGTTGCTAGAAAGTCATTAAACATTAATTGTTCACATAACTTCGAAATCCGTGGAATACATTCCATTTGAGAAGTAGTTAATATAAGAAAAAAGACATCATTTTTTGTAGTACGAGTATAGATTGATGGTAATAAGCGAATCTACCACCAGCCTTATAATATGTTCGTGACTTTCTCATATAAATTCCAACGGTCAAAATGACCAGTTAAGTGAAACATCCGGCGGTACAGAAATGATGGATTTAGGTCCAACTTTCCAAGAACCATATACATGTATCGTATACCAGCGCTGCAGCGTTAAGAAATGCGGAACTAAATATTGTAATAATAAACAATTCAAATGTAAAACACAATGAAACAATAACATTAGATACACCACGTGCCGCTGATAAGTGTATTATGAGAAGATCACGATCCTCATATGTGTATTACGATAACATTCTACAAAATATAGAATGGGATTCACTTGAAAACAATATGATTTCGTGACTTCGAATATATAAAGGATATTAATGCGAGTAAACCATGTAAGTATTCTATTTTAGTTGGCACCGGACCTGCCGAGCCGTGCCCAAGTCGGCGATGAGCGCAGCCAAGCGATCTCACCCTAGGGGTTCTGCCATTATGGGATTAATAATAATTCTAATAACGCTTAAAAAAATAATGTAATCCTCTATGATGTTGAAAATATCTTGTTAATTTGTATAAAGATTGTAGATTGTGAAAAAGGAAACATTAACGATAACACGATAACGGAATGTCACAAAAGATTTGACGTCTTATCTTATGATTGCGATTGCGCGTGAGTATTAAAATACAATAAAACAAATTCAAGATATAAACGATCAATATATCTTAGGTGGAAAAAGGAATACACAGTATAAACTTATATTATTAAAAACAGAAGATGTTAATAAAATAAGAGAACAGACAATAACTTTATTACTGGTGGCGTATAAGAGGTCACCGAGTTAAGCAAAATAAATATAAAGTTAACGGTTATCGAAGCCGAGCCGTGTGCAAGTTTTTGCCATGTTGAAAATTGCCTATAATTGAACCAAACAACTTCCTATAGCTAGAGCCGTGGGCCGTAAACGCATGTCTTGGCATTCATGGGCCACCATAGCCATCGTCTTGATAACCATTACGTGCAAACGATACGACCTTCAAGCTGTATTGTAATTGCAGTGGAATTTTGTTTCGTACGAGACTGGCAATTATGAACGAGCAGAACAAAATTTTAATATTAGGTCCTTACATATGAAATTGGCGTTTTGTATGGGAGGAACAAAAAGTCGAATATTTTTTAATATAATATATTTAATTAATCAAAGTATGAACCATTATTTTCTATGCACTTTTGCCATCTCATAGGTAGTTCATTGATCCCTTTACTAAAAAAACCAGTCGGACGGGAATCAATAAAATCTTTGAAGGCGATTTGGACTGCCCCATCGGAGTTGAATTTTTTCCCTTGCAAGAAGTTATCCAAATTTCGAAAAAAATGGTAATCTGTTGGAGCAAGGTCCGGGGAGTACGGAGGATGTCTTAGACTTTCCAATTGAAGCTCTTCTAATTTAGTAGCCGTCTGTAGCGCAGTGTGTGGTCTAGCGTTGTCGTGAAGCAGCAGTGGCGTGGAGCGATTGACCAGCCTAGGTTGTTTAGCCGCTAGCTTTTCCATCATGGTTTGCAATTCCTGACAATAGACATCAGCCGTAATAGTCTGGCCAGATTTGAAAAAACTGTAATGAACAATACCGGCACTAGTCCACCAAACGCTTACAAGTAACTTTTTTGGGGTTAATTTTCGCTTGGGGCAGGATTTGGCTGGCTGGCCAGGATCTAACCATTGCGCTGAGCGCTTCCGATTATCGTAAAGAACCCATTTTTCATCACAGGTAATGATTCGGTTTAAAATACTTTCATTATTGTGCCGGTTTAGTAATGTAACGCAGCAGTCGACGCGCGTTTGCCGGTTTGTTTCAGTCAATTCGTGAGGTACCCACCTTTCAAGCTTTTTAATCTTCCCAATTTGCTTCAAGTGAATTAAAACAGTTTTATCACTAACATTGCAGCCTGCAGCTAACTCGGACGTGGTTTGCGATGGATCCGCTTCCACAATAGCCTTCAACTCTTCATTATCAACTTGAGTCTCAGGCCGTCCACGGGGCTTGTTCTGCAGGTCGAAATTTCCAGAACGAAAACGTTGGAACCAAAAACGAACTGTGTTTTCTTTTGCAACACGACCGCCATACACATCATTCACCCTTCGAGTTGTTTCCGCAGCACTAGTGCCACGGCGGAACTCGTACTCGTAAATAATGCGATATTTAAGGTTTTCCATTTTGTAAAATGAGTGACGCAAACAGAAAAAAACAGAAGAAAAAAAACAAATGAATGACGATCATCGAAGCACAAATACATGAGTCTATAGCTGTACAAATTTGAATTTGGAATTCCTTACCAAAGAGGAGAAATTCGTGATTAAAGTGGCCAGTACGAAAAACGCCAATTTCATATGTAAGGACCTAATATTATACATTATCGAATAATTCAAATGTTCCATTCAAAAGAATACCTTGAATGTTAATTAATGATCTTGAAGGATCGTTACAAAATGAATGGAGACTTGACATGTTATTAGCATATTGTTAAATAATTACTTAATTTGTAATGGAACATGAAGACTGCTCTTGATGCTTAGTTAATTTCGCATTACCTAATTTGACCTAATTCGTAAGCGAATAGTGTGTATACAAATAACAATACTAGAATATTTATTTAGCAATATGGTAAAGGAAAATAAAATAATAGTACATACATGATTTGCTAGAGAATTGTTTTCTGGCTATATGTCTGCGAGTTCTATAGGAATCGTCAAAGAGACATAAACAAGTAGAGCAAAGAACACCTCAGGTAATCGGACTCTGAAATCTTCGTTTAAAATAAATGCCTACAACGAAGTTCAATGATAACCTTCAAATCTTTTAGAAATCTTAAACCAAGCTACCCATGAGACAATGGTGTCGATTCTGTTGTTCAAAATTTGACAGGTCTAAAAGTCTTGCTATCCCTCTCTCATGTGCGGGGTTAAATAGCGGGATGTCAATATTTTTAGACCTGTGAAATAAGTTAAGTTTAGTAATTTTGAACAACAGAATTGGCACTATTGACAACTGATTTTTAATAAAATTATGGATACATAAGATGCACCTTCTTCAAAGGCTAATCGATTAGCGTTTAATTGAAGAGTAGTGATTGAATTGAGAAGGAAATAAATTCTGGTCCTGCGGTCGTCGACCGCGTAGACAGAGCGCACCTGCCCTGCCTGCCGACGACGGACGCCTGCCTGGCGGTTTATGCGGATGCCACCAAGGCCGCGAGCTTTTTAAGGTCTGAATCACAAACTCTTGCAACCTGTTCTTTTAGCACTTTGTCAATTATTTTAACGGGTAATGCACGCACGGCACGTTTTCATAAAATGTATCTTCCTTTAATACCATCTAATTAATTGCTTAAAGGATTATAATATAACACTGCTTCAAATAAGAGAGTTTATGTCCGCTCTCTGTATGACCGGATTGTTCTTCTGAGAGATATCCGTAATGAATCACTGTTGTTTGCAAAAAAAGAAAGTATACTTTCACAGACACATTTAAGTCAAATATCATCAGTTACAGACAAATAATGCGATACACCTAATTAATTCAGTTATGCTTGGTACAACAAATGTTAGCCACTAACGAGACCAGTGCAGAAGAAAAGTAGAAAATGGAAAATATTTATTCTTCCAAGGCAGAAATTTTCCGTACCAGGTTATTGGGGCAATTTATTTGTAACATGTAACTGACAAAAACATGAAAATTCCCTTCAGAACGCACATTGTTTTAGTAAGAAAAACGTAATATTTATAAAAAAAAAAATTAGTATCTATCGCTTAAACCTTTCAGCATTTTGAATAGTAGATGGCCTTAGCTAGACGCCGCAAATAAAAAAAAATTACGTAAAACTGTTGATTTTCGACGAATATTGCATTTTTTTTAGTTTCATTCATCTAATACTAGTCATAATACATATATTACAAGATAAATGCACGATTCTTCTTTATAAACAGTCTAGGCACGTTGAATCACTACAAGTCTGTTTCTCTCATTACAAAGGGTAGAGTAGATAACTGCAATGCAAGTTAAGTCAAGAGATTGTTCAACAAAAGTGAATTACATTTGTTCAACAACGTCTATGCCAATGCTAATGTTATGGATTGTTAAATCAATTATGATAACATGGGACTAGAGTTGGACATCGTTATATTCTCTGTAAACATTTCTGAATCGTTTAAAAGAATACTAATCACTTTTAAATTGATTAATAAGCCTGATCTGCTATAAATAGATATCACAATAGCACAATAAGTGTCGAATTACCTTCAGAAATAGTGGGCAGCACGTTGACAAAGTTAACAATCCCGACGCCTGTTAGCTGACTCATTCACTAAAACTAACTGAGAGCGGTCCTTCGAAGAAACGTCTACCTGCCAGTAGACAATATCGATGTAACTTATACAGAAACCCAACCAATACTGCACACTTGACACAAATCACATAGTACACACAAGATAAGTAATTCTAGTAAATTTATGGCACTTTAGACTGTTGCAATATTTAACGAAAATTTAATTACAGCTTTCACAGAATGAATTTCATGCCGTGGGAAGTAACAATGTCGAGTGGTCAACGAGCACGCTTTATCCGTAATAAGCGAGAGAAATGTTAAACTGTCACAAGAGAGCGGCCTAGATTTTTTGTATAGTTGTCGTGATAATGCGCGCGCGCCGTGCTTTCGTCGCCAAGCGCCGGGGCCTACTGCCAGACAGACAAGTCAAGCCAACGCCCGTTCACCTACTCTTATCTCTCGATGACGGTGTATGTAGAGGTACTTGCTTGTTGTTATATGCTGCGCTCACTTGACCGGTTGCTTATTCTGCATCGAATGTGGTATAAGTACTCGCAAGCAAATTGCCAATGGTCCCACGCATCAACCAAGAACTGGCATTGAAAAGTCACTCGACTAGGATCTATGGTAGCAGATATGTCTTTTGAGAAAGATATCGTTTTTAAAAGTGTACTGAGTTGATTGTGAGAAATTACGACCGGCTAAGTTAATTTCGACAAATAAAAAAAGTAGATACGCTGATACAGATAAATTACAAAAATTTAATACTCAGCTTAAAACTAGGATTATTATTCAATCGGAATCTGAATGACTAATACATTTTAAATGATAACAATATCAAAAGTATTAATATCTTTTGATAATTCAAGGATATAGTTAGTTTAATACTCACGTTTTAATTAGTGGGTCAACAAAATGCGACGAGAATTACTACAATACACGATGAAACTTGTTACACAAAGTTATGATGTTTTTTTAACAGATAAACCTCAATGCTTCAATATCCGTTATCTATAAAGTCGTGCATATAACTAAGTTGCGACTAGGCATTTGCGAAGTTAATCAACCTTGACTGCGGTTTGTTATTGGATATGTGAACGCCCGCGCAGTACTCTCCATATCTAGAAGAGCACACAATATCGTCAGATAACGTTCTTTACCAATCAAGAAATGTTTTGGTGACAGGTTTGTCAGACAGAAGCCTAGGGAGTCTGACAAGGACGTTTTAAAATGGGTTGCGAGCGAGCGTCAACTAGTTTCGAGTGAAAATTATTGATTCTTGCAATCAGTGTATTGGTCGAGTAGGATCAGATAATAACCAGCTCCAACGAAGGCTAGTACAAAGAACTGGGAAAACACCAACTCTACCTTAGGTAGGTCTATTTAAATTTGTACAAGCACTTCAGCTTGTATATTTATTTAGTTCATATTAGATAGATACAATTTAAATTATTAAAAATCGATTATAGGAGGTCAAAACTGTGAAACGTTCTGATAATCATAGGATGCCAATTAATAACATATATATAATAAAAAATACAAATCAATTAATTTTACAAACTGACAGATATTATAATTAAATGTAAACAAAAAATAATGATGCATTGATAGAGCTACCAATTGAGTTACAAAAAAAATATTCACCATGAGGTGTTTCTGACTCCAGTGTGACAGATAGCGAGTCCATCGCTAATCTACGCGCACATTCAAATTTGGGGCTATATCAAATTAAATTAACAATACAATTCTAAACCAAATGTCATATATTTTTTGGCCGATTCGTTTCCAAAATCTTATGTCTATCGACATGCCAAATTCCATGGCGATTATTCAAACGTGAACTTTGAATTAGAAATAAAGCTCGATTTTAGACTGTGGATGAACTAAAACAGTTGACGCTAGTGGCCCAGGAAGTAAGGCGAGTCACACACATGTGAAACAATGGCGCTGTTGACTATAATAATGTATATATTATCGATTGGAACAACTATAGTTACAAATTGCATCGGTGGCACACAAACGAATATAGTTTGAACTCACGATGTAACTGAAATATTTTGTGTTCGAAGACATGATGTAAATTCAGAAAATCTGTGAACTATGATGCGCTTTGCGTTTAAAATATAAACTCCAAATTTTATTATGCGTGATATGTGATCACAATTAGTAACACACAAGTATTGATATATAAAGCCTATTATACAATGTT
Organism: Falcaria lacertinaria; assembly: GCA_951449985.1. NCBI lineage: Eukaryota > Metazoa > Arthropoda > Insecta > Lepidoptera > Drepanidae > Falcaria > Falcaria lacertinaria. Next base: position 7,753,670 of record OX602120.1, on the reverse strand, counting down.
TGGTTATATAAACTATAGGCACGCATGGAAATAGATTTACTGTGCACAAATTGCTCCATGTCCTGGTAATTGTTATGGGTTAGAAATGGCCATACGTATGAAAGCAGAGACAAAACCTTAAAATAAAAAATAGCTTATATTTTCATCTATGTTTGAGGAACATTGTAATTTTTTTTTTCAAACATGGTTGTAATTTAAAAAAGACAGGACACTGAGTTTCTTGCCGGTTCCTCTTAGGTGTCTATTTTCCGAACCGAACCGATTATCCCAAAATAAATGGTGTATTTCTAGTCTCTACAGAAAACATCAAACAAATTTGTATCTGTAAAATAATCAATTCAGACATACAATTAAGTTAATTGCGCTATTAAACATTATACTCACTTCTCTTGGAAGTGCCGAAATCATCGTCGTGGCCGTTGCACGTCCTATCTCCATCGTACTCGTAAACCTTGAAGCTATCGAAGGAATACAGCTTGCCGGTTTTAAAGTCTTTGCACTTATCAACACTAGAAGATCTAGATTGAATGCTACTATTTACAAAGGCCCTATCAAGTCTCAATTGGTTAATTAATATAAAGGAGCACTAAACTACACACAGCTATAAAAGTAAAGGATCCTCAAATTGGGGGTTAAAGTTACACAAACTTCTGCCTGTCCCGGTCTGACGTACAGAGAACTTTCGTCACGTCGTTACACCACTCGATAAATGTTTACAATCACAGCGGTAACTTACAAAGATGGTAGCGCGCTTACGCACATAGCTATTGTTTCACTGGAACAATCGATGCAACAATATGTTTGTTATTCGAAGGCGAATATCTTAAATTTCCAATATTCAAAGTTGGAATGTCGCGATCGTTTCAGCGAAAAGTGAGGAGGTAGTCGGTTGGGCGGGAGCGCTCAGGAGGGCGACCGCGTGTCGTCTGGCCGGGCTGCAGTCCCCCGCCGCCGCGCCGGCGCCCGGAACTGTGTCAGCAGACGTGGCGCCCGGAGCACCCCGGCACCCACTACACCTCTCTATGCCACACGCATTAATACCTTACCCTAAATACACCTACGATATAATTACTATTAACTATTTCATCCTGAATAATTGCCCTACTCACATCTAAAGGCTATATTAATTGGTGGGTACAATAGTTGATATAATATTAATGAGTTACACTGATCCCAGGGTTTCAATTAAAATCAAAGCCCACGTTGCCAATAATAGCTTTAGAAGAACAAGTATATAATGTATGATGAAGCAAGACAAAGAGTGAGGCGAGGAAAATATCAGATCTTAATCTGGAAACCTTATTTCAAGAACTATTTTAATTCCTTGTCAAAAAGGCTCAGAATAAAATATGACTTGCCGCTTGAGTACTGAATGGGCAAATGTTTCCATTGATCCGAACGTGAAGTTACCGCGAATAAGGTGCGGTCTGTGACACAATGACACTCCCACTCCTCCTTCTAACTACTTATCGCAGCTTAAAGTCACATCAAAACATACTTGTAATTGTTTTTTTTATACCACTAACGTGGCACACAAGCTTACGTCCCACCTGATAGTAAGCAGTCACCGTAGCTTATAGACGCTTGCATTACCAGGGGTATCAATAACGGGTTGCCAACCATGTTGTTGATGGGGACTCACTGTGTTAGCAGCATTACTGCTAGCCCAGCGTATCCTCGTGGAGTACTGGCAACCTTACTTACCGCAGAAACACAACTCTACATCAAGTAGAGTTATTTCACTGCGGTCTTCTGTAAGGTGGAGGTAAAGTCCCCAGTCGGGCGGGAAAACCCACGGGAAATCCTAAATCTCTTTTTAAAATTTTTCCTTAATTCATAGATGTATCTTTAAGAACGGGGTAGTCGGACCGATTTAAACATAACGACAATACTCATACACATGATCCGGTCATGGTATATTATTTTTATATTCTGTAGGCGAGAAGTATACAACACAACCCTTATCCTTTGTCGCTGGGAAATCATTAAACAAATAATAATAATAATGTTTATTTGCTCAACACAAGTTTTACATTATAAGTAGTAGACGGCGGCAAGTACACTAGACTTTAGGTCTGTATCGCAGGAACCATTACAATCACAAGGATACATGTAATGTAAAACAAGGCTGGGTCTACTTCCTAAATTTGTATTATAAATGTGAAAGTTTGTAAGGATTGATCTTTGTTGCTCAATCACGTAAAAACGGCTCAAAGGATTTGTATGAAATTTTGCACACGTTATAGTCTATAAACTGAATTAACACATAGGATACTTTTTATCGCTGGGAATTTTAGTTTAAAGTTTAGGAAAAGTAAAAAGAAAATTAGGAAAGTTAATTTATCTATGATCATCAGAAAAATATAAATATCTCAATCGCTGTGCTGGCCGAGTGGTTGACGCAATGGCCTGTCATATGATGGGCTTGATATGCTGATATTCTTTTATAGATTCGATCACATCTTACGTTGAATGCATCAAGTGCATGGAAAGTGTATTATTTATGCATTTTGATCAATCTGTGAACTCTCTTTGTTCTAGGGGTGGGATATAGCAATTGTAATTCATACACAGACTATAGCAGAACTCTGGTTTAACCTAGATAACGGATTATCCGTGTAAAATCAGATGTCAATCGCTTTGTGAGAACATCTAGTAACCAGACACACCGAGTTAGATTCCCTACCAGCCCCAACATAAGCTCAGTCTATGACTAAAAGAGGAATTCTTTGGAATTATGAAACCAAATTTTTCCCAGCTAAGAATCACACCCGTAACAGACATGAACTTAATACTGGTAATATCATTGGGCATCAGAGCTGAATCAATTTGCCCACTACGCACGCACCTATTCGTATCTGCAGCAAGCAAAGTTCATGCCATCTGTTATCGAGCTGAGATCGACCTCTGACATTTGAGCGAGCATTACAGGCCACTAACATGGGAAATGTTGTGGGCAACAGATACTTTGTCTCAGTTTATTGAGAAACCTTTACATTTTAAGGTATATATATTAATAGAGCACTGTGCCGCTACAGCGCTGCTATGTGAGAACCATAAGGACATCAAACCTTTAATTGCAACTTGTCTTTCCTTGTCACCGTTGCTAAGCTAACTTAGAATCTTTGATTTATTCATATCATAGAAAAAAAAATACCAATAAGGTGGCAAACAAGCATACGGCCCGCCTGGTGGTAAGCGGTTACCATAGCCAATGGACGCTTGCAACACCAGGGCTATCACTAGCGCGTTGCCGACCCTTAAAAAATCTCGTCACACCCTTCTTGAAGAACCCCATGCTGTTATTACAATATACAATTAATATCCATAAAAAACAATTGATATGAAGGACCATCTATCTCTGTGCCTGCCTACAAGTACCCAGTAAGGGACTTGACGTGATGATAACACATAATTATGATAATGAAGGATCATCTATTGAGAACGGCGATGTTTTATTTGTTGTGTGTAATTGTCATGCCAAGTTTGGATGAAAGATTTTTGCCAAAGTTTGTATGAAAATCCACGGGAAGTCTTAAGGCGAAGCAGGTCGCTAGTTTGAAATAAGATTTAATGTTGACGTGCCAGCGTAGGTATTTCATATTTATATTACGTTACGTGATAGTCTCAAAGCTGGCCCGCGTTAGCTGCCCTTCGCCCACTTACCTAAAGAACAGGCGTCTTATGAACACTTCGTAATCAGTTCGTTCACAAGTTAGTAGTAGGTAGGCATTGAATAAACTGTATTATACCTACAGATTTAGTTATCCTAAGATCTTAAGCTCACAACTTAGCTCGGAGTTTAATTACAACTCGTTCATATACCTACTTGGGAGTCCTAGTTGTAAACTAGGTAACTTCAGACATTTTATTGATAAGTCCCTCGACTGTAATGTCAGGAGATAGGTAATTCCTGTAAAGCTAAGTATATCCATATACCTAAGGATTATTATAACTCTCTTCTTACGAATTTCGATATAGGTATCAGTAACAAACTTTTTTACTTTTAATCCTTTTTACATGAACTTATACCTGCTTAGATATATGTATATATGTACTCATCGTGTTATATGTCATAGCATTCATACCGCGTGCTAAAACTGCGAGAATGGACGCATAATTGCCGCTGTACTGTTGTTCACTTTATTTTCGAATAAGTGGGAGGGATGCGTCGTAATCTTACTTCTTATATAAGTTGAAATTAATACTCTATTCAGTATTCATTTCTACTAATTAAAAGTAAGACTTTACTTTCTCTGACGTGAAGTCTATATTCAGCGACTTCATTGAGCGTATTACACATTCCACATTGAGATCGATGACTATGTCTAGTATTGACACGCAAAACGCGAATCAAACATTGCCTTCAACCTTGACCCCGCCTTGGCGCCGAAAGCTCAACCCTCGACTAACGTTTGTGCAATTTGGATAACAATGACGTGGCTAGTGTGGGCTCCCAACTGCCAAACCGTGTTATTGATATGACGTCATTATTGTATAAATACAACGTATACAGGTGAGCGATTTAGGGATTGGCAGCGTTTCAGATATGTTAAATCCTTATATACCTAATTTATAGAAATATATCCTCTAAGTTTAAATGGCTATGTTTATACACTGATTATAATAATTAATAACTTAAAAATATAAGCATGATGCATAACATTACTAATTACTTAAAAAATTATAATGGCATGATTTATCACAAAACAAGCCCGTAACCCTTTTCAAAATAGATAGCAGCAATGTTATTAACATGTCCCTGAGGAGGCTAGCAGCGAGACTCCCATGTGTGACATCAGTGACATAAAACACCACCTGGCCAAATGTACTCATATTTATTCAGCCAATCGGGTTAAGTAAGAAATACAAATAATGCTTTGTATCACTTACATTGACTATACCTAGCAGTGAGATTAACTCAGAAAATCTGTCATTATGTACCTAACATTTATAGCAATATTAGCAACATGTAGGTATGTAAGTAACATTACAAATGTAAACACAAAAGAACACTTATAATAATACTCGACTTATAATAACATAATTAAAAAATAATTATTAGGGTATATGAAAATATTCTTAAATTATGTGGTTATATTTAAAGTGAATTAACTGCTTAATCTTTTCCCTATTACCATATCAATTCGTACATATTCAACAATATTTAGTCCATTTCTTTAATGTATCACATAATGATTCATACTGAACACTGATAGCTAAATATAAACAAAACAGTCAGTATGTTATAATGTCCTATATTATTAGGTATATTATTTTAATTTAATCCATACAAGCAAGTCTTCAATAGATTGTAGTCTTCGATAGATGTAGGTAACATACTGTACTAGTTATAAAGATATTATTGTATTTTACTCAACCTTAACCCCATTTTCAAAAATAGAAGAATAGGTCTATACCATAAACAATACACTGTTAAAAATATTTTTATCTGCTTGCTAAGAAGTTTTTTTTATTATTTATCAGATGGCAAGCAAGCATAACGTCTACCTGATGGTCAGCAGTCAATACAGCCGAAACAAACTTGCAATAAGACTGTTAGTGTATATCTAGCCGTAATGTTTAAAAGAATGTCCACAAGGGCTGAAATTTCTTCTGAAACTGAAGGCATAGCTAGAAATCACAAGAACTTTTAACAATGAAAGTTGCTGGAAAGTTTTATTATCAGCTATGTAACCATTACTTCAAAATATACTAGAGAAAGTTACAACATTAGTGACCTTTATATACAAGCACTGAAACAAACTTCTTACTAGTAAAAGATTCACAAATACCTCTAGGTATGTAAGCATTAGACTGTTTCTAATAAACCTAACACTAACAAAAATAGACCAAAGTTATTGATTGCCAGAGCAATAACTGAAATTACAGAAATTTTATCATTATGGTGTTTAACTTTTCAGTCAGTCGTAATTAAAATTTAATTAGACGGTCGATTTAAGGTATCTAAAGCTATATAGTACTACTTAAACAACAAATACATAACTTGAAAACTATTCAAAACTTTTAGCGACCACGCATTTTCTTGTCAAGTTAGCATTGCCTTTATGTGAGAGTATGTAGACAGGTTGCAGATACATTTTAGAAATAGTTTGTTTAAGTAGTATTTTAAAACTAAAAATACATTAGCAAATAAAGCATAAAGTATGGTATGACATGTACAAACTAACCATCTTTGACGTTCTTTGAAGACTGCGACGATGACACTCCGGGAATGATTTTATCACTAGCACAGTACATTTTAACAATTTCACACGTTTGTGCTTTACAGTCACTTTCATCTAATAAAACCGTGCATATTTATTATCAAATCGATTTGACAATACAAAACATTCGCGTTAACGCGAAACGCGGCGGCCATTCCACATTCCGGTTGTAAATATTCGCGTCATAGACAACATCACAGAGAAGAGAAAGTAAACTACCTATAAAATTAATCACATAACCTGAGCATAGAGGAATATTATTGAAGAATGCCATTAAATTGTTCGAATTCCAGCAGTTGAATGACCTCCTCTTCTCCACAGTCCACTCGACTCTGAAACAGCTGGCATTTTCGTAATTTCTTTATTAATAAAGAATCAGTGATAAAGTAAATTTCGGATTGTCTCACTTCGGTATGCAATAGTAATTGTCAGTCATAGTCAGTTGCGGACACGTGGCGATGGAGAAAGTTACGGTCATATATGTCGACGGCTGGCCTGGAATCCATTCCATAGAATTCATAAAGAAGTTAAGACTGTTTCAAGACGTAGAAGTTGAAATTATGTAGTCTGTGGTAAAAGCAGCTGACAGTAGTCTACGAGTCCGTCAGCCCGTCTATGACGTCTATCTATGCAAACTGTCAAGCAGGTTGTCAAACCCAAAGATCAAACCCAATTTTTAGCTTACTTGATGAATTGAATTTCATTTGTATAATTTAGCAGTTTGTGTATTATTTGAAAATATGATGCAACATCAGTACTGGGTAACTAAAAAGTCTGTGTTAAAAAAATTGGGTACCAAAGAGGATGAGTGTATTGTGGCATCCGATGCCGAACTTGATGCGAAACTTGAGTTATTCCGATCAATATCAGACAGCTGCCTCCAGTTACAGCGAGTTTTAGATCAGTATCAAGAACGATTGTGTATTTTAGCACAGGAGGAGAATTCTTTAGGAAAGTTTTTACGTGATGCGGGAAAAAACGCAGATGCGTCTGGGAAACACATGGTGTCGACCGGGAAAGCGATATCTTACTCTGGACAGCAGCGGTTATCAGTGAGAGGGCCTTTGCTACGGCTTTACCATGAAGTGGAAACGTTTAGAGGTCGCGCCGTCAGCGATATGAGGGCGACTGTGTCAGCAATGGAGAAGGCTAGGATTGAGTATCGTGCAGCGCTTAGTTGGATGAAATCCACCAGCGCTCAACTTGATCCGGACACAGGCCGCGGCCTTGATAACTTCCGTAAAGCGCAACGGCAAGTTCGAGAGAGCAAAAAGATATTTGATAAATTAACTCTTGATGTACTACAAAAGGTAATTATTTTTATTTGAAACCTAACATTATATTATTATGAATGTGAAAGTTTGTAAGAATGGATGTATGTTGTTGCTCAACCAAGTAAAAACAGCTCAACAGATGTAATGAAATTTGGAACAGATTTAGTTTATAGCTTAAACTAATGCAGGATTATTTTTATCCAGAGTAAATGTTTTTGTCCCGGGAAATTGTGAGGTTCCTTTGGGATCTTAAGCTCAATGTGGAGGATTGTATTTTATTATTTGATTTTATTCTAGCGACTGCAAAATGATCCATCCATATTTCAGATTGACCTTTTAGCAGCAGCAAGATGTAACATGTTCTCTCATGTGCTCTCATATTATCAGAAGTCCTTCCAAACATTTGCAACGAAAGTTGTGCAAACACTTTTAGCTACAGCTGACACTATGAGCACAACACCACAGTATGAATTTTGTATACTGAAGGAGTTGTCCCAGAACTTGGGAGAGGTAGAAGCAAAGCAAGAGCTAGTGCCGCAAGACAAGGACCAGATGCTGTTCTTCCAGGTATACCTGCTTATAATAAATCATTATAATCCAATAGCTCTACACAGTATAAAACAAAGTCGCTTCCCGCTGTCTGTCTGTCCCTATGTATGCTTAGATATTTAAAACTATGCAACAGATTTTGGTTTTGTTAATAGATAGAGTTATTCAAGACAGAGGTTTTAATTTTTTATGTATAATTAATTTGTGTTTTGTAGTTATTTAACTAGGTAATATATTTATATGGCTAAGGGAAGAGGTCTCTTGAATAAATAATAAAATTGAAGTGTCTGTTAATAATGTCAAAATAATAGTTTTTTACTTAATGCCTTTAATATTTAATTTTAAAGTTGGAACTATGTTTAACTATAAAAAACATGTAAAGCCTTACATTATATGTTTCTTTTTCTTTCACATCTTAAATTAAAAGATGGAAGCTATATGTCTGAATGCAACTAGAAATAAATATTAATTAAGATGAATAAATATGATGAATATTTTTAGGATGAATATAAAGATGAGACCTCTGAAAACAATAACATGTCCAATGAACACCGAGAACCATCTAAAGCTGATTGTGAAAAGGCACCTCCATCCTCTGAAACTAAGGATGGACCTTCAACTTCTACTAACCTGATTGACACAAGTTGTCAGGATACCAATGGAGCTGGAGATAGTTCTGGCACTGCTTCAGATTTAGCAGGGCTACGTATGGACTGTGGAGACATGCCACCTAGTTTTGGATCATTCATGCCTTCACAATTGTTACAAGTAAGCATTCAATTTTTCACCATCAATGTCTCCAGTACTATGTCATTACTATTATTCTTGGAGAGGAGTCAGCTCGTGACCAGAACTAATGCAACTTAGCCGAAATGTTGTGCTAAATAAATAAATTAATATCCTGAAGAAGACCCTTCTTCTGTCATTGTTCCAACACAAAGTTTTTACTATTTATAATGTAGTAATAATAGTAATAATGCTGCTAGCACAGTGAGTCCTCATCCACAACAGGATTAGCAATGTGCTAGTGATACCCCTAGTATTGCTAACAGCTATAGGCTGTGGTGACTGCTTAACATCTGGTGGGCTGTTCAATTGTGTACCTTAAGGGTATAAAAAATATGTCTTCTATGTCTGTTCCATCAGTGTCTCTTAGGCACTACATACATCCTTGAATTTCTCCTTAGACATGTGCAGATTTCCTCACAATGTTTTCGTAGGAATTAATATTCATCCCATTTTTATTTTCAGGACTTGGGCTCCTCCAGCATGTTGCAAGGTCCACTAGCTCCAATCAGCACCAAAACTAACAAGATGCCAAAGACAATGGACCACATCTCCAAGCCTTTACCTGTACCAAAGAAAGATGACAAGGCAGCATGGTTCAAACTGTTTGCTGAACTTGATCCACTGGCTAATCCTGATAACCTTCCTGGAACTAACACCAATCAAAGTCACACTGCTTAGGTAACCTTATGTGACTTATGTGATGCTGCTATTTGTGCTTTATTGTTAAGGCTATGTAATGTGTTTCTTTTTCAGAAAGGATTAAGCTGGTTAGATGCTGTGGTAATTACAGTCGTCATTAGACTTTGTGTCTAATGACAAAGTATATTGGTTTAAAACATCCATAAAACAATTATGCTCAGTGACTTACATTTACAAAGTATTACAAATAGTTATATTGTAACTTTTAAACTGAGTAAGATGAGTTTATACAATGTTTAGTCTAGTCAAAATTATTTAAAATTTTTGCTTGCTCTGTTAAGCTATTTAATTAAACATTCCTTTAATTATCATAAAAAAGATTATGTTTCGACCAAGTATTTCTATGGTATGGAATGGAAACATGCCAGTTTATAAAATACATTTGTCAGACATTGTTTGTTAGCCATAAAGACCATTATCCATTTCCTCAAACAAATATATTTTATACTTGAATGTACAACTTAAATCGATAAACCAAAGAAAGAGTATTATTATCCTTTAATGTTATTTTTACTACTCTTAAGTTTTATATTCTTATTTATTAATATTGAGTACCAAACAGAGGTAAGCTGAAAAAAGGTAAGTTGTTAATTTAAGTTTATAATTATTCACATATATGATTTCATGTAATTTTACCTTTGCTTGAATTTCTTTCACTAATTATTTTGTACTTGTAATATAAGTTGTAATTCCAAATTTCCTTATATGTCTCATTTTAAGTATGTCTCATAAAATTCGACAATAAAAATAATTTATGATGTTTAGTTGCTGAAACAATTTGTATCCGGATCTGATCTTCAAATAAATGTCTTATTGTTAATTTTATACTAGTTATTGTACTGATTGATATGATTAATTGATGCCAAAGATTTTTAAGGGCAATATTTAAGTGAATTATATGGCTTGTGTATCTTATAATTTCCATTATATTTTACTTATTCTATGATTATGATGTAATACATTGTATACCTATCTAAATTTCGTTTTATTTTATACATAAATCTTTAATTTTATTAATGTACAAGTTCTTTTTTGTCTAAAGAGCAACCTTTTTGTCATGGGTATATTTTTTGCATCGGTATAATTTTCTGTAGTAATGACTTACTGCATTAGCCAAGCTATTATATTTTTGTATTACAGTTTGCCGTTTGCAGAAGGGACATACTGCAAGCACTGTGAGTAGCGGTTGTATTCTCTTGGAGTACAGCAGAGTACTCATAAAATTAAAGTTAGCATCAACAAGACCACGTATGTGATTATTTCGAGTTAGGTTCGGAAACCAATATTTGTAACAATAAGAAAAAACAAGACTAAAGGTCAAAGTAACCAAGCCATAAAAGTAATCAGCGTTTTAAATGTCAATGTCATTTTAACAACAGTCAGTTCAAATTGTGGCAGCCCCGCAGAACCTACTCATAGAAAAAGTCGAGTCAAAGTCTTTCTCAATAATTTTATTTCTCATCTCATTCTCATTCTGTCGCACGTAGCTATAGCTGTCCTGCGGCTGCTCGTGTTTGTTGTTCAGACAGCAGACAGTAATAGGGTTCTGAAAATAATCACTAAAATTACATGACAAAGTAAAGTTACTGCTATAAACAATGTTAAATTCATGTAAGTAGTACTGCACATTTAGTTTTTTCTTTTTGTTGGATTAAGCCAGATGAAAAATAAAAATATTTTTCCACCAGTTTTACGGGGTCTTGCATGGTTGGAGGATGCACCAACTAAAGTTATCGAGGTCCGCTCGGATAACTATGCATCGAGACCTATACCATATAGGAAAGAGTCGATGTTGCTGTATGGACCAAAGACTCCCGGTAGCAGAAATTCTAGGGAAAAATATTACGAAATTGTTCTACAAAAACCTTTGACGGAGAGCTTGCATCAGATGTACAGGTCAGTGAGATAAATATGGTCTGTGAGTCACCACTCACATTGATTTTGGCTTGCATAATCATTGTATGTTGATTTTATTGATCTTAGTTACTAAAAGTGGCATTCAAGCTAGTTGTGCTATAGGTAGAGTTTATTTTGTAAATTTTTTTATACCAAAAATGACAGCAATTGTGTATGTAGAAGCTAGCAGTTCCAAAAAAATCTGCAATTTTAAACTACTTGGATCCACTTTTTTCTGAAACATTCTCAATCAAAACTTCAAATGTACAAAATAAATTGGAGATGTCAGCGTTCTTCAAAGAAGAAAATATAATTTTTTTTTTGTCTACTAATATTATTATGTAAAAAATTTACTATCAGGAAAATATAATGGTTATGTTACAGTTTGTTCCGCTCCGAAAATATAGAAGCAGCCGAAGAAAGATTTATTGTATTCCAAGAAATAATTCCAACTTTCATCAGAGTAACTAAAGAAGTGAGTTCTTTATTCAACAAATTTAATTTGAAATGTGATCATTACAAAAAAAAAAAGACCGCTAGTCTAGTGGTTAGTATACCTGACTGCTAAGCTAGAGGTTGCGGGTTCGATTCCTGCCGGGGCAAACATTTATGTGACAAATATGTTTGCCTTGTGTTTGGGTGTTTGGTATGTATTATAAGTATATATTTACAAAAAAAAAAGTATTTATGTATTATATCAGCTACTGGTTCCCATAGTACAAGCTTTGCTTAGTTTGGGACCAGATGGCGCTGTGTGATAATGTCCAAGCATTATTATTATTATTAAATTTACTAATATTATTTATAAACATCCAAATCATTTATCAATAATTATATAACATAGTATATTTGATGGAAATAGAATAATATGTTTTTAAAGTTCAAATCTTGGAGCTTTTGATCCTTCCTATGTTCTGAAATCTTTTTAATAAATGTTTCTTTTGACCAAAACCCTATATTAGGTTTAAGAAAAAAAAATTACTTCTTAAGCAAACATATGTCGACAGTGCTCCATCCCCACACTACAGAAGTTATGTGACATCCTGTCAGAACACAGATCGTGGACCATAGCACATTTGGTGGCACACTTTGGCACCTATGAATTGTTAAATGACCCCGAAGTACAGAAACATATTGACGATGTCGATGCGGTAACAGGTGCCACACCATTGATGGTGAGTACTATACTTCTCTACTTATGTGTTTGAATTATATGTAGTTTATAAAGATCTTAAACCAAACTGCTATGCTATTCATACTATAATAAAATTTCATTGGAGCCGCCCAACTGGGGACTGTACCTCTGCCTAACAGAAGACTGTAGTGAAAGAACACTACTTTGATGTAGTGTTGTGTTTCAGCGGTAAGTAAGGTTGCCAGTGGTCCACGAGAATATGCTGAGCCAGTAGTAATGCTGCTAGCACATTGAGTCCTCATCAACAACAGGGTTGTTAGTACTATCCCTGGTATGTGTATGCTAGTGGCTATAGGCTATGATGACTGCTTACCATCAGGTGGGCCGTATGCTTGTGTGCCACCTACTGATGTCTCCAATATCACTGTTATTCTATTACTTACAGGGCCAAAGAAAATATTAGTATTTTTTACTACTGCAATTAATGTAATAAATAAATAAATAATAATTATTATTATTAACACACTCATTCTTAAGGTTATCAGGAAACCTTACCAAATGCAGGAGCACAACACTACCAAGTTATAGGATTATTTGGCTGAAATTTTCTATAAAGAAAAGGAATTAATTGAATCAAGCAGCCACAGTATGAAATTAAAATGAAGCAATATTTTATGAATCAGAATGTAATTTTTTTTTAAATAATCTATGTTACAGGTAGCAGCACAGTCACGTAATGTCCGTATGGTGCAAAGTCTCCTGTCTTTAAACAGCTCATTAGACAAAGCAGATAATGAAGGGAATACTGTATACCACTATGCGGCTGCTAGCAATAGAGAAATTATTAATGTAAGTTCAATATTTGTCATTTTTCTTATGCATGCTTAGAACTACAATGGAGTCATGCTTTTCACACTCTTAGGGGTAGAAATTAAAAGTAACGTAAAAGTGGAGTAAAAAATATTGTATGCTATACTTACAATCTTGGATTTCTTATACTAAACAAGGTTTTCTCTGCGACTTCATGCTCTAGAGTGTTTTTGGATAAAGTGAATGTTCCACATGGTAAATGTAGCTTTCCATTACTGAAATAATTTTTGATATCAGTTTAGAAGTTCTAGAATACCAAATTTCAAATAAATAGTAATTCTTTTTTTTCTACCTACTATGGGGTATTGGAATAAACTATATATATATAATTAACCGTTCTATGTAAACGTTGATCCAGTAAGATATTAAAATAAATGTTGATCACCCTTTTTGCAGTGTATAATTGGTTCGTTACAAATATTACTGATATATGTACTTTGATCCGAATTTGAAATGGAAGGGTTGTTTGGGGATCTGCATCGGTAGCTTTGCAACATACTTGCTATCAAAAAATACATTAACAAAATATTTTTGGCTACCTTAGTGGTATAAAAAAAGACATGTGGATGAAGTTGCTTTAATACATTAAACTACTCTGTTTCATAGGCTCTGGCGCAGAAGGGCAGCGGTTCCCTTAATGTATACAACAAGCAAGGCTACACCCCGCTCCACACGGCGTGCTTGGCGGACGCGCCGGACTGCGTGCGCGCACTCATGCTAGCGGGCGCCAACGTTAACCTAACCGCCTCGCATCGTACTACTAACGCTTCACCAGGTATTTTTAAATCTAATATTAGGTCCTTACATATGAAATTGGCGTTTTGTATGGGAGGAACAAAAAGTCGAATATTTTTTAATATAATATATTTAATTAATCAAAGTATGAACCATTATTTTCTATGCACTTTTGCCATCTCATAGGTAGTTCATTGATCCCTTTACAAAAAAAACCAGTCGGACGGGAATCAATAAAATCTTTGAAGGCGATTTGGACTGCCCCATCGGAGTTGAATTTTTTCCCTTGCAAGAAGTTATCCAAATTTCGAAAAAAATGGTAATCTGTTGGAGCAAGGTCCGGGGAGTACGGAGGATGTCTTAGACTTTCCAATTGAAGCTCTTCTAATTTAGTAGCCGTCTGTAGCGCAGTGTGTGGTCTAGCGTTGTCGTGAAGCAGCAGTGGCGTGGAGCGATTGACCAGCCTAGGTTGTTTAGCCGCTAGCTTTTCCATCATGGTTTGCAATTCCTGACAATAGACATCAGCCGTAATAGTCTGGCCAGATTTGAAAAAACTGTAATGAACAATACCGGCACTAGTCCACCAAACGCTTACAAGTAACTTTTTTGGGGTTAATTTTCGCTTGGGGCAGGATTTGGCTGGCTGGCCAGGATCTAACCATTGCGCTGAGCGCTTCCGATTATCGTAAAGAACCCATTTTTCATCACAGGTAATGATTCGGTTTAAAATACCTTCATTATTGTGCCGGTTTAGTAATGTAACGCAGCAGTCGACGCGCGTTTGCCGGTTTGTTTCAGTCAATTCGTGAGGTACCCACCTTTCAAGCTTTTTAATCTTCCCAATTTGCTTCAAGTGAATTAAAACAGTTTTATCACTAACATTGCAGCCTGCAGCTAACTCGGACGTGGTTTGCGATGGATCCGCTTCCACAATAGCCTTCAACTCTTCATTATCAACTTGAGTCTCAGGCCGTCCACGGGGCTTGTTCTGCAGGTCGAAATTTCCAGAACGAAAACGTTGGAACCAAAAACGAACTGTGTTTTCTTTTGCAACACGACCGCCATACACATCATTCACCCTTCGAGTTGTTTCCGCAGCACTAGTGCCACGGCGGAACTCGTACTCGTAAATAATGCGATATTTAAGGTTTTCCATTTTGTAAAATGAGTGACGCAAACAGAAAAAAACAGAAGAAAAAAAACAAATGAATGACGATCATCGAAGCACAAATACATGAGTCTATAGCTGTACAAATTTGAATTTGGAATTCCTTACCAAAGAGGAGAAATTCGTGATTAAAGTGGCCAGTACGAAAAACGCCAATTTCATATGTAAGGACCTAATATATAAAATTCTCGTGTCACAGTTTTCGTTACTCCTCCGAAACGGCTTGACCGATTTTGATGAATTTTTTTGTGCTTATCCGGTATCTATGAGAATCGGCCAACATCTATTTTTCATCCCCATAAATGCAAAAAAAAATTGTCCACACGAGCGAAGCCGGGGCGGGCAGCTAGTTCACTTATAAGAACCGGCGGGCATTTATGAAGAGATGGATGAATGTAAAAGAAGCAAGTGCTGAACAAGTCAAGAGTGAATGGCGCTGTATACTCTCTGCCTGCCACGTAAGGGACTTGTATGTGTGATGATATGTATGTAGGTATTTATTTATTCGTTTTTACTGCAAGTATAGACCAGATGTTAGTAACAATACTCTCCCGTGGGTTTTCCCATTAAAGCGGGTTCGATTCCCGCCGGGGCAAACATTTATGTGACAAATATGTTTCTTGCGTCTGGGTGTTTGGTATGTATTATAAGTATGTATTTACAAAAAAAAAGTATATTAGTATTCTATCAGCTACTGGGTCCCATAGTACAAGCTTTGCTTAGTTTGGGGCCAGATGGCGCTGTGTGATAATGTCCAAGCAAGCATTATCATTACTGTCTGACTTTGTGACCTCTTTTATCTACGTGTATTAATCACAGCTTCAAATACCGTTATAAAATCATAACGTTATATCAGTAAACGATATTTACAAAATAACTATATTAATTACGTTGTTTTGTTTGCCGCTCGGGTGTGGTAATCCTATACAATTATTTTATAGCGGGATGATTTAATGTAATTTTTTGATAACGTTATTCGTCTTTTCGTTAAAACTGATAAAGAAATAACGTAACGAAATACACATAACGTTATATAGCACTATTTGTGTTAATTTGTATAGCGTTATGAAGCTCTGGTTGCGTTATGTTCTTGTCAGCTTATACGGCTGCTCGCTTATGCAGTCCGTACAAATATGTGGTCGGAGCATGTCGTTATACGCGTCCCACTTGCACAATACCTCGCGCGGTCTCAACTCTGATAGGAGGTTCATTATTTGGAAACCGTTGGCTGAAATAACTTTCCAATATGTATAATTTGGTTTCTTCAACTAAATTCACATCATTCCTAGGTACATTTATAAAAAGTTATTTTAATTTCTGTTATACATTTTTGCTTGTTTGTTGTGTCGTGTCTGTAGATAAAAATAAGTTAGAGACTTTAACTTATTTTAATCAGTAGAAGATTTATCGGTAGTGCCAACTTAGAAACGATACATTACAGGTATTCTCCTTCAGTGGATTAATTTTAAAGCTCCCGTAGTCGAACGGTAACCAATATCCGTCCGTCCGACTGTTGGTCAGCGGTATTTTTGTTGCCGCTATGACAAAAAAATAATAAAAAAAATCAAGGGGGCTCCCATACTAGAAACCTGTTTTTAAATCTTGTACGATGGTGCGGAAAACTTCATGCGCGGGTCCAACTCCCAATTGACCGGTTTTATAAATATTAGGTTGATTGCATTTATGGACCCATCGTGGCTACCTAATATCGCTCGAGAACCTAATGTAGCTACTAATGCCACTGTTACTCCATCTTTTCAACCTTGTTAACCTACTTCAAAAAGTCCCAAGAAGAATAATACGTCACAGTTAAAACTAATTTTAGTCTCATGAATGACAGTTGTGATTCTACGATGCTGAGATAGGTTTGAAAGCCAAGACGGGAGCGCTTTTTTACAGAGTAGCCACAAGAGAAATAATAATAATTAATAACAGTCTTTAATCATGTACATAAATGTGTTTATTGAGAGTTTATATCAATAAATAAAATGTATTGGTGAATCATAATAGAACTTGGATGTCGAGAATACGTTTCAAATTGTTATTGTTATAATTAATGGTTTCCAATGTTTAATTATGATAAACTAGCTGCTACCCGCGACTTCGTCTGCATTTGTTTACAAACAAGAGATAGCCTGTGTCCTTTTTGTTGTCCTGTTGTTGAATTTATGCCATATTAATATGAATAAACTGAGTGAGTTTGCCAGTGCTCCACAATGATACTACTAGTAATGATGCTAGTACAAGTCCTCATCAACAACAGGGTTGGCAACGCGTTAGTGATATCCCTGGTATTGCTAGCGGTTATAGGCTACGGTGACTGCTTACGGTGGGCTAAGGCTAAGGACAGGCATACCTGTGTGCCACCTTAGTGGTATAAAAAAAAAGATTGTAACGTTATACTAACAGACTCCAAGGACAAGCAAAGAAAGTCCCGTTACGGCAACTCTTGTAAGAGGCCTCTGCGGCTCATAGACAAGTTCCTTTTCATAAAGTGTGGAGATATACCAAATGAGTGATGTTTTCTCCAGGCATAGTCGGCGACTTACTCCAAGACAATCGGGCGAAACTTTACCAGCAGGACATGAAGCGTGGGGGCACTCCTTTACACTGGGCCATATCTAGGGAAGTGATCGAAGCTCTAGTCGACAAGAAATGCGATATGAACGCTCTCAACTTCGACGGAAGAACCGCATTGCACATCATGGTTCTAAGAGAACGATTGGATTGTGCCATCGCCTTACTGTCTAGGGGAGCGGAGCACTCAATAGGGGATAATGAAGGGAATACACCTTTACATTTAGCGGTCAAACAGACAAATATATCGATAGTCCAAGCGTTGGTAGTGTTCGGGGCTGATCTGGAAGCGAAAAACCACATGGGGTTGACAGCGAGGCATACAATACCGACGGAGATGTCCAGTAGCAATTATGATAAGATTTTGTACGTGCTCCATTCTGTTGGTGCTAATAGGTGAGACCAAACTTTAAAATTAATTTAATTTGCAATATGTTTTTAATATTTATCAACGGATATATCCTATTAAATATTAATATTATAGAGAAGTATGAACATTTTACTTATGGAAAAAAGACTTCAAAATTCAAGATCACGGTGGCATTAAAATGTTAATCTGACTAATGGCTACTATGTATTATTGTTTTGGGGTGAAGTTCCATTTGAACTTTAAAGTGACAAGTGTATGTGTGAATGAAATACGATATATCTCTTTTTCACTTACGGCAGATGTCCATTGGAAATGTCCGGGTGCGGTCCCCGGTGCGCGGCTCGGGAGGACTACAACGGGGTCCCCCCGCCCTCCCTGGCCCGCAGATCCAGCCGCGACCTGGTCAGCCACATGCTGTCCGTGGCCGCCATGGAGCGTGCGGCCGGCCTGCCCGCCGACCACAAGCAAGGCAGGTGAGCCTCACACATGCCCACCAGCCAACACCTGCTCAGCCACATGCTGTCCGTGGCCGCCATGGAGCGTGCGGCCGGCCTGCCCGCCGACCACAAGCAAGGCAGGTGAGCCTCACACATGCCCACCAGCCAACACCTGCTCAGCCACATGCTGTCCGTGGCCGCCATGGAGCGTGCGGCCGGCCTGCCCGCCGACCACAAGCAAGGCAGGTGAGCCTCACACATGCCCACCAGCCAACACCTGGTCAGCCACATGCTGTCCGTGGCCGCCATGGAGCGTGCGGCCGGCCTGCCCGCCGACCACAAGCAAGGCAGGTGAGCCTCACACATGCCCACCAGCCAACACCTGCTCAGCCACATGCTGTCCGTGGCCAACTTGAGGCTCGGTATAATGTTTATAGTGCCTAAGCTATGCATACCGTAGACTAAAATAAAAAGTAGAGTTTACCATTGTGCGTTCCATAGACTAATTTGTCTCGTAAATTTGGAATTGTCGCATTGATGTCACTAATGTATTACAACCTTAAAAATTTATAAACGAGTAGTAAATATTATTCGAGTTATTTTCGCGAACGTTACCAATTGGCATACTTCTCACTGACAAATAGGTGTTTATAGTGCTTGCCCCTTACCTTGGGAACTGAGAATCAATTGAATAGTTTCTATATTCATTCTACAATAAAAAAAACAGTAACGTACTCTCTGTTCTGATCTTATCTATAATTTTATGTTATAATAAAAAATACTAACGCAAAATGTATTCCAGGCTACTCTGCCTCGACGGCGGCGGCATTCGTGGCTTAGTGCTGATCCAACTGCTGATAAACTTGGAGGAAGCCGTTGGGAGACCCATCATAGAATGCTTCGACTGGGTCGCCGGCACCAGCACCGGGGGAATCCTGGCCCTTGCCCTGGCTTGCGGGAAGTCCCTTAGGGATTGCCAGAGGCTATACTTCCGTATGAAGGAGCTGGCCTTTATTGGGAAGAGGCCCTACCCCACTGAAGCGTTGGAGAATATCTTGAAGGAATGTTTAGGTTTGTATTAGCTATTTTGTTTTTAAGTAATGGTACAGGAAAGACTAATATAGTGTGGGGCGAGTGAGGTGCACAAAGGGAATGTTTTTCGACCAGGCGGATATTGTGCCTGGGAACCGCGGCTCCGACTGCTGTAGTCGGAAACTTGTATATATACTGAATTGCCTAGAAAACTTCACTTGCGCGTTGTAGGAATGTGACGTATGTATGGAGTTGTCATCCGCTGAATGTAATGTCAGTTAGTAGATTTCAAAAGTTGGTTTTATTAACGGCGAGGTCACTATAATGGTTTTAAAATGCGTAAGATTTGAGTTCAAATTCGCTTGCGTGTCGTAATAAAATTAAACGTATCATCACGCCGTCTCCCTTTCAGGTATGTACAGAGTAGGTATAGAGCGCCGTGTCACTTTTATTATTGTCATTTCACTCGTTTGCTTCTTCTACATTCATCATTCCCTTCATACATGCCAGCTGATTCTGAGTAATTCTTTCCATAACTATGTACTTTGATGGTATTTCATATGATCTATGAAGTTACCTTGGTTTTCCTCGACTTCTTACATCATATAACTTTTATGTGAACTAGCTGCCCGCCCCGGCTTCGCACGGGTAGCCAAATTATTTGAAAAATGACTACCCATAAGATTTAGGGGGATGAAAAATAGATGTTGTCCGATTGTCAGACCTACTCAAATTTCATGAGAATCGGTCAAGCCGTTTCGGAGGAGTTTAACTACAATACCGCGACACGAGAATTTTATATATATGATAGTATTGTGACGTCCATTATTGAATATTACAGGCACAGAGAGAGTTATGGCGGACATAGACAAACCGAAACTAATGATTTTGGCAGCATTAGCGGACCGGAAACCAATAGACCTGCACATATTCAGAAATTATGAATCCGCTCAAGAGTTGCTCGATAAGCACAATGGAACAAGCAGTGAGTACACATTATAACTTTAAATATATAAGCAGTAGTAGGAGTAGTACAGAAAATGGGTACAATCATAATAATAGAAGAATTGTCTTCGTACCAGTAGTTTAAATAAGTACCACACCAGGAGTCTTTTTATTTGACTGTGATCTTCTGTAAGGTGAAAATGCTATCTTGGTTGAGCGGCTCCAAATTTGAACAGGTCTTTAATGTGGGTTAATATTTGTGTACTGGTGTGATGTGTCTAATTTGGTATGGTGTGTATAAAGAGGTGTGATGTATGTATTGTGGTGTGTGTATAGTGTGTGGTGTGTGTATAGTGAGTGGTGTGTGTATAGTGAGTGGTGTGTGTATAGTGTGTGTTGTGTGTGGTGTGTGTATAGTGTGTAGTGTGTGTATAGTGAGTGGTGTGTGTATAGTGTGTGGTGTGTGTATAGTGAGTGGTGTGTGTATAGTGTGTGGTGTGTGTATGGTGTGTGTATAGTGTGTGGTGTGTGTATAGTGTGTGGTGTGTGTATAGTGTGTATAGTGAGTGATGTGTGTAGGCGGGATGGCGGAGGCGGGCGACCAGTCGTCGGTGGTGTCTCTGCCGCCGCCGCCGCCGCCGGCCGAGCAGTTGGTGTGGCAGGCCGCGCGAGCCACGGGGGCTGCGCCCTCATACTTCAGGGCTTCGGGCAGGTACGAGCTATGTTCTCCTGGGGGCTAAATCTGAATCACTATATATGCTAAAAAGATGGCAAGCATGTGTATCGTGTAGTGTCCGCCTGATGGTAACGCCCATTATGTAATTTACATGTTGAAAGTCCGAAATAAACAGTTTGGTCAATCTATATTGACCAAACTGTTTATTGTGATTATTGATTATATGTGATTAGTTTAAACTCTAGTGTTCTCACACAAACGCACAGTTACGATCATTTCAAAGGGATGTTGAACTAAATATCCTTTTACAAATTTTGCTCTGAATTTTCGGCTGTCTTAGAAAAAGTTACATGATGTATAACTAGGTATTGTGGTGGTCTACCTATTTGTAGCACTGTGACTAAAAGCCACTGATTTTACTTGCGTGCAACAACAAAATTTACTTTTTTTTCTTAAATTATACGATATTGATAACTTTATTTATATAAACTTACTAGCGGCCCGCTCCGGCTTCGGACGGGTAGAAACACAAATATTTTGTCTACCCGTGCGAAGCCGGGGCGGGCAGCTAGTATAATGCATAGCCTATATACTCAGTGATAATTTAGCTTTCTAACGGTGAAAGATTTTTTGAAATCGGTCCAGTAGTTTCGGAGCCTATCCAATACAAACCCACAAAAATACAAACATACAAATCTTTCCTCTTTATAATCATCATCATATATTTAAGAGCTAGGCTCTTGTCGGTGGAGCAATCGCCAAGCCGTTCTATCGTTAGCCATCTCTTTGACCTCTTGGTACGACATAACGTTTGTAAGGTATTTTGGATGTCGTTAGTGTTTTGGTTTTATTTATATTTATTTACTACTAGTTTTTCCCTGTTTTCTGCGAATGCCGCAATGTCGTCTGCATATCTTATAAAGTGTATTCTTTTACCGTTAATTTTTATACCTCCCTGTTCTGATTCTGTTATCTTCCTTATTGCTTATTGAATATCTTCTTTATAATATTAGTGTAGATAATAATTGTTGTAGGTACCTAGACGGGGGTTTAATAGGCAACAACCCGACATTGGACGCGTTGACGGAGTTGGGCGAGCTGGGGTTAGCGCTGCGGGCCACGGGGCAACACGACGCCGCGCTCAAAACCAACCTGAAAGTGGTCGTCTCTTGCGGGACAGGTGCGTACAAACAAAACTAGTGAGCCTTACAGTCGCTTATCATGTGTAACATCTGACATCTGTAGCCTTAGCAAGAAAACCTTAAGACTACGTATTCGTATGGCTTTCGTTTTTTTTTTTAAATAGGAAAATTAACGAACATTAAAACAAAAGTAAATTAGACGTAGTAGAGTAAATCAGAAGTGCCTTATTAGGGCCTGGACTGAATAAATGATTTTTGATTTGATTTGAACAGCGCTGCGCCGGCAAACAGTGGAAACTAAATTCTATGAACATTTTGACATTCACAGTTAAGTTTTTGAATACGTAATCAAAAGATTTTCTTGCTATACCTGCTGATGGCCAACTAACCAACGCGCGCCCTCATTTGTCAAATCTATAAGCGCGCGCTGTCCTTCGGTCTTCACGAAATCACTACCACAGATTAGAACAAAAAGAGTGGAAAGATACACACAATATAAAAATCAAAAATCATTTATTCAGTTTAAGCCCTAATAAGCCTCTTATGAAGGTCTAATTTACCACCGGTTCTCAAAAAAATCCATCTGAGAAGAACCGGCAAGAAACTCAGTGCTCTATCTTTTTTTCATGTAACAATCATGATATAACAAAATGTAAATATAAATTAAATAAATAAATATATTTAAAAAAAAACGTAAATAATAATAAAATTTATAAAAAATCTTCTAGACATAAGTAAATATTTACAAATTTCTGAATGAAAGCTACCAAGTTGGCTTTGTCACTGCTTTCATGAAATGAATATTTTTAAACTAATATCCTTGAAGCGGTGTCCAAGTCAAGAGTTAAATCGTTCTACTACGTACCCTTAAAAGGGATTTGATTTGGTTGCTCATCTTTTATTTTTTATACCACTAAGGTGGCACACAAGCATATGGCCCACCTCATGGTAAGCAGTCACCGTAGCCTATAGCCGCTAGCAACACCACGGGTATCACTAATGGGGTGCCAACCATGTTGTTGATGAGAACTCACTGTGCTAGCAGCAATACTTCTAGCCTAGCGTATCCTCGTGGAGAACTGGCAACCTTACTTACCGCAGAAACACAACACTACATCAAGTTGTGTTATTTCACTGCGGTTTTCTGTAAGGTGGAGGTCACAGTCCCCAGTCGGGTGGCTCCAATTTA
Source organism: Falcaria lacertinaria (assembly GCA_951449985.1). Taxonomy (NCBI): domain Eukaryota; kingdom Metazoa; phylum Arthropoda; class Insecta; order Lepidoptera; family Drepanidae; genus Falcaria; species Falcaria lacertinaria. The sequence continues at coordinate 7,729,960 of OX602120.1, read as the reverse complement.
AATGGGAAATCCCAAATCGCCCAACCTCTCCTTTTATTTTTTTCATCTCCAGGTTCCATACCAATAACGAAGCTGAAAGACATTGACGTGTTTATACCGGAGAGCTTGTGGGACACGGCGCGAGTCGCGTGGGGGCTGACTGCCATCGGAGGACTGTTAGTGGATCAGGTAACATCACTTCCTATGGATTGTCTTGTAAGGAGGATCGCTTGAGCTAAAAATGCATGTCCTTTGTCCAAGCATTTCGCAACGCTTAATTGGTGTCGATTCTGTTGTTCAAAATTACTAAACTTAACTAATTTGACAGGTCTTAAAGGCTTGCTATCCCTTTCTCATGTGGGGTTAAATAAGGATGGCAATGTTTTTTAGACCTGTCAAATTAGTTAAGTTTAGTAATTTTGAACAACAGAATTGGCACTATTATCTAACAGAACTAAGATACCCACTTGATGTATGGATTTATAGCGAATTGTTATTTTTAACTATAATAAGAGTGATTCAGAGAAAAATAAACCAATAATTGCAAAAAAACTAATCATGTAAATTTTCATTTTACAAATCAAATTGTCTAAGTCATATACGGGAACGGAATCCAATGGGTCAGGGGAGGTAGGTGCCCCATCCCGCCTCTCTATACATCTATTCAAGACAGGTAGGGCGATTTGGGATTTCCCGTGGGTTTTCCCATTTAAATTGGAGCCGGCTGACTGGGGACTGTACCTCCACCATACAGAAGACCGCAGTGCAATAACACTACTTGATTTAGTGTTGTGTTTCTGCGGTAAGTAAGGTTGCCAGTGCTCCACGACGATACGCAGGGTTAGTTAGTAGTAATGCTGCTAGCACAGTGAGTCCTCATCAACAGCATGGTTGGCAACCCGTTAGTGATATGGTATTGCTAGCGGCTATGGTGACTGCTTAACATCAGGTGGACCGTATGCTTGTGTGCCACCTTAGTGGTATATAAAAATGTATGGTGACAGCCAGTGATGTGCCGTGTTATGTATGTGTGACGTGCTAGTGTTGTGGCAGGCGACCCAGTCGGGCGGGCGCGTGGTGGAGCGAGCGCGCGCGTGGTGCAGTGCGCTGGGCGCGCCGTACTACCGCTTCTGCCCGCCCATGTCGCGCGACGTGGCCATGGACGAGCGGGCCGACGACCGCCTCGTCACCATGCTGTGGGAGGCGCACGCCCACATGCGCGCGCGCCGCGACACCGTCTGCGAGCTGGCCGCCGTGCTGCGGGACCCAGGTACCCCCACAGGCCCCACTGTACACCGCCTCGTCCCCATGCTGCGGGACCCAGGTACCCCCACAGGCCCCACTGTACACCGCCTCGTCCCCATGCTGCGGGACCCAGGTACCCCCACAGGCCCCACTGTACACCGCCTCGTCCCCATGCTGCGGGACCCAGGTACCCCCACAGGCCCCACTGTACACCGCCTCGTCCCCATGCTGCGGACCCAGGTACCCCCACAGACCCCACTGTACACCGCCTCGTCCCCATGCTGCGGGACCCAGGTACCCCCACAGGCCCCACTCAACACCGCCTCGTCCCCATGCTGCGGGACCCAGGTACCCCCACAGACCCCACAGTATACCGCAGGCACCACTATACACCGCCTCATCCCCATGCTGCGGGACCCAGGTACCCCCACAGACCCCACAGTATACCGCAGGCACCACTATACACCGCCTCGTCCCCATGCTGCGGGACCCAGGTACCCCCCACTGTACACCACGGGACTAGCCTCGTCTCCAAGCTGTAGGAGTCGCACGGCCATGCGCGCAACATTTCAGAAACAGACACACGCACAGACGAACACTTACATGTCACACGACCACACTCACCACTCACTCATGTCATATTTTAAGGGGTTGTTTTGCATTTATAGTCTGATCGTGTATAAAGCGTGCTAAACACCTTCAATTTAAACTGCACAGTCGAACTGCAGTTAAAACTGAAGGTGTGTAGGCAATACTGACGCCCCTAGTGTCTAAACAGAACACGTGATACAGATACTAGGGGCGTCAGTTATAACTGCACAGTTCGACTGTACAGTTAATACTGAATGTAGCCCGCTTAACAATGAATACGGTGAATCTGAAGCATTCGGAGCACGCTTGCTGTTCTCCATACAAATTGTACAACCTTAGGTGATTTTAAATAACCTCCCTATCCTTTGTTTCCATGTTTATTTATGTGACACAAGACCTAACAAATTATATTTTATTTGTTTTAGGTTCAGCGAAGTAAACAGTTCAAGCGTTCTCAATACACTCGAATCGACTTGGCTTACGCTTAGTGGGTAAGTTGTATCGCTATATATATGCAGCTTACCGTTGGGCTTCGATGATCCCCAATGCCTGGCTATTGAGGACAAACGTCGATCTGAATGCTGTAGCAGATATAGGTGCAGTATGCAGAAATAGAATAATCTGTTTCCAATACAAAATATATTATTGGTAGCAAATGGAATACCTATTCAACAATCACTAATAATAATTTAATGACTAGATAATTTAAAGTCGACATTTGATTTGCACTCAGATATTTTAATTTAGCCATTCTTGTATAATATGCGTTGTATGTAGAGGGCATTTAACCAATTGTTGTCGACATAGGGAGGGTTATGCTTAGCAGTGGATACCTTTTAAGTAGGAACACACCGAAACGCGGTTCGGGCTGTAAACAAAGAATTTCAGTGTATAGCGACACATAAGCGCGAGTGTTATTAGCACGGTAGGTTCAATGAACTCCGCAGCGACCCCGCGCCTGGTTGAAAGGGCGAGCACGCACTGCATTGCGTTTATCTGCCGCACATTCTGTGAAGTATGGAGTGTCATAGAAGTGCGCGCATTGCGGTGAGATAGATAAACTCTACGACCTAACTAGATATGGCCTAACTCTACGACCGCCATTATTCGAAGTGACCTTATACGAGGTGCGGTACGGCAAGTTACCACTCTAGTGATGTCAATAATGGTTGAATTTTTATGAAAAGTTAATTGACAAATAAAAATGTCGGTGTTTTGAAAATACTAGTTAATATTTTTGGTCAAATTTGGTTATTCCTTGATACTAATGAAGTTGATTTTTTTATTCTGTTGTAGCATAATAAACAGTTAAGGTTAAATTTAGTGGTAAGTGAAATTTCAATTACGTTAGTTTTTTCGTGACAGCGTGAGGTTAGGTCATCAACCTAACGTGGTGAAGTTGAAATGATATGTTTATATTCGATAATGTTCATTTTGTTTATTGAATACTAGCGGCCCGCCCCGGCTTCGCACGGGTAGACATTTACGAGTATATCAAATATTTTGTCTACCCGTGCAAAGCCGGGGCGGGCAGCTAGCCTATGTGCCAGCAGTGATAGTGTAGCTGTCTAACGGTGAAAGATTTTTTGAAATCGGTCCAGTAGTTTCGGAGCCTATAGACATTTATCAAATATTTTGTCTACCCGAGCGAAGCCGGGGCGGAAAGATAGTATAATATATAGCCAATGTTACTCAGTGATGATGTAGCTTTCTAACGGTGAAAGAATTTTTGAAATCGGTCCAGTAGTTTTGGAGCCTATTCAATACATACAAAAATACAAATCTTTCCTCTTTATAATATTAGTATAGATGATGGTTGATTTCAATTATTAGTTAAGTTTAATGGCTGATGGTTATATTTCTCATCTCTACACACATAGCTTATATGGCTTGCACCGCGCCGCGCCGCTTTCATTCCGCTCAGTCCGCACCGCGTTCCGGTGTGTTTCTACCATTAGTCTGATATATTAGTGATGATAATGGTGCCAGTTCTGATGTACGAAATCATTAAACTAAAGTAATTTGGAAGGACTGAAAAGTATTGCCATTTTCATTAAAATCTGCACATGAGAGAGGGATAGCAATGCTTTTAGTCCTGTCAATTCAGTTTAGTTCAGTTATTTTTTGCAACAGAATCGACACCAATCTATGTATATGATGTGATAAAAGCCTGCCTAATATTATTGCAACTTGAATGTAATCTCGTAAATTCTAGAAAGGTGTGAACATTACCTAAAAACTTTAATTAAATAAAAGCATGTTTATTTTATTATATGTTGTAAAATGTTACAAGAATTTAGAGGTTGTTTTTGTTATGCTTAATTTTTTTAATTAGTTGATTTGTGAATAACATTTAGTTTTAATATTCGACATAATAATAAATTACTAGTAGTAATATCCAAGCATTATTATTATTATTATTATTAGTTTAAAAAACTAAAAATCCTGCTGATTCTGGTCAGGGTATTAGGATAAAGTTAGTAAAGAAATGATTGTACTGTCATCAGTCCTTAATACGTGTGCAAATTTTCAAGACCAAACGTTTTGAAGTCGCTGACATTTCACGCGACTTCAAAACGTGGAATGAAATTGTGTATTCAAAAAATTAATTTTCCAACGTTATGTTGGAAAATTCCATTGCATTGATAGATAGGGATAGACATACCGGTGAAGGTAATAGAAGCGTATTAGGAAGTACAGAAGTTTTTATTATGTTCTGATAGAAATACTGTGATATCATTTTCTTCTAAGTATTTGTGTAATTTACAAAATCATTGCAAGTAATAATTGCGAGTAATATAAAATTACATCAAACATTAGTGTCCATTGTTGTACAAAATCACTAAACTTAACTTATTTGACAGGATTAAAAGTATTGCTATTCCTATCTCTTTTTTTTATACCATTAAGGTGGCTCTCAAGCATACGGTCCACCTGATGGTAAGCAGTCACCGTAGCCTATAGCCGCTAGCAATACCAGGGGTATCACTAACGGGGTGCCAACCATGTTTGTTGATGAGGACTCACTGTGCTAGCAGCAATACTACTAGCTCAGCGTATCGTCGTGGAGCACTGGCAACCTTACTTACCGCAGAAACACAACACTACATCAAGTAGTGTAATTTCACTGCGGTCTTCTGTAAGGCGGAGGTACAGTCCCCAGTCGGGCGGCATGTTCGCCGCGGGGCGCGCGCCCAGCTGGCAATCACTGCTGCGGAGCCCATCGGCCGCGGCGCGCGCCGACATTCACCGCTCCGACAACGCACAGGTAGCTGCGGTTGGGGACTGGTACTCTAGCCCCTTACACCGGACGTGGAGAAAGTACCACACACCCGTCCTGCCACTAACTTAATTTTATTTTTCTGTATGTTAACATGTTAAAAATATAGATGTAAATCTGGAATAATAACTATTTCATTTCATTTCATTTCAATTTAAATGGAATAACCCACGGGAAATCCCAAATCGCCCTACCTCTCTTTGAGGTATCTCATGTGCGGGTTTAATAAATAAGGATGGCAATCATTTTAGACCTGTCAAATGAGTTTAGTCTAATGACTTCGTACAACATAATTAGCACCATTGTTCGGGTAGGTAGACTTATTTTAACCTGATGTGACTGGTTAGGAGATTTAAGAACGACCATGTCTTTGTTAACTTATTTTTGCGAAGAAAGTCGGTTAGCAAGTTGTCTGACTTTCTGCTTTTGACAGATCAGTGCCGGTAGCACGAACTTTTTCGACAATGTATTCGAAAACATAACTCGCGAAATGTCAAAATTGTCATACAAATTTTTAGTTCCACTTTTCACCGCCGCAGTGCTGTTGATTTATCAATACAAAAATAGTCGAAGGCGATACGAAAACGTCGCAAATTATTCATGCTAGCCCTACTGAATCAGAATCAATTTAAATACATGACATTATTCAAACAATGATTACTCTACCACTAAACCAAGAGAATACAACCGCTACCCACTAAACGTCCACTACTTTTAGTACTTATGTACTCTGTGCCTACCACGTGGCATTGGCGGAATAGCTGTATTAAAGCTTGTCGCCATAAACTTGAAGAAGAAGAATGAAAGCGATGGACAAAATAAATGCGTCTTATACGCCGGTAAGAGCTTAGCTCAGCTTAGTATTAATGATGATAACTGAGAATTAATAAATTAAGGGAACCAATAATAAAAAATGCTAATAAAATATCCTTAATAATAGTAGTATTTGCACTTTTTTAAAACATTTAACAAAATTGGTCCTGTATATTATAAGCTTCGTTGGGTATTTACTCTCCTATTTTAGTCATTCATAATTAACTCGTTGAAAATGTTTAATCCTTAATATGTATGTGCAGCGCCGGCCCTAGTCCATGATTAGGGTAGATCGAGATTGTCTCTCGGATGACCTTTTGCGCCTATTTCAAATTAAAAAAAAAAATTTCGGCGACTAGAGCGACCGATCCTTTTGCTCGTCCCTAGGACCGGTGCTGTGTATGTGATACAATAGTGCTAATTCTGTTGAACGAAAGCAAATAACTCAAAATCATCTTTATTTGACTAGACATTACAAATAAGTACTTACAAATCGTCAGAATCTACCATTGTTATACTAAACTAATTTGACCATCAATATTGCCATCCTTATTTGACACGCACGTGAGAAAGGGATAGCAAGACTTTTAGTCCTGTCAAATGTGTTTAGTGATTTCGTACAACAGATACTTCAATAAATGTCATATTTATTCTTCTCATATTTAAATCTAAATATAATCCCTGCGACGTGTAACTAACTTATTACTGTTCTTAATGGATTTTAGAATATATTAGTGACATTCCTGTATAGTGTGATTAAGTACAATATAGGTACTAATATATTTCTCATATAATAATAACTGTTGTGCAATGTATACAAACATTTATGTTTACAAGTTGTATTTATTATTTGATGAATTTGTTAAGTTTGTCTCGAAACAAGGGGTGTGACCTTACGTAATGCGTAGCTTAGTTCACTTTCTGTTTTATATGTTTCACAGATGTATATAACACAACAGACACAAATCTATGTTCGGCCTTCGGGTTCGCAGCAGTGTGAGATTTTGTTTTCATTGTATATTATTATATGTCTATTACAGTAGGTATGATACTGTGTATATATTGTCTATTATTTAAATTAGTTCTAAGTTTTTTTAAAGTAACAGTTTCTGTTGTGTATTGTACTTGGAGAATTACACGGAATAAAGAATGAATTAAATAGTGGGTTTCATTGAAAACACCAAATTAATTTGCAAAGCATTTATTTTTATATTAAAACTATTTAATCACTAATGGAGACTTATACAAAGACTCAATAATATCACATTTCTGATGTGGATATTATCAATCCACGAACTAATCTAGTTTCTAAAAAAAGTTTCTTAATTGTCTATCTACATAGCTAAGTACCGTTCAAATATGATTTAAATGTATCATCGAAAATTTAATATAAATAATTATGAAGGATACATAGAGACGACCAATTTAGTAATATTTTAGGGATTGCTTAGAATCGCTATACTTATATAGGCAGCCATATTAGATGTTTAATATCGGTTCTTTACAATAGCCACATGGTCTTATATGCCAATGGATATAGAAAAATTTCACAATTCTCTTTAAACTTTACAATTTGTATGAAGTCACATTAAAATGTCCCAATTTCATATGCCCGCATTGCATATTCCTAAATATGGCTTCAAATATAACAAATTCAGTATAATTATGTGTTTACATCATATACTTCTTTCATTTATTAATTAAATATTAGTGATTTAAGAATAAGACTGATATATAATTTTATAGGGGTTCTGAACAACTCCACACTATATCACTAAATTGGTCCAAACAAGTGGGAGCAAAAGCCATAAGATATTTTTGAATAAATAGCTTCTTTTTAACAACGAAAATAAGTACAATTTTTAAATATTTTGAGATTCTACTAAATATATATTTGTATTGAGAACAAGTAACTTGATAACAGCTATTTTCTATACCCGATCCAATCGAAAATCGTAGATGACATTTTGCGTCTCGTTCTTACTAATTTGTTACGGAGACAGAGTAACAAATAGATGTGTTCCATCTTTACCCCAAAGCCTTACGAAAAAGAAGCAAGTGTGAAAGAGACAGAAATCGTTATTTACTGTCCTTATCGCGGTGCTGTTTGACACATTGCCGAATTGACGTATGTGGTGAGAAACAATTGCACTGGTTGAAGTTTTCCGAAATTATTTCTACCATTTTTGTTTGTTTGTTGATTTATGTTCTCGCATCAGAAAGTAACTGTGTGTGGCGTATTTTAAACTATACTATAATGAAGCTGCCATGTTTATTATATCAAATTTTTAATTTTTGTACTTGGCTACACAGTCCTTTTGTCAATTGGTTACTCTGTCCTTAGCAGATTGGATAGGTTGTTGGAAACGGCCGTTGTAAGTTATGTTCCGTATTTCTATTCATAATAACTAAAACATAATAACGGTACTATTATAAATAGTTGATTTTCTTACAAAATTTTAGGAACGTAGAATCTTACGACTATACCCAAAACGCAACTATTGTTTACTTTTTGGACAAATTGTGCTTAGTTATCTAACATGAAAAACAATATAGCACTGTTTTCATAAAAGTGTGAAAAACTGCATGCAAGTCAGATTTAAAAAGTTAAATTATTATAAAAAAAAAAAGTTTAATGATTACGAATGTTTTATAGTCTATTTCAAAGTAACAAGAATTATTTTATCACGAACACAGAACACTTTGAATATCTAGATATTGGTGCCAATTCTGTTGTTCAAAATTACTAAACTTTCAAAATTACTAATTTGACAGGTCTAAAAATATTGCCAATTAACCCCGCACATGAGAAAGGGATAGCAGCACTTTTAGACTTGTCAAATTAGTTAAGTTTAGTAATTATGAACAATAGAATCGACACCATTATATATAAAAAAGCAGCCATTAAGTGAAACATCTAAAAGTGTTTCATATGTCCATGATAAAATGTTTATTGCTGTTTTTCACACACGCCAGTCACGTAATGCAACGCTGATCCGTTTCAGTTGTGACATTTGATTATAAATATCCCTAAAGGACAGAATCCAAAATGGATGGTCCTTTGCTAAAAAAGTTGGTACTTCAGAGTTGCTTGAAAAAATTGCGGGAAGTGTGACAGGACTGACGTTTTAGAGACAACTTTTACACACAGTATAAATAATACAACCTTTTAAAACAAATAGTGGCATTAAAACAAACCCATTTTCGTTCATACAGTTACAAAATAGTCAACAAGTTTCATAAATTTTCAATGTTACAGTACGAGCACACCAAAAAATGTTTTGTATATTATTGACTTGACACCACAACGGAATTGATCAAACATATCATATTCAAATGTCATTCATTTGTCTGTAAAAAATAATCATTCCTTTTAACACTACAAAAACGATAAATAATTTATGTCACGAGCCAAAATTATATTACAATTAATCATATTTTTGGATTAAATAATCTTCAATAAAAAAATGTGTATTATATTACACGTCTTTAGTTTTGAACTATTTTAAATGCTATTATCATTATTTAACACAATTTCGGGCAATATCTCTTTTTCATTTTACCTATAAACAGTTTTTTTTATTTGTCTCTCTTACCGGTTCAAAATTGCACGCAGCAGAGGAGGACAACATTTTAAGTATTAAACATTCATATTAAGTGCATAATTTTTGGTTCAGTCTGTTGGTCAATCATAAAAACAACCAGTTGATTTGGTACACATAACAAAATAACCCTAAGCACCAACAAAATTTAGGACACGCTAAGATAAACACGATGTGGTAACTTTATATTATTCAACAAAGGATTACGTGTCTAAACCAGCATGTTGTGAACGCACGTTACTACGCAAACGCAAAATCTCGCTACAAATGCGGCCACTAAATGTATGAGCAGTTCGAAGAATGTTGCGCACTCGCTCGCACACACGAGTCTTATTGCAACACGTTGAATTGAATAGTGTAGCATGACGCTCATGGTTCGTCTGTTCTAAAGTTTACTGTCAGCCAGTGCTTTTAGAATTAAAATGAAGTAATCGAGTTATCGATAAATGTATGGTCCGCGATAACTTACTGCGAGATTTTGCGAATAAGCGTATGCATTATACATATATAAGTGGTAAGTACGCGGCGAACGCAATCTGGTTCTAATGCGTGAAGGCACCATTGTGAATCATATCTACTCTCAATACTCATGAACTTGCGGCTGGTAGAGGTTTACGTATTATCGATATGCCTTTCTCAATCCATAATAAATTATATGACCTAAAATCTAGTTCGCTTGCACTCAGATTTTAGAAATCATGCACAGCCCATTGACACCTCGAGATTAATGTAATCCACTGATTCGGTAGTCGCTTTCGTAATCAATATCACAATAAGTAAACCATTGGCACAATATATATGAAGGAATCTGCTGAATAAAGCGTCGCACTTGACACATGAAATGTCAACGTTGACAGCTGTCAACTGAGTGAGTTCTTAGCACTGAACAGGTTTGTTTTGCAATTTGCCAATACGAATGGAAATATAATCCTCTATCGTTTTGTTAAGCGCTAAGTTAAGCGTTTTCCAGCAAGCCAAAAGTATTCACACTTTATGCGTTCTGAAATCATTAATTTCAATAAGAAATTATTTCCTAAATTATATTGTGCCTCGGGGGACAATTTGCCTTCAACGTGTGTGGATAAGTTTCAATTTAGTAGTCGTCTGGGTACTCCATGTTGGTGATAAGATTCTTTTTCTCTTCCTTTCCGGGCTTGGAGTCCAAAAGAGTGGGCCGTATCGTCGATCTGGGCTCGAAACAAGGCTGCAACAAACAATTACGATGTTATTCCCATTTCCAGAATGTAATTCGTTTCAACAATCTTTGGCGAGACATTACCACAGACATTGAATATCACAGATAACGGAATTGTGTAAAGATAATTCCGTGATCTGTGGGCGTCGTACACTATTTTTTTCATGTATTGTCACCATTGATAACACAAAAAAAAAAGGGTAATTGTTTATGGAAAGAAAATAATAAGAAAAAAATATCGGGAGTTTTTAGAGCATTGTTTAACCAACGATCGTTTCTTAATAAACTATTTACATGTTCTTACAAATTAATTAATTTGTGTAAGTCAAGTATGCTATCTATAAGAGCAATATTTTTGTTAGTATTACCTTTGTAGAAAACAAAATACCATCACCGTAATTTATTGTTCATTAATAATTATTTAACGAAAGCTGTCGATTATAAATTTTTATAGCGTTTACCTAAAAGATTATCTGAACCGGTGACGCTGCGATCGATTCAATCTACCCATGGTAAATATGACTAAAACTATATGACAAAATATTTCAATTAACGTTAGTTCCGCTGTAGCTCACCGACACATATAAATATGACCGTAATAGGACCGTATTTGCATTCACTTCACTATTGTAAGGTAAACCTAGTGTAAGGGGATTCTATAATACTTAGAGGATTTCTTTGTGCGCAGGAGTCTGTGCGCGTACTGGCACAACAGAAAAATAAATTCTCAATTTGAATTTCTTATGTCATATTTTATTCTGTTCTGTCATTATCACTATGATAAACTTTTTGATTTAGTCATCAATAAATATTTTGGAGTAGAGCAATGATAAATGTAAAAATATGTGTAAAAAGGCGGGTAGAGCGTCGCCAGGCGATGGCCCATGGGGGGCAAGTTGATATATTTGGTGGATCGGAATATTACGAATTGTAGGCAGCGCGGACGGAAAACCTACTTGGAAAGGCATTAGTTATTACATTCAAAAATATCGAAGAAGAATTATCAGCTGTACCACCCGACTATGCTTGCAGCGGAGCTGAAATAACTGGGACTCAAAATACAAAGTAAATATTTCGTATTTTAAGTTGATTACTGACTATTAATACCAACTTCAAAGTTTCTTTATTTACATGTTTAACAAATGCAAATCCAAAAAGTATAGTTTATTAATACGGAGTTAGTAAGCACGTGAGCCCTCTATCGTGCAGGGCAAGCAGATTAGATAAAATGTGAACCTTAATCACAGCGCCTCAACGTCGACTTTCCCATTCACTATCCTGTACGGAAAGACTAGGCATAACATTTGGTTAAGGTATCTTGCTACAGACTAATAACAAGGTACTATACAGACTATTATAAAACAGGTCATTGTGATTTGGCAAGAATCACACTAATAATGTGGCCATCACAAGGTTTTATTTACTTCCACCTATCTGATATATTAGTGTGTGTAATCAAATCTTGTAAGTTTCATTTGACCCACTGCCCAGTGTTCAATTCTGCTGAAACCCTGCATACATACACATTTGGTTCCCGTAACAATGTATAATTATTTAAATGCCGCCATTTTTAGTACAATATGGAACCGCCGCAAGATGGCTATTTAATAAAAAAAGTTTTTCCGAATCTGACACTTTCGTAAGTACTTCGTATTAATAGATCAATGACTAATAATTATAGTGTGAGTCAAGGGTTAATTAAGCTCAATTAAAGTTAATATGTGAGGGTTCAAATAATTAACATTATACAACACATTATACACTTTACACTTAGGTGTTGAGAAAATTAATATTTAACTTAAATTGTTGGAGAAATAATTAATGCTTTGATAATTGAAGATTAATTAATTCCTGTAATACATGTTACCTTGCGACACAGTGGAAAAAATATTAACATGCGGATATGAATAATTAATTCTTTATTCAAAAACATAAGAGAATTTTAAGAAGATAAATATTTTTCACGTTTCCTATATATTTTGAATGCATCATCTGTTTGCTACGCCAGCATCTGCCTGCTTATAAAATTATTATTAAACGCAAAAGAAAAAATTTGATATTCAACAATTTTATTAAACGTGCTGTATTAAACGCCGTGTCTAGTCTACACTGTCACTCAATTATTGACACTCAATTTATTACTTTGCCATGAAATACAGGGATAATAGCAGCTGTATATTTTAGCGTAATGGCTAATTAAAGTGACAGTGAAGCGAATTGTATCTAAATGATGTCATTAAAATATCGTACATTATTGGTAATTAATTCTAAATTAAAATAACAATATTTAAACAAGATATGTACACATCCAGTGTGTTTTAGTGTCTGCATTCAGTAACGTAAGAATGTTGTGGACTGTGGTCAAAGCCAAACTTATTGCTAGGTGATTAAAATTACATTGCAAATATTGCAATAACCATTTGTAACGTTTTGAGATACTTATAGAAACTGTCTGATCTATTAACACAGCCTTCTGATGAGATATCCATGAAAATTGAAAATAGGCTTTCAGTTCCAAATTAAGAATGACGTGTTTCAGAAATCACACCCTAAGGCGGTTGTAGGGGAGGGTGAGAGTTAACAAAAAAGTTGTTTTTCTTTTCAATTAATATCCATGACAATTATTTTTAAGGTTGTCGCTGTAAAAAAATATTTTCATAGGAACTCGTGCGTCATGCCGATGCCGTCACGGAACACGTGTCGTCTTTACTGCCAAGTCGCGCCACTGGATGTGTCGCATCAAAGGGATAGAAGTTTGTATGCGCGGGTGAAACCATAAGGTAATAAATATTCAATTGTGACTCTTACCGTCTCGCAGATGTTCATATTGCAGCAGTTCTCTATGGTGATCTCGCACTGGTCCGGTCTCGCTGTCATTGGGGTCACGTTCTTGTTCACAATAAACCTCTTTTTTATCCTGCAATGACAACAAAAGGCGTGTGAGATTTCTGGGTATTAAAAGCGTACGGCGTGAGCATGAGTACAACACCTCCACCATCGCCAGCTGCGTAGCTAGCGGAGGGCTAGACGGTGCAGAGCCATACTCTGACTTACAAACTATAAATTTAACTAGCGAAAATTTCTCCCACTCGGAATATAAATAAACTATATTCCAGAAACGCGACTTTAATAATGGCAACTTATTTGAAAAAATACATAGGAATTAAACCTAGATTACGAAAAATCTGGAGTACGCGAAATTCGGAACCTGACGATTATGGAGCAAACGATTTTAAATAGTTTAGTTGGGGCCCTAGTTTATTTTTTGACCCAGGGCCTTTGGTTACCTAGCGAAACCACTGACCATCGCAGTCAAATAACACAACTCTGATGTAGTGTTGTGTTCCTGCAGTGAGTAATGTTTCTAGAGGTGCTCGAGCATGCGAAGTACTGACAGGAAAGCGGTGCTGTCATATGCTAGCACTCTCTAACTATAATGGCTTCGAGCAAGTGATAGGTATTGCAACCGCTTACCTTCAGATGGGCCGTAAGCTTGTTTGCCTTTCGTAGTATAAAATAGATTAAGCAGAATGGTTGGAAAATTTGTGTAGTAGTAGTAGTCATTTTGATATAATTTTGTACCTACTCGCATTTAGTAATGGGTTTTCAATATAAATTGAAATGAATTCTTAATGGAATGTGGCTTTTAGGTGAAGCGATTTGTTGTTTTACACACACATACATACATTCCCTACATAGAGGTCAAAATTATAAATTTAAATACACAAAAGATAAGGGTCAATTTACGAAACTAAGATTATAAGCAAAGAAGTCATTAAACAATACAAAAAAGCCATACAATTGTTCTGGTATAGGTCAGGCATCCCAAAAAGAGAAGGTAGCATTACTATTTTGCATACTGATTACTAAGTAATGCTGGTTCTGTGGTGTTAAGATAGATAGGTAATACTCTGCACAGATAATATATTCAATTCAATATATACAGATAATATATATAAGCTACTTTTACAATGCATGTTCTTATAAAAATAATAAAGAAGTATCAAAACCAGGATGAAATGCTATAAACCAAATGTCTTATATTGTTATATAAAGCAGAAATATGTGACGTCGTATACTTGTTATGTTTTTATTATTAAATAAACATTAGTTAGATAACATGATATGTGAACGACCTTTGTCTTTTTTCGCATAATACTCTGAATAAGTGATATTTTTATTTCTGTTTATATAGTGTTTTCGTGATATGAAATTTAAAGCAAGCTGTTAAAAAAATATCTTCGATTTTCGCTACGCATTCGCATATAACATTTATATAACCACTTCTATGATACTCATTTAAATATTTGTATAATATCTTACTTAACTACTATCTACACCTGTGTAGGAATATTATACATGTATATATTATAGCCTACCGCCACTCAGCAATAATGTATCTTTTTACTGGTGAAACAATTTTCAAAATCGGTTCAGTAGATCAGGAGATTACTTCGTAGAAACAAAACAAACTCACAAACTTGTCGAATCGTCGATCTTGTATATGTATGTATATATAAAAATGGACGTTGGTCAGTAAGTATGTGAAATTGATAATCTCCAACACCGTTTGACCGATCATCATGAAAGTTGACACATCTTAGACAAGACCGCTGGTCTAGTGGTTAGTATACCTGACTGCTACGCTAGAGGTCGCGGGTTCGATTCCCGCCAGGGCAAACATTTGTGTGATTGCGTTTGGGTGTTTGGTATGTATTATAAGTATGTATTTACAAAAAAATATGTATATAAGTATTATATCAGCTACTGGTTCCCATAGTACAAGCTTTGCTTAGTTTGGGCCAGGTGGCGCTGTGTGATAATGTCCAAGCATTATTATTATTAAGCATTATCTTTAATGTTTAACGATAACCTAAGGATTTTGTTTTGATAATTAGTTTAAAGCTTCTTTGCAAATATCTGTACCTACTGAAATTGTATTTTATTGTACACTAGTTTATCCGCGCGGTTTCGCCTGTGTAGCAAAATAATATTTGGCCTTTATGTTACTCAGTTACTCATGTTACACAGCATTAACTGGTGAAATAATTTTAAAATCGGTCTGGTAGTTTTTAAATTTATTAATTACAAACAAAAATTGTCATCTAAAGAGTATAAAACATGGACATGGTCCGAACCGGTGCGTGGTAAAGTAGACTTTCACAAGTGCTTAATAAGGTTCTAAACAAAATTATCTATTTTTGATTTTGTGTTTGATGGTTATACTGTAGGTACCTAATACCTCAGAGTAGATAATATACTACGTACAACTAATACTTTTATTTTTAAAAGAAATCTTAGGATTGGGAGAAGGTTCTACTCATTTTACGCTGCTATGAAAGGGACGTTTTTCGGCCAAAATCTACGCGAACGAAATCATGGGCATGACAAGTCGATAGTTATCACCAACGTCATATATAGCTACAGCCATATAAAACCACACGATGAAACGAAGTTATTTACTGTTTACAACACTCTGAATACTCGAGCTGTCAACTGAATAAGCTGTTTGTTTTGCTCTCTCTCACTCTCCAGCAATTAACAATACCAATTAATGCTGTCACCAATAACTGTTTGAATCTTGTATTGTGAATATTAAATCATCGATAGAGTTACAAACGTAAACAATTAGAGGCTTACGACTGTATTAGTTCTATGTTCCAGTAAATTCTTTACACTGTCTTGTCTATACGGTACATCTGATAATGTCTTATAACTTATTACGAAAATATCAGTAAACATTTATAGAATTGTCAATAAGAAACGTACATGTTAACACGTAATAAAAGCGAAACATTTTTAAAATGGCACAGGCTTCTGAAGTTACCACTACATCTGGCCATGAAAACAAAATTAATATTTTCAGGAAATATAATAAAACTAAAAAGGCGGATATTTTCTAAAGTAATAAAAAACATTATCAACACTTTGGGTTCAAATGGGTCGTTGTTAAATTATAATCACGTTTCAAAAATACAAATTTGTCGCGAAGGTTATATGGCTGTTACGTTTTGTTAAAATCTGGTAACTGTATTTCTAGTTGAATTGGTATCTACCGGTACCGTCCGAGCAAAGCATTGTGCACCGAATAGCCTAGGACATTAATATTCATGCTTATCTGTTGGAAATTTTGTTTTAAGTGTTGGCAATGGCACTAAAATACTAAGTGTTTTGTATCCATCAAGTAAAGAATAATAAATTTGTGTATTTTTTATGTGAAATCTACATTGGTTTTTTTATACCACTAAGGTGGCAAACAAGCTTATAGGCCGCCTGATGGTAAGCGGTGTCCGTAACCTATGGACGCTTGCAACACCAAGGATACCAAACGCGCGTAGCCGGGAAAAATATCTTCTTTTAGTTGAAGTGCAACTAAGGGTTCATTATAAGTGTCAGCTCACGACATAGCATTGTAGTCTTGTCTAAGGCAATATTTTATTTACTGTACAATGAATTGTTACAGCTAATAGATGTTCTACTTACGATAGTATTAATATTTATGATGAAGGCTCACCTTGGTTGTTTCTTGAGTTGCATTATCTTGATAAACAGTACGGCGGAGACCACAAACATGACCCCGAACAAGAGCCCTAGCACCAGTATGATTGGGTCCCGCACCGGGTCCCAGCCATCACACCCACTAGCCTCGACAAACTCATCCACAGAATACGGTATAGACTCTGATCGCTTTACATTATTAGAATCGGTCGAATTTTCTTTGGTGCAACTGAAATAAAAATAAAACCGTAAATAAGTCTAAAATTATACATTACAAAGGCATGCTTCATTTTATTTAAATCTATCTTATATTAAACTTTCTAATTAAGAAAATGTATAACCTGAATTAGTTAATATTTTAATGCAAACTGTTATAACCCGTATTATAGGCTAAGAATAGAAATAAATACTCTTAATCCACCTTCTAAAAACTTCCAGATATGGATGCTGACTGATTGCGCAGTGCGCCCAATAAAAACTGGTATAGGATTGGTCGTGTGAATCCTTTCGTTACAATTTCAGCCGTGCTGCCTTGAAAGAAAAACCTACTATCAAAAGATGCCCTTTGCTTTCTTGTTGAATAGGTTATTTTATTATACCTGTTCGACAAGATTTTAATTCACCTATGTAGATTAAATGTATATCCTTGATGATTACACGCGGACACCAAAAATTAGTCAGTAAATCCTATCCCAGATAGATAAAATATTTAATTGCATCCTCATGATAGACAGAACACAACCAAGGGAAGGTACACACTATCATGTTCCATAGTCATAAGTACTGTGACGCTTTGCTTCTAGTGCCTGGCCGGTTATAATAATTAAAAAAGATTATTAAAAAAAATAAGAATGGTATTAAGAGACAGGGAGTTGACATGACTCCTGTCATGAAGAAACGTGTTTATATTTAAAATAATTTAATTAGTTTGAATAAATAGTGTTCAGAGCTATATGGCGTTTCATTCGACGCCACAGTACTAACTAACAGGTTCATATCTCATCGGATAGTTAGTTATGCTACGAGAATAAACATTGGTTTTCAAGTAGGCATACCTTGTTGGAAAACTACTAACAATATTACTCATATTGTAACAACTTTGTACTAACTGGAAAAAAAAAATGTGCAAAAAGAAGCCGCTTAAATCTGAGGTCTTACTGTCTAGATCAAATTACCAAAGTACTCAATGATGATGAATTGATTAATTGAATAGAAGCTAAAGAGGTGTGCAAGTCTAGAGTGAAGTGATAAAAATATACTCAAACTCAAAAAGATCTTTATTTGACTTGACTTTACAGGCAAGCACTTTCAAATCGTCAGAATCTACCACTGGATTCGGAATGTCGGTTTTGCTCAGAATAATCCGGCAAGAAACTCAGCAATTACTCTTTAAAAACCAAAAGAATTACACAATGTTTTTGTTTCAAACTAATTAAAACTAAAATTTCATACTCACTTGCAAACAGGCACGCTGGTGACTTCCAAAGACTTATTTGTAGGCTGTTCCTTCTTAGTCTCACATCTAGAGCCTTCAAACTGTTCAGGACACGAACATACAGGCCCAAGTTCTTTGTTTAGCGAACAGCTACCGAAGTTCAGACAGTGTCCATGGCACACGTCTACCTCACATCTCGACCCAGTATAACCATCTTTGCATCTGTAACATAAAATTTTACTTTAGCATCTGCCATTCCGACAGTGGGACCTCAAAGTGATTCAGCAAATGTTTATAGCATTTTCATGCGAAAAGTTCTCTTCATAGATCAGTTCCTTGGACAGGGGTGCATAAAGTATGATATGATAGCGATTAGACCAGATCAGTTAGATTTACATTTATGACTGGAAATAACAAGTTATATGTGGTGACAGTACAGTGGTATACCATAGGCTAGCACAGCGAGTTCTCCCCAACAGTATGGTTGACAACGTGCTAGTGACTGCTTCACATCAGTCGGCCCCAACGCTTGCTTGCTTGAAAAAGGGTTGGAAAATAACGCCCTCATTATACTGAGGATTGATTCAATACCTGCACGTAGGTTCACCGCCAGCCTTTAAGCTGCAGTCGCCTTGGAAGCAAAAGTTTTGGCAGACGGATATGTCGCATCGGTCGCCAGTGTAGCCTGGAGTACACCTGCACACAGGTTTCCCATTGACCTTCACTCCATGCACGCAGAACAAGCCGCTATCATTTGGTACGCTGAAGTTAGCATAAATGTTCGAAGAGTTTTTTGACAAGCTCCTCAATCTCTCACATTCCGGCACACCTTTAGTTTGGTCCTCTATCGGATAGTTGGCAATGATACCAAAAGGCGCGTCGTTATGGAAAGCTACCAGCTCTGTCGGCTGCGTATTGTTAGGCGGGTCTTTCGGGAGCTGCCACACAGACTTGTATCCCCAATCGACCCAGTAAATGTAATCATTGGAGACTGTTAACGAGTTGGGCTGGTGATAAGCGCCTTTCAGCAACGTTTTTCGGTCACGTCCCTCGAGGTCTGAGCTTTCGATTGAGTAGTGTATGCCTTCTTTGTCGTCAGCCCAGTAGAGTCTTTTGGTGCGTTGGTCGATGGCTAGGCTCACTGCCATGTCAATGTTTGTGTCGATGATGACTTGCCTCTCCGAGCCGTCAAACCTTGCTCTTTCAATAGTAGGCTTCGTGATTTTTGTGTTTGTCCAGTAAATGTATCTAAAATCAAGAAAGACATTAAATTGATTACTAAGAACTACGCTTGGCTATACATATGTAGTGTTTTTTATTAACTTACCCTCTACAGCTATCAACGGCAATCGATCTGGGAATTTCGTCATCCATTTTAATCAACAGATTTCCGTAAACAGAGTTCTTAGATCCTGGTTTGAGCGAGATCCAGTATATGCTTTTATCGTTAACGTCTGTCCAGAAGAGTATTCCCTTGACGGGATCGAAGGCTAGCCCATGGATGTTTTCGTTCGACCTTCTCTTAACTAAGGACTGGTATTTCTTGTTAGCCAGGTTGTAGCTAAATATTGAGGCGTTGTCGCTCTGTTTGTCGACAAACAATAGCATATTGTGTACAGCATCGTACGCAAGAGCCGTGAGATCTCTGAAGCGTTCGCCTTCATTGTAGGTTTTAGTTTGGTTGCTATAAAATTCTATTTGGTCCCCCGATGTTATTGCTATGTCTGAAAGAAACACAAAAGTTTGGTCAACCTTTTGATTATTAAATGCTTTACTTACTGATAACAGAGATAAAGAGAATTTTATAATTAAATTCAATGCGTCAGTTGAATTATCCATACTAATATGTGCGAATTTAACTCTGTTTGATTGCGTGCTACCTTTTCAGGACTAAACGGCTGAACGGATCGTAATAAAATTTGACAAGGGGATAGATTATACTGGGGAAGAACATAGGCTACTTTTTTCTTCAAGCAAATGCAGACGAAATCTCGGGTAACAGCTAGTATACATATATATCATCACGCTTCACAAGCTTCAACACAAGTCGGGGTAGGCGTACAGAGCACCATTTCACTCTAGACTTGCAACTCTTTTGCTTCTTTAACATTCATACAATACATGTCCGCCGTCCCGCCGATTGAATTATATAATTCGGCTGACTGCAGTGCAAGTGCCAAAATACACAGATTGGCATTGTTTCGTTGGTAATCGTCTCGTGACACGTAAAGGTGATCGTGGAGGTTAGTTACATTACAGCGTTATGTAAGAGAGCTGCCTCTGATAGTTCTAAAGTGTTTGCGGACGTGACTCAATAAAATTGGTTCAGCGGTACTGAATACGCCGCGCTGATATCTTGTTACTAAGCGCTTAACATTACTGAAGGTAATCACGAATCACTGCAAAGTGTAATTAATTACCTACGAATCACTGCAAATGAAAAGCTGAGAGAATTTATTTTTGTTACCAGACAACCTGTACGTTTTAGTTATATTATTTGATTTATTTAACTTTGTTGCAGCGAAAATATCATACAAAAGGCAGTATTTATTACCAGTATTTACTGAATTGTATTCAAAACAGTCAGCTGGTTGAATATTCATTGTTTGAACTGACTACTTATTAGTTGAGTATTTATTTGGCTTAGAATAACAATACGTATTCTCCTTAAATGCGAGTCAAATATAAGCATAAAATGTCAAAATATTCCCACTAATCAAATTCGAAGATAATTTTCAGAAGATCTTTGATACCACACAGAGAATATCTATAATATTATAGATCAGTGGAGAATACCACATACAATAATAAGTTCTGATACAAAATGAACTCTTAAAGTTCCACACTCCTAGTATCACTTTCACGTCACTCATGAATGACGTCATTAATTCACGTCCTGTGGAAAATGACACTGTATATTTATATTTGTATTTCCTCCTATAATTGTATAATTTAAAACTGTACAATAAATAAAATGGAAGTGTCTGTTTGTTTGTAACGTATAATATCAGTTTTAATAAAACGTTTTTTTTCTCTGGGCCCGATCTCTGAAACGGCTGGACCGATTTTAACGAGATTCATTGGCAGATAGTTGATGATATATATTTTTAGAAAAAAAAATTAAGTTCTGTTCTAAAAATATTCAACCCATGAAATCATGTACAGAATATTTAAAAATAACAAAGTTTGTTGCTAATAATAATACAAATTAAAACTAAAGTATAAAAACCTAACCTACATAATTAATTCGATGCGTACGAAGTCGCGGGCACAGCTAGTAAGAGCATAAAATACATGATAAGTAAGCAAAGATACGTGCGTCCACCTATTCACATTGTTTGGGATTAAATTGACCTAACGACCTGGTTTTTATGACAACATGATAGCGATTTTTACCATAAACTTGATAGAGAGACAGCCATAAATAAAATTAATTATGAGGACCAAGCGAATCTTAGCAATCTTATAATAACTACTTTAAACATTGTATTTTTTTTTTGTATTTTACATAAGTAGGTGGTATAAGTGGTAAGCGTTTACCATACGTTACATACGGACGTTATCTATACTCTATACATCTATTCAATATTGTCTGTTTGTATCGTCAAAATAACAGCATTTTACTAAATTCATACGAAAGTAGGCATATCCGTTACCTATATCAAAGAAAAAATCGTAAAGTTTTTGTCGGTCTGTCTGTTTGTGCCTACGTGCCTGGCGTCGTATCCCGTTCAGAATCGGTCTCAACGTACATCAATTTTATTGGTGTTCATTCTGTGATATCGGCTATGACGGTCCATTTCGTCAATCTTAAATATCTTAATGATCAAGGTTACAGGGTCACGTCTCTGGTAGATATGCGGGCGATCGTTTCAACGACTATTCGTAATTAATGACTTCTTTCTTTCATAACAAGGCGCCATCTATATGGCAGATTGATTATACTGATTGGTACTTGAGGTCTCCTATGAAGTCGAAGATTCTTCAACCACTTGTCAGAGCCTAAATTTAGCTAAAAATTTCGTCGATTCATTAGATACCTACCTACGTTGTGATTCGCTCCGATTTGTATGTTTATTTTACTCGCTTATTAATATTAGCTTGCCCTTAGCTATCAATGGAACAGAACCTTTCACTAACTTCATGACATCTGCAGGAACATTGTCGACAACGTGTTCGTATCGCCTTCGACTATTTTTGTATTGGAAAATGAACAGCGCTGCGGCGGTGAAAAATGGAACTAAAAATTAGTATGACAATATTGACATTACGCGAGTTACGTTTTCGAATACGTTGTCGACAATGTTCCTGCTACCGGCACTGATTTTTTCGTTATTTTGCATACGTATAACCGATGAATAAAAAAAAATCACAACTATCCCTAAGGTCAAAGTACTGGGTCACCACAATAAAAAAAAATAAAGAATGTGTATTTAACTCTTATTTATTATTCGGTAGCGGGATCCTACATAAGCTTACAAGAGATCTGTCTGTCTGATCTGTTGCTTCTTTGTGTAAACCTGAATGAAGGTTTTCAGAGATATTGAATCTCCTTGACTAATAATATAAATCTTTTATGATATTTTCGTTTGTTTCTTGATATGGTGTACTATAAATTGGCCTCAAACTTTATGAAAAAAATGGTTACCTCCTTAACAATCATGGTTTAAATTATTAGACATTTTACGCAAACATGTTTATCTATAATACCTAAATAAAGCAATAAAGCTAAATGCGTCGTTAAGTTTAATTTATTATTGAACATTACTTGTAAATCACTCTTGTGCTGTAATTATAGATGTTCCGCGCCGACTTTATACTAATATTTATACCTCAAGAAAAAGATTTATTAAATATATTTATTACTTTAACCTCAATCAATATAATAAATTATATCGCAAATATAGGACATTTCTCTGCCAGATAAGTAAATAAATAATAATATAGTTTTCCTGTTAGCCCTGCAATATGTACTTTCGGTTTATTTACAACAGGCGTCTGAACTTTCAGGGTGAATATGCTTCGTAAGCGCGGAATTAATTTTGATTCCAATTGCGTGGTGGTAATTTAGACCTTCATAAGTGCCTTATTAGGGCCTAAACTGAATAAATGATTTTTGATTTTGTTTTGCATGGGTTGTTTTTTGCGAGGATCTCTAGTTTTTTTCTAAAATGTTCTGAAAAAAGTATCCTTATAAGAGCTACCTTAATTGCAAATCTCATTCAAATCCATTCAGCCGTATAGGCGTGAAAAGGAAAAACACACTACCACTTTCGCATTTATAATATTAGTTAGATTTGTAAGATAACAAAAAAAAACCAAATTTATTTTCTTTGGTGACAGGTAGGTATGTATATATTTAAAAAGGAAATACAATCTCACTTTTCTCACTCGTAAAAATTCGATTCTAATAAATTAAATATTAGGCGTCCTTAAAAAAGAGGTTCTAAGTAAGTTTTTAGGCCTTAAGTATTAAAATTGTAAATATTTATTCAAGCTGCGAGTTAAATACTTACCGAGAATACCACTTTGTTTTATTTACACAACAAACCAGGCTTATATATATATAAATACGACGAAGAATGCTGCCATGACACAAATTTAATTTAGTTTTTTAAGTGTCTATGGTTTTAAAAATAAATACTGATAGTGACACTACTCAGAACTAAAGATTTGAAGATTAGTGTCCTTTATTAAAATTATTCGTTTTCTGCCCGCGTCTTTGTTTCGTGGAAATAATATTGAGATTTAAAAATAAAGTTAACAATGCGCTCGTGATACCTACCCGTGGTATGCAAGCGTCTAGGCTCCGATGACCACTTATCATCAGACTGGCCGAACGCTTGCTTGCCGCATTTGTAGCATAAAAAAGTCTTATAACATAATTCTTTGAATAGAGAAAATATGACGACAAATATTCGTAGCTCGTGACCTTAACATTGCCTTAGACTTCGGACCTTAATACTACGTAATAGAGGTCACCGTGAATACCGTATAAGTTATCCTAGGCGACCAGTAAAACCACGCGTTAACTTAGCCAGTATGCACGTTGCAGCAATATTGACGTTTACGTAAGTATAAACTGTTTAGAGTTTTAGTTCCTGTTTATAATTTTGGCTCGTGGCAATGTTACTTGTGATTGATCGAAATGGTACAATAATTTTGAGGATATATCTGTTATTGTTTTATTAGCAATGCAAAAATAAGAAACTAAATAATAAAATGTTGATACACTAAAAACAGAGCGTCATGTTTAATCCCTGCATCTTTGCGTCTTGAGCTCTGTTGTATATCTATGCACTAATATAATAAAGAGGAAACATTTGTATGTAACGAATAAATTTAAAAACTACTGGACCGATTTCAAAACTTATTATGCCGTTAGAAAGCTACATTATCATTGAGTAACATTGGCTATATATTTATAGTGATACGCCGGCGAAGTCGCGGGGAAAACAGCTAGTCTATTATAATATTTTCCGTCGTACAATTTTAGGAGTGAGGGAGAGAATTTAATTAGGCTATAAAGAATAGGCGTCAGTTTTCCAGAAGACCATTTTTGATAGAATAATTAAATAACATAACGATATTTTTCTTAAACTCATTATTGTGGTTGTAATTAAAAACACCTCGGTAATTTAGGAAGTAACATTTTACCTTTTAAAGAACTATTTATTCCAACTGAAACCAATTCCCAAACCAAATTAGGCCATCGAATACGGAAAAAACAGAATCGATAACTTACTTTTCATTAAATTAACTCGTTACAGTTAAAAGATTCATAAATAATTACCTTGTATTCAAATTAAATATATGTAATAAATATGATATACTGTCGCTCTGTGCCACATCTGAGACACACATACAAAAAAAAATAACTGTAAAAAACAATAAATCAAACGAACTGATGCAGATTGTGTGGTTTATTTATTAATGGCAAAATATACTCTCATGTTGCTTCATTAAAAAATAATAATGTAATGAGAGTAAAATATGAAGCTACTATTGAAATTTCATACTAAATGATCAAAGGACACCATCCACGTTTCATAGAAATTTGGTCCAAATCTGAAAGTGCCGACAAACGCATATTTTTGGTATTTTTGTTAGAGCTTGTCCGTCTGAGCATATTTATTACTAGGGCACCAAAGTTGGACATTACACGACATTTCATTTGTTTAAGTTATTTTAAATTCCTATTTTCAACAAATAAAATCAACTACAATGGTCCTACAGGTTTGATGCCACAGTAAAAAATGTTCAGACGGGCAAGCTCTAACAGAATATACAAAAAAGTACGTTGGCCGGCTCTTGCAGATTTGGACCAAAATAGATGCTCTCCTTTGCGAATTAGGGAAATATACATGACATTGACACCACACTGCAGAGTTACAACCGCCATGTCACTCGGATTCAAATTGGCGGTATGATCTAAAAAGCTTCCTTAATTTAAAACGACATATTTGTAGATAATGTCTTTAGCAATTTGACGTATAAATTAAGGCCTATATGAAACTAGCTCTAAGAAATACCAAGTTGCCGGTTCCAAGAAACATAACCACAGTACAATTAATAATAATTTAACATATTTGGTCATACATCATTCAATGTAATGCGGAACTGTATGTATTCCGTTTGGAGTATAGGTAATGTGATGTTTAGCAACCGGACATAATTATGAAGTGTGTGATCTAAATAACTCGTCTAATCGAGAACCTGTTCTTTCTTTTGAAGTCGGTAAATAATTGTTTAACTGCGATCTTCTGTTAGGTTGTAGTGGAAGGAAGTTTGAAACGAAAATGCCTACAGGTTTTGTTTCGTAGTTTGTTATAAAATACATATTTCACTAGTAGGTATTTCACATGGTATTGAAAAAGTATTGTTACATTACAATATTTGCAAAATTATCTTTGAAGATAACAACCATTATGCGTAAACTGCCAAATTGTGTAATTACTAAGCGATTATTTCTTTATAAACACTTTTATCAGACTGATAAATGAATCCTGGCTTGTTTTGCGTACAATCTGAAACGACCTAGGCCAAAATATATATATACAGCTTTTTAAAATCCTTAGGGACAGCGATTAAAAAGTCGTGTGGAAACCCGCATACGTCTGAGAAGAAATTCAAGGATGTATGTAGTGCCTAAGAGACGGCGACGGACTCTCCATCTGTCACATGGGCACTTTTTTATCTTCCGTTCCTACCTAGCCCTCAGCCCTTGCGGCCTTATGGAAAGGCGTGATGGTATGTTGTTTATTTTTATTATCTTTAAGGGATTTTTAAAATCTTGCCATCGCTGTGCCTACACATTCAGCTATCACAATGGTATAACAAACGGTTGTCCGGTGACAGAGCTGAAAATTTAAAAGTAAAATCGGTTTTTGATCACGAGATCCAGTACACAAATAGCAGTCTTAGCACGAGATAATTTGAATACCTGCTACGTCATAAATACGTAGGTGTGTGTGTAGGCGTGTAGTTTACTGTCGACTCAGTGTATGCACACGATTTTGTGAACGGAAAATATGTAGATACCTATTGTCACACGCATACGTGCAGATGCTTATTGGTTTACAAGCTGTGCCTGCGACTTTGTACGCGGGGAATTATTTCTGTTACAATTTCATGGGTGTATTTATTAGTTGCGAGGAATCCTAATTATTTTTCCAAAATAAAAGGAGCCTAAGTAACTGCTATCTGCCAGTGAAGGTCCTGTTCAAATAGGTCCAGCCGTTTTGGAGAATACCCGGAAAAACAGAGAGACACACAGAAAGAAATATTTTATTGGTTTTTTTTAAAAGCTGTTATTTTGACACAAACGGAGACTTCAATTTAATTTACTTGTATAGATGTTACTCTTACTTAGTGTTCAACACTGTTCGATATTTTGAAACATATTGGAGAGTAAGCCAGTCATATTTAAGCACGTTTTATTAAAAACTAGCTCTGCGTCCGACTTCGCACTACATAAAATACCCAGGGATATTGTAGCTTTCTATTAGTGATGTTTTCTAAAATCAATGGTCGAGTGATTCTCCATATACAAACAAATTTATATCAATGTATACTACATATGCCACAAAAAGTACATCGGAAACACATCATAGAAATTAGTAAAACCTTCATATTTATACATATATATATATAAATCACATCTTTCGAGACAGGTACTGAATAGAGGATAATATACAGAATTTCTTACGACAACCTTTTGTCTATTCTATTTGGTACTACTTAATAGTTCCTTTATTTTATTTTGTCCTATAAATAATGAATTCTAAAATGTTTTATAAAAAAATTTTTTTAAGATCCTCTGATTACTACGCTACACGCTACGCGAGGCGCCACGGGCAACGATCCCCGACATAGGAAATAGGGCACAAATTATCGGTTGTTCCTCATACATACCCAAGATGCATTGCTAGTAATGTACAAGGAAAAAATATTCTTCGTACAAAACCGAGTAATGTACACGTAATTATTAATAGACGATTGAAGGATAGCATTTGGGATGAAAGTCATCGGATACCCGTAGTATATTAGCTTTGCTTAGTTTGGGGCCAGACGCGTAGTTATTATATCCGAAAAAATAACGTTATTTACTTGCACGCCTTTTACATAAAAAGGTCGTTTTGTGTTCAAATACACGTTTAAATAGTGTGTCTAAACTGAAGTTATTTCGAATCGGTTATTTCTAGAGTCATAGCCGTTTTAATTACATACATAGCAGAAACGCATACATCATTATGAAATTATCGCGTCATACTGTTATAGATACATACATACTGTTGAATAAATATTAGTGAAACAAAAAGGTGGTACAAGTCTTAACGAAGTACTATACACATTTGAGGTGTTCCTTACTTGGTTGGGTAATTGGGTTGGGTTAGCTATCAAATAGTGTTGTATTTAGCCCGAAACATGATAAAAATAAACCTGTCTCCATAAAATTCTCACATAAGCAAAAACGCATCTAGCCATTCAAACTACACAGCATGCCACCAAAACAGGCATACATACCTACACTCGAAAAATATAACCGTTTTCTGGAGTAGCCGGGTTAAAAAATATTTATATTTTCAGATGTCCGTCGCACTTATCCGTATTCAAATTGGCACATACAGCTAAGTTAGTTCAGTAGTTTTAGAATTTACCCCTTACATACAAACAGACAAAACAAATTTTACCTCTTTATAATCTATAGTATCTATATCTATACTAATATTATAAAGAAGGGAGATTTGTATTTTTGAATTTTTGTATTTTTGTGGGTTTGTATTGAATAGGCTCCGAAACTACTGGACCGATTTCAAAAATTCTTTCACCCTTAGAACGCTACATTATCACTGAGTAACATGCCCGCTGCCCGCCCCGGCTTCGCTCGGGTAGACAAAATATTTGATAAATGTCTACCCGTGCGAAGCCGGGACGGGCCGCTTGTATCAGTATATACAAAAAACCTATAGATTATTATCTGTGAGTACGCGTAAAAGAAGGTGCGGAAAAAGATAACACATCACGATAGATACGTAGTATAAATACTTTAGTTGAGTACCTATATAGACTTCAGAAATCCGATTACTGCCAAATCCGCGGTAATAGTCTGCCAAGAAATAGGCTAATGTGATGTGTCACTGAATTGATACAATTATTATCGAGTGATAAGCATTTTTTTATCTTTTCAAGTGTTATTTGATCGATCGAAATCTTTAATATATTCGTCACTCTACGCGTGTTGTAGCATTTGTGAATTTTTCATTGCCAATTTTACTGTTATTAGATGCGACAAATTCCAATTCCAGAGATTACACCATTAAATAATTTTAATAATCAGGTTAAAAGATTTCAATGGAATTCTGTACAAAAATGGAGTGTATTTTAGGACGAGCTTAACATAGTATACAAATAAGCCGCCTAAATAACCTAACGCAGAATGATATGCTATAGGTCGCGGCACGAAACTCTAGCGCTGACCGTTATTGCGCAGAAGTAAAAAATAAGGTGTCTTGGCGGGGTACAGGGGTGAAGGGCGAGCGTGCGTTGCGCCGATTGGCTCTCCAGTCGTACTCCGTCCCCCGTGCCGATACGACGCTCCGCGCACTTCCAGTGTACAGTCGCGTTCTGAATTGTTTTGTTGTCATCGTTAATTTTTGTTGTTGTTTTTTGTTAAGTTTGTTTTGTTGATTTGTTTGTTGTGTTTGTTACATACAATATGAGGAAACTCTACTAAAACCTCAACTATACAATTTAATACGGGCTAACAAAGATAGATTTAAAACATTTTCAATTGACAGGATACTAGCAGAGCAAGGACATCAAGTGCTAAGACTGCCACCATACCACCCAGATCTAAATCCAATCGAAATGGCATGGTCTGACATAAAGCAATATGTAGGCAGTAAAAATGTGAAGTGGAGTGTTGCTAAATGTATAGAACTAATTCAAGAAAAAGTTTTGCTGATGGGTGCTTGGGATTGGGGAAAGTTATGCCAAAAGGTAAAGGACATAGAAGAGCAATATGTCAAGAGTGACCATGTCGTGGATTTGGTTACAGAAGAATTCATCATTCGCGTTGATGGTGACAGTTCAGAGGATAGCCTTGGTGAGTCTGATGACGATGACGCTGTTAGTGCCGACGACCGAAGCAGCCCTGAGCCGGGGCCCTCAGTAAGCAAAAGGCCCTGTTGGGATACTATTGAAGGTGTAAGACCATTGTCTGATTCGGACTAGATATCGGAAAGGAGAATGCGGTGTCTGATGTCCACACCCTGCCGAACTCGCAGGTTTCTTCTATCCTGAGAAGAAACTTCAGTAGGTTCTTATGTAATTCGGACTTAATATAATTTTTTTTATTATTTGGTATTTAATATAAAAATTTACAAATCCGATAGTGTATTTATTTTTCTACTCCCCATAAACTTGTTAAAAATTATATTGTAGGTAACATGAAGTAATATTTGCGTGCGTGACAGTACCCATACGCAGTTAAGTTCCACATTTTGTTCACCGCTAGACTTACTATTTGACTTTACATTAAAACATTATTTTGCTGTTTTTAACTAAGCAATTAAATTACTAATTTGTATTGCGTGCGCGATGGTACCCATGCGCAGCTATCCCCTCCACGTTTCGCTCAGCGCTAGAGTTTCGTGCCGCGACCTATACTATGTGCATATTTCATTGAGCTAGGTAAGATTTTATGTTAATCCCTTTAACTGCCTACCTGAAAGAAAATTCGATACCCGCCCCTGGATTTTCACTAAAAGACAGTGCGATTCCTGAGAAATGTATAACCCGTGCGAAGCCGGTCGGGTCGCTAGTATTTAATAAAACTATAACATAAGATGGTAACTATATGCTACATAGGGTATTTTAAATACAAAATTAGTTAAAATCTGCACTGCAGGCGAAACCGCAGCGCGCAGATTGTGTATCATAATAATTTTTCTGAACAGAAATCCCACGATAAGGCAAATATACACGGAAATATATGCATAAAAACGTTACGAAAGCAATTCTTACATTCAAAAATGAACTTGGAATTTAAAAATAAAGGAGTTTGTTTTAGAAATATGTATTAAAAACACATTGAGACAGAAAGAAAGGATATTACTTTAGTTTTGCTGTAGGCAGAATTATTTTAGCTCAATATATCTATCACACACCTACATATGTTAGTATCATCACGTCAAGCTTCAATATTTAATATTTTTATTAGAACGTCGATAGCTACCAGATAAACAGTGCCGGAACGAAATAAAACCTATAAAAATGGGCAAATATAACATAGTTACGTTTTTAACCCTAATGTGGCAAACAAGCATACGGCCCACCTGATGGTAAGCGGTTACCGTAGCCTATGGACGCTTGAAAAAGCTGGGGTATAATTCGCGCGTTGCCGACCCAAAGTAAAAGTTATATTACGTAAAAGTTAATACAAATGTAAATCACCCTTAATCTATTCATAATTGAGTCAAATTCGGTGAATGTCACGCCTTACATTTGCAAAGTTTCTTGTTCATACATCACTGTTGCAAATATCTACAAAGTTGAGAATTCACATTACTTACTGTGTGCCTGTAGACCGAGGTCATTTATTCCGAGTCAATAAAGACAGTATTCATCACACCAACGCAATCCCCAAACATATGAAATAGAATAGTCCTATTCTTGACACGATTTGTTGAAGTTGAAATGTCTTCAGCTATCGACAAGCGCCCCTTGTTAAGTAATTTAAGGGGCAAGTAAAGTGGATACTTGTCATTTGAATAACATGTATACTTCAATAAACTCATTCAAATTGCGATGGTCTCCTTTTTAAGAACCGCTGCTCTGTCTAGACATGCCTTAGTTTTAACAAAATGTTTTTATATCTTTGTTTGTTAAATTTGTCAGTAAAAAGAATGGACGATCCTTATTTTTTTCTTATCCTGTATCTATTTCCGATGATCACAATTAGATCTTGACATACGAACGCGTAAGATTTTTCCACTGATTTCAAGAAGTTGTGGAAAATTGTCCCACATAAATCAGAATACATTTGTGTAGGTGTACCTACCTACATACAATAAAAAAATATAGATAAAAGATCTGACCCAAACCGGAATCATGCGGTAGCGTGCCAAGAATGCTGGCAGCATAGCCACGCTGGAGAGCAATGCTGATTCTCTGAGCGAGATATGTTCCAGCACGCCTGTCACGGAAGGCCTCAACCAGCCGACGTGAGACCTCCTTGAAAAGCTGAAGAGCATCCGGGCCCCAGGGACCCAGAGTTTCAACCGCAAATGCAGAAAATATGTGCCCTAGACCAAGACATGCATAGTTCCGGCGCTTGAGGCACTCCTGCTGAGCACTTACTATTATATTGAGAAGCGCATATCCAACGAAATACGTAGATCATGAGTGCCAATTCTGACGTCATTAACTATAAGAAAGTCTCTCTGATTGAAATTTGAGCTTTATCTTTGATGCCGTTCGCGTTCTCTAGAAACATTCCGTTGACGTTGTACATTTTGTAAGTACTTCTATAAAAACCTAATGAAACGGGGAGTATAAAGTTATTATGCTTATTACGGTGCTCAGCGCGGCAATTGTTTTTTTTAATACCTACATCCAAACTTTCGCATTTATTAGGGAGGGAAATCTAAATGTAATTTTATAATAGCGTAGTTTTAGATCCTATCTTTACTGTGTGTACCTACTTTGCTTGATATTAATAACTTTAATTAAAAAAATTATCAACAAGCTTTTACAAAGCACGCTTCTGTTAATAAAAAAAGAACTATAAACATAATTTTATTCCGATTGGAAATAACGCGGTTTATTTTTCTTAACATTCAAACGATAATCAAGCTGCGTCAATAAAGTTATATATTTTAAAACGTTTAACACTTAATTCAATAATATTAATAAAAGCATGTTACACTCCCTTATATTCCTCTTGGGTTTTAAATATTGCACATAAGGTGCAATTAATTTTATTAAGATAAATATCCAATTATCCGCATGGATTTTCCGAAAATAATTATACATACGATTTTAATTCTGATATTGCTTTGCCTACGTGACATCGGTCACGTACGTAAGCTTGACATTTGGTTCATATTTCAGCTTTTGCTGGTGTACTTTTACTGTGCAAAGTGCACAAATACGCTTAGCATAGGTCACATGCGAGAAACCATGATTGTTTTTATATTGCTGTTTGATGAAGAATATTTTTTATTTAATAAGCTAATGTAATAAGGAAGGTATCCTTACTTATATTATAAATGCTAAATCAGCTCTGCTTGTGTGTTTGTTTACTACCTTTTAGGACCAAACGGCTGAACGGATCGTTATAAAATTTGACGAGGAGAAAGATCATATCGTGTAGAAGGACATAGGCCACTTTTGTCTGTAAAGCAAAGGAAGAAGAAGTCGCAGGTAATAGTTTTATATATTTTTTAGGTAATTATTAGAATTTAAGAAAGAACTGATTTAAAAAAATAGTATACAAATGACTTTTCATTTGTATGCTATTTTTTTAAACTACGCTATCTCTAAGTAGCATAGAGTATATTTTATCTTAAAGCTATGTGTCCGCCATTTTCTGCATGGGCGATGTTGCGATCATATGCTAATAGATCCATAAAGATATTAAAATCGAAAATGTTTCTGTTATTCTTATTGGTTTTGTTGGTTGCAAGACTTGCAAGACGAAATTACTTTTAAGTATTCCGCCCACCTGTTTTTGTGCCATGCGCGACGAATGTGTACAAATAAATTGTACTCAAATGATAAGAAATGATAAGGAATAAGGAATTCAAGTCGGCGAAAATAA
Source organism: Falcaria lacertinaria (assembly GCA_951449985.1). Lineage (NCBI taxonomy): Eukaryota > Metazoa > Arthropoda > Insecta > Lepidoptera > Drepanidae > Falcaria > Falcaria lacertinaria. Next base: position 7,695,997 of record OX602120.1, on the reverse strand, counting down.
ATCCATCATCTATTTAAAAATATATCTTCAAAGCATTACCAACTTGTTATACATATTATTATCATAAATCGAATTTAGATTGGGGATTAAAATTTGTTTCTTATTCTAATCCAAAGTTTGGGTGTCTAGGTGTAAATAACCATAGATGACAGATCACGTGGTAAGTATATTACATATGTCTAGGTTCCTGACCCGCCTCAACAATGAAGTCTATAAGATTCATTATTCATTATACAAACTAGCTTTTACCCGCCCGCGTGGGTCTAGATAAAGTCCTTCCCCAGGTTATAATCTATCATTCCCAAATTTCATTACGATCCGCTCAGCCGTTTAGTCGTGAAAAGGTAGCAAACAAACAAACAGTATGGATTTTACAGTGTATTATATTATATAACAACTTAAAATTTAAAAACTTTCCGAGTATGGATTACCAGACCAGACTAGCTAGAGTAATTTTAACAAAGCCATGCATATGCATACACACACGATTTTATCTGATGTGTCAAGTGTGCGATTGTAACATAAAAATTTTGTAATAATTTATTGCTAGTTAGTATTTAATTATTAAGCACATTAATTTTGAGATTCTTATCTTACGTCAGAACGGAACAATGAGTTGTGAACGTCAGATAAAACAATTAGATGCTGACTACAACAGAACAAATATTTACCACGGACTACCGATATATTATTAACTAGCGACCCGCCCCGACTTCGCACGGTGAATTATATATAAAAACCATTCTCAGGAATAACTCCGTCTATTAGAAAAAAACACATTAAAATCCGTAACGTAGTTTAAAAGATCAAAGCGTACAAATGCCGAGACGCGACATTGTTAACCGACTTCAAAAAAGGAGGTTCTATCTTCGTCTGTATGTTCATCGATATTTTAACCAATTGTGAACCGATTTTAGAAATTATATATTATGTTAAGATAGTACTACTGGTCCACCTAGGTCAAAACGCACACCAGACGAAAAATATGTTTCCGGGCGAATACTTGGCATTAGCACTTAGGCATGTGTGACTGTTGGAACGACCAATAAAATAATCATCAGTCTCAATACCGTTCATCAACCAATAACGAGTCTACGTGACGATCAAGCATTTTCCAGCAAACTGCCCCAATTTTCATAGTAATCCGATTGTATTCCTAATTACTTAACTCGTAACCTCTGCCTCCGATTGTGATTGTGACAATGCTCCACGTCACAACAGCGTGAAACTGGAACACGGCCAGCACCAGTCAATACATTAGATTCGAGTAAGGAATGCTCATTTCTTTGCGGTAAATGTTTGATCTTGATCCCATTTTTTGCGTAACGTCTTTGGCGTGCGTGACCTCTGGTTTGCAAAAGTAAGCGAATATAAAACAGTTTAGCACGAGGTCCCTGTCACACATGAAAGATTATGCTATTATAACATCGATAATACAACTGTGCATTACGTTACTACAATAGTGCAAATCTGGAAAAACAGTGAATAAAATCAGTCGAAAAGATTATTGATGCATTGCAAATATATCTATCTATACTAATATTATAAAGAAAAAATAAATTCAAAAACTACTGGATTGATTTCCCAACACAATTCTGTATTATTACTGACTATATTACTGAGTGTATGGTGTTGTGACTCGCTCGCTCTTGACAATCGTGTTTGTCAGTGACAATAATTCATAGACTACCGCGAAACGTACGTCGCTAAAAGAATTACTAATAATAATCTATATAAAAATTAATCCCTATTTCCCTCGGTCACGGCGGCATAACACAACGGCTGGACCGATGTCGCTAATTCTCCTGTTTTTACGAAAATAAAATTTTGAAAAAGAACAATAAAAATTCCGGGTAAACTAAAGGTCCTTTTTTCGATGGTGTATTTGACAACGTCTGTCGGGACAGCTAGTAGAGGATAAATTTGTTAACAAATAAATCTAATTATTTCTGTTTTTTTTTAATACTTCTTGAACAATTAAACAGAGTTCAACGACACGGCAGCTAAGTGGTTATTATTAATAGGACTCGTTCCGTGTAACTGGTTTTAGTAGGAACATATTTGTATCCTATGTGGGGTTCCGTATAATCCAGTTCCGGTTATTTGACCTTTTGTGTCTCGAGCTATAGTATACGGTGTATTTTTTTGCTACCGGAAACCAATAAAAATTTCACTTCGTTTTATGACGAGTATTACTAACCTCGTCTACCAACTAGTAACATTATAACTACACTCGGTTCCAAAAATTACGGGTCAGTCACAAAAATTGAAATACCTCCAGAACTGTAAAAGCTAGATCAATGAAATAAAAAACAGAATAAAGACTTTTTAGTTGCGCTTCTAATAGCATATTATTTAAACTGGTTGATGAAAAAAAACTTCATTAGAAAAACAAAATTTAAAAAAATGACTATTTTTAAAAACAAAATTTTTGTTTCATGTCATTATGGATGCTTTCCATTTCTATTCTGTCACAAAAAAATTATCGTGAACGTCTTCCACGTGCATAATTATTATTCTGTGAGGTGAAGCATGGCAGTCACGCTAGAGGAATGTACCAGAATCCTAACTTTTTTGGAACTTGGGCGGAGCCAGCGTGAAACAGCCAGAAACATTGGTGTATCTTTGTCGACTGTTCAGCGGGTAGTCCAGCGGTACCAAGAGACCGGATCACACCTTAGAAGACCAGGAAATGGCAGACCAAGATGCACAACGGCCAGGGAAGACAGACAACTGGTGGCTACAATGCTCCGAAATCGTTTTCAAACTGCTGTTGGTCTAAAAACTCACTTTATTCGCTTTGGAGGTGGCAATTTAAGCGCTCAAACAGTAAGAAGACGTCTTGCTGAAGCAAATTTGAAACCATTGAGGCCCGCAAATGGCCCCAAACTGGAACGGGGACATCGAATTGCAAGACAGAGATACGTGCGCGAACACCTAAACTGGACACTAGACGATTGGTCTAGGGTAATGTTCACGGACGAGTCTAAATTCATGCTTTATAAGCATGATGGTAGGCAGTTGGTGTACAGAAGACCAGGGGAGCGCTTCCATCAAGCGTGTGTGGAGGAAAAAGTGGCGTACGGTGGAGGCTCCGTACAAGTTTGGGCTGGGATTTCTGCTGAGGCCCGCACCGAGCTGGTGCTCATTCAAAATGGAACTCTAAATGCAGAGAGGTACGTGGAAGAGATCCTCAATGAACATGTAGGTCCTTTCATGGCCAGGATGGACCGGCATGGCATATTAATGCATGATAATGCGCGTCCCCATACCGCCAGAATTGTACATGACTACCTTGAAGAGGTCGGTATCGAACTCATGCAGTGGCCAGCGCGAAGCCCGGACTTAAACCCCATCGAGCACGCCTGGGACGAGCTTCAGAGATGCGTGAAAGGTCGAAACCCCCCACCAATCACGCTTCCCGAGCTCATACAAGCACTGGTGGAGGAATGGGAAGGTATTCCTCAGCACCGGCTCCGAAATTTGGTGTACAGCATGCCTAATCGCCTGGAAGCTGTCAGAAGAGCTCGTGGAGGCAATACAAAGTATTAAATGAAGAAAGTGATGAAAAACAGCAAAAAAACAATCATAAAAAAAAATGTAATCTTAAGAAAAATATGACTACTTTAGTTTTTTTTAAATTTAAGATTAATATTGTGGGTGTAACTAAGCTTTATTTTATTTTTTATCTGTATAATTAAATTCTCAATTGAACAGTCTTCGTTTCATTAGGATGGCATACGTAGTTCGGGAGATATTCGGGTTTATGTGACTGACCCGTTATTTTTGGAACCGACTGTATTTATATTCAATTATTTATAAAATTCTGTGGTTTTATACCACTAATGCAAAGTAACAAACTATTTATACATCCCGCCTGAGGGTAGACGTTTACAAGCCTATAGACGTGTTGCATACAGGGGTATCACTCTCACGTTGCACCCTAAAAATCTCTTCACACCCTTCTTTAAGAACCCAATGCCGTATTTGATTCCATTATTTGAGCTTGTGCGGAAGGAAGCTCCTTTGGAACCACACAGCACAGTGCAAGACCATTTAGATATTAATTAGGTAAAGAAGCCAGGATTTTATAAGCTTTTATTTAGTTTTACCTGTCCGGTGTGTGTGTGTAATCAAATCTTGCAATTAGAATTTGACCCACTTCTCAGTGTCCGATTGAGTTGAAATTTGTCATACACGTTTGGTTCCCGTGACAATACACGATTACCTAAATGTTACCATTTGTAATCCAATATGGCGGACGTCGCAAGATGGCGATTTACTTATTATTTATTTAAAAAATTATGTACACACAACAAATTAAAAAGAACAAAAAGGAAATATACTGTACAAGGGCACTGATTTTTCAAAAGAAATCTCTTCCAGCGGACCCGCGAGAAGATAAATAAAAAGAAATAAATAATTTACATTAACCCTATGTGACATTGTATGATATTATCATAGGTATCTAATGAAAGGTCTTGATGACCGCATCAAAGCTTACCAAACACGTTTTTCGTTAAAAAAATCCCAGTTTTTTTTTTTTTTTTTTTTCTTAAAGTCCAGCTTTGTGCTTCGACGACAAATCGTAATTTATGCAGCGTATCTCCTTGAGATGCAAGGTTTCTTGATTGCGCTCGTCACGACTCCAGTTTCTGCTTAACTATTAGTATTATTTTATTCATGAGGTCATTAATTATAACATTCATAATCATTATAAGGTAATTTGTCGGAGAAAGTGATATTGTTCCAATGTCTTAGATTTCCTTGATACCTATAATTATATTATTATTAGAATGATTACGTAGGGACGACAACACGCAAGTAATACCCCTGGTGTTTCAAGCGTCCATACGCTACGGTAACCGCTTACCATCGGCTTCATGCTTGTTTTCACCTAATATCAAAATAGGTGCTAAATATTCCACCACCACTGCTATTCTGATAATTTCTGATATCATATCATAGAAGTTCTCTAAAAAAATTTTACGTGTTATGTATTGATTCTGGGACAGACATTATATGCCCAACATACGTTACATATATTTTTTAAGTAGGTAACATTACATACCAACCAAATATAAGTAGCTACCTACAATATATAATCAACAAAAGATAGACTTAAAAATGCATCCACGGTGATCCACCTATCCATTTTCCGTTTCATCATTACATTAGCCATTTGATGCGATTAAAAACGAGCCAGCTTTACTTAATTTTTTTGTTGTAAAAAACCCATTTTTGCGCCCGGGTTTGTGAATGCAAAACGCAGGCTTTTAAATATGCGTTGTATTCGATATATCTGTCAAAAAATCCTTTTATTTATTTTTTATACCACTAAGGTGGCACACAAGCATACGGCCCACCTGATGGTAAGCAGTCACCGTAGCCTATAGCCGCTAGCAATACCAGGAGTATCACTACGGGGTGCCAACCATGTTGCTGATGAGGACTCATTGTGCTAGCAGCAATACTACTAGCCCAGCGTATCCTCGTGGAGCACTGGCAACCTTACTTACCGCAGAAACACAACACTACATCAAGTAGTGTTATTTCACTGCGGTCTTCTGTAAGGCGGAGGTACAGTCCCCAGTCGGGCGGCTCCAATTTAAATGGGATAACCCACGGGAAATCCCAAATCACACTACCTCTCTTTTTTTAAAGGTTTGGTGTGATTAATCTCTGTACAATACGGCCGACGTAACTTGGCGAGTCTGAACATAGGCTTTGCGAACTTTAGCGCATGTACACTCGTGTAGAAAACTGTTGATGCCAATTTCTTTTTTATAAACCAACTAGCATAAGCCAAAATCTCAAAACTCGAAAATCGCTCAGCGGTTTTCGAGTTTATCGCGAACAGACGCGGCAGAAAAATAACTCACTGTAAAAATTTAATTTCGATACCTCACCTTTCGATAGTGGCAGATTTTTACCATAAAACACAATATTGTTTGCACGTAATTCTTTTACTTATTATTAACACTTAATATATTTACACTTTTATTATTTAATCACTGTCACTAAGGGGGGAAATGCCTAACATAAAGTCGTCGGCTCCTTGCGTACCATGTGAGGTACTTGGCATAGTTTCATCATCGTAACCGTCGCTCTCACTTTCAGTCTCACTTTCCGAATCTGAAGCTGTATTAATGATGAATTGTTCCGTCATTTCGTCAATTATATGGTCGCTCTTTCTATATTCATCTTCGACCTCTTGCACTTTTCTGCATAAAGCACTCCATTCTTCCTGTTCCATTAAATTAACTTTTTCCTTTATGAGTTCCATTGTCCGGGTAACGTTCCAGTCGACGTTTTTAGCGGCTACGTGCCCTTTTATGGCAGCCCACGCCATCTCGATGGGGTTTAAATCGGGATGGTATGGGGGTAAACGAAGGACTTCGTGGTTGTTTTTTTTAAACAATTCGTCTATGACGTATCTTTTATGTACGTCTTTGTTTTTTTTTATAAGGTCATAAAGTTGCGGTTTACGCATGTCCTTTTCATAGGGTATACCCTTTTCTACTAACCACGATTCCATTTTTGCCTTCTTGTCATTAGATGTAGGCGCCGGATTCATAAGTTTGTTGTGGTACGGAGCATTATCGATGACCACCACCGCGTTAGGGCTCAAATTTGGGATCAGTTGAGTCCGTAACCATTTCTCATAATTTGTGAAATTCATATCATCGTGATAGTCTCCCGTTTTATTTCCAGATTTGAACATAAGAAGGGCGTTCGGAACAAATCCTGCTTCTGACCCAGCGTGTACCATGACTATCCGCTGACCTTTTGATATCGGGCGTTTTAGTCCTTGAGCGGAACCATCTGACCACGCCTTACCTTTTGTATGTGATGAGTGGGCATACGACTCGTCAGTGAATACAATTGGTCGCCCTTCATCTCTGTATTTTTTTATTGCCTTCAAGTATACAATCCTTTTCAGGCGAATGTCGGTCTTCTCTATTAGAACCATTCTATTAGTTTCGGTCTTTCGCCACTTGAAACCCAAGTTTTTGACTATTGTCTTTAAGCTCGTTTTAGCACCTTGAAAATTTACATCCCGTTTGAGTTTTACTAGTAATTTGTTTATTGTCGGCATTTCTTTTTCGGTTTTGTGGAAGTTGTGAATGCATCTTTTAATTACACCCTGGTCAAAATTATCAATATTAGTAATAGGTTTCGATCTAGATCTTTTTTTACCAGGCGTGCGGAATACCGAAAGTAAACCCGAAATATTGCCTTCAGTTGCAATCCGCTGTATTGTGCGTTGCGACACACCAGTTGCGTTAGCAACTCTTAAATAAACGTTGTCTACATCTTTTACGCCTTCTTCTTTTTCTTTTTTCATATATTGTGTTAAATCATAAATTATTTTTCTCGCCTGGCGATTTAAGACGCTATTATGCTTTGGTGGCATATTTAGCGAATAATATATGTGGCAACACACACTTGCAAATAACACAAATAAAACAAACTTAATAATCTACAATTATCACTAAACAATAACAACGAAAACTTTTGTCACCGACTTTACTCAAGACAGAGACAGCGACGCGAACACGACACCAATGCTGACGTGTGACTGAGACGTATTAGTGTATCGAGCATTGCCGAATAAGCACGAAGTGTTACGAAGTTACCAAAAAGGGATGTCAAATACGCGTGCCTAAGGGTGTTGTTTAATCGATTTTTATTGGAATCGATTAAAATTAAGTCATAAAAATATATTTTATTGTTATTTTATAACGAAGTTTTAAATTTTCGCAAACAGTCGTTACTCAAGTAGTCGTTAATAGATAACTGATATTTAAGTAGATCATGTCTTTCAATCGAGAAAATTGCATATTAAATTAGATTTTTTTTAATTTACTTTGAAATCTCGTTTATTAACAACAAATTTCACTGTATTTGTAAATCTATTACGTTAAATATCTTATATACAGAAACATCAATAAATTCCAAATAAAACTAATCGATTGCGATAATTGATTGAATAAAGGGTCGATTGTGTTTACGTAACATCACATCTCTAGCTTAGACAACCGCCCCCCGCACGTCGCCTCATACCACCATTTGGTTCCTAAAAAGAGCTATTGCGCAGCCTTCTGCACGAACTTATGACTCGCCAAGATACGCCGGCCGTATTGTACTTAAGCTTAGAAAAACTCATTGGTACAGGCCGGGACTCGAACCTGCGCCCATCAGATGACAGGCCTGTTGCTTCAACCACAAGGCCACCACGGCTTAATTTTCTTAATGACCCCAAAGACCGGCGTTTTTATTTTTAGAGATGGCAACGCTAGTCGCGTGCATGTGATGTGTATCTGACAGGCAACCGACATCGTAGCGCGCACATTGGTACAACAAATAGCGCGCGCTTCCCTGAAATTTCGTGAAAAGGGACGGAAGTTTGTAACGGAAGCCATTCCGTTACAAACTTCCGTCCCTTTTCATGAAATCACTCCCACAGCCTCCAGCGAGAGGAAAGATTACCTACATAAAACAACAATAACTTTGTTCTGTATCAACACTAATAACATTCGTAATATAACAATTAGACAGACGGACCGACGGTACGAAGAATATCGCATTGTTTCACCGCCGTAATAACAACTAAAGGATTCCGTAGAAATCAATGGATGAAGGCTCTTCACTATGATGGTCATTGTCCAATACAAACCCTCTTTCTTCATACTTTTCATCGTTACACGCATACATCTTAAAATGTATCTTTACATAGTATCAAATGAAGTCGCTTCCGCTGTCTGTTCGCTTAGATCTTTTAAACTGCTCAACGGATTTTGGTACAGTTTTCAGCAATAGATAGAGTGATTCAAGAGGAAGTTTATTATGTTATTCATTAAGGATTTGTGTAACCCTTACAATTCAGTGATATGCTTCTGGATGTGAGCTCCGCGGGTTCTATACCCGCTCAAAACATACCTACATAAATTTATTGTGATGAAGATTTTAGCAGAACAAGCAAACGTATTTATTTGTTACTCGCTTTTGCTCGCGACTTCGCACGCGTGGTAAAGTGAATAAGTCAACATGTACCTAAATATAAAATTCTTTTTTTTTTCTTTTACCCTCTGCTACTTATTTTAATAGAAATCCATTAAAAAAATTTAAAAATACGGATTTTCATACACAACTTTCATCTCCTGTTAAAAAAGGGGATGAAAGTTATGTATGAAAATTTAGATTTACCCCCTTAGGGGTGGAATTTCCAAAAATCCTGAAACACATTATTTATTTATTTTTAACTGAAAGGCCAAATACCAATTTTCATGCGTTTAACTTCAAAAACGACGGATTTTCATACAAACTTTCAACCCCTATTTTACCCCCTTGAGGGTAGAATTAATCAAAATCCTTTCTTAGCGGATGCCTACGTCATAACATCTACCTGCATGCCAAATTTCAGCCTGATCCGTTGAGTGGTTTGGGCTGTGCGTTGATAGATCACGTCAGTCAGTCAGTCAGTCAGTCAGTCACCTTTGAGTTATATATATTTAGATTACGCCTAGCCCAAGTGTTAAAATATGCTATTAATCTAATAACGCATATTTAAGAGTAAATATTATATTTAATAACAATACAATAAAAATATTTCCAATGTGAGAGATTTACCGATTACTTTAACATTATCACTATTAATTGCAAAATCATTCCTTTATGGGTCAACTTGCTATACCCGCGTGTTTCTAGATAGAGATAGCCTATATCCTTCCCCAGGTTATGATCTATCTCATTGCCAAATTTCATTATGATCCGTTCAGCCGTTTAGTCGTGTAAAGGTAGCAAACAAACTTTTGCATTTATAATATTAGTGTAGACTAATAATTATATAGTATGATAATTATATTAACTACTTTCTTACCTAATTTATTAGGTACCTACCTACCTTACCTCCATGATTATCCTTACATTCCATTTTAAAATCCTCAGAATTTTTATTTTAATGGTCAATCAAATATTTTGACACAAATCTCACAATCATGAGAAAATTCCAATTAATATATCATTGGAATTTTCTCATGATTGTGTGTGTCAAGTAATAGATGAAAAAATATAAAACACATTACAAGTCTGAAAACTACGGTAAGAAAAAGTAAATTAATATAGTAGAAATATTGTATTTGTACTGTATTTTCATACAAGTTAATTCATTCCTCATAAATCAACTAATTATTTACTCCACTACGTACTTAATTTGTTATATTAGAACTTTATGCAAAATAATTACTTTTGATAAGCAGGCGTGGGAAATTCTCATTAGCAATTATCTAAGTATCTAATTAATTTAATCGCAAACTAAACACCTATGCATAATGCAGCTTTACAGCAGAAGTACCTAACACGCAACTTATTGCTGGAAAACAAGCTAATAACGCGCTAACTTGCTGGTCATGGTTTTCAAAATTTCAGCAATGCAACGTGTAGCGTGCCTAAATTAATTGACGCGCGTGTGTTTACATTTTAGCAGATAGTTCGAACCATCTTAACTATGTCGGGTATACGCGAAGTGGCCTACGTGACTAACGGCCCCCTCGCAATGGCGCCGGTGCCACGCGATTTGCAACCTTAATGACATTTTAAACCGCTTGTCTCAAGAAATTCCAAATATTCCTAAAAGTACCCGTGAGACACACGTGTTAAACACAATTGAAGGTAGAAAATTCTAGTTGTTATGTAATTGTTAAAAATACCACGTGTTTTGACGCGAAAATATCAGCTGATTCGCTGATATACTTACCCCACGCGTGAGCCCTGCCGACGAGGAGTACGGCAAAGGCAAGCAGGTGCTGTAATGTGCACATTTTATTTCATAAATTTCAAATCAATCGTCCGTGTTAAATGCACATTTACTAACTTAACTATCGTCCGAATGCGAGTTTCAGTCTAATATTTGACAGAGGGCGCGCTTAACACGTCCGCGCCGAGCGCGAGTTGTTCCGAAACTGTTAAACTCGCCAGCTTGTCGCGAAGCCAAATTCTAAATAGGTCCATTGAAGAAATGTACGCGCATGCGAGCTAATACGCCTTGCTACGAGCTAGTACACAATCTTATCAATGCGGTGGTACGGTAGGAAATGCGATGCGATATAGATCTACAACGCCCTTGAGTCGAAATTAGTCTTGTCTAATTCGACAAGGAGACGAAAAACTCCTCAGAAAATATTTGTATTCAACAGAACTCTTTACTAACGCATAATTTTGCACAAAGTAAGTAACTTTCTCTCGTTAAAAGTCAAAACTATAGCTTACCCGTTTTAGGATAAGCATTTTTAAGTAAAAGACTTGAACGACCTACTTTTTATTTGCACCGCTTGATAAAAGTGGGCCAATAACACCACATAATTGCAACGTCGGATATTCATTATAAAAATAATAAGCGGATGCTAGAAGTTGCAAAAAAATATATTAGGTAGGTTGAGGTACATAGATATATGGTGGCAATACAGTGATAAGAATGTAGCGACCTCACGGCTACATAAACCAACGTTAGAAATCGACTAACTAGCAGGACAACATTCAACGAATGACGTCACAATCCTGCCACGCGCTAGCGAAGTTTTCTACGCAATTCAACATATATACAAGTTTCCGACTAGAACAGTCGGAGCCGCGGTTCCCCAGGCAAAACACCCGCCTGGCTGGAAGATCTTCCCTTTGCGGGGGCTGAGCATGATCACCTCGCTCGCCCCACAAGAATAATAATTACTTGGTGTAAACTCGCTTCTACTTTTACGATGGTTTAGAAATAGTATTTTTTTCGTCCACAGAAGTCTGGCTGAACCTAGCTTCACCCGGGTAAGGCTGACTAACCACCAGAGATGTTCTAAGCCGAGGAATATGTATGGTGAGCAGTAAAATAATCACTTAATTTACCTAGCCGTGGTGGCCTTGTGGTATGAAGCGTTGTCTGCTATTCTAGCGACGCAAGTTCGAATCCCACCTGTCTGTACCAATAAGTTTTACTAACTTCAGTGCAGTGGTCACACCACGAGCTTTACGGTGAAGGAAAACATCGTGAGTAAACCTGCATACGTCTGTGAAGAAATTCAAAGACGTATGTAGTGCCTAAGAGACGGCGACGGACTCATCTGTCACTTTGGTACCAAATTATCTTCGGTGGAAAGTGGGTGTGGTAACACCTCTGCCAACCCCTTCGGGGACCCTTGTAGGAAGGCGTGAAGATATATTATTATTTTATTATAATTTACCTAACCAAACATCTACAAAGAGTAGTACCGTTTCACAGCTACACTACGCATTCCTGCATCCACAATTTCATCGCAAAGCTCTGGAGAATGCGAAGCCAAAACTAGGTGTAGGTAGCCGCACTTCGGCTTATAGCCCTAACACGTACACACTAGTGCTTAGCAGAATATCTTGCACTGCATTGGTACCTAGCCTCTTGCAATGAGAAACCTACCACCTGGAATTTTAGCATTCCAGGTATTTAAGGTAACTATGGGCTTTCAATAAAATAATAATAAAGGGAAGGAAAACAAATATCTACTGGTATAAATAAATAAAATAATCAATAAGAATGATCTGTATTATTATACAGAATGACAGATTTCACACACTCATTGTGGACATCGACTTCCGGTCACGATTCACACTTCCCGCTTCACTTCCCAATCGGCACAAGATTTCCGAGGTTTTGTTATAAATGTAAAAGTCCAATGCAACAAGTACATTTGTAGTGGTGTGTGTTAATGTGGATTTTAAAATAATTGTAATCTTTATTTATATTTAAGAAAACCTAAACGCCTAGACCTATTTCGCTAATACTTGGTATTTTTGGTTTAGTTTCTGATGTAAATAAAATTTGTGTCTGTTTGTGGCATCGTAGTTCCTAAACGGATGAACCGATTTTGATTTAGTTTTCTTTTTTCAAAGGTGTTGTCATCAAAAATCTTCATAGTCATATTTTTTTGAGGGTTTGGATTCGGGAGTGTTTAATTTTACCCTTATTAAGTAGTTGAAGTCGCGAGTAATATCTAATTCTGAATAATTGTATGTAGCCTATAAAAATCAACTTTGTGCCTGATTAAGATAGGGTGTGTTTTCCTATATCAATGCTTGATGCAGACAAAAGCTGCCAGACAAGATAAAAGATTTTGAAGGAAAAAAAACATTAAAATATTTAGATAGCGTGTCTAATTTGTTTACATTTTATTTTATATTAAGAATTAAAGGACTTTTTATAAAATAGCGGACTCAATTTTTTTTTTAGTAATGCAATTTCTCTTTTTTTTTTTCTCTTTTGGGGCTAATTAATATTATGTATTGCAGGCTTCCTTCCCGCTGGGGCTAACAGTTGTGTTAGGCATGTGTTTATTATGAATATCTACTCCGAGTTATACTATACTATTAATAAATATTAATTCATTACCTTTTTTGGGACCAGTTATTTGGCTGAGCATTATTATTAATTACCACCTACTTTTTTTTTTATTTCGAGTACATATTCTTTGTCATTTGAGTACTTTGGTCATTTGATGTACTAACTTATTTAATCTGTATCAGTATATTACCTACTCTGAGGCTGTAGGTATGATAAGATTTTATGGGACCGGATCATGGGCTTTCCGAATTGCGCAGTTAATGCAAACAAACTTTTTTTACTTAGTTGTGCGTAAGTAAATGGACCAGTTTGAGTTTCCTGGTTATGTTCTGTTATAATAAATTTATAAAAATAATTAATTCGCACTTACGGAAGGTCAAATCAAGAAGAATGCCCGAGGTGGTATTGCCAAAATCGAGTGATATACCTAATTGCGAAAGTTTGTTTGTTTTGTTTTACTACAAATTAGGCTAACTATAAAAAATATATTTAAAAACGTTAATATCCGCAACTGTTTCGGCGAAATTAATAGGATCCTGACCGCCTGCAGTATTAGGTATTAATTATTCTGAGCTGCCTGCGTACGGTGTTTATATAAAATTTGTACGTAGTATATTATCTACTCTGAGATAAAATACAATATAGCACCCATGACTGCAATGACATCTACAGTCAAAACTCAAATCGTAAACACTTGTTTTCGGGTGACCTTACATGTTACTGTTGAGTTAAAGCTTTACTTATTTCCCGGTAGATGGCAGTGATTTCTAAATCTTTCACTTTCAGAGCTAGATGGCGGTATTATCGATAAATATTAATTTCTAAATATCAAACATAGATAATACACTAATATAAAGAAGCAGGTAAAAATCACGAGGTTCCAATGATTTAATAATTATTATCGAACATTGATATATTGTGTACCGTCCTAATATCCAATAAAGGTATGGAATAAATAAATACCTTCGTATAAAGTCGTATATGTTCAAACAAAAGCTCGCTAACTGAACTGGAATCCTTAGAATAGGGACTCTTTATTCTAAGCTGGAATCGCTCCATCATTGTCACTGTCACGCATGAAAGCACATTACATTGGCAAAATACGAAATGTACTTTTTTGTGTTGCCATTAAATAAATCTATATCTATCAATATGGCGCTGGCGGAACTAGTTTATTGTTTCACCGCTTACTTGTCGAACTAAACTAGTCGCTTCACATTCTAACTCCATCTATGAATTACGTCTATCTATATATATCTATAGTCATGAAAGTTTACACATTACAAAACAGATGGCGCTGGCGCTGGCTTATATCATTTCCATGGCTAGAACACTATTTTGTACGGAGTAGCAGAGTAGTAGTAGCTCAGAGTAGATAATATATGTTAGTAGGTATCTACTTACAACTAATATATTCTATGAATAGATATTTGTATGATTTTTAGCAACAAAATTTGCAACACACCAATGGCCCTTATCAATAGCTGTACCTAAGACTTGTACGTAGTATATTATCTACTCCTGAGCTAAGACTATGACAAGACACGTCTTATTGGTAAGCTTGTCTAGATATCTATCTGCATAATAGATAATAATCTACCTGTGTTGGTAGTTGTGTTGCGCAGTTGGCGTAGAATTTTTCAATTCGTACAGTCTCTTAACAATCGTGTCATAAACAAAAGTCACTGTAGGACGAAGGTTTATTTCTGCCTCCTTCTACGGACTTGTAGCCATTTCCTAAAATCGGTTGATTGGTTTGGTTTGTTAAAGTTAACCTATGAAATTGAAGCAAACAAACAAATTCATTTAGTTATAATAATATATACATTGTTTCTTTCTAATAAAGTTCTTTAAATCTACTCGACTACTAGAGCAAATATGTCGAAACAACTGTTTGGTCAACGACCTTGTTGATGTGCAGTTTAAGTGTAAAGGCAGTTTAATTCGTTGCATCCAACTAACGTGGTGCAGTGCAACATTAAATAATGTCAAAATAAGTAACGTCCTCTTGCGGGTTGATAGTGTAGGTAAATAGTGTTAATTTCCATTATGAATGAAATTTTTCCGACGTATAGATTGAGAGAAAAAATAAAAATGGAGTAGTACATACTTTAAATTTTTTTTATACCTCTAACGTAGCACTCAAGCATACGGCCCACCTGATGGTAAGCAGTCACCGTTGCCTATAGCCGCTAGCAATACCAGAGGTATCACTAACGAGTTGATAACCCTGTTGTTGATGAGGACTCACTGTGCTAGCCACATTACTACTAGCGCAGCGCATCCTCGTGGAGCACTGGCAACCTTACTTACCGCGGAAACCAACACTACATCAAAGTAGTGTTATTTGACTGCGGTCTCCTGTAAGTTGGAGGTACAGTCCCCAGTCGGGCGGCTCCAATTTTTACCCTACCTTAAATATTAGATTTTAGGTATGAGCTATTATGTATCAGGTATTATGCTATTAAGGCTACAATTTATGCTAATATGCTTAACGACGCAAAAAATTGCAAGCTGGCACTTCGACGCTGAATATAAAACAAGCGAATCCCTTTTGTTCTAGACCGCGAAGTTTAATGTACAAAGTTGGTGCGAAATGGTACAAGTTTAGTATAAACTGCGTTCACGGCTGGATATGGAGTCAAAAGTGTGAATTATTTTCTAAGGTTATCATCCTCTCCAGAGATTTTAAGGTCAATACCGACACCAATCCAATGGAATAAAAATCTTTATAATTTAATAAGTGCCTTTGCCAGTTGTTATTGTGTTTGTCGATTGATAGCCAGTGCAGAATTTGGATACAACAGACCAATCCCCATCCCGACTGCCAATAAATAATAATTAGAAATCAGACCCAGAAGAAGGTGGCATGAAGACCTGAATGCCTTCCGGAGGGACTGGTACATGACACGGAGGGAATTGCAGGAGGCTTTTGCCCAGCAGTAGGACAGTATAGGCTAGGAAAAAAATAAATATAAATGTATTTGAAACAGAAAATCTGGTCAACCCAGGTAGTGCCCCTGTATCACGGTAAGGTCAGATGGCAGTCACTTTGGTTAGCCGATTTTTGTGATTAATTTGAGATTTGACTCTTGTTGATGCAAATAATCTACTAGTTGGTGACCATAGAGTGAGTTCCAACCCATAGTGGTCACGATAAGCGGTTAGACATCTACCCTTATAGTCTTCAGCCCTATTTATGTAATCATGGCGATGGGGAAGCTGCCAAAATTTCATCGGTGTAAAATAAATCATGTGGATGGGTAGATTTTTATGGCTGAATATTTTATATTCATCACAAAATAATCGGGTAAAAAAGGATAACACAAAACTCCCCGTTTTCTTTTCTGCATACAAAGCAGAGTACCTCCCCCAAGCCGATCATCCTTTGTTATTTATCGTTATCTCGCAGTACTCCAGTATCTTACAGCGTTAGCATCAACCAAATCAAAATTATATTTTCTTCGTTTGCCAGCTTGTAATCCAATTTTCAGATAAAATGCAATAAAGAGAAGCTTATTACACTGCGTATCTCGATACGCGCTTTTCGAAATGTTTTGGTAAAATAAAAAAAAATATCTAACGAATTTCTAATATTATAATTTGTATAACAAATACTTCATCAAGTAAAGAGCACCATTTCACTCTTGCACATACCTTTGTAACTTTTTCTACATTCATCAATCTCTTCATACCTACATTACATGCTCGTCCCTCCCAGGTTCAGAGTAATATTCACCTTTCCATCATATTATTATAAAATTCTTATGTAAAGTCGTTTAAAATATAGTACCTGGATGACCGAGCTTTACTCGGTTTTTTTTTATAAATTGTGTTTTTTGGAAATTAATAAACAATTAAGTCTAACCTCAAAGCAAACACTCATTGACTTCGTGTTACTTAACAACGCCATCTGCTGTTGTGCTCACAAAAAAGTAGTATTATTATTCGCCAGTAGATGTCAGGAAGAGTCAACTCCTTTTTGTTATTTTTCTTCCAAGTTTATGTTTAAGTTGATAAAACACGAATAAAATGTCATTTTCTAAAAATGATTCCTAGCTAGATCGATTTATCGCCCCCGAAACCCCCTATATACTATATTTCATGAAAATCGTTGGAGCCGATTCCGAGATTCCAATTATATATATATATACAAGAATTGCTCATTTAAAGATATAAGATATACATAAATAATTTACCCTTCGACAGGTAATTGAGAGAGTGAAGGAAGACGTAAATTTCTTCTGTTTACGTACACAAGTTGCAAATTTTTAGTTAGTTAGGCAGCTCTTACAAATGTAGCCAATCAGCACGGATCTCTCTCGCCTCTCGAAGTACCAATTTGCTCCGTGTTCCTTGAAGGACTCGTCTTGATAGAAATCTTGCCTGATTGCCTCGATAGCTTCGCAGAAGGTGTCATAACTAACCTTCGTCTACTGAATTTAAACGAGCAATATTTGGGAAGAAGATTCAATTTCCGTGCTGGGTGCTTCGACAAAATATGTCGGTACCGCTCTACTACGAGTCGTGTGTACGGCTGTATTAACATTTTATTCACCATGTGCTACCCGGTACGTGTAGGCCTACATTTTTTTTTCATAATGAATAGCAAAGACGAACTTAACTTGCTTGCTTCAAAACGGGCTTCGTTTTGAAGCAAGCAATATTTTTTTGCAATGTCTGTTTTTCACGTATACATAACATTTACATGAATAGCGGTATACCTGTGAGCCTGCCCGTCTGTTTTTTTTTTATGTGACACCAAACCTATAGGACCATTGTAGTTGATATTATTTGAGTTCAAAAATCTGAATTCTCATACATTTTGTTGAAAATAGGAATTCAAAACAAATGGAATGTCCTGTAATGTCCAACTTTGGTGCACATAGTAATAAATGTTGAGACGTATAAGCTCTAACAGAATATACAAAAAATGCTTTGGCTGCCATTTCTTGAATGCTTCCCCTTTAAGCTATTGCTTAGGGCGGTACCGGTTATAGTTTTTTTTAATAATTCTAAACATCTTCGCCTTATTCGCGGTATGGTTTGATTTGTTCGGTATGCTCGGAGGGAGTATACGCTTCTGTATTTACTAATAGGTGAGGTGTTTTTATCGACGGCCATGAAGCAGGTAAAATATTTACGTTTCAGCTTTACGAATCACCGCTAATTCGGTAATTCTTTAGAGTTAGTTGCGACTTGCGTCACTAAGCTTTGGATAGTTGAATGCCTCCTAAGTTAATGTCTAATCACAACACTAGTGATCTAACAACATAGTGTCCACTGGAGATCCCGGAGCCCTCCTACAGCACGGAGGATGGCCCCCGGGGGGGTTTTAGTGAGTCAAAATCTCACATACCCTGTCTGCTCCCCTTAAGCAGGCGGGTACCTTTTGAAGGTTTCCCCCTCGGCAACAAAAAAAAAAAAGGTTGTACGAGTGGCTGTACGTAGTATATTATCTTCTCTGAGGAGTAGGTTCTCTTTTGGTAGGTTGATATATAGTAAGCATACGCCCCACCTGATGGTAAGCGGTCATCGTAGCCTATGGACGCTTGCAACACTAGGGGTATCACACGAGCGATGTCGAACCAGAGGTTCAAAATAAAAATTCACGTCTCTTTCTTTTGAACCGGGGTATGGGATAGAGATGTTCAATCACTGTTATATATAATATATAGTTTTATAACTTCCATAGATGGAATCATTTTGTAGGAATTAAATAAAAATAATATGTGGATCCATCAATGAAAATAATTACAGTCAACAGACGTACTAAAGATTATTGATATTGTGTTCAAGTGCATGACGAAACAGCACTAGAAAAAACAAATTTGTTTTGGAATTACATTATGACAATACAACAAACTTTGATGATGACGCATTTGCACTACTCGTATGACGAAACGCGCATAATCCTTAGCTTTTAGATATTCTTTGCACATTCTTATCACTATTACTCCATCAACACATACTATGTTTTGAAGGCATAGATTAATTTATTATTTAGTTCCCTACTGTAAGTTCAATATTTATTCAAATAAAGTTTATTAACAGAAAATATTGATGTCAAAAAATGTTTATATTTAATTTTAATCGCACTCCTAACTCGGTATTCGTTTGGATTTCTTGGCATTCATTTGGGCTTACACTTGGCCTATTTTGCGTTTTTAGTGGGGTGGGAATTGGAACTCATATTTCCATTTGATTTATGTGCAGTAGAGGCTTAATGTACTTAAATAATGTACTTAATTATAGCCAATATTTTTGTCCAAAAACTTTTTTTTTAATAAACGAACTAAAAGTTTGTTTGATGACTTTGCAGCCATTTCTCGAGGCACAAATTGATTGATCAAATTTTAAATAAACGTGATCTAATCACAGAAGAAACTTTACAGAATCAGTCGTTTGTAAAGTTACAATTCTCTTAGATTGTGGGTTCAACGTGTTCTAAAACATTATAATTAAGTCTATCTAACGAGTTTCAGGATTCTGAAACACGAAGTCTCAAGACTCATGCTCGGGGATCAAAACAATAGCCTTTCAGTTCGATGCCTATTAGGTGCTCTGTTATCTGAAAGTTTTAGCGAAAATAAAATCCTTTGAGTATGCTGTTAGGAATATTCAGTGTCATGGAAATTGTGTTATAGAGGTATTTATTTATTCATAGTTGAGCGTTGTTTTGTTAATTATGTGATTTGGCTGTATTTTACCTACTATCTGATTTATTGAACTTTTGGGTTAAGTGATTTATCATTTTGAAACTTATGTTATCGCTGACCTAAAGGCCTACTTATTACGGTCTGCTTCTGTTTTAGCATCCAGATGTTTTTATACGCCTTATTGTCACAAAATGACACGGCCCTCCTAATGGTAAGCAGTCACCGTAGCATATAGCCGCTAGCAATACCAGTGGTATTACTAACGCGTTGCCAACCATGATTTTGATGAGGAGAGGACTCATTGTGCTAGCAGCATTATGTACTAGCGCAGCTTATTCTCATGGAGCACTAGTCTTCAAAACTTACTTACTGCAGGAACACAACACTACAAAGTAGTGCTATGCTATTTGAATGCGGTCTTCCGTAAGGTGGAGGTGGAGGAACAGTCCTAGCCGCGCGGCTCCAAATTTAATAGGAAAACCCACGGGAGAACCCAGTTGACCCCACTGCACTTAAAAAAAATTTAAATAGCTAGAAATGTAAGTAGGTAGTATTTAAAACAAAAAATACAAAGTTCATCCGTCTATCCAAATTACAATTTTGAGGACGCGGCCGTTTAAAATATCGTACACATATCGTAGTACGCTTTAAATTTCGTAAAAGAACTTTGTTCCATTCACCCGGTTCTTAGGCCGCAGCAAGTGCAACAAACGCAGCTCCAAAAACCTGCTAGTGATCATATATGCATTTCACTCTAACACGTTACAGTTCTTATTGAAAGAGTGCGTTAGCGATATCAGGTAAATTTTCTGTCAGCGGCGCAACGCAACGCTGGCAAACGTCAGTTGATTTTTGTTCACTTCAATTTCTGTTAAGTCAAGTCAGTCAGTGCAGCGGCGTGTTGCGAGGTGGATGTGTCATCGCGTTTTTTCGTTTGCGATAAAATATTGCGTATTTACAAACTTCGCCGTGTTTTGTTTTGATAACGACACCTTTCTTTACCCAGTAAAAGGCATTACAAGTGACTATGTTGTGACTATCGGTGGGAATTTGGAAAACATTATTAACTTGACTTTGAGCCATTGTTTTAATTTGAGTGCTATTTAGTTGGTGTGTAACCTTGTGTTTGTTGATTGACGTGCGTTTTTTTCGGCGGGAAGTTATTTTGGCGCGTATGATGTAATCTCGGCTGGAGGTCCCGGGTTCGATTCCCGCGTCGTGCTATGGAACGGATGAGGTGTTGAACGAGTAATTATGCATACTTCTATGATGATGGTAAGTACTTTGTGTAGAGTTTAAATTGCAGTAATGTAGTTGAATGGTACTAGAAAATCACTATAGTAATTTGACAGGACTAAAAAGTACAGCTATCCCTTTCTAATGCCCTCATTTAAATGAGGAGGGCAAAAATTGTATTCCTGTCAAATTAGTTTAGTTGTTAGAGTTTTATGATTTCATACATGCATTAGCACCTCTATCTACGTCTCATGCTGTACCGTCTACTTATATTCCAACATTTTTCCGCTTTACTACATCACTATGTAGTAATTACCTATTTTAGCTTGTTTTAATTGAGCATTTGAGTCTACTCACGATTACATATTATTATTATTCCTGTTGGATTCTGCTTCCAGCTGATATTATTTTCCAAGAATTTTTCCACTTGTTTTGTCAGAGCTAATTAGAGTAATATCATAACAATTTCCATAGTTACCTACGTACCTAACTACCTACGTGACTTAAAACAAATATGTATGGGTATTACCTACCTATCGATAAATATTATTATCATCGAAATATTTCAACTGTTATCGATGCAAGACTGCCGACTGCGTCGCCGTGGCGCCCCGATGGTCTAGCTGTAAAGATTAGTCCAGTGTTTGTGAAACTTTTTTGGGGTACCTACCCTTCAGAAAAAAAATTACCTAACATTCCTCGAATTCTTCATCTATTTTTTAAAAAGAAATATGTCGGGAAATGGGCAACAACGGCTTAGGTTGAGATATTTTACATTTGTAAATTCGTTATATGTATATAATTTTCCATTTTGTTATACCTATTTTCACCGTCCACAGATTTTTATTTAGCGCCCCCTATATTACAAGTTTTAATCGCCCCTTCATAAAGTATCAGTGCTCACTGGGGGGTACCGCCCACTTTGAAAGCCTAATGTTCTAGTCCTAGGACCTAGACTCTAGACCTAATAGGTACCTAACCTACGTAGGGGATAAGCATCTATTACATATACTTAGAGGGTGTAGACTTAACCTATAGGTAGACTCATGGCGCGGTAGACAATGTGTCAGCAAAGTTCAGACATTAAAAAACGCACCGACTAGCTTAACGTAGGTATACATTTATTAAGCAGTTGGTATATTCATAGATTGATTGACTATTTATAAAATCAAAATCACACATATAATACTTACCAGGCCACTTCCAGATACACACAACCACCACGGGACAGAACATCCAGTGACACATCTAGCTAATGTCTGACTGTCCAGTACTTTACCAGAAACTAATAATTGTAAAAATTATGGTAGGTAGGTATGTTATATACCTAATTAATATTCATCCAACGTTTAGTTTTCTACATCGGTAACTAAATATCAGTGCTTGTAGCAATAGCTAGGTACGAATGCAATGTGGGTTATCATATTTGCACACACGGTGAATGTACCGAATGATTGTATTGTATGTAGATATGCATTGTTAAATAATTAGCACCAATAGAATCAGGCCAAAAGCATTATTAAATATGTCTTTATATGCTTATTATTATATAGTATATAACTCACATTTCTCCTACGAGATGAGAAGATGTGGGTTTTCTGTATAAACCTATGATGTCCGCCATATCGGATTAAAAATGCCGGCATTTAGGTAATTTTGCATTGTTACGGGAACCAAACGCATACAGCCAAATTTCAGCTCAATCGGACACTGGAAAGTCGGTCAAATTTAATTTGCATGATTTGATTACACTTACACACACAACGGACAGATGAAACGAAAAATACAATTAGGGAACATTAATAGGCAAAGGAATTGATTATATCCTTCTCCTTTTGCAAAGTCAGTTAAAATGTAAAATAGTAATAGAAATTGAACCAACAATAGTTACTTAAAATTTACAATAAAATGATGAATTCAGCAACAAATGATAAAAGATAATATTAACCTCTATGTTTTTGCCTGTCTGACAAGTTTTCGAAGAAAAATGAGCCGTCATTTTTCGTGTCTAACATTTCCGATGAATCGTGATTGATAAATCACAAATAATAGAAATCGCTAGATTGTTTATTGACTTTTTATATATTTTAGTTATTCGTCAGTATCAACGAAAAGATAATTGTTCCGTCATTGTGTAGTTCGTAACGAGCTACAACACCGCATTGTGTGTCATTTAGTAAGCTGATGAAACGGGTAATCTCCCGTATATTGGGTCGCAAGGTTACTGCTGGATGATATAGGACAAACTACGTTACATATACTTCATATGTATGAGGTCCCACGCCACTGATAGAGGCCTAGAGGAATAAATAAAATAATTAAGGCCTCTCCTAACAGGCGGGGCTTCATACAAATTTCGCTCAGGGAATAAGCTTTACTATCCAGTGTGCCAATGCTGCTAGCCTTCTTAGTGATGAAAACTTGTGTTCACGGCATTGCTTCTTTCAGGGTAGGTAGTGAGTATAGAGCGCTATTTAATTCTCGACTTGCACACCTATTTTTTGTCTTTTACATTCAACAATCCTTCGATACGTCTACGCTGGTTTCGAGTAGTCTTTACTTTTCCACCACCGACACTGTCTGAGGACCCATAAAGTTTAACCTTGACCTTCCGTAGCTTCTTCCACTCACATTATGCTCTTTTTTACACAAAGCAGCTGCCGGTTCTTCACTTATTAACTTATCTCTTACGATACTATCTCATCTACAATTATAACATACTAAGCTATCAGAACACGAAATACTTTAGTCAAAACTTTGGTGCGAATAAGACCACCACATCAAAGTTCAAAACTAATTAAGCGGTGCAAATCAGCTCCGAAATTCTCACGTTATATAATGACTGTTGAATTTAGCACGTTCGTATCTCGCGTACCTATAAGCTTACAATAGAATATACGTAGTAGAACTTTCTTATATAATACACTGGTTGGTAAATAATGTTTTTATATGAATGGAAATGTTTTCATAGAATATAGCACGGAGGGACGCATGGATGGACAGCGAAGTCTTAGTATTAGGGTTCCGTTAATTACCCTTCGGGTACGGAACCCTAAACATATTTCACAAATGTTAAGCTGTACTGTCCCTGAGTAGAGTTCTCCGGAAGAAATCGCGGGAAAAAGTAGTCACAGATAGTTTTGGTTCCATAGTGACTGCCGGGCCCGTTGTTATATTGCGTATTGTTTATAATTCTTAAGGCTGCCGCATATGGTCACCCACGGTCGTTGCGCACGCTTTTGTTAACCCGTGATTTATTATAAGGTGTTATGTCAAGTAATCTTAATAAATACGCTATGATGAGGGCATTCAGTTATTCACAAAGTAAGGACGCAGAGTGACTCATGCAAGTTTCACTGTAGATTGGTGTCTTTGATGATATCTTCAATGTATGAGGGAATCATTTTCAGTTAAGTATTCGGGGGTGACTACTTCTTATTATGCGAGGAATACAACATTTTCTTCTACCACTATGGCAGCGAACAACGACAACAGGGGTATCACTAACGCGTTGCCAGCCCCTTTCTTGAAGAACCCTACTCTGTTCTCCGTAGGGAAAACCGCGGCGCGGAGCTCATGCCACAATTATTCATTGTGTGTAATATATCCAATATTAGAAGAAGCAAAACACGTGTACAAGTCAGTAGCGAAATGAATCTCTCCTGCTATTTATACTCTATCTACCCAAAGAGATTTGGCGTGATGATGTGTATGTGTGTACAAGAATTCGCCGTCAATTCAAAGTCTTTTACGTCTGAAACGGTATCGGACGTCATGATTATGCAGAATGGCTATTGTTTATGGCAGGTCAATGAGAGGTCGCTATTTATAGCAATCTTAACTACTGAGAGGAGATTTGTGGACAACACAAACAAGTTTGGTTATAGAAGCGTTGTAGAGTTGATTATTGTAGACTCATAAGCGAAGTGAAAGAATTCGGTAGTGAGGAATTGCAATCAGCGCCAAATTGTGCCAGAAACTGCTGATACCAGCTTTCTAGAATTCACCTGTGTTGACTTTTTATCCACATTTTAATAGGTAGGTAAGAGCTTGCTGTGTGCCCGCATTAGTTAGAAGCTGTAAAGCTATCCAACTATTAACCACAAAACGTTGTTTGACATTAAAGATCGATCTACATGCCCAGTAATTGTGTGCCAATATACAATAAAATTATATATATAAACGTGACGGCTTTAGCCACTATTCAATCTGGAAAATTATTCTCTATTTTCTACCAACGCATGAATTAGTAGGTGTAATTAAAATCGGACGGTCTTAAATTATCGCGAGGGGCCGTATTTCAAAGGGGTTCTCGCTGACACGATGGAGCATCCCTCGATGCATATATTATATTCAATGTTGATTCTCGATCCAGGCAGATGTTATGGACCGATTTGACGTTTTCGCATTGATTATTTCAAAAGAACATGTTAACGAAGGGTTAATTCGTGATTTTAGTATTATAACATTGTTGTATGAAAGTAAAAATGTTAATATGGTCTCAATACTTTCCACCAATCAATATCATAATTATTTATTCAGTTTGACACTTACGAATGTCGACTTTACTTTATTTTACCACCGATGTAACTTTTCTTAACCACTTTATCTCAATTCTTATTATGTTACAATTGCTGCGACATTGTTTAGAATTCGAACGCTTCTCAGTCAAAGAGTACTGGGAAGCTTTAGATCATAAGTTCTCAAAGTGGGCGGTACCGCCCCCAGTTCGCTCTGAGGCTTGCGGAAGGGGCGATTGAAACTTGTAATATAGGAGGCGCTAAACAAAAATCGGTGCACCGTGGAAAGTAGGTATAACGAAATGTAAAATTATATAAAACGTTATGGATTCTTTCCCTACATATTTCTATAAAATAAATAGATCTATAATTTCGGGGGCGGCGTTGGGTGTTTCAAAAGCGTACACCAAAAAGTTTGAGAAACACTGCTTTGGATGCTCACGGCATAGTCTATGAGTAAGGTCCCTGTTCAACAGTAGACATACTCGACTGATTATTGTTGATACTATTGCAAAATCAATTGGACTCATTGATACGTATGCTATGAACAGTAAATGGCAAACCAATCAAATTATACAGGTCGTAGTATGTGTGATGTAATAAGATACCAAGTCCAAAGCAGAGAAGTACGAATTCAATAAACCATCTCGGGTCGGATATCTTCCATTACTTTTGGAAATGCGAACGTTACTGAATTCAAATTATCACACGCACTCGAATAACCCAGAATTACTAAGACTGCATTTTTAATTTGTATGTATTATAGAAGTTTATTTTGTTACAAAACTAAAAACCCTTTTTGTAATTAATACCCAACTACCAATTATATAAATTAACCAGCAATTTTCCCGCCGATTTCGCCCGCGTACCAATATAATATATAGCCTATGTTACTCAGTGATAATGTAGCTTTCTAACGGCAAAAGTGTTTTTGAAATCGGTTCATAAGTTTCAGAGCCTATTCAATACAAACATACGATCAAATCTTTACTCTTCTTTATAATATTAGTGTAGATGTAGAAAATTCAAGACTAATTTTGTCGACACGAACTTATCGACATATAACCCATTGGAATGTAATGTAACACTGGAATGTAATATCGAAACCAATTTACCAATAAGTTAAGTTGAAAACCACTTGTTTCCTCGAAATGCCCATGAAATATGTAAATGCATTAATGATTCAGCCGAGATCTTGAGTCTCGGCTCGATGGTAATCCAACGTTAAGGTGGGCTTAAGAATCGAAATCCTACGAATATCCTACTATCCTACTAATATTATAAATGCGAAAGTTTGTGAGTATGGACGGATGTTTGTTACTCTTTCACGCAAAAACTACTCAACGGATTTGGATGAAATTTGGAACACAGATAATTTATAACCTGGATTAACACATAGGATACTTTTTATACCGGGAAAATTTTAGGTTCCTCTGACATTCTAAGCTCAACGCGGACGTAGTCGCGGGCAGAAACTAGTACGGACATAATTGACTTCTGCGATCGATTCGGATTATTCCGCTTAAGTACGTGTATTAGATTATGGCTTATTTCACCTTCCATATATCCCTTTAACCTTAGTTAGATCGTTACCTTGTGTCTTTGTTAACCTATTTACGACAATTACGTGTCTATGCTACTTGTTTCGTCTTAAATTACTGGAGAATCAGCGGTATTGTTGGCTTCTTGGCTGGCTCGACCCCGAAAGGAAAAATATGTCACGGATAAAGTTTACCGGTTGTTTTACGATACTGAATATGGATAGTGGATTTGAATATACTTTTACGAATGATATTTTACCTGAGTGCTCTGAATGATATTTTTTTTTGTTTTTGTATCTATGTGTTGTGTAAATA
Source organism: Falcaria lacertinaria (assembly GCA_951449985.1). NCBI lineage: Eukaryota > Metazoa > Arthropoda > Insecta > Lepidoptera > Drepanidae > Falcaria > Falcaria lacertinaria. Next base: position 7,668,363 of record OX602120.1, on the reverse strand, counting down.
GACACCCAATGTCTATTTTTGCAAGACTTTCTGTCTGTGGCCTAAACGGCTTCGTGGATTTTAACATAAAATATGAGGTGTCAGTGGATCGATTCGTCTAATCTGTTGGAGTGACGGGTAGGGCGAAATATGGCGCTTGCTGTCCTTTATGTACTTATTATATGGACGTAGCTTCTAGAATCTAATTATCTAAACCTTATTAATTTGTTCTTCAATCTTCGTACTAATTTAATACACACATATAAAAATTATTTTGTTTGTTACTAAAACGGTTGTTTAGAATTCAATAAATATTTTCTCCCGAATGGAAACATAGGGTACTTTTTATTACAAATCAATCCATAAGTTAAATAAGTCTTCAATTTTGTTCAAGAACTGAGATGCCTTTTTGAATTTATCATCTACCTTTCTTTGTTATGAGACATTCAATTAATGCCAATGTTAAAAATAGCTGGTAAGAGTGACTCAAAAACCACAAACAAATGGCTACTACATCTGCCCAGCTGTGTACCACGTGCTGCCACGTCAGGTTGCGTAACATAACATAACAGATGCAATGCACTTATCGACAAATGCATCATATGCAACGCGTTGGCACATCCCGGCGAATGTAAACAATGAGTTGCGTTCCATAGTTGCGTTCATACCGACCAAAGTAGCGGCCAAATTGCATGCATTTATTTTTATTTATGTATTCAATGACGAGCTTTTGGCCACGACTTTGTCTGCGTGAAATTGGGACAAAATAGCAATGTTTTAAGTCATGTATTTTTTTCAATTAAGAGGTTTTTTTATCCGTGCTTCAGTAGCCTATAAAACTCTTCTAACTCTTAGTTACGTTTCTTCAAAATCCATTCGAACGTTTCGAAGGCTACTGTGGAGTGTGGATACACTAAAATACGGACAGGAAAAAGTTTGTTTATATTTTGATAACATGCAAATTTATAACCGTGTGAATCATCTTCTGTAGTTGTATTTCGTTTGAAAAATTGGTTTTTTTATTTGAATTCTTGACAAATAAGTTTATTTCCCTCAAAATTCATTACAAAAAATATTATTAAGATCTCGTTTTGTTGAAACTTTATCTTTGCATAGTTTATTTGCTAGACACACATAACGCGGTAACAAGTTTTATAAAGGCATTTTTAACCTATTAAACAGAACTAGTTTCAGGAAAATTCTTTAGAACTAAACAAACCGTAGCTGTTGAGCAGTTTTGCTTGTTGGTTTTATGGTACTTGCTATTTTAAAATGTTTTTTTTTCTTTACCTTCGTTGTCTGTTTATTGAGCAAAGTCCTTTATTTTGCACGGACGTACATAATTTTCCGTTTAATGAATGTAAACGTCCATACATGTGTTGACATTGGCTCGAACGCTGACTCGTTGATACATTGTGCCTACCTGTTTATTATGTTTAGGTATCTACTAATACTACGCATTTTTTATTACTCGAATGATTTTTTCAGTCACTACACTAACGTTTTGTATTAAAAATTAAAGTAAATTTATTATGAAAAATTACAAAAAATATTTCATGTAACATGTTAAAAATAATGATCTTTCATTTTCTGTGCGTGGTCCCAGCCGTCCGGTTTCGAATTATGGGCAAAGGCTTAAAATACTCCAGTGCATTTCATCAATTTATATATGTATTCAAAAACATTTAAAGTATTTTAACTTAGGTATAAAATGCACAGTTTAAAAATCCCATAGGATATTGAATAAGATAAGGGATATGACATTGAAGTGAGTATAATGTAACTTAAATTAAATCTAATGTACTTATTCACGTTAAAAAAATAAAGTAATGTTTTTCTATAGTTATAAGTACTTAATTTCAGGCCGCTAATAACTTTGCTCGCTATGTCATCATCATCATCATCATCAGCCTATAGACGTCCACTGCTGAACAAAGGCCTCCCCCATAGATTTCCACAATGACCGATTCAATGCGGCCCGCATCCAACGCTTGCTAGCGACCTTTATCAGGCCATCGGTCCATCTAGTGGGGGGCCGTCCGACGCTGCGTTTTCCAGTGCGTGGTCTCCACTCTAGAACTTTACGGCCCCATCGGCCATCCGTTCTACGAGCTATGTGCCCTGCCCATTGCCACTTCAACTGGCTAATCCGTTGAGCTATGTCTGTAACTTTAGTTCTTCTGCGAATCTCCTCATTTCTGATTTGATCTCGCAGAGAAACACCCAGCATAGCCCTCTCCATAGCTCGTTGAGTGACTCTGAGCTTTCTTATGAGGCCCATAGTGTGCTCGCTATGTACTCAAATGATATTGATGTATGCAATTGTACCGGGAGTGCACATAACTTCTAGTTTGTTTTAGTTTTTTTTCATTAATTGCAATCTGTTTTGGGCTAAATAATAAAAAATAAGAGAAGAAAAATGTATAGATATAAGCCAATATAAATAAATATATCATGATGACTTATGACCCTTTAACACTAAGATATTTATGATGACATGTTAGCGCATCGCATCTGAATTGGGTACTTGATACTCAATATTACATCACGGTGTAAATGGTGCCATTTATCACCTGAAGCCTGCAATTTATGTTTATTGACGGAAATATTAACGATATATTGCCGATATCTACGTTTTTTGCAGTAATACTTACTTTCACAATATAGGGAAACCGTTTTTGCTTATAAATTTTCAATTCTCATGTAAAGTTCCCCCACGCTATATTTATATTAGATTTAAAATTAGTTTTATTGTTTCGATCGGGACTCGGGCACGCCCTTACACACTGGGTCTCTACTCCGATGCCTTTTTTCGAAAGATTTTTGATGTCATTCAACTATTTAAAATCACAACTACAAATGCGAATTCGGGGAAGGATCTGTTAGGGAATTTTTATTTTACTCTTAAAGCTTTGTTCTGAAACAAATATCGACCATTGCTGTCGATAAGAACCTGCATAAAGCTATATCGGTAACGATGGAATTCTAAATTCGTAAAAATTTAAGAGGTTCAGACACGGAAAGAAAATAACTTAATTTATAGTATACACTTAACGCGCGAGTGATACCCCTGGTGTTGCAAGTGTCCATAGGCTACGGTGACCGCTTACCATCAGGTGGGCCGTATGCTTGTTTGCCACTCAAGTTGTATATAAAAAAAAACAGAATAAGATTAAGGAAGAAATAAAAAATACGCATTGTAAATTCTCAAGAAACATATTTAATCTAAAAATTTATCTCTATGGCGAAGAATTGGAAATCCCTCCGCTTTTGTTCAGTTATTGATCGCTTTTTACGCTTTATACAGTGTATTGTTTCTCAATGGATTGTCTTTTAACTTTACACAATAGAATTCCTTATGTAGTGTCAGATACATTTCCGAGATCTACTTGGGTATAAGTTTGCCGACATTACATTTTCGGTTGCAGTTATAGTTACAGTACAGTATAAAATTATTATCCTGTAAAATAATTATAATTTATGACAATCATTTACTTGTATGTACATATCTCATAATGTTTATGCAATGCATAAATATTGGATAGACCGCGCCGGTTATAACTCAAACTAAAATCCAAACTAAAGCGTCATAAATAGAAGAAGACTTCTATTTTACTACTGTGTTATTGTTTTTCTTCTTGACTCTTGTCATATTTTTTTCTCTCTGTTATTGATTTGTATTTTAACATCTTATTTTGATTAGACTTTACTTACAAGGATGCACATAGTACCTTTATGCGGTATTTGATTATTAGTAGGTACGGCAGGTAGTAATTTCCAATTGGCAGAATACACCGCCTTAATCGTACCCATCTCTCTCTGTTTTCCATACGATAACTTCAAATGTTTCCATACGATAACTTTTGCGGAAGAATGAGCCACCCTAATTGAGTTACCGTTATAAGGTTTATGAGGAATATTATGATTGATGGGGTTACCCCTAACTCAAAGCTGGACAGATATTTTATATTCCACAGCGAAAACTGTTTGTCAAACATGCGTCAGAATTTCAAAATAAGTTATTAAAAGGTGACTGGAGAATTTTATGGTTAGTATAAAATAAACCACTTACATTTTGTCTTACACGAGTCTTCGTCTTCTTCCACACTCCTCAATCTCTTAATACGTAGCCACCGTTCCATCAATTAAGTGTTCAATAATTTTGAATCTCGTTTGAGACGCCGTGGCACAGTAACCGATGGGAAGGTCGATGCAGCGTTTGATGGCTTTAAGAGAGTCATATGACCATAAGCGAAGCTAGAAAGTTACATACAATGAGAGGAATTGATGGAGCATAGGGAAGTTGTCCAACTAATGGTGATGATCACATAGATCCACATTTTGGACTAATTTCTATTCTCTAATTTGTAATTTCATGACTCATCATACGTGTAGAGCGTCCGGAGTTCTGGATCTAGTTTGTAAACTTCACTTTCAAAGATAATACGTTTCATTGCAGTACCAACAACTAATGTACCTACAAGTCCTACAGCTTTATCTTTATCACTGCCTTCAAGATACAGTATTTGAGGTGCGTCTGATAAAACTCGGGCGACGCCGAGGACAATGATAACAGGCGGTTAGTGATAATAGATCGATTCATTGTTCAAATATCGGAAAGTTATTCGGCCTTTCGAATGAGGTATGTCAATATTGAATCAGTTATGATTGTGTGGTAAGGACCTTGAAAAGATAAAGCTGTTATTACTTTCTTTTTTTCCCATGTGTAAGTAATTAAGTCTTACCTAAATTTCCCGAACAATAACCAAATGCAATAGTACCAAAATGCCTGTCATCAAATTCTGATCATTTTCTTAATTTTAGCAAACTTTTCTTAGCAAAAAACTAAAACTAGTTCCAAGCAGGCGCTAGAGCTATCCTGTCGAGCTAGCCTAACGATCTCATGAATTGGCACTATAAAAGCTGTATTTCTGTCCAAAATGGACTCACACATAAGTGAGTCAGTGTGGCCCGATCCGGGAGCGGATGCGTGTGCATGTATGCGGCTAAATATATCCCTCACGTGTGAACAGCCCGGTAGCGTAAACAATTCACTAGTAGCCCGGGGTAAGGAGCTACGAACAGATTATTCAAGAGAGGTACTACAGGCACAAGGTATCTGCCATTCGAACTAAGTGCTACGGCAAACGGATTAATCAAGAGAGCTAGGGCACAAGGTATCTCATATTCAAACTACGCCCGACTGTTATAGTTCACCTCCACCCACACTAAACTATTACAGCCAAATACCGCTACTGCGTTATAGATTTGTTTCTCTGGTTATGTTTCCAAAACTGTTGTTGGATATGCTGTTCTAATCTTAAGGAGTTTATCGTCCTTCATACTAATAGCGAACCCTTAACGTATCGTTCTTAGGAAAATACAACGTGGCTTTCAGAAAGTTCCACATTCCTCCAACACTATTCGTCATAATTATAATGCTGGTACGTGCTTAGTCTTGACTAGTCATCTATGTAATATCGATACAAAGTCTCTGTTTTATTGTTGTGTTGTGTTTTGAAATATTTGGCCTACATTTAAATGTAGATACACCCTTTTTGTTATAAACATTCACACATTGTTAGATCATTCGCCCTTCGAACACTGAAATCTTTATCAAGTACAATGAAATAAAAAGGATTTCTACTATTTGGGTCCGAGTCTTCTAGTTTTCTAAATTTGTCTTTGACTACCAAGGTAAATGTACCCTAAAAATAAATACTTGCAACTCCAAATGAGTATATTGCTCGCGCTTAGTCAATATCTTCACATTTTCTTTTCATTTCCATTTTAAATATGATTTTACCTTCTATAGCACCCCTTTTTTATGAGAAATTTACAGGAATGCCCTTTTCTTCATGTATATTTTTAATCGGTCACACATTTTTACTTTCTAGTGTCAGACGCTCTATCGTTTCAATATCTTTGATCTTCCAACGCCACTCATGTATATTCTTTTTATATCTTAAAAGGATGGCATGAATCCTGTTATTTGTTCGTTTCTCCCTCAATCATCAATCAAACGACCGAACGGATTTTTGAACAAAGTTAGATACATTTTGTCTTTAAAAAGGTTTTAAGGTATGAGAGAAGGCAAACTCTACAATCTTCATTATCGTGAGCTAGATTGCTCATTCTAGGACGAAAGGGTTGGAGTCAATCAAAGTTATAACTCCATTATATTAATCTCAAAGTAACTGCTTAGAAATCAAATTCCATTCAACCTTATTGCGCAAAGGTTTACTACTTATGATAACAGAAACTGATCGAAGATATAGTTCAGTTGTTTTGGAGATTAGTCAGACAAACAGACCATAAAACCATGTAAATAACTATAAAAATCGAAATCACATACCCTTCTATTTATTTACATTTATATATTGAGTTTTGGCTACTTTTCTTATTTATTCTTCTATCTTTTTCTTATTCTTAGTCCATAGACATTTCTTTCTTCTTATCAGCCGATTGTCCAAGAGTTCTCTAGTGATCTATTCTATCTGTGCTACTGTTTACTTTGATGTCATCGTTATGTCCAAACCACACTTCCTTTCCAGTACTGTACGTGGTTAACGTATTAGCAATATGATGTCACGGTTACGGTCCCATACGGTCCAAATAATGTTTGAGGTTGCTGTAATAACGATTGGTTAGTGGTAATTTACTATAGATTTAATTTAAATTATTTTTTACTGTGTTCAGAAGCTCCGCGTCCACTATAAGTTGGTTCGCTACAAGTGGAAACATGTTGGACATATGAATATTATCTTTTATCTGTAAGTGTGTGTAAGTAAAACTACTCATGTTTTATACTAAAAATATCTTATCTGACGTTTCCTTGTCAGTGGTGCATTTGTTTAAAGTTATATGAAAAGCAGGTTTTCTTTGTACTTTAGAGCTGATATAACCACTATGGTACTTTGGTTGCTATGGCGGTTATGTCCATCCTATCAACCAATAAGTATAATTATCCATTTGCCTGTCACTGACCATCCTGTTTCAAGGGACCTTTCATTTATTATGTATACTATACACTCGATTTATTTATCGATTAAATGTGACGTCATCTTTATATTCGAATGGATTTCCACATTGTTATGTACATAAAAATAAATAATTAGCGTGTTTATTACGGTAGAGCGGTTCATTTCACTTCGACTCGGGTTCGATTTCACTGCGCTCGCGCCGGCACGGGCGCCGCTTAGAGAGCGAATTGAGATCTTGGCTATGTTCAACTGGAATCGATTAACGACATAATTACCTATTTTTACCATTTTGAGATGTAGTAGCATGCCTGTAGTTAGAAACGAATGGCGGTCAAGAAAAGTTTTCCATGTATCTAGATTTGCCTTTTATTCACGATTTTAACTTTGCGGATCTTAGGGGCTTTTGATTTTCATATTTGGATGGAGTATAGATATGCTAACATAATTGACTGTATTATGTATGTATCTATCAATGAAACGGAATCATTCAATGTAAATTTCACCAACTTTAATACGTCTGATCATTTAGAAAAGTCCACACGTCTTTAAGACTAATGTCAATACAGTAATTTCATAATTTTATCATGATATCCATCCTTACTAGGAACATCATGTATTTTTTAACTCTCGTTATTTGAACATTAAAACTATTGAACGACTAGCTCTTTCCCCAATTCGTTTTCTTATTATATTGTACTTACTTATTTACTTACGAGTAACATAAAATATTCTCTTGCTAACCTGGGATGGTGTAGCTTTTAATTGGTAAAAGTTATTTTCTAATTAGTTCTATGTTTCAGAGATTTCCCCTATACAAACAAAATCCTCTATTATAATAATAGCATAAAAGGGCAGCACATGTGTACATACGCCTTAGGGATAAAGTATATATTCAGGTGTTTTGGCGTGATAGAGTAATTAATGTACTAGCAAGATGTCATAACATAACATCCGAAAATTAACTGTATGGCATGAGTAGCAGAGTTCATAATGCATAGACACCAGGACATGTATGAAAGTATCTAAGCTCTAAGTGGCGGGATTGGCGATCAGTATCAATATTTGAGATAACCGGTACCCGGCGTGTCTAGTCAATACTGAGCGCCGTGTTGTAATTTAACTTTCATACGTTATCTCGCCTTAGATAAGGAGTACAGTTTAAAAGGTGTTAGAGAAAGGTTTGTTGACGTTTTGTGCAATATGTTGATCATGCGCAGCTTATATGAAGAGATGTTTATGTACAAGAAGCAGAAGAGGTGTACATTGTACAAGTAAAGAGTGAAAACTGGAAAGGCTCTGTATACTTTCTGCCAGTCCTGCGAGGATTCACACCCACACATTGGAACCGAAATGGTCTCGCACGGCGAGGTTCCAAAGGAGTCTTCTCCCGCGCACGATCAAATTGTGGAATGAACTCCCAGCCGAGGTTTTCTCAAAGGAGTACAGCATGGGGTTCTTCAAGGAGGGTTTGAAGAGACTAGTTTTGCAAGCGTCCATAGGCTACGGTGACTAATTATTTTATTTATTTATTTATTTACACTTCATGCAAAATACAGTTTGCACAGGCGGACTTTAATTACCATCAGGTGGGCCGAATGCTTGTTAGCCACCTTAGTGGTATTAAAAAAAATGATCTCGGCGCGATGATATGTATTGTATGAAAATTGTACATATATGCCGCCCACTAAATTACAAATAAAAACATTCACTTTATCATGGAAGAATATTTACAGTATTTGATTTCCTGTCGGAAACATAAAAATAATAATCTAATTCTTAATTAACCATCATATATTGATTGCCTGTATGTACGGATATATTTGTCTAATGTAAGTTCGACATATTACAAAGCTACCATTACCTTGTCTAGTGTAGTTATATTTACCGAAGCTTCATGAATATGGAGCCTACACTACCAATTGCTATATTTAGCTAACGTAAGGCAGACAAGGAACGCAATCTATGTCAACGCGTGCAAGTGTCACAGCTTGATCGTATCGTACCATAGTTATACACATAGTGTACCAACCGGTATTACTTCGGACTTCTCGCCACCGGCGGGGAATTCATCCCCACACGTTGGAACCAAAATGATCCCGAACTGCGCGGTTCCAAAAGAGCTTCCTCCCGCGCACAATTACTCTCAAACGGCGAGGTTCCAAAGGAGTCTTCTCCCGCGCACGATCAAATTGTGGAATGAACTCCCCGCCGTGGTTTTCCCAAAGGATTACAGCATGGGGTTCTTCAAGAAGGGTGTGAAGAGATTTTTGAAGGGTCGGCACCGCGCGTGTGATACCCCCGGTGTTGCAAGCGTCCATAGGCAGCGGTAGCCGCTTACCATCAGGCGGACCGTATGCTTGTTTGCCACCATAGTGGTATAAAAAAAAATACGGAGATTTTTTCCATGACGTAAGTTATCTTAGTTAGAAAACAAGCGGGTTAAATAAGGTATTTTAAAATCTAAGCTTTAATTCGGTCATCATGATCACTCTTTCATTTGATACCATGTCATAGGGGTTACTGTGGAAATAATAAATCTCCATTTTGTGACGTCCGCCATATTGGATTTAAAATGGCGGCATTTATGTAATTGTGTATTATCACGAGAAATAAACGTGTTTGCCGAATTTCCGCTTAATCGGACTGGTACAGTATGGAATCGCTGGTAAACAGAGATGTTGAATATAACCATTAACCAATAAATTTAACTAGTATTTTAAATTAACCATCATATTCAATAAACAAAATTACCGTTATCGAGTAAAAAAAAATCTATTTTGTATTCAACTAACCGTTATTCTTTCGTTAACGTGATTTTAAACAGACAACTATTAAACCTAATCTTAACAAATATTAGGTCCTTACATATGAAATTGGCGTTTTGTATGGGAGGAACAAAAAGTCGAATATTTTTTAATATAATATATTTAATTAATCAAAGTATGAACCATTATTTTCTATGCACTTTTGCCATCTCATAGGTAGTTCATTGATCCCTTTACTAAAAAAACCAGTCGGACGGGAATCAATAAAATCTTTGAAGGCGATTTGGACTGCCCCATCGGAGTTGAATTTTTTCCCTTGCAAGAAGTTATCCAAATTTCGAAAAAAATGGTAATCTGTTGGAGCAAGGTCCGGGGAGTACGGAGGATGTCTTAGACTTTCCAATTGAAGCTCTTCTAATTTAGTAGCCGTCTGTAGCGCAGTGTGTGGTCTAGCGTTGTCGTGAAGCAGCAGTGGCGTGGAGCGATTGACCAGCCTAGGTTGTTTAGCCGCTAGCTTTTCCATCATGGTTTGCAATTCCTGACAATAGACATCAGCCGTAATAGTCTGGCCAGATTTGAAAAAACTGTAATGAACAATACCGGCACTAGTCCACCAAACGCTTACAAGTAACTTTTTTGGGGTTAATTTTCGCTTGGGGCAGGATTTGGCTGGCTGGCCAGGATCTAACCATTGCGCTGAGCGCTTCCGATTATCGTAAAGAACCCATTTTTCATCACAGGTAATGATTCGGTTTAAAATACCTTCATTATTGTGCCGGTTTAGTAATGTAACGCAGCAGTCGACGCGCGTTTGCCGGTTTGTTTCAGTCAATTCGTGAGGTACCCACCTTTCAAGCTTTTTAATCTTCCCAATTTGCTTCAAGTGAATTAAAACAGTTTTATCACTAACATTGCAGCCTGCAGCTAACTCGGACGTGGTTTGCGATGGATCCGCTTCCACAATAGCCTTCAACTCTTCATTATCAACTTGAGTCTCAGGCCGTCCACGGGGCTTGTTCTGCAGGTCGAAATTTCCAGAACGAAAACGTTGGAACCAAAAACGAACTGTGTTTTCTTTTGCAACACGACCGCCATACACATCATTCACCCTTCGAGTTGTTTCCGCAGCACTAGTGCCACGGCGGAACTCGTACTCGTAAATAATGCGATATTTAAGGTTTTCCATTTTGTAAAATGAGTGACGCAAACAGAAAAAAACAGAAGAAAAAAAACAAATGAATGACGATCATCGAAGCACAAATACATGAGTCTATAGCTGTACAAATTTGAATTTGGAATTCCTTACCAAAGAGGAGAAATTCGTGATTAAAGTGGCCAGTACGAAAAACGCCAATTTCATATGTAAGGACCTAATATTTTACAACCATCAAAAATATCGATATTTTTATTTAACAATTAACGTTCAACTAATTTAAAAAATCAACCGTTAGTGACATCTCTACTGGTAAATGTTTCAAATTTAACTTGCGAGATTCTATTACACGCACACACCGGACAGATGGAAAATTATAAGTAAATGCATTTTGTACATAACATATTACTCGCTATGCAGTTAAGTACTGACATATGGTATCGTTCTTAAAATGCGCAGGTTTTTGTAGACGCCCGTATGTGACTCATCGGTCCAGAGAGTTGAGTAGAGTGGGGCACACCCTAGTAAAGCTGGTATAAGCTTGACCATGGATTTCCAAGTCATAAAAATACGGGACAGTTTATTCTACACACCCATCTAAATATATATAACTCAAAGGTGACTGACTGACTGACATAGTGATCTATCAACGCACAGCCCAAACCACGGGACGGATCGGGTTGAAATTTGGCATGCAGGTAGATGTTATGACGTAGGCATCCGCTAAGAAAGGATTTTGATTAACTCGACCCCCAAGGGGATAAAATAGGGGATGTAAGTTTGTATGAAACTTTGCCAATTTTAAACCGATCGGGCTGAGACTTTGCATGCATAAAGCTACTATGAAAAATGTATTCCACGCGTACGAAGTCGCGGGCACACAGTCATAATATACCACTAAATCATGATGATTGGTTTCATTAACTAAATACTATGCTTTACGGATCTCTAAACTCAGTAGCGGAATTCTTTTCGATTTCCGGCCATCTGACAATAAAGCGAGATGGAACATGAATCATAAAAATACATTTGTAACATTAGAATAAAGTCTAAAGCTATCCTTGTTCTATGTTTCCAGCGTACTGTCACGCTCACACAGCCATTTGAGCTCTTTGTGTGACACTTAGAATAACGTCTTCGCTTCGCTTATAGCGAATTCCTTATTCAAAGGTGTGACATTTGAGCCAAAAGTCTTCTTCTTCTTCCGAAGTATGGCAATCAATCCCTTCAGGGACTATTTTTGCCAGTGTCAAAGAATTTTCACATTAAGAAAATACACATTAAAGATCACTATAACACAATTTACGAGACACTGGAAAAAATCTCAACCGCTCCGCCTGATTCCCGCCAAAAAACTCGAGCCGCCAAAAGTCATACGTCACATTTTTTTACTTCTGCTGATATCTTTGGGTGTAGCTAAACTATTTAGGTACAAGCAGTGGGAACTTAAAAATATTTTATCGCGGTAAGCGGAATGTGTAGCGATAGAAAGTATGTAAAACCCATTAAGCACACATACCAAACATATGTATCTTATCTCAGTAGCAGTCAGGCAGTACAACTGGTGCATCGTTAACCTAAATGTCAGTAGGCAGCGAGCTTGCAGCGAACATATGCATTGACACGAGAGTGGTGGAGTTTGGGGTATTTTGGACCGTACATAAGGCAGGCTTTTTGCCCCACCTTAGTGAAAAAAAAAACACATGACAACAAGCACATGCTGAGTTGAGACCGTTTCATAACGACACTACACTACTTCCCTTCTTAGATGTTTATTCATTATTTTCTTTTCTTGCTTTCTTTCTAATAGAAAAAAATGAACCGTACAGTAGCATATGATGTCTAACATCTAAAGGCCAACTCTACCACCGCGCCCGCTCATTGGTCAAATCAAGGAATGCATAGAGGTTTTAGCATATAACTTTTTTGTTTTTTGACGTGGGTGAAACCTACAAAAGTTACCAGTCTGCTTAAGGGGAGCATACGGGGTATGTGAGATTTTGACTCATTAAGACCCCCCCGGTGGCCATCCTCCGTGCACGTGGCTCCGGGATCTCCAGTGCAACGCACCGGTGCCATCCTGCACTTTGCCTGAGCACGTCCCAGGGGCAGCCATGTCGCCGCCCCTGGAACCCTCGCGTGCTCTTGACAGCACTTGCCACGTCGTGCTGCTACACTATGTGGATACTCGTCTGCTTAGCTATGTTATTCATTCAACACGTAGCTTAATTCAATCTGTATATATAGATATATATATAAAAGAAGAAACTGACTAACTGACATATGATCGCACAGCTAGGCTGGGGCTAGAGACTAAAAATTTTGACAGTAGGTAGTTTTTATGACGTAGGCATCCACTAAGGAAGGGTTTTAGGAAATGTCACCCCTAAAGGGGTAAAATAGTGGATCAAAGTTTGTATGAATTTTTTTAAAGTTAAATCCATGAAAATATGTACTTTACTCATATTATAAGCCATGGGTAAAAGCTATCATTGATGTATAGATGCATCTTTTCCTACTCACTTTACCACGCGTGCGAAGCCGCGAGTAAAAGCTAGTATGTAAATAAATGGAATGCAATTGTAGCAACCATTTTTGGAACGGTGTGAATGAAAACAGAGAGCGTTTGTAATACAAATTACATATTCATTGACACATTTGTGTTGACTACGATTTCTAGGCTGCGGTCAAGGCCATCTTCAAGTTTCAAGCATAAAAGTAATTCTTATGTTTCAAGTACGGTTCGCCAGTTTGACTTTGAACTTTTTGTGTTCTGTGGTACAATTCACACTGTCACTGTATACGTAATAGTGCTATTGTGATGTGAGCATTGTTATAATTAAACATTCGCGAGCGTCACCTTACGTTCCGGTCGTGACTTTGCTTAGATTAGGTATTAATATAATTTTATTGGAAAGTATAAAAAAAACTCTATATATCAGGAACAGAGAAGCAGCCAAATATATATATATATATATCTTTTAAAAAAATCCGCTCTGTAATCCAGATATTACCCGTACATACAAACGCAAACACCACTACATAATTAAATATTTATCTAGATATAAAAAGGAACTTAACCGACCGCGACCTATTAAGTAAGTGCAAGAGCTAAAAAATTTAAAACTTAATATAAATGTAGAAAATGACGGCCAGTTATTTTTGCACGTCAGTGTAGCACAAGATTAAGATTACCAACCGTCGCTCGTGACATAATATTAAGCGAGTAGCTACTAGGCATGCGAATTGAGGTCGTAGACTTCCTGTAATTATCTAAGTACGCTGGTTAGGTGTCTTAGGTATTGCGTTTATGGACTGGTTTGACGTCGTGTGTTGCCGTTACTCATGTAACACTCACTGTAATTTAGACCTACATTAGTGCCTTATTAGGGTCTAAACTAATTAAGTTGAAGTTTAGATTTTATTTTGAAATTGATTTTGGTCTACATTCAAAAAAACTTTTTGAAGCGTCTTCAAAACACAATTTCGCATGTAAAATTTGAGGTCATTCAAAACTAACGTGGCATCAGATTTGACTGGCGTTTCAATATTCGGCCATTGGGTAAATTTAAACCTAGGCCCTTGACAGTGGGCCCCCACAGTAGTAACTGTAGTTAACTAGCTTTTATTTAGTTTCACCATTCTATTTCCAATATGGCTTCCGCTGCAAGACGTCAATTCATAATTTCCGCATTAACCCCTACGATATGTATCTATCTAATGAAAGGGTTTGATGACGGAATAAAGCTTGTGTTAAAAAAAACTCTTTTAAGCTACTTGTTTTTGATTATAAAAGCAATATTTGGAATGAAATAAGTTTTGTTTTGTGAAATCCAAACTTTTGTTTCTAACTAAAACCGTTGTAGAAACCAGTAACACCGATTTTGACGTAAAAATGGCTTTTGCGTAGCAAGCCGTACAGTAGTCGCATATGATGACGTGTAACATCGGTCAAATCTACGTCTTTTGTGTCGCTAAGACTTTAATAAAAGCCGTCACTTAAAAAGCCGCTAAATTGAGAACATTATTTCCCGCACATACATAGATAGGTATCAGATGATTTTTTTATACCACTAAGGTGGCACACAAGCATACGGCCCACCTGATGGTAAGCAAGCAGTCACCGTAAACTATAGCCGCTAGCAATACCAGGGTTATCACTAACCAGTTGCCAACCATGTTGTTGATGAGGACTCACTGTGCTAGCAGCATTACTACTATCCCAGTGTATCCTCGTGGAGCACTGGCAACCTTACTTACCGCAAAAACACAACACTACATCAAGTTGTGTTATTTCACTGCGGTCTTCTGTAACGTAGTAGAGGTACAGCCCCCAGTCGTGCGGCTCCAATTTAAATGGGAAGACCCACGGGAAATAATAAATCGCCCTAACTCTCTTTAGATACGTGTATGTTGATGTACAGAAAAAAAAAAGTTTTTAGTCACCTTAATTGCTAGAAGTCAATGATCGTCTCTACTATAAGTCTTGAAGCTTAGTGTGCTTAGAACTTCTGTACATAGCCGATAATGCTCCCTCCTGTCTTCACTGATAACACTCATTTACATATATTTAACGAGGTACGTCCGCGCGTGTAATCTTATGTGATACTTGGCAAGTATGTATTTAAGTTTATGTAAAATGTCGTACTTTTGGTTGAAGAACATGTTTTTTGGCAACAGACTGTTTTGTTTTTTTCTGGCATTATTTTATGAACTAATAGTGTTTACGCCAATGCGTAAACAAACCTTTTTATATTTTTGCGCTTTGGAAAAAGCGCGTACTTGTAAAAAAAGTTTAGTCTTGTCAGAGAAAACAAGAATTTTGCGGTTGAAACTCTGGGTCACCGGGGCCCGGTAAATAGGTTAATTTCGGTTTTTGTAAATAGTTAAATTTTGTATAAATATTTCTTGGATCTTAGAGCAAGTTTTATTTGACTACAGAATGTCATCAACACAGCACGTGTTCCTAGTCATATTTGGACTGAAATGGAGTCACATCGTTAGCACACGTTTACTATTGTGTATATTTTGACCTATCAGTAGTTGTGCCGCCCGTAAAGGAATTTGTGAAACAAACATATCACCACAATTATCTCGTCTCTAGCAAAACGTTTAAAAAAAAAATTTTTTTTACTATATTCTGTAGTCCTTGTAGTTTTTGTAGATTATTTATGCCAGAGCTGGGGAACCTCTACCTAGTCATATTTTACCTTGAAGTCTTATAACACACTACTCTATGTCATAAAAATGTATTCTGATACTGAAATATAAATAGCGGCCGTATTTGAGGTAGCCTAGGGACGCGTTGGAATTGATGTCAGTAATAAAATAAACAAAATATGAAAATTGGTACTGGACAATAAATAAATAAACTAGGGAACACTTTTATGTACATTTTTTGTTTTACTATGTTTTTATACTCCGTAGGTGGTGAAAAGCATACGGCTTTCTCATTGATATGATGATTAGTTTCACAACCACCACTTTTTATCATAATTTTTATGCTTATATTTTATTATAAAGCGAGTAAGAAAAGAATACTATAATCTTAAAATGTGTACATGTATATCTTTGTCTCATAAAATAAAACCTTTGACTACAATGTAACTTTTCTTACAAAGTTCAGTGCCGGTAGCAAGAACATTTTTCGACTACGTATTTGAAAACGCAACTCGCGATATGACATAATTGTCATACGAATTTTTAGTTCCACTTTTTACTTTACCGCCGCTGCGCTGTTCATTTTTCAAAGCGCAATACAAAAATAGTCGAAGTCGATACGAAGACGCAATTTATTCATGCTCGCGCTACAGAAGTAAAATTACTAATGTACAAATATCGGCCGTGAGTAAACTTCTCAGTTCTGGAGCATCACCTTATGTACGATGCATGCTTTGCTTAGATAACTTTTTATTTATTTATCTCGTTTGTAAAAAAAGAGCTAACTCAGGAAAGTTTGTTCTCCAAAACTGGATGTGAGAAGTTCAGTCGCACGAGACATTTGCGGTACCCACAAACGTGCGGTGCGAAAAGGTGTGTTGCTGTATTTTATGTAACGTGAGTTTTGTTTCGTATTAAACTTTATTGTTTACGGTAACGGTTGATGAGTGAAAGAGACACACGGTGTTTCGTTATTGTGAGGGGGATCGAAGCTATCAGCTCTTCGTCACTATACGTTGATGAAAATTATTCTAACATTTGGTAATCCCAGGTATGATTGGCTGACCAGTGGAGGTTTTTTTATAAAGAATTTAAAAGTTAGTTTATTTATAACCGACTTCGAAAAAAAAGCTTTTCAATCAGGATCGGTTTTAAATTTTTGATTTCTGCAGGTTTCTGGACCATGGCAGAATTATAATTTATTTAATATAAAATAAAGCTCGCCATGTGGAAAACTGATAAAGGTCTTCGGAGATAAAGAATTTTAACCCTTTTTCGACCAAAAATAATAAGCAGTTATGTTTTCTAACTTGTTTAACCTTAAAACTTGTTTGTTTGTGACCACAAGAAAGAGGAAGAGCAAATTCCTTCTATTAGCAGATTTTTTTATCTTAAAAAACACCGACCGGGGCGTTACAAAGTTTATGTTTTTCAAAAAAATTGCTAATAAAGAAACTTCCTTGTTAGGAGTTCGCTCGGAATTTTAAAATTTACAGCTCTAGAAGTATAATGTACTTTTAACAAGTTCCTCTTGAGATATATTCCGAAGTTTGATTTTGATGACTTTAGATTTTACATTTTCCTGATTTAAGTACGTACTTTATTTTTTCCGTAGCTAAGAGTAAGAAATCTATATTATCTTACTCTCCTAAGAGTAATTTTATGGTTGGCAACCCGTTAGTGATACCCCTGGTATTGCTAGCGGTTATATGCTACGGTGACTGCTTACCATCAGGTGGGCGTTTGCTTGTGTGCCACCTTAGTGGTATTTAAAAAAAAAGTAAGTAAATATATATTCCTTACTTTAGCGATCTGCATAGGTATTGAAATTCAAATGGAAAATGAATGACTCTTTGATAAAGTAAGGGAGGTCGCACATTTGATTGAGATGTAGTGTTTCTACTGTAAGCAAGGTTTTCAGAGCTCTTTGAAGACGCGCTAGGCTAATAGTAAGGATGATTGTTCGTCCCATAAAGTGATAGTACTCAACACAAGGTCAGCAACCCGTTATCATTGACCGCTGCGAAACAATAACTCTTTGTGGTATAAATCATTTGCGTTTCTCAACGCTACTATTATAGTCTTGTTTTTTCCTAGATAAAAACGTGCTGCAACGTATACCTAACTGAATTCTATGTTATCGATTGAATATGGGTCTTAGAAACGTGACAATCAAAGCTATTTTTTATTGTGCAAGCAACAGACAGGATAAACGCGTACTTATTTATTTATTAAGCACAAGAAACAGAACACAATTTTATAAAAATCAAGTACAAAGTAAAATGGTAAAAATCTAATCTGAATTGTGCTCTGAATCTGAATCTAAGGTATTTGTACAGCATTAAAATAATAAAATATATATAACAATAAAATATATATAAATATAATAAAAAATATAACTATAACATAAGACACATTGCACATACATTGAGCGATTAATTTAATCATGTTTCTTCTTCTTTTCAACATCATGAACTTGTGTACATACAAATCATCACGCCAAGCCCTTTTCTGGGTAGGCAGAGAGTGAAGAGAGCCATTATTTTTTAACTTGCACATGTCCACTGCACTAGCTTCCACTGCATTCATAAAGATCTTCTTACTCTCTCGCCGGTTTCTAGTAATTTACCTATCCATCGTGTCCTGAACGCTGACTAAAGACAATGTTGCGATTAGATATGAGCGACGGTGCTTACTTCGTGTACCAAACAACAAGTAGAAAACACCATTGTTTCGCTACTTTTACCTCCATGTACCTATCTTGACGTGTTAATATTCTTAAGAGGTCTAGAACAACTTTTGGTAATGACACTAGAAAGAATTAAATTTTAATGGAATAACACTATAAAGGCGCTAGGGCGTAAAAACTCCGTCCCCTGGGTATTTCGGACCCTCATTATTTGTCTGTCCTGTGACGTAATGGCCTCTGCTATCTCGAATATTGCCTCTTTGAATATTGCATTTTGTTTTGAATGTTTGATTCTACGATATCGTTAAAAGCCTCCTTTTTTCGAGCTTAAGTGAACATTCCACGTTCTACTTACATTATCAATTTATTTGTGTTTTTCTGTTACATTAGCGTTTCTCGGAATGCTTTCCTTTTCGGTTCAACGTGAAAATTGGGGTGGCATTAACCCTCGCTTTATTTATGACTAGCTGTTTTCCCCGCGACTGCGCCCGCGTACAATATAATATGTAGCCTATGTTACTCAGTGATTATGTAGCTTTTTAACGGAGAACGAATTTTTGAAGTCGGTCGAGTAGTTTTGGAGTCTATTCAATACAAACAAACAAATAATGAAATCCTTCTCTTTATAATATTAATCTAGCTATATATTTATACTAGCACTTATATTATAGCTATTATACTAGCACTTAATCATTAACTTTTCTGTCACTAGTGCGAAATGTTTACTCAAAGCTCGCATCAAGTACAGACGAGCAATTTCACTCGTTGTTTTTACACTACTGGTGCCCTTTCTAATCACAAGTTCCCATAAAAATATCATAATAGGGCTACTAATGCGCAACAAACACACGTAATTGCCGACCATCGCACCGCATTTCCGCAACCTAACTTGTGTTTCTCGTTTACCCCAAATTAAGTACACCCCAGTTCTCTTCTGAGGTATAGATTAGTTTCCTTGGGGACTTTCGCTCTCTCGTTAAGGAAAGCCTGTATTTCCAGAAATTCCACGATTATCGCCAAGGTTTCCTAATATTGAGGTTAGGCAAGCACTTAGCGAATAAGATTCCCGAATTATTATCAGATAAGACCTTAAATTGGTCTGTGTTGTATCTCTTTTGACGTTTCGCCCGCCCCTTGTGTACTTGTAGCTTTGTTTGAGAATTTACTTTTGTTGTTAGTATCTAGTATTTTTACTCGACTACGACGCAGCCAAAATTTATGATTTTAGCAGTCTATGTATGTATTTACGGTATGGATATCTGAATTTACGTATGTTCCTCCGTAGCGCCTAAACTTTTCATCCGATTTTGATGAATAAGGTGTCAATCGAATCGTTATTATGTCCCGGATAACATAGGCTATTAAAACTTACTTCAATCTAATATATAAAATTCTCGTGTCACAGTTTTCGTTGCCATACTCCTCCTAAACGGCTTGACCGATTTCGATGAATTTTTTTGTGCTTATCCGGTATCTATGAGAATCGGCCAACATCTATTTTTCATCCCCATAAATGCAAAAAAAAATGTCCACACGAGCGAAGCCGGGGCGGGCAGCTAGTAATTTATAAGATTTTATCATGAACTCCCATTTTAACCGATTTTTTTTTATGCGTGTGATTTTTTTTTCCATAATCGTGTTAACAATTTTCTCAAGTTTCATGAATAACTAACTACACAGATTCTTGCCTGCACAGGTAGGTAGGCCTAATGATAAGCGGTTACCGCAACCTTTGGACGCTTGTACCGCCAGGGGTATCACTCGCATGTTGCTGACCATACAGCCCACATATATAACAAGTTCCTTTAAATTATTCGTTATATGCTTGCGATTTGAAGAGTCTTACTTAATACTAGCGGTGGAATATTTAGTAGCTATTACACATGACAAATAATCTCCATAGCAGTCCATGACGCTTTCGCTCAGTCACATTCATTACCCATCATTCAAAACAATGGACTCTTTATTTATTTATTTATGGTTCTTCGACATTGAATACATTATACATTTTACAGAACATAGATTTAGGAAAAGAATTAAATGCTTCAACAATTATGGAAGAATACACCATTTACAATAACAGGTTTCTTACCCTATCTTAAACAAGAAGGTAACAACACTAAACTATGAGAAACGACACAAAAACCATCAATTATAATTTGAATAAAATAAAACATGCCTCTTAGCGTTTGCGTTTTGTCTGAGAGACATAATACTACGTTTGGTATTATTTGCTTTGACAAGCATAAGATCTGAACTACGCAACGCATAGTCAATAAACACATGCTTACGTAACTAATTGTTAGTGGCCCTCTAATTTTTTTCTAATAAAACTAATGCGAGTTTATCAGCGGCCAATCGCTGTGGCCTCGCGTCAGCCATTCCAGCCGCACACAACGATCAATCACAATTTAATGTAGACCTTTCTGGCCCCTATTGGCCGATTTAAACGACCAGTCCACCAAGAACCACTTGTACCAACTCAACTTACATTACATTAGGTCTTTTAACAGTGGGGGCAAAAATCAACAATATGATAACACAGGGGTTTTCAATTTGGAATGCGCTTTTTGGTTCTTAGGTTATTATGTCGAAGTTATCTAAATTGATGTTCTCTATTAGTGCTACGACCCTAATAATCGCTTAGATTGGAACTTTGTGGAGCTGCTTATAAGGTTATATCGCTTGCTCCAGATAGCGTACGGAATATAGATCACAACTGCATTATGAATGCATCTTTTTGTATGATCAATTTGTTGTTACAAATCAAACATTAGGTTTGATGCATCCATTGCTATTAACACTTTAAAATACTCAAAATTCTCCAAAAGTCAAAGTAACAACACTCCATTAATACATCTTTTAAACAAAAGAGAGTAAATCAAAATCGGTTCATCCGTTTAGGAGTTACGCTGTCACAGACACACACACACACGTGTTAAATTATAACACCCTTCTTATTGCGCCAGGGGCTAATAAATCAACAAAATTTAAGGGAAGTGAGAAGACGAGCGAAGAAGACCATAACCAGGAGATTCGTACCAAGGAGTCCAGAATTGCTTTCACGACAATAAAAGCTAGGAAGCCATTGAAGAGATGTGGAGGATGCGAAAAGGGCGTTAGACAAGGGCGAAGATGGGCACAAAAGGAGTATGCATACATTTAAAATCATTAGATAATATTAATACGTGAAGCAGAAACATTGTTCCCCTTATTACGAAAATTACGCGTAAAGAGGAGTATGAAAGGACATCATCCATTTTGGTCCAAATCTGGAAGCTTTTCGTCTGAGCATTTATTACTACAATGTTCAGGGGGCAAGCTCTAACAGAATATACAAAAAAATACGTTGGCCAGCATTTCCAGATTTGGACCAAATCTCTGTGAAACATGGATGATGTCCTTTGACAAAGTTAAAGTTTATATGAAGAAGGAGTGAAGAAAAGATAGCTGATTTGTTTATATAATTATGCATTAAAAATACATTAAATTAATAAAAAACATTACACATACTACCATGCGTTTGACAGAAGTCTTACTAAATGTCATAGTCATAGTTTGTTTTTCGATTTATGTTCGAATTTCGTTCACTAGTTTACTTAATTCGTCTAAAAGGCAGATATGTAATCCAATGAATGAGATTAAATAATTCAATGCACAATTAACCTTCATGAAGATAGGGGCTTGAATAAAACACTGAACTAAGCAACCCATGTCCCTTGCGTACGTTGGTTTGTTTTGTTTTGTATCTTTAGGGTTACCAAATAGTTTATTGTGATTGTCAATGATTCGAGTGTCGTAATTTGTAATAAGATCTGTAAAAGAAGGAGAAAGAGACTTAGATGTAAACATTCGATTGATTTCTGTTACAAAAAATTGCATTTTAGTTATGCGCAGGTAGCTGCTGGTTAATTTGGAAAAACCTTAGAAGTGCCGTCCAACGAAATATGTAATTAATGTATTGTATATTTTGATCAGTTTCAAAATTTAAATGGCGTTACTATTCAAAATTTAGAGTAAATTGAATCAGTTTTGATGACTGATTTAATCTCAATCATTCACAGAATTATGTTAATAAAACATCAATCTGAAACAGGGAGTTTAATCAGGAGATAATTCGAACGATATTCTACATACCGTGTACACTATTAAATTCGTTGACCTTACAAAGAGATACGTCAAATTGTATGCAAGGAAAATATCCATGTTTACATTTATGAATGCTCTTAGTTAATATGGTCCACTAGCTCTGAACCTTTCTCAACGTATAACGAATTGTAAATATGTAATCGCAATTATGTGACTTTGTACTGTTAATAACTAAGGGACTGGCTCTCAGTATTTGGGACCCAGCCAAAATTAGTTTCTCAATTGAGCCACTTTAATTGCTTCAGAGTTGCCAGAGAAGAAATTGAATGTTAAGAGTCAGGCTAACAACCGTATCAACGTGCTTTTGTAACGATGCACTTGTTCACAAATAGTACGCAATTAATTATAGCTACAGCTGTATTGACTTTCTCTTGAGGTCATAGTGGCGGTATTTAAAAAGCTTCTTAAACAAAGACAATATTATAAGTCGGCGTTTGAGAATGTAATCTATCCAACTAGCATGACAACTATTGCCTGTACTTATATGTATACAGACACAAACTTCCATTTATCCGAATCTCAGTTTGAAGTTCCGTTGTGAGATCGATAACACGTCTACTTTTCCAAAATATTAAGAAAATTAAAAATAGAATCTATACATCAAATTTCCTTGTCATTCATCTTTAATCAATGATGGTTGATCATCAGCACCGAGTATGACTGCCTTCCAGTCTCAAATTTTCGTCATCAAAGGCTTCTTTGTGGTAGCACCTCTTTTCTCCCCTATTTAGTACATCATGGTCATATCTATATAAGTTCCTAAACTAAAAGTTTGCTATACAAACTGGTTTCCCTAATATTAGCTAAAACAGAAGGTAATCTCAGAAACGCTAATCCAATACCGAACAAGTAGTAGGCGGTACAATAATATCTCTGACCCAGCATTACCCAAATTTGCTTATTTACTTGGTAATGGTAACCCTACAAGCCTGGTAGATCTGCATTTTGCACACGCAACGCCGGTACTTACGAAACTCACCTGTTACACGATGCTCACAAAAGAGAATTGAGTCACGGAATATCCTCTTTGATTTCGAGCTCTATTTAGGTCTTACATTTAAATGGCTGCCTGTGTCTCAAATTATAACACTAATACTTAATTTTAATCGTCTCGATTACACTGTTCAACATTAGAAAGTTGATCGACTAGGATCGTTGCCATCCTCAATGTTAAGCTCTGTTTAATGTAAAGATTATAATAAGGATAAAGTGTATAAGACAGCTAGTTATTCATATTAATCAGACCACACAATTTTTTGTCTCAAATTGTGTGACAGTCGGTAAAATGTAAATCAGTTATTGTCGTTGGCATTAATTCTGTTCAGTTTTTGTTTCTTGTTGCTTTTTTTTGTAAGTTTGAAAGTGTCAGAAAAATATAACGCGATCGAGTGGAACGCAATCGAGTTTGTGATCGTGTACTGCTGGAATAATTTGGTTTATTCAAGGGTGTGCCATGGAGTCCGTTGCTTATGTAGATTAGTTTCCCTCGAGACTGCCACCTTGTTCTGAATAATATCTTAACACGACTCCTCCAACCCCATAGAACATTGTCTTGAAATAAAAAGCGCAGTAAAGAATTGAGAATAAGGATTTCTTCCTTCATTTCTTACTCTTGGAGGGCCTAGATATACTTTCCTGGATGTTTGCTCGAAGACTCGAGCCTTGGGATTTTCATTTAAACCGCAAAATTGTGTCTTTGTGGACTTGTTTTTGGTTCATCACCATTAATTTCGCAACTATAACATTTTATTTTGGGTTGCACGAAAAATTATGTTTAATTTTTATCCAGAATGAGAACAAGGTGTATATTATATTAAAAGTGTAATTTTAAGATGCCATGCACAGAGACACCTTTCTCATTATAATTCAAGACCAAGTTTTGTCGATCATAAATCTTCATTTTGGTACCCTTTAAAACCAGACATACGAAGCGAAAGTGTCGATGTTGTCAAACCGGTACTTGGGACACTTAAGAAATCGGAACTTAATTATCATAAAATCACATTTATCACAATTCGCGGTAACAGTGAATGTTGACAGCTCGACTTGAATTGATAGGAGATTTTTCGCAACTGCTTGAAATAATCGACTTATTCTCGGAAATTTAAGTAGTTAACATTGATATGAACGTGTTTGTAACTGATGCTTTGGATAAAAAAAAATCCGGTAGAAAAAACACTATCAACAAATGCTTATCTGAAAAAGAAACAAACTATGAAGACACTTTAGTACGCTGCTTAGAAATAAAAACGGATTCATGTAAAGCGAATTCTACAACAGTAACGACTTGAAGTGACTGTATGATAAAGACACCTTCAAACTCACACTATATAATTCGACACATAGCTTTTTGATATTGTGTTCACACAAGCACTTCATGAACTAAACCTTTATTCAATATCGTTGGTACGAAAAATTATTCATCTATAACGTTATAGGCATTCAAAATGCAATTTTACGGAGCTTCAATGATAATTTTTAATTCCTCTGAAATTTCAACTCATGCAATAATTTTGAACATATTGGACTTTTGATTAGCATTGCCTTGCTGGTTTTGCCCAATTCGTCGCAAACAACGTAAGTCTAAAGATTTATTTGTTATTTGGCGCGATGTGCGAGGTAAGACGAATGCATTTCCATGTTCAATTTGCGTTTGCGACATTTGCGAGTTGCAGTCGCGCCAGATTGTAAATTATCTGTGAAGCTCGACTCACAGGTTGCATTGCATATAAAATAAAATCATTTGTTATGAGAGTTGCAATCTCATTTATTATTTCATCTGAAATTGCATCTGGCAGATATTGGCAATTACAGAATTGAGTGACTTATTTTGTATGTGCCTTTATTTGCTTAGCGGCAGGGACATATTTTGCAAATCTGACCTTTCTTGCAAAGCTCCAGTATAGCAAGTCACTATTTAATCGAGTGATACATTTACCTGTGTTAATGAAAACATCTATATACATGTATCAGAACTAACAAATGGAGCAATATACCAGTTTCTACAAAATTATGACGCCGCTGTACAAAATGTATCTCATTTATTCACATTGTAATAGGAAGGTGTAGGGAAAATATTATGTAGGTACCACGCAGCTAAGCAATATGAATGCTGATTTGCATCCCCTACATGCATGCACCCTCTCGCTAACTCATTTAGAGGGTTTATGTATCCAGTTTTTATGAATGACCGAACTTCCCGTTTTCCCCGCGTTTGCACAAATTTTATGCGAGCGTCATGGCTCGAGGCATTTATTTATATGCAGTACTAGCTTCTGCCCGCGACTACGTCCGCGTTGAGCCTAGAATCTCAGAGGAACCTAAAATTGTCCCTGGATAAAAACATTTTCCCGGGATAAAAGTTTCCTATGTGTTAATCCAGGTTATACATTATCTGTGTTCCAAATTTCATCCAAATCCGTTGAGTTTTTGCGTGAAAGAGTAACAAACATCCACCCATACTCACAAACTCTCGCATTTATAATATTAGTAGGATTTGCTTTGTTATTGTTTACGTTCTTATTTATGTATCGATTAATATGCTGCGGTTATAAAAGCCTTTGCTTTTGTGATGACAAATATCTATACTTCTATACTTATACTTATACTAATATTATACTTATACTAAAATTATACTTTATACTAGTTATATTATACTATTTATACTAATATTATAAAGAGGAAAGATTTGTATTTTTGTGGGTTTGTATTGAATAGGCTCCAAAACTACTGGACCGATTTCAAAAATTCTTTCACCGTTAGAAAGCTACATTATCACTGAGTAACATAGGCTATATTATACTAGCTGCCCGCGCCGGCTTCTCACGGGTAGACATTTATCAAATATTTTATCTACCCGTGCGAAGCCGGGGCGGGCCGCTAGTTTCTTATATTTTTATTAATTCTCATTTGAATTCTCAACGTGTGTGGCCCGAATAAAACAGATACTTAACCTTATCTGGCAGCGAAGCAACACAACCCATACATATTGCAAGATCTCAGTTTGCAATACGCAAAACATGGAAACCAATGGGATTTTAAATAGCATTTCCATTTAGTGAAACATTTACGGATGTACCGGATCCGATTTGAACACGATTCGTTTCATAACAAATCCGTGAATGCATTCCTTACATTGAGAGGGTTCGGATTACAGCGGATATGTCACGGCCGCCTTGGATTCATATCTACCTCCGTGCTCTTTAATCCGTATTTTGTCCTCATCTATAACAATGAAAGGGACACGATTTAAAATGTCGTCATAAAATAAAATGGAATCTGTATTTTATAGCTTATTCCTTAGCTTTTTTATTGAATTCTCGTGAAGATTTCTTTTAGGTATGTATTCTAAATATTGTGTTCGTAGCTGGTTTTTATAATGGTTAGTTTTTCGGTATACGTAATTAAATAACATATAATATTTTCTTTAAGCTTAAATCGTCCCTCCCTTTATAATTTACCCATTTCTTGGTCTTTATTTATCTTAGTATTGCGGGAACTCGTTACATTAACAATTATCATTTGTCTATGTTAGTCTAATTTAGCCTCTCTCGTTTGCATCTTCGAGGAATTGTCTCTCGTCTCGGACTATACTTGCATGTAACCCTACACCTGCCCCACTTTACACAACTCTGTCTCACTCTTTTACATTATCTAACATAACATTATACACAGAAGGATTTGCTTTACTTTTGCTGGCCGTAGTCTTGTCGTAGCAGCAGTGTATGGCACGTTAATAAATAAATCTTTTTCTTAGGTATCGATAGTTGCGTAAGACTTCAAGGCATGCAGTTCGTTTGTTTGTAATATGGGGCGCTAACAATGAGTGCAGCAAATGTATATATTGTTATATGGATTGATGAATGATACTTTTTTACGATAGGTAACTACTTTGTGACATGAAATTATTCCAAAAAAATATTTACTTTTAAATGCGTGTAATTTCATTTCTTTTTATGGATTTGGGATACTTTTACGATTCAAACATGCCTCTATTAATATGTAATTTGTAATGTAACCTGTCATCTTTCAGTCGTTTTCTCAATCGATAAGTTAAACAAGAAAATCCGATAAGGCCCGATAAACTTCGCCAACTCGTTGCGAAAAGGACTTTGCAATTTACATTCCGATAAATTTAAACTTCTGTTTTGAAATCGAATTCGTAGGGCGCAATTCCTTCAGAGGAGAAAAATATATAATTTTATTCACGTCACGCGAGTTACCAAAAATGGAGTCGGATTATTACGAAGAGAGCTTGGACGTCGAATCGATTTCGAAAAATTCCCATCCAATCAGAAAGTGGTCTGACTCTTTCGATGGCGTGTCAATGGTGAGCTTCTCAATTTACCCGGCTATTACTCCCGGGACTTGTTTCACGAAAACGTTGCTTAAGTAAAAACCATCTCGTGTAGATGTAGCGTTTACATTTGAACTTATTGGCAGTTTAGTAGGCGGTATCGGCAGACTCACTGTTTACAAATCGTGTTCTGTAATTTCAAAATATTATTACTTCACTAAACGGAAAATAGCTGGTAATACATTTGGTTTACAAAGTAGAAATAAGGTTTATTTCTCTACAATATTAAATATAAACGGTATATCAAATTAATCTCGTAGGTCGCAGACACTATAAACGTCAAAGTAATCGATAGGTTATCGTTATGTGTATATACTGTATGTCTCAATCAGTTATTTTGATTAACGGCACATAATAGACGTGAACAAAATAAAAACGTGTAACAGTTTTTTCAAATTCAAATTGACGCTCTGGTAAAGTAGCAAATTGTTATTGGCTATATGATTGGCTACTTGGTTGAACGCTTAGCACACGTCGAGGTAATAGAACAAAACTAATTTCTTAACAAGAGAAATTCCAACAAAAACATAGACGTTGTTTCGTTTAGTAAAAAAATAACAACTTATATATTTTTGAATAACCTTATCGCTAAGTAATTACTGTATAATAGATCGAATACCAAGTATATTAAAAGAAATGTTTATGGAAATTCGAGTCAGCTTTGATAGAATAGTACATTTTGTTATTTGATACTGTCCAGCTTAGATTCTAATTGGTTTTGCTTGTAGATTTGAGATGATGATAAATTTGTGAAACTAAATGATTTGATCATGCACACAAATAATAATGGTTGAAGGTTTTTTTGATGTTTGTGATCGGATCAATTCGCTCAGCACTGTAGTATGGTCTCTGTCTAGTTGCGTACCGCTTATGTATACGTTTAAGCATATGTTTGTAATATTAACTGTTATCTGCAAATTAGCTTATTGTCAAAGATTTTGACCGGCCTCATTCCTTTTTGATACATATAAGCACTGCAATATTTGTAACTCCGTTTCGATTTTTTAGTTTATTTCCCATCTGAACAAGGGATTGATTGAAATTATTATGCCCTGCTTCATTGATTGCAACAACCTTCAACAAAGTAATATTCTTCTTGTTAGATATGGCAGCAATAATTTCGCCAAAGTTATAGGATTGAGCAAGTATGAATTGGCATGAATAGGACCGGTTCTGAATGGCCCCAAGTGTACACCAAGTGTATAGGACAGGACAAGGAGCACTTTCCCACATGCAGCAATAGTTTTTGCTTTACCGTAATGGGTATGAGATATCCCGACCTCGATTGCACGCTTCAGTTCATTATCTGCTTTGGAACTTACTGTGGGATTGTATTGCGGTTGATCGAAATCGATTCCAAACTCTTATTATCTTTGATCAAATATATTTTATAAATATTAATGATAATCAAGTGTCAGGCAAACCAATCGAGTCGGTGAGTTTCGCCTGATGGTTACCTTAGTTACCAGACGTCACTCCTGCCTATATTACGGCGCCAACCGCACGGCGCTGATCATCATTATTGATATCTTAAGATTTATTAGGATTATCTTTTACTAAATACTATATTTTTAGTTTATATATATAAACCTACGCACGCCGGTTTACCTTTTAATATCTCCTCTTGCGGGTCTGCTAGAAGAGATTTCTTTTGAAATAAGCAGTGCCCTTGTACAATTTATTTCCTTTATGTGATTTTGTTTTTTTTTTACTTTATTGTGTGTACTAAATTATTAAATAATAAGTTAAACGAGAGAGACTAATATCCGATAAATATATCGTAGGCAAAGGCATACATTTTTGTACGCTACAATTTAAAAACATTATTGTATCGATTGTCCATGTGGACAATTTAACTGACATTAATATGCTTATTATCCATCACGGTAACAGTCGATAATGAGCTTTTATTAGGAAAATATATATCCACTTCAAAGTGCCCATTTACAAGAGCCAAGCTGTTGACCGATTTCTATGAGGTGATGGCTTCAGGCGCGTACGGGATAATGAGACCGCCAATTTGAGATAATTAAAAGTATTGTTCTACGTAGTGTTATTTTCCTTCAACTTTTGTAAAGGAATAGCTCAAATTAAACATAAAGAGAGTGCACTTCAAATTAATTGGTGAACAGAGCTGCTATTACTGAACAATTAGTGAATTGTTTGGCTGTGAACCAGTGAGTTGTGTACGTGTATTGGAATAACTAATGAGATTTCGATTTATTTTAAGCTGATGATAATTACTTTCTTCCTCAAGAATCCGTTAACGTCTTCGTTTGGATTGTGACGTTGAAGTCTTGGGTTCGATTGCTTGCTTAGAATTGTACGTCTGTTAAAGAGAACTCACCACCTGTCACATTGAGACCTAGACAATCTTCTGTGAGATGATGGTGAGGCTTTCGGTACGGGTTATAGATTTTTTTTATACCACTAATGTGGCAAACAAACGG
The DNA here is from genome assembly GCA_951449985.1 of Falcaria lacertinaria. NCBI lineage: Eukaryota > Metazoa > Arthropoda > Insecta > Lepidoptera > Drepanidae > Falcaria > Falcaria lacertinaria. The sequence continues at coordinate 7,637,679 of OX602120.1, read as the reverse complement.
CCCGCTTGATGGCAAGCGGTTACCGTAGACCATGGACGCCTGCGTTTATTATAATTTCTGATTTACCTGTACAGAATAAAAAACATATAATTTACTTCTACCTATATTAAATATGCCTGTATTAATTTTTCAGGTATGTATCCAGTTTTCCAGTTTCATCTGTGTGGGAGTTGAGTAGGTAGGTGGATACAGTTAAACTGAGTCAAATCAAATCAAAAATCATTTATTCAGTTAAGGCCCTAATAAGGCTCTTATGAAGGTCTAAATTACCACCGTAAGTTAGATATCGGATTACTTGCAAAACTTGTTAAGAGATAATATAAGCAAGACCATAGATGAATATTCTCCATATAATGTCAGTATTATGGGTAACAAATGTAACGACTAGAATTCTAATAACAAGCACAGCATCGGAACTTACCCATTCACTAACTAGTTCATATCAATATGTTATTTTTACTACAGACAGCTACTACACCTATATCTATATCGAATAAACCCCGAGTTGTTTCGATCACAACTCACGCCTCGTAGGTATCTAGTAGGTATCGAGTAATAGATTATGAATTGTAAGTACACGAATAAAATCGTGATCTCCATTGAATCGACAACTTGCAACGAGCACATTATTATCATATTCGTCACGGCGATAGGTACTTCAATGCCACGGGCCAGATGGTTGCTTGTAACGTGTGCTACAACAAACTATGAAAATACTTGAGTTATCAGAGAAGGTATACTTTACTACGTATTCTGTGCCCCACGTTTTAGACAATTGCATATCTACACTAATATTATAAAGAGGAAAGATTTGATTTTTGTATGTAACGAATAAACTCAAAAAGTACTGGACCGATTTTAATAATTCTTTTTTGATTAGAAAGCTACATCATCACTGAGTAACATAGGCTATATAGTATACTAGCTGCCCGCCCCGGCTTCGCTCGGGTAGACAAAATATTTGATAAATGTCTATATGCTCCGAAACTTCTGAACCGATTTCAAAAAATCTTTCACCGCTAGAAAGCTACACTATCACTGAGTAACATAGGCTAGCTGCCCGCCCCGGCTTTGCACGGGTAGACAAAATATTTGATATCAATGGATACCCGTGCGAGGCCGGGGCGGGCCGCTAGTTAAATATATGAAGATGGTAATTAAGACCTTCATAAGTGCCTTATTAGGGCCTAAACTGAATAAATGTTTTTTGATTTTGAAGACTTACTACTCTACAAGTCTACAACTGTCCATGCATACTTTTTTTACAACTTAACTGAAATACCTTTAGCTGGATAGCCGTGATTAAATATCGAACAAATAAAACTTATCGCCCTGCCTAGTCCGTCTAACATTGTTGGGGTCAGCATTGGATCTGATCCGATAGGTACTGGATCTGATCCGATGTGGTTACCAGATCTCGTACGCAAAGTGATTGTCATACGGCCTTCGCAACCCATTTACAGGAAAAATCTGTTACCTGGGTCAGTCCGGCTTGTCAACTATCTGCTTCTGGCTTCGTTAGTTTAAGATACACAACAGAAACTTAAAATATTGGAAGCCGGGACCGGCGACGGCTTAACGTGCTCTTCGAGATAAATAATTCGAATAGGATGTTGTTACATAATCGTTATTCGAGTAGAAAAGTTGTCTAACGGGCCCGCAATTATTAATTTTAGTCGAGTAATATTTGAGCGTTATTCATCATACATATATGTACTATCCTACGTAATATAGTATTTTGCAAAGAATGCACGAGTGATTGCCTTAACGAATTTGGTTTCGCAAGTTAATGCCTTAATGAGATAAAATAATTATTTATCTGCTTTTCAAATTAGGTATTTCATGTGGTTCGGATTATGAAATCGTGAACGATTGAATTTACTTGATTAGCAAAATCGAAATTTTAAAGCGTAAATGGAAACACGTACCTTGTGTAACTAAATAATAAATAGCATTATCGGACATAACGCCTTATTGTGATATACGCAATGATATCATCATTGTGTCATAATTGTGTTTTTTGATATTATAAGCTTATCTAGAATTTTATACCTCATCCATATGCCTGAAAACTTTCATGCATGAATGTTCTCCAACGCGACTACACATAGACGAATCGAACAAAGTACATAAGTCCGTCCGTACACCCGTCGGGCGGTCGGTTCGTGGCAAAGTAATCATCATTACAATTGTTATTGTACACACATACTATACCTACCAGACAGAGGTGAACGGCCTCCAGCAGGCTTTGTATAGAGTGTTATTAAAATAAGATTGCTACCTATATATCTCTTACGGCAAATGTTCTTTAATTATAGCTTTAAGTTTGAAGCGAGGACTTTTTTTAGCTTAAAACAATGAAGCTAATGGACTTGACAGATTATGAAACTGGCCGTCTACATTTGACTGATTTCTAAAGAATATGTGCGATGGATTAATTAGAATAGAACTTTATTATCTTTATGATAAGGTTGTTCTGTGTTTTTACACACGTGGTGCGTTGGCCCGCCAGCTTGAACACGTTGGGGTGTATAAGTAGGTAGTTACTAATTACCTACTTTTCATAATGACACAAAGTTCTTCTACACTTGTATTCCTTTCGTATATGTTTGTGTTGTTATGAATAAATGTTTTCTTTCTTTCTTTCTACTAAATACGTCTTTCCAGAGAATCTTAACAATCCATGAATATTTTTTTCCATACTGTTTTAATGTGTGGTCGAAAACGCGCGGATCCCACCTTGTTATTGCAAGCGTCTTAGGATATGGTGACCGCTTACCATCTGATGGTTTGTAGGCTCAATGCCAGCATCGTAGCATAAAATCATAAAATAATATTTGTGTGTATTTGTTATCAAGTCATCATGTTAGTGTTATCACCAATGATGTATAATGGCTGATAGTGTATTATTGATAGGACAGCCGATAGCCTCGCTTTGGAGTTCGCTTATTAACAAAAGAATATCTAGATTCCAAGAATACTAAGTTTATCTATACCTTTTACGTAACAAAATCGGTCAAAAGTAAGATAGCCTCGCTTTGGAGTTCGCTTATTAACAAAAGAATATCTAGATTCCAAGAATACTAAGTTTATCTATACCTTTTACGTAACAAAATCGGTCAAAAGTAATATTGGCCGTAAAAAAAAAAGAATTCCTGAAAGGCCGCGATAGGTTAGATATAATGCTAAGGCAATTTTTTAAGGCTCCGTAGAAATTGCTCTTAATAGTACTTACGACTGGTTATGACTGCTGTATATGCTGTAGGCAAAGCTCATAACTTATGAGCTTTGCCTACAGCATGTACATACATTGATTCCAGTGTATTTCAAGAATTTCAACTTAGCTTCGCCTATTTAAGTAGTTTGGTTGAAATTTTATTTTCTGCCGTCCGCAATTGCATGCAGACAATTAAGACTCATGACCGCAATACGTGTTTTTAAACCAATGAGGTGGCTTGACCCTTAAAGGGTATGAGGGCCTCACTTGACCCAGAACAGGGGCGATTTTGACATTCTTCAATGGATAACTTTTTCAGAATTCCAGCAACACTGTGTGTTTTATTGTTTTAGAATATTCTGTAAGCTTTGTAGTACGATAAACTATATTTTATTAATTATTTATCTATACTAATATAAAGAGAAACAAATTTTATGTTTTTTTATAATTCGGGTCGGCTGGTCGGTTCGGTCGAGGGTCGGCAACGCGCGAGTGATACCGCTGGTGTTGCAAGCGTCCATAGGCTACGGTGACCGCTTACCATCAGGTGGGCCGTATGCTTGTTTGCCACCTTAGTGGTATAAACATTAATAAACTCAAAAACTACTGGACCGATGTTGAATTTTTTTTCACTAATAGTATGCTATATTATCTATGAGTGACATAGGCTATAGGTACTTATATTATATTGCTACGCGGGCGCAGTCGCTGGGGAAAGCTAGTATATAATATTTATAAAGCATATCCAAGGTACAAGTCCCCAAAAAGAAAATAAACATTTATAATAACACATTCAAGTTAATGCCAATTTTATTTGGGACACTATAACGATTATTGCTTCTATATAACAGGTAATAACAGCTATTTCTGTGTGCTCGAGCGTGTAAAAATAAGTGAATTTTCTATGATACCATTTGGTAGAATGTCATTTCCCGAAGTGTTCGAATACATTCGTAATAAGGTCGCCGCTTACTTTTCCCGCTAATGGCATAATTCTTGCCTTTCTGAATATATTCGGTGAAGCGATGAATACAAATGTTGGAAAAAGGAGTGTCTACGTACTTGTATTTTCAATTACATATAAACGGTATAATTTGGTATGCGAACTCAAACTCAAAATGATCATTACTTGGCTACATTTTACAGACAAGCACTTTCAAATTGTCAGAATCTACCACCGGATTCGGAAGGTCGTTTTTGCTGAGAAGAATCCCGTAAGAAACTCAGCAATTACTCTATTAAAACCATAAGAAATACATATAATTGCTCGCCTTAAACAAAAAATAACGGATAATTTTTCATAATTTACATATTACTAATTCAGTGTCATTTGCCCAATAATTATACTTATTACAACGCTCTACCAAAATGAATATAAAAAGTAGGTATTAATTGAAACAAGAAAGCCATTAATCCGCCTTTATTTGAATAGATAATTAAATTTATGAAATAAACAACGAAACAATGAGTAAATATTTCTGAAGCTGCACCAAGCCGTTGTTCGACTTTACAGCAGTCTTATTTAAGAATTAAACTATAACATTATAGTGATACTAATAACGTCAGTAAAAATAAAAATGAAATGAAGTGTATCAGCTAGCGGATGCATTGCTTTCACTCGCGCGTGCGTGCTGTCAAATTGTCAATGCTGTCGATAGATAAATGCGCGCGCGCACCTCTCTAGTTCTTAAGATGACATTAAACATCGCACACCACACTTTCTTCCTGCTCTATCGTATTATTATTGTTAAATGCGTCCAAATAAGGATATAATTTCCCTATATAGATTGATTTTTTTTATAATTTTTATTTTTGTATCAATATAATTTACTTAAAAAAAATATCTCCGAACTAAAAGGCCAGACGGTGGTAACATTGGTAGTTTAGTCAGCTACGACAGACTGTCTCTTACGATTTTATTGTATCTATACTTTTAATTAAGTCCAGAAGATCACAGTGGAGTATAGATATTTAAATAATGAGAACATTCGTTTCGTATCACTTATAGTTCCCACTTTATACTTATGTTGAACAGTTGCGGCAGCAAATGATCGACACTTCTCGTTATTGTTAATGATCACGAACGGACAAAGCAAATTATGTGTAGCGAAAGTGCGAGCTAAAGCATTGTGAAGCATGCACAATGTTACTATCTGTATGCTTTCAATAGAATCTATTTAAGATAGTCAAATGAAAAAAAAACATCGAAATGAAAAGATACTAAATGATGAAAGTAAAAAAGTAGGAAGTGATTTTTTTATTCCCAAGCATTATACCGTGACATCGCCAATGAAATTGTTTGATTTGTCTGCTCTCTAAAATATCAGGGTGCATGTTCTAAACTATTTTAGTGTTCGCTTGACATTATGATCGTTCGAACAACAAACACAGAATTATCTGTAAAGAGAACATTTTTATCATCCGAAATGTTAAAATTCCACGACAAATATTTCTTTAATTCTACGGAATATTACATTCTGCTGAAATCTTCTACTAGCTTGAATCATCTGAATGGTATAAAAAAATATAACGTGCTAGATACAGTTAAAGAGAAAATGGAGAGGCAACGAAAGAGTGCTCGGAATTAGCGAGCATTTATGAAGAGGTTGATAAAACGTGGATTGTAAAAGAAGGGTAAGACAAAAATAAAACCACGAAAGGGACTTAGCATGATGATAAAGTTGGTGAGTAGCTTCCATAAGGTATTCACCTTATCTCATGGCTCATTATTTGAACGTTGACTGAACTACCAAAGATGCACACCTTTTAGAGTCTTGTGTACAATCTTACCCATTAGCACTGGATTCTTGAAATATTTCCTGTATCTTTCGAAAGCAAGCTAGAACATGAATTTACCGTCTCAATAGTGCGTGATGGTTATAGCTTAGATTTCTCTTTACCTTAGGCTTAATTTCACTAGCCATTATGGCTAGGTCGACGACAGTACTGTTATCTACACCTCAACATAAATTAGTCTTATTATGTCAATTTCCTCTTCTACTTAGCGGAAATGTTTCAACATGTTGGACGGATACACGACTTCGCTCTCAAGGGCCACTCACTACTCGTTTGTCGCGTGTTACTATATTCGTGGGGAAAGAAGGAAATAAAATTAATGGAAAGAAAAATTTGTTTGAGGAAAACTCTTCATACTTACCTTCGTATTGTCACCCTAAAAATGGGCTTAGCTGAGGAAACTTCCTACGTGTATATTTAGAGAAATGTATGTGGTACACGCATTGTTACTTTTGCTTGGAGAAAATGGTGATGTTATAGAGGAAAGATGAGATGAAGATGCCCCTCAAATGTAAATGTTTATTTACGTAGTGACTGTAATATTAGCTTATTATAGATTCATTCTCCGCGATCCGCGCATTTCCTTTCAAGATTATCCGCTTAACGTTACTCTGCAGAATAACACAATTCAAATGTACCTTATACTCTCCCTATGGTGAAATAGGCGCTATTTCCCATCGAACAATAATCTACTTACTGATGTAATTTGTGGCATGAATAATGTATGAGCCAAATCCACGTGCTTTGCCGAATTCTCGCCGCGTTTTGAATTCAACGTAATACCATGCAAAATATCCTTCATATAATAGCCAAGTTTGAATTTTGTGTGCTCATTGACTACGACTAGTGGCTTCGTAACTAGTGCATTAGAGGAATTAACACTTTTGCTGTGTCACGAAGTAATCTATTTAAGTCCATATATAGATATGACAAATATGTTGGCAAATATTTGATTTGCACTATTTTAAACTACCACTTCTATATGTTAAACTAATAGGTTGTATGTTTGTCCACAATGTCCAATGTCTATTTATTATCTGAAAGATGATATGGCCTGTATAAGGCAGGTACGTGATAGCAAACTTTACTACCTTGGTACAGCCTTGTCAACTTCTTGCGAGATATTAATATAATTTCTTTGTCCGAACCTCATGAAATCGTGACCTGAAACTTGAATAGCTTGTGAAAAAATATCTTATTTCTCATATTATGGAGGGTACACGTCTATTTTCGTCAGTAATTCAAATGATCAAAGCTTTGTAATTGGTCCATTTTGTTCCTGTATTTTACATTGTAAGTAAATCTTTAATAGTGTCACAACGAGTAGACCTTTTATCAAATTGTCGAAATACGGGCTGCGACACAAATGCCATACAAAAAAAGGTTTCTACCATTCCCAAATCTTATCACGTTTGCACTACAGGGACATTTGAAAATGTCAGCTGCATAAAGGGCGGAAAGGAGTCCTAAACATAAGCCGTTCCAAAATAGCACCTAAGTACATTGTCCGACAACGTAACACAGTTCCAATGTGCGTGACTCTATTCCTAAAGTGAAGGTCCGACTATAATGCTTAATAGAATGCCCCACTAGAAGACGGATGACCACTTCACACGACAGTAAAAACAAACGTATACATTGTTTGTAGAGTAGTAGATCGTCTAGATACGCTTAATTTGAAATTATATCTGTATGTTCTATCTTTTTAAAAGAGTTTTCGGATTCAAAATATAACGTGGTGAGTGGTGACTTGCAATTTATCATGCCTATAATCTGTAGAATTAAAATCACTCATGATTTGCATTGCTTTGGTCGCTGATTTTACCAGACATCAACCCAGGTCTGCATTGAAGCAATTTATTTATACAAAGTACAAACATAATTTTCAGCATATTTATTTTTTACAGTATGCAATATTTTACAGTCGTCTTATTTTTTTTATGATCTGTACATAGATTTGGATGAATGGAACGTGTAGAGGCCAACAGGAACTATAAAATTCCTTCAGAGGGTCTATCCGAAGATCCATCCCATTTTTTTGATGGCCTGTCACCAGTGTCACCGAAATAGCCTCGACACACTGCCGTAAAGTTCCACTAAAATATGATTACCTTATTATGCAAGTTACACAACCATTATGAAAGAACTAACATGACATATTGCAAAAAAGGCGCAGCCGATGATGTCCGTAATCACTATGATGGGAAAATTTGTTATAAGTATTTTTTCTTCATTGTTTCTAAACATTTTACCATAACTTATCGATCTTAAACTTGAGAACTCTTATTATTCATAGAAAATCGATATTCTCATCAAATCGTAAATTCTTAACAACTTTGTGTAGTTTTAATAAAAGAAGACTGGTGTCACGGCCTACTCGCTAAACTATACGTGGTTCGTGTACAAATCGTCCCCTTGATATTCTGACCGAGATATTTGTGATCAGTTCAGTTTGTGTAACTTCGGTTTGTTTAACTAAGTCCCTTCGTTACCGACTTCCCGGGATTACGTTGAGAAAACTAGATTTCGGTAAATCGAAACTTTTTAAATAGGATTCTTGACCAAACGAAGGATAATCCTAATAACGTATATAATTATTATCCCTATGGGGCTTAATGGTCATATTCTTGAAGATTCTGGAAAGTTCTAATTAATGGTCACAGAGATTGCGCACAGGAAATGGAAGGCGTTGAATCAGTCGCACTGAAAAGAGTTCCACTTTTAAATGAATGATGATACGATTGAATAAAAACAGTAATAAAGTTGGTAGAGGCGCGTATATTAATTCTAATGAGAATTGTAATGGGCAGGTGAAAGTTAGATTAGAATTAAATGTTTACTTAACAAAGGCAAGACGTATAAATATATTTCCTCAGACTGAACAAATAGTCGAATGAGGATGCTCACCATAACCGTGCGTAGACGTGGAATTAAAATGAGCAAGAGTGGTCCGGCGAAAACTGGGCGATACGTGATCCTGAGTCCCGACGATATTACTTATCATGAACTCTTTATTGATTTCATATCTAATACTGTACTGAATAGGGCCTTATTTCATTGTTCCTATTCAATTTGTATAAGGATTCAATGATAAGAGTGTGCTGCATTTTTAAAAGACCTACTATGTTTATGAAATCAAGAAATATGTATGTTTCGGCCGATGAATCCAAACACATACGTACTTCAATGGAAAATGATTTTGAAATAAACACTCCATAAGTATCTATAAGATTTTGTTCGTGCTCTGTAGAATAAAAATTAATGAAACGTAAAACGTGACGATGCCTCGAAATTGAATGATAATATCAAAATTATTTAAATATTTAATAGACGGAATTGTATATGTGTTACGAGGCCGGCATACGGATGTTTCATTAATGGCAAGTGCATGCGTTACAAGTGCATCGTTATCCATGATTTCACTGGTAGATAAAGAACAAAGGGTCGGCATTATAAATGCATTCGTCAGGCTAGACGACTATATACACTTTAATTGTTTATTAGTTACTAGCTGTGAACCGCGACTTCGCCTGCATTTGTTTAAAGTTAAAAGAAACCTATGTCCTTCCCCAGGATATAATCTATCCCTTTATCAAATTTTATTACGATCCGTTCAGCCGTTTAGTCCTGAAAAGGTAGCAAACAAACAAACAGAGTTACTTCTGCAATTATATTATTAGTATGGGTGTGTTCGACTCCCATAATTTGCTCCTGTCCCTTGCTCTCTTTGATCTATTCCATTACACTCCATTCTTTCACATTCAAAATTTTAGTTCGAACATTTCATTCTTTATAAGGTCGTCAAGTCTGACGTGTGATTGAATGAACCGAGACGTGATAAACCGTTTTACCTCGATGGATTACCGCTCTTGAAACGTATCGAATCATGGATTATATAATCCCATTCCATTGCAATCTACAAGCATTTTTTGTTAACTCCAGAACTGTAAAGATTTTGCAGTATTGAAATATTATACGTACATTATCAAATAATGTTTAATAACATATTTCCCGTAGTTACAGGTGAAAACACTTACAAGACATTTAAATCCGAGTGTACGCTTGAACTGCACTTTCTTAAATTTTTGCTTGATCTCATGCTATATTGGAGCCGCCCGACTGGGACTGTACCTCCGCCTTACAGAAGACCGCAGTGAAATAACACTACTTGATTTAGTGTTGTGTTTCTGCGGTTAGTAATGTTGCCAGTGCTCCACGAGGATACGCTGGGCTAGTAATATTGCTGCTAGCACAGTGAGTCCTCATCAACAACATGGTTGGCACCCCGTTAGTGATACCCCTGGTATTGCTAGCAGCTATAGGCTACGGTGACTGCTTACCATCAGGTGGGCCGTATGCTTGTGTGCCAAATTAGTGGTATAAAAAAAACTATAAACTAGGTTTAATTGTGCTTCGACGACGCTATCTTCGTCAGAAGTTAATTTTATAGTTTGTGTTATTCCGAAAGATGTTGGTTCTGCAGTTAATATATGTGTGTATGTAAATTTTGGTACAAATTCTATTATATGTACAGATTTAGGCTAACAACTTTCATTGACTGATTAATGTTTCATCGCTTCGTCTTCGTTCTTTAGTATTTTAAAAGTTATTTACCAGATTAAAGTATTAATCAAATAAATATTGAAATTAACACCTTCAGTCTTCGCGTGGTCAAGTGATTTCTATTGCAGATAAGATTTTTACATTGTATATGTGATTATTCTATTTATACTATCTACAGATAACCAAACGAGGTGAATGTGATTTCAATTAACAATAAAATATTTTTTTATTTCTATTTAAATACTTACAGCTATGAACATGATTTTGCAGAGAGATAGGAATAGGTGAACATGATTTTTAATAATAATACTAATGCTCGGACATTATCTCATAGCACCATCTGGCCCCAAACTAAGCAAAGCTTGTACTATGGGAACCAGCAGCTGGTAAAATACTTATAGATACACTTTTTTTGTAAATACCTACATATACTACCTACCCTATACCTACACCCAGAAGCTAGGGACACAAATGTTTCACTTAATGTTTGCTCCGGCGGGAATCGAGCCCGTGGCCCACACAGTTTTGCAGGCGTTACAAATTCCAGCCGTATACTGAAATTGAGCAAGTACCTAATACAGACGACGAGGCGAATCAATAAGGGTTTCGATTTTGACTTCGGATCCCTAAAACCCAATATGAAACATGTAGGTCTACTGACTTCCCTCGTCTAAGTAAACATATAATATTCGGCACACGAAATTTAAATATTATAATTGTATGTAAATGCGAACCGTAGCCCGTTCCGTTACACCTACATTTATTGGTTATAAACCTATTCAACTATTATTCAGCTGACCTTAGCCTAGATATTGAATTCCGACCTCAGTCAAAGTCACCGATTTATCTATTCGATATAAAATATTCATATTGTGTTGTTAATTAACTTATTGATTTTATTTAATGAAATTTTCTTTCGAAGTCAATTCAATTACATTAATTTGAATTAATATCGTAGTTTAGAAGTTCTCCAGAGACCTCACCACGAAAGCAAATTATGAGCATCAAAATTTCTTAAAAAATGTTAATGCTTTTTTTCCGGCATTATAATTTCATAAAAGTCCGTCATCTTAGTTGAAGCTGCCCACCAAGCCTTATCATCCATTCAATTACAAGTGACAAATTCTCATTGCTGTTGGTTCCGATTAGAATTGTTTTACTCGCCAGATCTTCGCAGGCAAGCTATGGTTCAATTAATAATAATAACTATTTTCTTATTAGTTTATTAATTAACAATTCTAAAGAATATTGACCGCGAAACCACAAATTTGTGCTTAGTATGAAAACAACATCGTTGTCAGTCATAGCATTGGATTATGTACCTTATATTGTATATCTAACACTAACGACAAAATATATGTTTGAACAAATGACACTCAAGGGTTGTATACATTATATTACTTCATGTTTATCAATGGGTGTCACAAATTTCTAAAGGATAAATGATACGGGGGTCGCTAATGTAAAATATCAAATTCATGTCGCCAAATTGTGTCTACAACTGTGGCTATGGCACATTAAAATTGGGCTAATGTACCGGCCATCTGGCCATCACAATTTGTAGTACACTACCAGTGTGGCTAACGTAATTCAAATCGTAATATCGCTATATTAGAGTATAGTATAGAAAATATTAATCATTAAAATCTGCTCCTATTTATTGAACAACTTCACCGTCATCGCATCTGCCAAGTAAGTCGGAAAGTTGAACGCAACTTCAGCTAACTGAGAGTATAAAAAAATTGCAATAATTTATTGAAATGAATAATATTTGTAATTCTTCCTCATGTGACCATTCCGTCTGTGTCAAATTTAATCACAATCGGTATAGAAAGTTTTAAGTTAGCTACTCTGCCCATGTGTGGTTATTTTTTTGTAATTGATGATAATTTTAACTACAGATACGCCTATTGATCAATTAACATTATTTTCAACAAATGTTTAGTTTAATCAACGCATTTTCACTAAGCTTAACAAACTGATGAAGCACATACGCATAGAAATACTTTCCCATCTATCTATAGTCTATACTATGGTGTGTGGTTAGTTTGGTTAAATTCCCACTTAAGGTAACTCATAAATTATTTCTATCTACCATACCATAGCGATTTAAAAATAATTGCAAGTCAAGCCATGATTCTTGGCTAACAAAAACGGACAATTGGATAAATCCTAACCTTTTTTGCGATATGTTTTTGCTTCGTTTTTTCAATCGCCCTTGGGGCTCACCTGGGCGATCCGTATTTGGTCCCCCTTTGAATCATTGGTACTTATAATAAGTCATACACAATACAAGTTTGGCACTCGAGTGGTTCGCCTGTTGTAAGTACAGTCACGTGCACTGAAATGTGAACATTGTAAATAAGTACCAGATGTTTTTATGTACCCACTTACCGTGGCTATTTTCTAGTAAATATATTATACATATATAGTATTCTTATATTGTGAAGAAGTAACGTTTGTTTTAAAGCATGAGGTAATTAATCTCAGAAACTACTGAATCGATCTACTAAACTAAAAGGATTCGATTAAAAAAAGTATCTAATAGAACAGCTGTTACTTACACCATTATATTCCTAAGTAGGCCATATTTTAAGCTAAGATATAGGCTATCCAATTAGAAGCATATGAAATACCAGGCAAGAGCTAGTAAAAATAAATATGCAATACATCGCTATATAATATTGCAACAATAAAAAATTTTGGATTGCCAACATGTTGCCAGAGCATATAATTTCATGTTTTAAAATTGTTACATAGAAAGAGTTGTTTTTAATCATGTACCTAGGTAATTTTAGCTCAGTTCCAGAGTAGGTGAATCAAAATAAACTTTTTCTTTCATGTTTTCAATAGGTTATTTAATTTGTATAAGAATGTATTTTGTATTTTTTTTACAAAACAAGTGTTTCTCTTACCCCTTTTGGAAGGTAGACATTAAATAAATCCCTATTATATGTTTCCCATTAGACTACCGTTGGATAAACATTCAGCCTATCTTAGCACTATTTTTGTATAATTAGTTAGTACTTAGTACAAATGACCACATTTTAGTTCTCCGAAGCAAAGTGTAAAACCACAGACAATACAGAGCTGTGCACAAATTATTTGCTTAGGTACATACGTTTTCATAAGTGGTTTGAGTCATTAATATGACTGTGTTTTGTTATTGAATCAGAAGAGAAGGAGGAATAAAATGGCTTTTTTTCCGAACCGGTAGTATTTTAGACCTTCATAATTGCCTTATTAGGGCCTAAACTGAATAAATGATTTTTTGATTTTGAATATGCAGGATTATTTATCGTTATTTTATTTATAATTATTCATCTTGATAAGTATTTAATTGCTTTGCAACATATGATAATTGACGTCATTAGTCGTCTGTTGATCGTGCTTATTGCAAATTAAGTGAAACTTAATAAATAATGAATAACATTCGGACGGACTTGTATTCAGAAACGTAAAAACGTTTAAAAAAACAGGTATAGAGTATAACTTAGGAAGAAGAAGAAGAAAGCGCGTGGAGTTTTTGGCGGGAATGAGGCGGAGCGGTTGAGATTTTTTCCAGTGTCTCGTAAATTGTGTTACAGTGATCTTTAATGTGTATTTTTGGTGTCGTTATGTGCAGTAAAGTTTCATTTAGTGACTGATTTATCGGAACATTGAAAATAATACTGTAATATTGCTTTTGGGTGAAGTGATCTATAATTTTGATCAATGGATTACCTGTGACTAAAGAAAGGCATGTTATTATGATTCGCTACTAACGTGGATTGTCTCCATAAACATAAGGATGAATGACACTAGGTATTTCAATGCAACAAACACAAAAAAAATAAACCCTGATAATTCCGCGAGGATTTATTGCCATAGTTAGGAACTTAGGAAGAAGAATAAAGAAGCGCGTGTTTGTGTCTACTCCATTGACAGACGCGATTATAACAATATTCGTTTGTTTCCGAACGGTGGGTTTTCCTGCTCATCCATCTCACAGATTATTAAGTGCCAGAAAAACGTGCGCGTTTCATACATATGCAGTGAATAACTTCCCTTCGCTCTCCCTTGACAGAATTGTTTCATGGGGATTCAAATTATTGTTGCCCTCTTTTTGTATTCGTAGGTTTGGTTCTCTTAGCAATAAGTATTCTGAGCTTCATATATAATGGAGTTATGTACTATGTATTCGGTGGTACTGGCAAGAAAACTCTAGCTCTTATCTCTGTTCGAAGATTTGGTTGTCGGAATTTTCTATAGTAATACCTAACATATTAATTTCAATTTGTTAACTCCACGCGATAAAATTCTTGACAGACAGACAGACGGGCAACAAAGTGATGATGATCCTATAAGGGTTCCTTTTTTCCTTTTAAGGTACGGAACCCTAAAAATATGTTTGTTCCTAATTATTTCCAATATTTATAATGAGGAAAGGTTAATAAAACCATTTATACTTTTAAACACCAAAACCGTATTATCTACATGAGCAATAATTAAATTAGTCATCCCTGTAGGCGTGGCATTAAAATTAGAACAAAACGGTTGGACTTATTTCAGTACAACACTAAACCATGTGACGTGGTTTGTTTGTGTGTGTTCGGAAAAGCGACGGCTTCAGACGGTGACGAGGCGGTTCGAGTCTAGACGCTCGCTTAGCAAACCCTTAGTCATAAATTACAAGTAAGTACGTGGGATTCTTACTTTAGCCATCTGTATCAGCACCCGGCCTTAGTGGCCAGAATCAGAGTCAGGCTTAAATCAGGTAACAGGGAAAATCGGTTGATTTTCCCTGTCAATGACCTCATCGGGTTATATATCTTCACTGTTAAGACTGATATATTTATGTCCGTATATTAACATATTCGTGATGCCGATGAAGAAGTATGTTAAATTATAGATTCGTCTGCTCCTAGAGTATCAGGTACTACTGAATTTCTGTCGTTATAGTCACGGTAAGCTAATGATAGGGCTTCAACTGTTCAACAAGGGATTGTGATTATTTTTAACCTGGAAAGTAACCTCATTCACATATCATTTAAGACATTGAGTATTCTTCAGATGTAATATTAAACACCTTACTTGAAATAATCTAAAATTAAATAGTTTGTTTTGTACTTACTTATATAATACATTAACAACGTGATATCGTTCATACGAGACACGTACACACATAGAATAGGTACGCAATACTAATTAAGTTGATTGGAGTATTCAAATCACAATCGATTGATTCTGATTCGAATAGACTTCTCGATTCCGACCGTTCTAATTATAGCTAATCGATCCGCTTTCCATAATGAACCAGGTGTGTGTGTAGACGATTTATACATGTAACTAACTAATTGGATTAAAATAATGAAACAACTTTCTTGTGGTGACTTTTTCGGCTATGTAACATGCTCACAAGAAATTAAAAGTATCTTATAAATATTCAAACTTATATCGCTCTATACTCTCTAGTATAGAGTGGCTTGAGCGCTCAAGCCGTCTTAATCCAATATATTAAATTCTCGTGTCACCGTTTTCGTTGCCATACTCCTCCGAAACGGCTTGACCGATTTTGATGAAATTTTTTGTGCTTATCCGGTATCTATGAGAATCGGCCAACATCTATTTTTCATCCCTCTATATGTTAGGGGTAGTCCACCCCTAAATTTTTTTTTTTTTTTAGACCGATTTCAAAAATTCTTTCACCGTTAGAAAGCTACATCATCACTGAGTAACATAGGCTATATATTATACTAGCTTCCCGCCCCGGCTTTGCACGGGTAGACAAAATATTTGATATAAAAGTCTACCCGTGCGAAGCCGGGGCGGGCCGCTAGTAAGTATACATATTTCCAAACTAGCTGTGCCTGAAACCGAATTATTTTACACTGAAGCCTTCCTATCCAAAACAAAAAGCGCGTGAGATTAGTGCGATCAACCAAACAAACTCTTCAGCTGTATAATATTATAGTACACTAGCGGCCCACCCCGGCTTCGCACGGGTAGATATTTAAATCAAATATTTTGTCTACCCGTGCAAAGCTGGGGCGGGCAGCTAGCCTTTGTTAATCAGTGATAGTGTAGCTTTCTAACGGTGAAAGATTTTTTTAAATCGGTCCAGTAGTTTCGGAGCCTATAGACATTTATCAAATATGTTGTCTACCCGAGCGAAGCCGGAGCGGGAAGCTAGTATAATATATAGCCTATGTTACTCAGTGATGATGTAGCTTTCTAACGGTGAAAGAATTTTTGAAATCGGTCCAGTAGTTTCGGAGCCTATTCAATACATACAAAAATATAAATCTTTCCTCCTTGTGTATGGCGGTCGTGTTGCAAAAGAAAACACAGTTCGTTTTTGGTTCCAACGTTTTCGTTCTGGAAATTTCGACCTGCAGAACAAGCCCCGTGGACGGCCTGAGACTCAAGTTGATAATGAAGAGTTGAAGGCTATTGTGGAAGCGGATCCATCGCAAACCACGTCCGAGTTAGCTGCAGGCTGCAATGTTAGTGATAAAACTGTTTTAATTCACTTGAAGCAAATTGGGAAGATTAAAAAGCTTGAAAGGTGGGTACCTCACGAATTGACTGAAACAAACCGGCAAACGCGCGTCGACTGCTGCGTTACATTACTAAACCGGCACAATAATGAAGGTATTTTAAACCGAATCATTACCTGTGATGAAAAATGGGTTCTTTACGATAATCGGAAGCGCTCAGCGCAATGGTTAGATCCTGGCCAGCCAGCCAAATCCTGCCCCAAGCGAAAATTAACCCCAAAAAAGTTACTTGTAAGCGTTTGGTGGACTAGTGCCGGTATTGTTCATTACAGTTTTTTCAAATCTGGCCAGACTATTACGGCTGATGTCTATTGTCAGGAATTGCAAACCATGATGGAAAAGCTAGCGGCTAAACAACCTAGGCTGGTCAATCGCTCCACGCCACTGCTGCTTCACGACAACGCTAGACCACACACTGCGCTACAGACGGCTACTAAATTAGAAGAGCTTCAATTGGAAAGTCTAAGACATCCTCCGTACTCCCCGGACCTTGCTCCAACAGATTACCATTTTTTTCGAAATTTGGATAACTTCTTGCAAGGGAAAAAATTCAACTCCGATGGGGCAGTCCAAATGGCCTTCAAAGATTTTATTGATTCCCGTCCGACTGGTTTTTTTAGTAAAGGGATCAATGAACTACCTATGAGATGGCAAAAGTGCATAGAAAATAATGGTTCATACTTTGATTAATTAAATATATTATATTAAAAAATATTCGACTTTTTGTTCCTCCCATACAAAACGCCAATTTCATATGTAAGGACCTAATATTATTTTGATAGAAGTTGCGGGGAAACAGCTGGTACTAAATAAACGTGGTAAGGTAAGAACCTGGCAAAATGTTAAGTAACACAGTGCACGGCTGGAAGTTATTTTTAACCGACTACGGCGAACCCAAAAGGAAGGGTTATGATTTTAGCAGTGCATGTGTTTCTTTGTATTTACGTATATTCCCGTATTCCCGTGTTCCCTCCGTAGCTTTTCAAATCCAAATTTGATGAATAAAGTGTCTATCGCTTCTTTATTATGGCCCGGGTATCATAGGCTACATTTAAATCGACTTCAACAAAAGGAGGAGTCGACTTTACCTTGTAAGCCGCCATTTTAACCGATTTCAAACCATTTTTTTGCGCGGGCCTTAATTTTTATATTAGTCGGGTTACAGTTTTACCCTAATCAGAAAAAAATAGTTAAAAATAACTTCAAATTAACATTTAAATAACTCGGGAAATCATGAGGAAAACGCTTGAATTAATCCTAATTACTACAATTACAATTAGTTTCAGAACGGGGGACAATTAAACAATTTCAGCAGATAAGGATCCAATGGGATCGTTCAATGTTCACTGAATCAGGGCTAAATTAAAGATTAATTTGGCGGGTGATGACGTATCGAGGGGGCAATTGGGATAATCTCCTTAAATCCTGGATATTAATTCAGAAGAACCTGTGGTTTGCGTTGTTCGTACTAGAGCCTCTATTTAACAGGGCTTAGCTGGAATAGATTAAGCCTTACTAGATAGGGATCTAATAACAATATTTAGACGCTCTTTAACTGAGCTATGGCCCTTTCCCACTGCTACAACGCTCGCAGTAAATTGAACATCAAGTTTTATGTAGTTAAGCAACTATTTGTCACTAACATATTTTCAAGTTCCAATTGTGACTAGCCCCTAATTCCGTTATTGTTTTAATTTACTTAGTGTTCTTTTTCTGTGTAAATATTTTTGTGATTGCAGTTTTTTGGTGAAAAAACTTGTTATCTATCTATCTAATTATCTATCTCTTTGTCCCTACCGAATTGGTGATGTGAATACTAAACATACTGCTATCGGTGATAAAACGATAGACCTCTTCTATCCCTCGGGAACAACAATTTTCCGGGATAAAAAGTATCCTATATTTAATTTCAGTTAATCCAGCTTATAAGCTACCTCCGTATACAAATATCATACAAATCCATTTAGCCGTTGATGCGTGAAGGGGGTACAAACACACAAACTTTCACATTTATTATATTAGTGGGATTTATATCCCCTATTATTACGTCCAACCACATCTGCTTCGTCAAACTGCTTTGTTTTTTAATCGCATTGTTAATTCACACCTAGCTGAATATTTTACATACACATGCGTGTAATGTATGGCTTTATTGTATGAAGACTATGAAGTTATGCTTTTATAAAGATCTTGTTTCTGAGTTGTGTGGACATAATGGTTACTTTCTATCTCATAGACACGGTACGACATATCAAAGACTAAAATAATAATGATATAATGATTAAATCGTGGGAAATTCTCACTACTGTTTAATTGTACCACGTAATCATCTTTTAATTCAATTAGTCTTGTAAGATATAATAGCGTTTTGTTACTAATAATAAGTATCACTGTTATGTAACTTTTCGGCGTGTAATGTAATACACATTTAATTGTAATTCACATAAAATTATTTGTGTAAGAAATTATTATTTTTAATAATAATAATAATAAATAAATAAATAAAAATCACACTTGGCCGCAGACTGTTTGAAGAAACCGAATCGTTTTAATTTAAGCGGAATAAAGCAAATTAAATCGTATTTTATAAAAAAAATATTTTATATTTTTCTAGAGACTTATTAATTAATATTGGTAGTGTTCATTATTAAGATTAACCTCCTAGCACGCAGTGGGTACCATTTAAAGATATCTTTCTTTAGCATATTTTGCGAAAACTGCATCTTGTATATTTATTTATTTAGCACAAAAAACAGAACACAATTTTATAAAAAAAACAAGTACAAAGTAAAATGAAAAAAAAAATCTGAAATGTGCTCCAAGGTGCATAGAACTAATTAAAATTAAGTTGAACTATCTAATAAAAAAATAAAACTATAACATAAATAAAACTATACCTTAGGATGATAATGATGAATGGAGGATAGTTTTAATGATTCTTAAGTATTTGGGATTTTTTTGTTCAAATATGTCAAGTTCAATGGAAATTTTAGCCAAGTCGTTGTTGGCTTTCTTATAATTTGGTTTCACCATAAGCAATGTTTACTTCGTAGTAATAAAAGGTAAAAAAAAACCGGTGCTACCAGTGTTTTGTAAAATTTGTTACCTAATTACATCCAACGAGGTCGATAAATCTTTGGGGTAATTCAATTTCGGGAGATAGCAGGTTTAGGCGGTAGCTGCACCCTGACTTAGTAATGAGATTTACTATAAATTAGTTCTTTTTACATTCCAATTAGATGGAATTGCTATTTAGTTGGTATTAATTAATATTAAAATTAACTTCTCAAAGAGTTAACCTGGAAGAATTGAAGAAATGTCCCCGTCAGAAAGTCCGGTTCGCACTCAACAGTTAAACTTCTAGAATGCTTTCTCAGATTAAAATAATGACGAGGCACACCTAAGAAAATTGGATGGACTGTGTAAAATATGACATGGCTTGACTGATAGATAAGTAATGGAAGAGAAAAACGTACTGTTTTAACTAATGTAATAATCATATCATATTAAGTTGTATTACTTAAAGCGTATAGTAGTTTCATGCTATTTTTATTTGGTATATTTATAACTTTATAAGCCCCACCTTGTGAGTGAGGCATCAAAAAATATCAAAGACTCATTTGAGTGTTCCCCTCCACGGAAATCTTTAGTAAAAGGCGAAAGATTTGTACGTTATGAAGGGAAACCAGAGTTAAAGATTAAAAATTTCGGTCGAGACTATATGAAACGGCGGAGACTCTCAACAGCGCGTTTTAGTTTATCATTGTTGTGGTACAGCGACATCTATCGTCGAGTTCACGAGTTTTCTTCAAATGATTTACTGTTTTACCAACGTTGAGCTTATCATCAATAGCGTCATTGTAAAGTGAAAGGATACCCCTTTTTTTTCAAAAATCCTTGTATTGACATATATCGACGAGACCGCTGGTCTAGTGGTTAGTACACCTGACTGCTACGCTAGAGGTCGTGGGTTCGATTCCCGCCGGGGCAAACATTAATGTGACAAATATGTTTGTCTTGCGTCTGGGTGTTTGGTATGTATTATAAGTATGTATTTACAAACAAAAAAAAAGTATATAAGTATTATATCAGCTACTGGTTCCCATAGTACAAGCTTTGCTTAGTTTGGGGCCAGATGGCGTTGTGTGATAATGTCCAAACATTATTATTATTATTATTATTATTATATAACTTTTTATTATATTGGCCCGCACGCGAAGACGTGGGAAAATTTAGTATGTATAATAAAAAAAAAACATAACTTTTTACGGCAACCTTACTACGCCCAACCATGATCCTATTTTTAAAGAATAGCGTAAATAATCCTTTACCGCTGCGACAGCTCCTTACAGCGGAAGCTGACGGAACATCCGTCGACGGTGCGGTCGGCTTATCAGTTCTGTTGTGGTACTATTGTGGTACTACGGGGTTGCAATATAGTAACTTTATTATGGGTTGCTCCGAACTGTTTGTGCATAGTTGCTTAACATAGATGCCTAGTTGTTTGTTGTGTCATTGATGTAATATTATCATTAATTTTAAATTTACATCGCACTGTGTGTGATAATCTTGCAGCTTGCAGTTCCTCTCTTAACAAATATAAATATCGAATCAATATTTGCATTCTAGAGTTGCTTGTAAACACACACAACTCTGCTCTGCTGCCTATTTACGTCCATCTAAAAATTTAACAGTCAAACCCAATATTTTTATTTATTTATTTTAAACTTTATTGTACAACACCAAACAATACAAAATAGGAATACAGTGTTACATAGTAAAGTACAAATGGCGGCCTTATCACACTCGGCGATCTCTTCCAGGCAACCTTGGGATGGAGTTAATTAAGGTTACATATATTTGTTAATATTTGTAGCTTTTACACAGTGACAACTTAAATTTAGCTTCAATTGAAGGGTTTTCAAGCACACACTTGAGTTGAACAAGACAATTTAGTGTATTACATGCTTTTGCACAACTGTTACGTCAGAACGCGTAATAAATCAATACTCACTACTGGAATCATACTATCTTCACTGACATCGAACCTAATTTCAGAAATTACTTGACTAATAGCGGTATTAACATAGCATGTTAAACTTTTACTCTTTTTTGGACCAATTCCTTTAAAATTTCTCCTTTATGTTGCTTGTAATAAGCGTATTAATTCATTACATTCACTACAATCTTCACTTTATCGGTCCTTTTCGCTATTGCTACATTATTATTTGATTAAATTACTGCAGTATACTAAACAGTATACATTTGTATGATCTGATATATCTTCTTCTTCAATGATGTGGTAATGCTTTCGACGTAAAGATGCTTCTATTTTCTACCACTAAGGTGGCAAACAAGCATTTGGCCCACCGGATGGTAAGCGGTCACCGTATCCTATGGACGCTTGCAACACCAGGGGTATCACTCGCGCGTTGCCGACCCTAAATGCTCTTACTATATTTTGTAATGCCTATCTAAATTCTGACGAATATGTCTTCAATCATTACCGGGTTAAACGCTCTATGGTGTGTTAGTAATATTTCTGATTAGAAGTAGGTACTACAAATTTCTGGGCTTCCTAGACCCTCTCTGACAATATAATCAAGAACCGCACAATATTCCGATTTGTAAAGAGTATAAATCTTTTTGTTAACTCTTGTGAAGTCAACCATTCTCAATTCCCTCGTTACTATTTCAGAATAATTCCATTACGCCATCTGTCGCCGTCCCACATAGATCGAAAGTGCCCTCAAATGAAGACTAATTACACGGCGCGTTTGTGAATCAGTCCCACTGGTATGTTATATACATTGCCAGCATTGTATGCTAATTATTTCGAACAATTCGCGAGTGTCTTGATGGCATTTGAATCTGATGCGCGGAGTGGGTTATGAATTAATTATTGTTAAATTATTCACGAACGTGGCGCCGTATAGTCCTATTGGTGGTAGGCAGTATAGAAAGAAAATCACTTTTTTTCACTCAATGAACCTATATCTTTTGTATTCCATTTTTGCTTACACTTTTATTCTTTCTTACGTCTTGTATTATTTTTAATTTACAGCGTTACCTGAAAATAATGTCTTCATACGTTTCCCTCCATCCAGGCCATTATTTTATTAACAAAACATTGCTCTCATGTGTTTGTTAGGCAAATAAAGTGGCTGCGCAGTAAATAAATATACGAATCGGAGTCGTGATATTTTTACGAGGAATATATTTAAAAAGGACGATACAAACAAACCTCAGTCAGGACCTCGCTGTGACGAAGAATAACAATATTACGAGCCGACCCATGGATTATAATAAAACCGAAGATGATTTATTATTTTATTCCTCAAGATATTGGCGCCCGGGCAGGCTTAGATCCTGAATTTATGATGCAGTAATATATATCCCCGTAAACCATGCTTTATCGCCATTTTGTAATTAATGAAACCCTGAGCATTAGGAATATTAAGTATTGAGTGATGAGTTTGCGTTTCGACACCATGGTGATAAATTGCAGATAATATTTTCACTCTTCATGCTCAAAAAGTTCGACATTGTAACGTTCCAGAGCGGGGAAAAAATAGGATATCCTGTTCCAGGGGAAAAAGTAACTGGGTTTCTATTTACTCCCTCGCTGCTCTGTGCCGGTAGCAGGAACATTGTCGACAACGTTTTCGTATCGCCTTCGACTATTTTTGTATTGGCAAATGAACAGCGCAGCGGCGGTGAAAAGTGGAACTAAAAATTAGTATGACAATTTTGACATTTCGCGAGTTACGTTTTCGAAAACGTTGTCGACAATGTTCCTGCTACCGGCACAGTTGCATATGCGTAAGATACTAAGGAGACGTGGTTATTTAAGTATTTAATTTAAATTATTATCATCACATTCGGGAAAATATTGACCGTAACACAGCACTAAAGGGTTTACGATATGTTTCGCAGTTATAGGATTCGACACGACTACAAAATATATTGTCCGGACGTGAACACGTAGAGCCAGTAATAGGCTCGGGAATCTCGCTACATTTTGGCAAACTTTTATTGCTATTTTTATCGGCAAAACATAATAATGACAATTGATAACACAGGCTTCCCACTTGGCTATAAATGTATGTATATCGTAATTTGGTGCTTTTATTATATATTTTTACTAGCTGTGGCGTGGCACACGATTTCGTCGAATATAAATAGGATAACAAAAAAACAAAAATTGTTACTTGGCAAGTTTATTAAAGAATTAATCATTTTATTGGTACATAGTTCCAAAGAATACCTCACATATACAAATAAATTTATAAACCATTTTATCCCAGTATTATAAAGTAAATACTTAGTGGGTTTGATACTGATTATTATCGCTAGGAGTACACCTGTTTGCGAAAATCGTGCTCTAGTATCCTCGTCATATAGATTTTTTTGGATATTTAAATTATCAAAAAAGACACATTGATTAGTATCGCCATTTTGATCACTGTTATGCCTAAATAAGCCCGTTATACCTTCTACAATATTCCTGTGCAAGGAATTTTAAAATACGAACGATATTTCGAATAACGAATAAGCTATAAGCGCTGAATTAAACTTCCCAGTCTGCCACACACAGAAAAGATAGTTGTGTTGCCATATTGGCAAGCAACTTGACCTGTTATTGCAATGTTTTGTCAGACAGGGGCAAGCTGGCAGCGCTTCAGCAACGAGACGCGACACCACTTCCTTCAAGTATCACATTTGCATACCACATAGGTATTTATAGTAACACATGTATGTAGCCTTAGATGTCCAAACATCTCAACATATAAGGGATTTCTTTCCTTAGGTAGGTAGGTTTCCCCTTGATCTGGGCCCATATGAAGTAACCTACTAGTATGTAGTATTGAGTGCCTGCGGTCAGTAAGGTTTCCAGAGCTCCTCCTCGAGGAATACGCTGCCGTCAAAGTTCAAAGATGCTTGCGACACTAGCGGCAGGGGCATATTTAATTCACCCTGGGGCCTAGGAGGTCATGGCCCGGGGCGGCAGTCTGCGCGGAGTGTCTGAGTCACCAATGGCCCTTAAAATTATTATTATTACACTAACTAAATTTTACAAGGAAAATGCTTCTATGAAAATGTTATAATTTTTTTGGGCTGGTAAACCTTAAAAGCCCAGGGCATCAATGTTGTAATACACTCCTGACCAGCTATATCACTCGCGCTTTGAGGTCCTAAAATCTGTTATTAGACTCAAACTTGTGTACCGTTTAATAGAGATTAAAATAACGTTTTATACTGTTTGGTTTATTAATCATATCTGATATTGACAAACAGTAGACCGACTAATAGAGTGTAGAAGATCAGATTGTGATTCTGTTGTAAAAGATAATATATTTTATAACCTGATTTTTATTAAACTACTGAATTTTGATTAAACGAAATTGTACGCTATCATTCCATACACTCGCTGAGTTTTCAGTTCACATTATTGTTTTGCCATTCATTAAGCATTATAAAACTCGCTTTTAATTACTCCACCCAGGGCTTTAAATTCATTACATTTTGTTTGTTAATATTACAGTAGCTTTAAAATTAAATGTACGGGAATTTAATAATACGATGAAAGTTTTTAATATCGCATTCATATATTTTAATTGTAATATTCTTTATTCAACTTTTAAAAATGCTTCGGCTTAACAAAAGTAACATAAGACAATTTTAAATAGCTTAACATTTTTATATCATTAAATTTAAAAGTGCTGCGGTTAAGGCAAAAGAAAAGCATTCTTATTTTGAAAATAAGATACCACTACCTCTACCTACAAAAACTGTTGGTACTATTAGGTCTTCGGCAATAACAAGCAATAACGGATATAAACAACTGATGCGTAGTACACAAATGGCACAAAAAAATTCTCGAGAAAAACTCGGATGGCGTAAAATTTTATGACGATGTGCTTCCTTGCATACTTGAATGAATTCATACAACTCAATTATAGGCTCTTGTCGAACTAATGTTTGCATAAAGGCGACATAAAATAATACAATTTCAGTCACTTGTCTTGGCCTCTTTGGCAATCATTAGATGTCTTCTTCTTCTACTACTAACTATGGCAATCAATCATCTTCTAGAGCTATTTTTGCCAGTGTCGAGTGTTATCAAGTTTCTCAATTTCTTGTGTTTGTTGCATTAAATTTCGAATGCTTATGGCAGTTTCTGGAGATAATCCACGGCAGTAGCAGATCGCAACACGCCCTTAGGTCAGAAGTAACCTATCTAAACCGATAGATCACGCAACACAAAGTTAATTAACATATTACAGAATTATTTCCAATGTTCCTTTAAATCAGTCACTAAATGAAACTCTACTGCACAAAGTGACATCGATAATATACAATAAAGATTACGATAAAACAATTTACGAGACAAAATAAACTTAACCGCTCCCCCTGATTCCCGTCAAAAACTCCCGTTAGAGGTCTGTCAGAAGTACTAAATCTGACAACTGGCTTGACCCAGGTAACCGACTTTCCCTGTAAAATGGGTGGCGGTGAGTTGCACTAGCTTTGCGTAAAATTGAGTACACATCTACATCTGGGGCTGACCCCTACAATTCGGATAACGCCAGGCGATAATGATTCCCTGATAGGTTATACTCAAATTCGATTCTGTTCAAGAGAAAGTTTGGTCACCAATTTTATGATCAAAATGTGAAAATACACTACATATTTCATTAAATTGTAAATGTGCCACAAACAAGCCCTGGAGGCTTAAGTGGCACTGTAAAAGTAATTAAAATGTCGATTATGTATCTTGGTAATCTATACTATCTATACTAATATTATAAAGAGGAAAGATTTGTATTTTTGTATGTATTGAATAGGCTCCGAAACTACTGGACCGATTTCAAAAAATCTTTCACCGTTAGAAAGCTACATCATCACTGAGTAACATAGGCTATACATTATACTAGCTTCCCGCCCCGGCTTCGCTCGGGCAGACAAAATATTTGATAAATGTCTATAGGCTCCGAAACTACTGGACCGATTTCAAAAATTCTTTCATCGTTAGAAAGCTACACTATCACTGATTAACATAGGCTAGCTGCCCGCCCCGGCTTTGCACGGGTAGACAAAATATTTGATTTAAATGTCTGCCCGTGCGAAGCAGGGGGGCGGGCCGCTACTTTTAAAATAAAAAAAAAACATATTACCAGTATGTATGTTATACGTTCAAGCAAAGTAAAAATGTTATTCAATACTCAATGTAAAAAATATGAGAGTGGATATTGTTATAGTGGTACTCGTAGTACTAAGTAGATAGATTTATTAGCTTAACCTTCACAAATTATTCCGGAGACTATAGCAAGTAACTAAACTGCCCCTGTAAAAGACGTAAATCAGCCTATTTGGTGATTGGATGTTACTGGCCGTAAAATATGCGGCGTATTTTTTTATTCGCGCTAATATATACTGATTGCTGACACGAGTTTTTGGCGGGAATCAGGCGGAGCGGTTGAGATTTTTTCCAGTGTGTCGTAAATTGTGTTATAGTGATCTTTAATGTGTATTTTTGGTGTCGATATGTGCAGTAAAGTTTCATTTAGTGACTGATTTATAGGAGCATTGGAAATAATGCCATAATACGACTTTTGGGTTAAGTGATTTATCATTTTGGTCAATAGGTTACCTCTAATCTAAAGGCGTGTAACGATCTGCTACTGCCGTGGGTTGTCTCCAGAAACTCCATTGGGCGTTAGAATGCATGACACTAGGCATTTTAATGCGGCAAACACGAGAAATTTTGCAACATGAAAATTCTCTAACACTCGACACTGGCAAAAATAGTCCCTGAAGGGATTGATTGCCATACTTAGGAAGAAGAAGAAGAAGAAGATTGCTGACACTGACACGCCACTGACACACACAATTTAAAAAACTATTAGGTGTAACCCGCTGCGTCACACCACACAATTTTTCGGGATAAAAAGTATTCTATACTTATATGTAAAGCTTAAATATTAAAAAGCTTATAAGCTGGATTAACCAGCTTATAAGCGACCTCCATTTCAGATATCACGCAAATCCATGCTGCCGTTGAGGCAGGAAGGGGGTAGAAACAAACTCACAAACTTTAGCATCCTACCCCAACTAATATTATAAATGCGAAAGTTTGTGAGTATGGATGGATGGATGTTTGTTACTCTTTCACGCAAAAACTACTCAACGGATTTGGATGAAATTTGGAACACAGATAATTTATAACCTGGATTAACACATACTATACTTTATATCCCGGAAAAAACTGATATAATTTTGGAAATAAATAATTACATTAACTTAAATTCCGGAAAAATGATTTTTTAACGGGGAAATTTTAGGTTCCTCTGAGATTCTAAGCTCAACGCGGACGTAGTCGCGGGCAGAAGCTAGTTTATAGTATTAGTGGATGTGTGATGACTCCTCGTCTCTTCATTGCGCAAAACGAACCTAACATTGGTTATGAATTATTATAAGCGAGCAGCGACAATAAATTGCGTCTGGTTATAAACCGACAGATGTGGCGTCGCGACGCCGACGCCTCACAACCGGGTTTTATTCTCAATGTCCCCATAACCTACTTCAATGCATTGTTACTGCTGGAATTATTATATTTTCATAATACTACTCTTTTGTCTCATGGTCTCTTGTTGGACATGTTTGCACAGACACCTTGCACTATAAATATGGCAGCTCAAAATTATATAAATTCCGTATACTGTATTGTAGGTAAAACATATTGCACTTAGTCAAGGTTTTTTATACGACTAAGCTGGCAAACACGCATACGGCCCGGCTGATGGCAAACGGTCATCGTAGCGTATGGATTGGGAATATTATAAGCAGTCATCAATCAGAAAACACGAATTAATTTAAAAGCCATCAACAAAAACCATAAATGCAACTCAAGAAATCTACAGAGATTCTGCATGATATTTTTACAAGTTTTTTTATTAGTGGTCCTTTTAATTTAGCATTTGCTGATGAGTAGGTACTTTAATTTCAACGCCCTTAACTTTTATTAGTATTTATCATAAATTGTATCATTGTTTTTAGTTTTATACCACTAAGGTGACAAACAAGGTACCACCTGATGGTAAGCGGCTAAGCGGTCACCGTAGCCTATGGACGCTTCCAACACCAGGCGTATCACTGCCGGCCCTATAAACCTCAGGTTTACAACCTAAGACCTTACTCAGTGCCCTTCGAATAGCCAACGAACAATGCAGACTCTTATGACTATACTCTATACTATGGTACCCTGGCTACGATAGTAAACCCCAGGATTTGTTCTAGAACCTTACTTTTCTCGATTCCACGAGTAAAATGTGTGTCAAGAGGCCTCTAACCTCTGCCGCTGACCCGATGCATAAAAGGATTTGCGGTAATCCGGGAAAAATGGCTGGGAACAGTGTCGTGTATTACCTTGCAACATGGTTGGAATAAATATTTGTGGCTCCTTGGATATGTATTTGAAAATGGCGACAAAGTGAGAATACTCGAGATTTCATACTTTTCTCTCATTGGCATCATAAACACTGATTGCGGGAAGATTGAACATTGGCAAATTAAAAAATATAATTTTTATATAGAAGCTTATATTAGGTCCTTACATATGAAATTGGCGTTTTGTATGGGAGGAACAAAAAGTCGAATATTTTTTAATATAATATATTTAATTAATCAAAGTATGAACCATTATTTTCTATGCACTTTTGCCATCTCATAGGTAGTTCATTGATCCCTTTACTAAAAAAACCAGTCGGACGGGAATCAATAAAATCTTTGAAGGCGATTTGGACTGCCCCATCGGAGTTGAATTTTTTCCCTTGCAAGAAGTTATCCAAATTTCGAAAAAAATGGTAATCTGTTGGAGCAAGGTCCGGGGAGTACGGAGGATGTCTTAGACTTTCCAATTGAAGCTCTTCTAATTTAGTAGCCGTCTGTAGCGCAGTGTGTGGTCTAGCGTTGTCGTGAAGCAGCAGTGGCGTGGAGCGATTGACCAGCCTAGGTTGTTTAGCCGCTAGCTTTTCCATCATGGTTTGCAATTCCGGACAATAGACATCAGCCGTAATAGTCTGGCCAGATTTGAAAAAACTGTAATGAACAATACCGGCACTAGTCCACCAAACGCTTACAAGTAACTTTTTTGGGGTTAATTTTCGCTTGGGGCAGGATTTGGCTGGCTGGCCAGGATCTAACCATTGCGCTGAGCGCTTCCGATTATCGTAAAGAACCCATTTTTCATCACAGGTAATGATTCGGTTTAAAATACCTTCATTATTGTGCCGGTTTAGTAATGTAACGCAGCAGTCGACGCGCGTTTGCCGGTTTGTTTCAGTCAATTCGTGAGGTACCCACCTTTCAAGCTTTTTAATCTTCCCAATTTGCTTCAAGTGAATTAAAACAGTTTTATCACTAACATTGCAGCCTGCAGCTAACTCGGACGTGGTTTGCGATGGATCCGCTTCCACAATAGCCTTCAACTCTTCATTATCAACTTGAGTCTCAGGCCGTCCACGGGGCTTGTTCTGCAGGTCGAAATTTCCAGAACGAAAACGTTGGAACCAAAAACGAACTGTGTTTTCTTTTGCAACACGACCGCCATACACATCATTCACCCTTCGAGTTGTTTCCGCAGCACTAGTGCCACGGCGGAACTCGTACTCGTAAATAATGCGATATTTAAGGTTTTCCATTTTGTAAAATGAGTGACGCAAACAGAAAAAAACAGAAGAAAAAAAACAAATGAATGACGATCATCGAAGCACAAATACATGAGTCTATAGCTGTACAAATTTGAATTTGGAATTCCTTACCAAAGAGGAGAAATTCGTGATTAAAGTGGCCAGTACGAAAAACGCCAATTTCATATGTAAGGACCTAATATTTTTTTTTACAGAATGTGTATTTCTGTTGCCGCTATAACAATAAATTATGAAAAATTGAAATAATACATTGGTTTATCTCAATAATGGCAACAAATAAAAGTAAACTTCTTTTGAGAAATAAATGTCTTAAACCAGAACTTGAAATGCTTAGAAAATGTGTATTGGTATATTTTATAATTATAACAAATAAGAGCGCACATACTATTACAAACTTACTGTATGCGGTTGGTGCAGTATCCGTTTCTACGGATCGAACCGCATAGTTAAGTTTGTCATTTAACCTACTTTGTTTTTAGTACGCAACCCTCGGTACGAGTCCAACTCGCACAGGGTCGATTTTTTAAAATATTAGTAAGTATACGTACAAAAATGACTCTAAACTCTTAAAAGCCACGCCTTTAACAAAAGGATCTTCAATACCTGTATTTTTTGTAGAAAGCTATTAAGAAGCCGGTGGCACAAGCCTCCCTTTAAACTGAGATTATCTTCGGTAAAATTATGCCGTAATCGTAAATTATGTTTCTTTTTCGTTAAGACGACCGCGCGCGCCGCTTGTGTGCCGTTTCCTTTATAAAAGATTTTTTCTTAAATTTTTACCTCAGAAAATGTGGTCATATCCGGCACAAAGTTTAATGAATTTGCATATTCTAAATTGCAATCCTACTTCACATAAATTTTAAAACAGGCAAAAGTATACAAATTTCTATTAAGCAAAATTATAAATATATTTAGTTACAGAATTAAATATAATGTATACTAAATTAATTTTAAAAACATTAAACCTCGAAATATCTAATATATAAAATTCTCGTGTCACAGTTTTCGTTGCCATATTCCTCCGAAACGGCTTGACCGATTTTAATGAAATTTTTTGTGCTTATCCGGTATCTATGAGAATCGGCCAACATCTATTTTTCATCCCCCTAAATGTTAGGGGTAGTCCACCCCTAATTTTTTTTTTTTTTTTAGACCGATTTCAAAAATTCTTTCACCGTTAGAAAGCTACATCATCACTGAGTAACAAAGGATATATATTATACTAGCTTCCCGCCCCGGCTTTGCACGGGTAGACAAAATATTTGATATAAAAGTCTACCCGTGCGAAGCCGGGGCGGGCCGCTAGTATTATATAATAATATTATAAAGAGGTAAGATTTGCATTTTTGTGTGTATTATTGTATTGAATAGGCTTCTAAACTAATGGGCCGATTTCAAAAAATATTTCACCTAACATATGCTATATATTAAACTAGCTGCCCACCCCGGCTTCGCATGGATAGGCAAAATATCTGATAAATGTCTACCCGTGCGAAGCCGGGGCGGGCCGCTAGTATATTATAAAACCTATTGCAACTACGGTCAAATTACCCTTTCCTCGGGGTCCATTAAAACGGTCGTAAAAACAATAAGTAGCCGTTAGTGCAGCGTTGCTGAGAGCATTACACCTAATTGGGATTATGATGTTCCTCGCCTTGCTGACCGGTACACATGCCGGTAGCCTAGTAGGAAGTGCAGGAACACGCACATACTGAACCAACACTTCGTAAGTTCGTACTCAGCGCTGCCGGCCCGAAGTAAATTTTAGAATGGAGCGAGATCCAGCTATGACGCCTCTCCCGTTCGCTCCTAATAATATATACCCATACCAATTATGAGTGTAAAGTAAGTATAGAACGCGAAGATCTCAACCATACTCTGGTGTGACCAATTGAAAATTAGGCGCAATACCGAGTACGGTCGACTAG
The DNA here is from genome assembly GCA_951449985.1 of Falcaria lacertinaria. Lineage (NCBI taxonomy): Eukaryota > Metazoa > Arthropoda > Insecta > Lepidoptera > Drepanidae > Falcaria > Falcaria lacertinaria. The sequence continues at coordinate 7,604,924 of OX602120.1, read as the reverse complement.
GTCGAAATTTATTCTTTTTCATGTAACATCGGACATTCGCGCCCGCGCCCCGCCGCGCCGCGCACTGCACTCTAATCGTGCGCGTCTCGTTCATCTCTTCGCTTAAAATACATATGGACAATAGAAAAAATATCTTATATTTTTTTACCAATTAGGCGCCCCCTAGGATTTGGCGCCTGGAGCGACTGCTCAGTTCGCCGTATGGGCGGGCCGGCCCTGTTCGTACTGTTAAAAAAATGTTTTCTTTATACCACTAAGGTGACACACACCTTCACACAAGCATTCGGCCCACCTGATGGCAAGCAGTCATCGTAGCCTATAGCCGCTAGTAGCTCACTTTAACTAAATTTTCCGATGTTCCCTAAATACCGTTATAATGTGAATTATCTTTTTGTGTGTTTATTATTTATAATTTGTATTTAATATTGTTTCAGGTATATAATTGACATCATATTAAGTCTAACAGTTGTGCACAAAGTAAGGTATGAGTTTGAAAATGTTCTCAGAACTGAAAACATCATCATTTTTCTCTTTGATCTTTGTGTTTTTGTCAAACACGTTTGCTGCTAAAAAAACTACTACTCAATTTGTATTAAAAGTCATTAGTTACAAATTAATACTTAAATTTAATATAAACAAATCAAAAAGTGTAACGACTGAAGGTCGATATGATATGAACTGTGTGACCGAGGTTTGACCTAGCTGTCAAGCTAGGGTGCGTGTGACCACACCTTTGGGGCTTCGTCATCAAATACATTACTCCATACAGTGTTTACTTATACATTGTCATAATAAGGTTTTACGTAATCGATGCACAGCTTGAATATAAAGTGAATTGGATTTCGCCCTCTACTATTCGGCGAATATTAGTAGTAAACTAGCTTTTACCCGCTGCTTCGCCCGCGCGTTCTAGATAAAGATAGACTATGTCCTTCCCCAGCGTATAGTCTATCTTATTGCCAGATTTCATTACAATCCGTTCAGCCGTTCAGACGTGAAAGGTAGCAAACCAATAGCCTTACTTTCGCATTTATAATATTTGTATCGGTGGAAATTTATATTATATTTGCAATTTAACCTGTCGAATTCGCACAGCCTACTGAAGTTTTAATATTGACAACTCTCGTAAACAAACCGTCGCAGTTTTCGATAAGCGCTGCTGGCTACCTTGAAATCTTAGGTAACAGTGCAAAAGAAAAAAAAAACTATATGGATTTTATTAATGCTTCGATTGTTATAGAAAAGGTTATTTAAACTAAGGAAAGAGTGGAAGACGTCGTTATTGTATCGACCCCTATGTGGAATGAGGACAGCTGAATAGTTGTCGAAGTCAAATAGCAATCCAAACAAGAAATGTAATTGAATACAGTACAGTGTTACTGTTGCCGCTCTTGACCTTTTCTTTTATTGAGTAGTCCAAAATGCAAGAAACAATAAAGGCGAATAACTTTAGCTCAAAAGAAAGACATACATTTAAAATAAAATCCTTAAGAGATGGGTAATATTATGCAATTTTGATTCCTAATATCATTATCCTTATCAATTTATAACTTACTAGCGGTTGAAAAGCTTTTTAGCGAAAAGTGGCATATGACCACGGCTATTCTCTGTACATCACAATATGTATTACACATTCAAATGTATCAGATGAGAGTTTTTTCTTGTTTGATACTTTTTAGAGCGTGAGTATTCCGAAGTCGGGTTTTAGTTATTGAACTTACTTTTTATTAATTTAATATTTTCTAATATCATAGTATTACCTTCATTATAAACTCGTTTAAAGTTATCGTCGGTTAGATTTCAAAGTTCCCTGTTAAAGATTATTTGTATTACAAAGTGCCTTTCAACTGAAGTAGGTTAACCATAGGCCACAAACTCGATATTCATTCTACAAATGACAGGCACTAATTTAATTAGCTACTTCAAAGCGGCACAGGTGATAGCTCTCACACAGTTTAACCAAAGAGAATGAAGTAATAGCTAGATGTGCCTCGCGGTTTCACCCTATTTGATTGACATATTTTGTTTCATTAAGTATATTATATACTAATCGCAGATTTTCTTTGAATTTCGATAATTACGAATATTATTGTAACACATTATTTTTCACAAAATACGTTTAAAACGGCAATCCATTCCGGATATTTAATAAAGATTTTTCATAGAAAACACTTTAAATATTCGGATGTTCAATTTTAAACTAAAAAAATTTAAAGAGAGGTAGGGCGATTTGGAATTTTTTACGTGGGTTATCCCATTTAAATTGGAGCCGCCCGACTGGGGACTGTACCTCCGCCTTGCAGAAGACCGCAGTGAAATAACACTACTTGATGTAGTGTTGTGTTTCTGCGGTAAGTAAGGTTGCCAGTGCTCCACGAGGATACGCTGGGCTAGTAGTAATGCTGCTAGCATAGTGAGTCCTCATCAACAATATGGTTGGCACCCCGTTAGTGATACCCCTGGTATTGCTAGTGGCTATAGGCTACGGTGACTGCTTACCATCAGGTGGGCCGTATGCTTGTGTGCCACATTAGTGGTAAAAAAAAAATACCCTCTATTTTATCTCCGCGTAGGTGAAATTTCCATAAATTCTTTCTTCGTGGGCCCTACCCTACGTCATAAAGTAAAAGACCCAGCGGCTAAGGCTGACCGTTGATAAAACAAGCGTATATAGTCATCAGTCAGGACAAGTATTTTTATAAGTATTCGTGTCAGTGGCGGATTTACCAGTAGACTGTCAAAATGAAAAAATAAAAATTCACTTTAGGCCCTAATAAGGCACTTTGAAGCTCTCAATTACCACCGGTTCGGAAAAAAGTCTGAGTACGCATGAACCTGATGCAGACAGTCAGGGGACTATTTTTTTCGTCACAGTCGTAAATGATTTAGCTATAATTATTTTATATTTATACCTAAATCTTCACGAATATTATAAAGAAGAAAGGTTTGTATATTTGTGTGTTTGTTTTTAATAGGCTCCGACTTGGACCGATTTCAAAAATTCTTTTACTTTCGAAAAGATACATTATCACTGAATACACAGGCTATATATTATACTAGCTGCCCGCCCCGGCTTCGCAAGGTTGACAATGTTGAAAAATGTCTACCCCTGCGAAGCCGGGGCGGGCCGCTAGTAATGAATAAACTCAAACTAAGGGACGAAGTTAAAAACAAATTCACCGACAGAATGCTGTAATATCACTGAGTAAGTTAGGCAAATCTTTTATTGACACAAAACAGATTAAACTATTTACAAAAACATATCTTAACCTACCTACTTATAGATAAAAGATCCGACCCAAACCGGAATCATGCGGTAGCGTGCCAAGAATGCCAGCAGCATTGCCACGCTGGATAGCAATGCTAATTCTCTGAGCGAGTAACTAGGCTATATACTATATTGGTATGCGGACGAAGTTGCAGGGAAATATAATTTCAACAAAATTGGTGGCCGCATAATTTTACAGCCCATACTGGGAAGGTGTATTGTAAATCAGCCACGAATACCTACGTGTAAAATAAATACGTTAAGTCACTGTATACACACACCATATAGATAACCTTGTATGGTGAAAGTTTAATCAAATTATTTTCATCGGCTACTTTAAGGAGTGCTGCACGCATTGAGCAGGTCATGCCGTAGCACGTAATACTGGTAATTTATTACACCGCGTAAGCCGTGTTTGTGTAATATACTGAATTATATTGTCAATGACTTCAAGCACGCGAGGGAAATTGAGTGAAAACATCGACAAGCCACCGTTGACTGGAAAAGTGTAAGATAAAGCGGTAGCACAAAGCACCCTGTAATTTTCGTACGACGCTTTCGATAAGTATACTACTTAGTGGTGGAGTGAAGTGCGCTTGCAGAATTAGTTGGTTTACCACGTATTGTTAGTAATTCTAGCAAGTCATTATTTTTAGAGTTTTCATAATTCTATAAGAATTGCACTGGTTTTCGAATTAAGACAATCATGAACGATCAAATTAAAAATCATTAAAGTAAAAAATAGACTACTCTTGTTGACACGAGAATTTAAACTAACAACATAATTTCGCCCGAGTGCTTAGTATGAAAATGCACAGTTAATTTTAATTAGATTGCATGTTCAGTAAGCTTAATGAATAAATTCAATTAGTACGGAGTAATACTTTGCCATATGCATATTGCATTTGTTTCTTTAGCAGAACCCTAGCGGGTACTTCGAGGGAAATGACCACTGCTTTATCTGCAACCTTAAATAGGTACTTTTACTTGAACCCCGAGTCATGAAAATTATCATAACTAAGTAATGACATGAAAACGGGTCTTATACGCGATATTAAATTGTTTATTTAAGAAGAAGGCGACGTACACAATTACAATCAGTCAGCCCGTGACCACGGCCGATGCAACTCGGTCGAATCGTCGGGAGGTAAATAAACAATTTAATATCGCGTATAAGACCCGTTTTCATGTCATTACTATGTGTTTAAATCGCGAAAGTTTAAAAAAAACAGTATTATCATAACTATCTATACATATTTTGATTTTATATTTCGACCAGACATTTTGACGAAAGTATGTTTGATCTTGCATTTTTATCGTTTGAATTCAAAAATACTCGTGGTCGACTCTGATTTTTATTTATTTATAAAAAATAGTCCATTAAGAATTGCTTATGTTGAAGAAGGATTTTTTTCTGTTCCTTTCTTACGTTAGCTACTTAGCAAACCCATTTTGTAGATCATGTCAAAAGATTACCACATCGATATCGATTGATCGCATCTGCAATAGTGCTAGATTCGTGTGGGCTTATTACGTACATTATGAAACTGAACCATTATTGAAAGTTGTGTTACATAGTAAATCAGAAGGGCAATGCCCTTCCTATTCTTTTTCAAATATTCAGACTTGATTAATTATAATAATGCTTGGACATTATCACACAGCGCCGACTGGGCCCAAACTAAGCAAAGCTTGTACCATGGGAACCAGAAGCCGATATAATACTTATATACTTTTTTTTTTGTAAATACATACTTATAATACATACCAAACGCCCAGACGCAAGAGAAACATATTTGTCACATAAATGTTTGCTCCGGCGGGAATCGAACCCACGACCTCTAGCGTATCAGTCAGGTGTACTAACCACTAGACCAGCGGTCTCGTCTATTTACATCGTCATTTGATTACCAATTCCTATATAGCCTCACTCGTACCTTGTTATACTATAAGTGTATTTGTAAAAGACTTATAAATTCTGTCATTATATCTTGAGGTGTTTCTAATAATTTACAACAAACAAACTGTCAAAAGATCAATAAAAATCTGACTTTAATCAAGATTGTCGTAGAAAATGTAATGCCTAGACGTTAGTCTTAAATAACCTCCTGAAATATGAATGTTACTGTATTATGTGTAATACAACTAGCTTTTACCCGCGCCTTCACCCACATAGTTCTAGATAAAGATAGCCTATGTCCTGCTCCAGGTTTTGATCTATCACATTGCCAAATTTTATAACGATCCGCCCAATTAGTCGTCGAAATGTAAAAACAAACGAACAGAGCTACTTTCGCATTTATGATATTAGCATGGAAGTACGGATGTATGTAGCTAATAAAAAATAGATTCGTCTCCTCTTTTACAGGAATTGTAAGACGGGTTTAGATCTATCGTTGACCTCGACTCGCCCGTAAATATCTCAACCGCCATTGAAACTATGCACCACGATTTGTTTAACTTTTCTTTAACGTCCTAGAACTAAATGTAACTGTGAAGTGCGCAATACAGTAAATTATTTCTGGGGATGGTTACTAAGTTGTATTTACGGTAGGCTTGCAGAGAGTAAAGAGCTCCATTTCACTTACTTAAGTATAATAAAGTATTTCGCTCAGAGAATCAGCATTGCTATCCAGCGTGGCAATGCTGCCAGCATTCTTGGCACGCTACCGCATGATTTCGGTTTGGGTCAGATCTTTTATCTATAAGTAGGTAGGTTAAGCTATGTTTTTGTAAATAGTTTAATCTGTTTTGTGACAATAAAGTCATAATAAAGCTAGTTTTTGTGTGTGTAATAAAACCGAAGCTACTCCAATGCTATGCTCCAAAAAAATCTCATCTTTGACATTTCTCATCGGTAATTCAGTTACGATCTCTACGCTGATATTTTAGAACTTAGTGAATCGCATAGCTATTCTCATTTAGTATCTGTAGCTACGAAGTACAACCACAGAGTACTCTATACTAAAGTAAATAAAACTAGTGTGGAACACTTACATAAATACCTTCACGGCTATTCCGTTCATGTAGACAAAGACTTCTGTTTACGTTGCTCGTCACATCCCAAGCCTAACTTTCCACTTGAACTAACGATACGCCATTGAATTATTTTATGGAATAACTTACTTAGTTATTCAGAATAAAAGAAATATAATATATATATATATTCTAACTGACCCAATATATATTATATTTATTGGGTCATTTAGAATTTTACAGAAGTCAAACATATTGTGTTCGTGTTCACTTTCCAATCATAGTTTATTATTTAAAATTATACAAAGAATTTGTATGTATGAATTTCTTGAAAATTCGTAATTGAAATTGATGCCATATACCTAGTCAAACTATTGTGACAAGTATTAGTAGTAGTCAAAGGTCGCATGACGCGTCGGTAATCGTTCGGGAACTCGCATCAAAATTCGGTTACGAATTCGCACGCTGATATTGCAGAATAATTTTCCTGTATGCATATTGGATATCATAAGATAGGGACGTCCACAAATTCAACTTAAAAAAAGTGTGTTTTTCGAAAACCTAATTGTCCCGGAATACGGGACTAACGATTTTTCTGATTCCCATGCGATTTGCGAACGAATATCACTAGTTATAAGAATTAAATTGTGTTCTGGCGATGACGGCTGTCGTATTTTAGAGGACGCTACAGTAACGACCGGTGTTATTATTTATTGACGACCAAAATAACGTGATCTACACCACAGCCCTTGGCAAGACCAAGTGACTAACATCTCGGGATATTTTTACAATTTCGTGTGAAGTTAGAGTAACAACAATGTCCATGCTTTGAGTAGGACACTTACAAACATTCATATTTACATTTGAAATTTCCGACAGCACACCGGTTATGGAAATTTTAAAGGATTTTGTCATTTACCTTTACCAAATGTTTGTGAATTATGTAGGTACTAGTTTAACGTTTATTATGAACAAATACGAATAATCTTCAAGTGTCAGTTTAGATGTCAAATACATAGGCTAAGTAAAGCTATGTTTTTGACATCTAAAACAAACGACGGCAGAAAATACTTAAAGTTTAACCAGTTTAAGTTTGGTTCACTTTGATCGGGTGTTAATTGCCCAATGATTATGATATTCCTGTATCGTATAATGTAGATTGTAGGTACTTACTTTGTAGATAGTAGAAATCGTTCGAACATAAACTAATTACATGCGATAATTTACATATGTAACATCTGTAGAAGATATTGTTCATGAACATTCAAGATCCAAGGTGAGCGTTTCATCTGTGTTCATTCATTAGTGACGATGTTTTACGTATAGTGATGTGCATTGACGAAATCAAAGAATATTAAATTTGGTTTTTATTTCATGAAAGTAGGGATGAGTGTCCCGTCATGCAATTAAGTAGGCAGCTATTTAAAATGTTTGGAGGAGAAGGGATCTCTAATATCATTTATTGTGAGTGATGAAACACTGATAGGAAGATATTGGGACAGTGACTTCTGAACAAAAAGGGTGGAAACGCGCTAATATGTAGTATTGCAAGTGTCTAAAATCAAATAGGTACTATGATTTACTGCTATACATATATAGTCTATCATTTACAAATCATCAGGCAAGCCGTATGCCTGCTTGCCAGCTTCGTAGTAAACTACGAAGCTGGCAAGCAGGCAACAGAGGAAGACTTATCTGTTACCAATTGACTGACTTTAATTGAGAATGCAGAAATAGAGTGACAACTCAGTGACAGAAGAGTGCTACGTAGATAAAAGGCGTGAAAGTGAAGTGAAAAAGTTAGGTACCTAAAGGATACGAAAGCATCTTTATTCGTTCTTCCGCATTATACGCAAAGAAGCTCGAAGAGGACCATTGAATAATGCGACCAAATTGAAATTTTATAGTAAAGTTCCTTAGCAAGGAATAATGCACACTCCATTCGCCTTAAAACCAAACAGTTCCGATTTCTAGATTTAAACAGCCGCTTAAACATTTAAACCCGACCTAAATTTTGCAATTCAGAACTCAAACACAACTATATAGGTCTTAAAGTGCTTCACCTGATTTACAGCTGTAAAGGAATGTTTTCATTCGTTAGGAGTCAAGTAGTGCTCTCTAGGCATACTAGGTCACGTGGTCTACGCTTCGTTAAAATAACTCCCGCAGTAATGTATGTACGATTTGCAACATAATGTTATGTAGAATTATGGCATTTCAGAGAATTATTTATAATGTATTTTAAGCATCTAAATCTCTAAGTTGGAAACATTTTCTACTTTAAAAATCTATGTCCTATTCTACGAGTTTAAAATAAACTAGATGGAATTTTATTATTATTAGGTATTACTTAGGCCGCATTGATTTACGAAATACTATTAAATCGAGTGGGACCCCGCTGCTCTGCTTTTCCGGACTAAAAATTAACCTAAAAGTCCCGCCAAATTTAGTGCAGGAAATGATAAGAAGATTATAAAAATATTATGCTTATCATGTTTCTACTCTCGATGCCAGCACGTCAACAGCTAGTTGGTTCATAAAATAGATTACTACGGCGTAAAAAAAAATCCAAATTAATAAACATCTATCGTCCCATCACTACAACAGCCATATTGCCGAAAATATAGTCCCACCTTTATTTCTGTCTTGCGTCGAGAATGCGTAAACAAAAATGCCGGCTATTCGTGCGCCTCCCGGAATTGGTCCGGGATCGCCGGACTGTGGCCTTGCCACGTCCCTAATACTCCATTGTGGGACATTAGGACATTCCTACTGGACTTATCTGGATTGAACCTGTAATATTTAAATAAAACCCGGAATGCCTTTGAAGATTTTTGTGTAGTTGTTATTCGGGAAGGATATATAAAATTTAGTAAAACTGATAAAATAAGGAGACTAGATTATTATATAACACTAGTCTTTACCCGAGGCTTCGCCCTCGTGGTTCTAGATAAAAATAGCATATGTCCATACCCCCTTTGTTTTCTCAATCTACCTCAAATTTCATTACTGTGCTCAGTCGTGTTTAGCTATGAGCAAACAAACAAACAGAGTAACTTTTTAATATTAGTACGCATTTATAATATTAGTATGGGTTGTTCTAAAATTTAGGTCTATTGCAATATGTACCTACCTTTTTTATCATGTCAATTTATAATGACCACTACATTTTTTGTTTATGCCCCTAAGGCACACAAGCATACGGCCCACCTGATGGTAAGCAGTCACCGTAGCCTATAACCGCTAGCAATACCAGGGGTTTCACTACGGGGTGACAACCATGTTGCTGATGAGGACTCACTGTGCTAGCAGCAATACTACTAACCCAGCGTATCCTCGTGGAGCACTGGCAACCTTACTTACCGGAGAAACACAACACTACATCAAGTAGTGTTATTTCACTGCGGTCATCTGTAAGGCGGAGGTACAGTCCCCAGTCGGGCGGCTCCAATTTAAATGGGATAACCCACGGGAAATCCCAAATCGCCCTACCTCTCTTTTTAAAAGCTCATGGTGTGATTAATCACTGTACTTAAGCTTAGAAAAACTCATTGGTACAGGCCGGGACTCGAATCTGGGCCCATCAGATGACAGGCCTGTTGCTTCAACCACAAGGCCACCACGACTTTTTTTAACATTAGATACGTAAGCATAAAAATTGTTAAAAGTTCAACTGTACCAAAACATCAGACACCTCGATATTAGTAATCAAACCCCACCGTATCTTTGTCATTAAAGGGGTAAGAATTAAGTCCATCAAACAGTTACGAATTTCAGTCGGCCGCGTGATTTTTATTTATTTATTTGTGAGTTGCGTGCGACACGCAACTTAAATAATGTAAATTGCAAAGACTGTGAAAAGTTAATCTTTACATCCTTGGGTTAGTCTCTAGGGATATAAAGCCAAATTATTTTTATACCACAAGGTGGGACACGAGCGTACGGCCCACCTGATGGTAAGTAGACACCGTAGCCTATAGTCACTAGCAATACCAGGGGTGTCACAAATTCTTTGCCAACCCTGTAAATGAGAGCTTACTATTGCGCGGCGTATCCTAGCTTAGCACTGGCAACCTTGTTCACTGCAGAAAGACAACGCTTCATCAAAGTAGTGTTATTTGACAGTGCTCTTCTGTAAGGTGGAAGTACAGTCTTCAGCCGGCTCTAATTTTAATTTTAAAATACGAACGATGCGTAGCATTTTCGTATATAACACCATCGCAATGTAGGTTAGTGTATTAAATTAATACTAGGTAGGTTAGGAATTCCAAAAAACATTTATTAAGTGAAAAAATATAATCTTATCATTATCTCGTAGTAACTTAGCAAATTCAAAATAATAATAATAAAACCACTACACTACCTACTACTTTTTATTCGAATCTAAGTCGTTTATTTAGTGGGAAATTAGATAGGAAGTAGAGATGTCGAATATATTAATTAACAGCTAAAATTAACGAATAATTAAACTAACGATTTAAAAAAAAAAATTAAATCAATATTTATATCAACTTCAACGAACTAATATAAAAACATCAACATCATTAATGTCAAATCCCCAATAAAAATATTAATTAATATTTTCAACCGGTTAAAATATCGATATTTTTAATTATCAATTAACGCTTAACGAATAAATAATAACAGCCAATATTGACATCTCTAATTATACGTCACATCACATTGATTGTAAAGTGGTCAGGCTTGCACGCATGGACGTATCCTTTTTTAGCGAAGACAGCACGGCGCAACGTATGTTTGTAGTTCGCCTAATACGTGTTAAAAGCCGGATATGTCATAGTTTTGTTGACAAGCTAAACCGGACGATTACTTGCCGTTTATATTTGAAACTAGATGTGTAACAACAGTATTAAATTCTATATGTCTGCTTTAAAATATTGAAATGTTCTGAATGTTGAATTCCAGTGATTTTAGATTAATAAAAGAAACTTTTTCCCATCCTGTTTAATACCAAAAGTAACATTTACACACAACAGAGAAGAATTAATGAGTTAGCATTACTTACTGTCTATGAGTTCGATAGCTCGGTACAATACATTCTTTGACTACTTCTACGTCTTTATCAAATACGGGCAATGGTAGTCAAAGGCAAATCTATTCTCAAAGCGAAGAAGACACCATCCCAGCTATATTTATTATATATATTTACCCGACTGCTGGACGCCGAGGAGGGTATTGTGTTTACCAGAGTATGTAAGGTATTTCTTTTGTGTCGTTCCTCGCTTGTTTTAAGATATAGATGAATCTTACATCATTAAATACGTGGGTCACTGAAGAAATTTGATTTAACAATATGTTGCGTTTTTCCGAGCCTTGTCGCACTAAAAATCTGTAGGCTTAACATAAACTCGACATAGTTGATTATAGAATATTCTCATTGTACGATGTGAATGTTCCAATGTTACATCTGGGAAGGATACATTGATGCCTTATTATGATACAAATAGCTAACATACCAGAGTGCATGGGAAAGCGCATCATTTCCTCTGACGTCACAATTCCTTACACGTGTCTTATATTGTATTGGCGCTGTGAATAGAATCTTGAACTTGGTATAATTGTATAAGACAGTAGAACTTGCATTTACATTATCTATTGCCGTACTTTCGGAGTAGGTTGGACAGTGTTTACGCTACGCTTAATTCAAGAATTGCCTTTTTATTTAAATTATTTTACATATTATTAAACTTTAATGACACAAAACAGATTAAACTATTTACATAAAAAGAACGTAACCTACCTACTTGAAAATAAAAGATCTGACCCAAACCAGAATCATGCGGGAGCGTGCCAAGAATGCTGGCAGCGTTGGCACGCTGGATAGCAATGCTGATTATATAAATTATTTATGTAACAATAGCTGTGCCCGCGACTTCGTTCGCGCCGTAAACTTTTTTTTATACCACTTACAAAAGGACAGAGGACAAAGCTTGATATTTCAACGTGTCAACATCACACGCTTAATTTAATTAGAATGAATGTTCGGTTTTACGGAATTGTGAATCACTTTCGCAAGTCTTTTGATGTCTTTGTTATGAATGGAATATTACTAAGAAGAGCACCCTTATGCTTTTGACGTCGTCAGTATTGTCCTTATTAGCAAATTACTGGGCAGGGAGAAAAACTTCTGAGTTGGCATTTGTTTTGGAGCGTGACGAAATCTCTTATTTTTTATTCTCGGTTATTTAATAAGATTGAGGTAAGCAGTGTTATTAAGAAAGTAACTCTAATTGAGGTTATTTTGGAAAAATATTCGTAATGAGAATCGACGACTTTGAATGACAGTATTAGACAGACGGACAACAAAGTGATCCTATAAGGGTTCCTTTTTACCATTTAAGGTACGGAACCCTAAAAAATCATACATTTAACGTTAGCGATTAAGCACGTAACGTTCTCAAACTTATGAATATATATATATATATCTATATTATGAAACCAAATGTAGTGAGAGTGTTACTAGCTGCCGAGTAAGATTGCAGCTTACAGCTTTACCCAATACCCTGTATCCATCACAATATTGACATAACGGGAACGTGAGAGGAATGGGTGCCTAACAAAGGCATCACTTTCATTTGATCCGTACTGTTTGCTCACACGGTAATGTGTTCTACACGTGAAGAAAGGGCCACTTTTGTGCATAAATTAGATTTTATCAACATTTGATAGAGCATAAAAATAATTGTTTTTTACATCACTGCCGCGCCGCGTGGATTTGGACGCAATAATACCAGTTGGAATTTGTAACACTCATTTGGAGTGTTTTTTTGCGATCAAGTAAAACCAAACTTTTGTATTAATGTCCGATTTGCCACTGAAACAAAGCTAAAATCATTAATCAGGCCATTTTTGTACCTAATTTCGTGTATTTCTTCTTCTTCTACTCTGTATCTGCTTATTTCTGTTAAACTTGTTATTTTACTTTGTGGTGTGCAATAAAGTGTATTTGTATTGTATTGTATTGTATTTTTTGTGACATCAACCACTGTCTCATGACATAAAATCATCAAATTGATTAATAATATTCTTAAAACTTAAAAATAAATAAATTTCAAGCTTGAAAATCCAAAATTACCCAATGTTAAAACGTCACAGTAGATAATGCTCTCGTGTCTGGAACGCGGAGAGGAGCCATAAATAAAAGTGATTGTCAAACGGAAGCCCGTAGTTTTGTTGTGTGACAGTTGAATGCGACACATCACACGTCTCTTGTAACAACCAACAAAGCGAGATATATCTCATGGACGTAATCAGGCGAGAGGGGAGGTTATAATAATAATTATTTTATCTCTAGCACCTAGCTGACTCATGTACTCTCTCTGCGCTCAACGCCCTCTTGGAGTCCAACCCTGATTGTGACGTGTTCGCGGATGGATGGCAGATGATATTTTCGGCATGCTTGGAGTATTGCGAGTTGAGTATATGACTGTGGTTTGATTGTTAATTAGTATAATTGGCTTGAAGCCGTTCTAATTAATTAAAATAAATGCTATATTGACGACCCCACTGGTGCAGTGGCTAACCACTATAACTGACTGCTACGCTAGAGGTAGCGGGTTCGGTTTCGGGGCAATCATTTATGTGAAAAACGTTTGCCTATCATCTGGTGTTTGGCATAAAAATTTCGGGACGTATATTGCTCTTCAATATTTTTTAAAAAGTATTAGATTCACGTGCCTCTATTTCTATGGTTATAATTATAACCAAATTCCATAGTAATTTATCGTATTTGTGTTAACGGTTTGGATTTGAAAATGGAGATGAGTAGAAAATGTGCACTCGTGCTTAATTGACTTTAAACTAATATATATTCCTTGTTATTAGCACGAAGTAAAATATTTTCACGGCAGTTAATGAACTCCTAAAAAATTAATTCTTCACAGCTCATGCTTCAACGAATGCATAATACTATCATCGCTCATAACATTGAAATAAGACGTAATCTGTTTTGCGTGCGACATAAGTATGGGTATGCAACACACAGTCAGGATATAAACAACATACAATTCAAATAAATGACCGTGGACACTCACATCGCTCACGGGAGATAGATCGACTGTTAGGCCGACTTGGACGCCACCTATTTTACGTAACAAAATTAACATGGTTGATATATTTTTTTGTAACGTAATTTTCTAACATTTTCGTTTGATTTCGATATAACTGGCTATCACTTTTCTACTAGTACCTATATTTTTTTCTTTTTCGTGAATAGACGACTGCAGACGATTACCTGTAAATAAAATTGATCTTCACGCCTTCCCACAAGGGTCCCTGAAGAGGTAGGCAGAGGTGTTACAAAACCCACTTTCCATCGAAGATAATTTGGTGCCAACGTGACAGACGGTGATTCCGTCGCCGTCACTTAGGCACTACATATACATACGTCCTTGAATTTATTCTCAGACGTATGCAAGTTTCCCCACGATAGTTTCCTTCACCGTAAAGTAAATTGAACATTTGTAATTTCTTTTGATGACAAGATGAAATCTCCTTTGATTAAATAGGCTTAACAATGTCTAATTGACTACTTTCTGTGAGTGAGGCCGAAACTCTCCGCACTTGATAGCGATCAAATAGAATGTTACATCACAAGAATTGTTCTGTAAACACGACTCGGCTATTTCGGTGCTTCGATGCACTCACTCTCTCAAACTTATATTATTTAAAAGCCGTGGTGGCCTTGTGGTTGAAGCAACGGCCTGTCATCTGATGGGCCCAGGTTCGAATCCCGGCCTGTACCAATGAATTTTTCTAAGCTTAAGTACAGTTATTAATCACACCATGAGCTAAAAAAGAGAGGTTGGGTGAATTGGAACCTCCTGTGGGTTTTCCCATTAACAGCCGACTGGGGACTATACCTCCGCCTTACAGAAGACCGCAGTGGAAAAACAATACTTTGATGTAGTGTTGTGTTTCTGTGAGGAAGGTTGCCAGTGCTCCACGAGAATAAGCTTCGCTAACAGTAATGCTGCTAGCACAGTGAGTCCTCCTCAACAAAACGGGTTTGCAACGCGTTAGTGATATCGCTGGTATTGCTAGCGGATATTGGCTACGGTGACTGCTTACCATCAGGTGGGCCGAATGCTTGTGTGCCATCTTAGTCGTATTAAAAAAAATACCGCTAATGCTGTGATGAAAATGTGTTTTTTGTTTTTATAAAGCCTTACATTATAGCTTGTTTAGTTTCCGGGATTAAAAACGGAATTATCCATTATAAAAAAAAACACCAACGCAAACAACCACCTACCATATCTACTTACTCTATTCGGTTGGTTGGTACTTTTCTTTGGCTGGATTGAAGATCGAAATTCTATATTGATTTTCGAACAATAGTTTTTTCGTTAGATCAATTAGAATTTCGAAACATCACACAATAACAGGTAATTATCTATAAAGAGGCGTGAAGAGGTACGTTATCATTGTACTAGCTAACTAGTGATTTAAAATGTAATTGCAATCTTTATTTGCATAACAATAAGGTATGAATTTGTGTAGAGGCTGCCTTTAAATGTATTATTATGGTGTTAGTTTGATGAGGAACATCAAATCGATTTAATTTTTATATGCACGATAAGGAATTTGAATTAAAAAAAAAGAATTTAAAATACCGTCAAAAATCAAAATCAAAAGTTCATTTATTCAGTTTAGGCCCTAATAAGTCACATGTGAAGGTCTAAATTAGTTCGGAAGAAAAAATCACCTGAGAAGAACCGGCAAGCGTATCGTGAAACGATTAGATACCTCACAAAAATTATATTTACGGTATTAACTATTTACGGTAAGCAAAACGGCAGCCTAATCGAAAATCGAGGAATGATTTTTCACGATTTTCAATTAGGACGCTATTGCGGGTTACCAATTTAAAATAAAATGTCTAACAGAGAACTCAACCGTTAAATGAAAACCTTTTTAAACCCGCAACCAGCCCATCCTTATTCTCATTAACCTGTCTTATTCGGCACATCAGGATAAACAAATTAAACCCCTTCGTATCCCATCAGAGAATCACATAAATAAACCCAACAAAGTCTAAATCGCGCCGGAAATCTCTATTTTTAATAAAGTGGCGCGTGCGCCGTACATTTTTCAGGCTTAATTAAATAGTGTCAGATACACTGGCGATGTTGGGTTAATTTGTAAAGAGAACGTGCCTTGCTCAATGGAGCGCTAAAATTAGACGCATGTTTATTAAAGATCGGATTATTAACAGGCCGCGTTTAAACTCTATGGTAAAAATACCGATGAGGTTGAAGTGTTTATGTTTAATCTTTGTGCAGCTAATGGCCAGTGTTATTTTTAGGTATTTAAGTTTCTAATATATGAAATACTCCAATTACCGTAACACAAACATGAAAAGAGTAACATTAACATGTACAGTGACGTCATAAAACACTCCGTTCAGTAAATAGTAACTTCAAATAGCCAGACGCATACGTCATTGATATTTTTCTTTCATAATATTGTTATAAAGGAACTTAAACCTGTTAAAACAACAGCCTGGGTGAATACAGTAATGTGCACTATCAAACTGTTCGAACCTACCTACAACTACATTTTTTTTTCTTTTTTTTCTGTTTATTGTGTAAATTTTTAAGCCCAAAGCCAATGTTTTTTTTAAATACTAATTTTAATTTCCTAAATAGTACAGTGCCGAGATATTGTCCCATATGTGAACGTAGATAGTTTCTACATTTAAAAATGTTTTTGTAGCCTCAAGTCAGTCAGCAAGACTACAAGTAAAGGTCTTCATAATGATGTGATGCTGAAGTTCTCAGGAATTGTTTGGTATGATGCCCAAACTTCTACTTTCTTTTATTAAGAAGAGAAGTATGGAGCAACGAGAGTTCTCATTAAAAGTCGAAGCCTTCCAACTGGAACAGTTCACCTTATAGAAGGTAGCAGGCTAATGAACTACTCTAACGAAGTGTTGTGTTCCTTCAATAAGTTAGATTTTCATTGCACCGGCGGCAGTGCAACCATTTGTCTCTGATGAAGCTAAAACCTTCGGCAATTTCGCTCAACATAATGTTGAAAACAAACCATTACTTAGAGGTTGTGTAGTATGATGACAAACGTCACATCTAGGGATGTGTCGCCCAGATTTAGGAAGACCCCGTTATGTCATATGTGACTCATACAAACCTCTCTTAATATATATTTTATAGCTTAGTATCGCATCGGCCTACTACTAAATAGAACGTAAAACAACATATGTGCTTTCGGATCATCCGGTTGAGTTATATTTGGTACCCTCTTTTCATTTACCAGCTTTGTGATTAGTTTTTTTTTTAAAGGTTTACCGCGTCTCTCTAACATTGGTCAGAGTCTTTATTCATCTATTCATATTAATTTTAGTCCAATTTCTGTTTATATTAGTATTCTAAAAGTATGATTACAATATTGAATTTCTAGTTATAATGATGTCTTACATATTACCTATACCTCCTATTATTTGCCGCCGTCTTTTCAGGGGTCGTGGGAGGGTCCAAGCTCCTTCTGACCTTCGTGACAGGCGTGCGAATCCCAAACATATTTAAACCTAGAGGGACGCGAACAAGATAGAATCAACGCAATATTTAAAATGTAAATTTGTATAAGATGAAAAATATAATTTGTAAAATGTAAATAAATATATGGGGTCAATCTAAAAAGCGAAATCGCTTTTTTGGGTTTTCGTTCCAGGAACAGGTGCGGATCGATGCGGGCGTGCTCCAGGACGTCAACGGGAAGAATTTAATCCAAACATTGTGTAAAAATTTTGAAAATAATGTAAATTTTGGCCAAAAAATTGAAAATTCGAAAAAATACAGAGTTAATTTAGTGTAAATTCCTGTTTTAAAACAGGGAACAGGCGTCGGGACATCGGGAACGTGTGTATCCCCACAGTATACTCGTAAACAAATCGGTTTCAGTGCAGTAAATTTTCCAGATAGATGTTTTTAATTCCGATTTGCTTCTTTGTAATTAGTTGCTTCCTATGACAAGTATTAGCGTTGTATAAATACAACGCTAATACAAAAACCCAAGATGCTTCAGGTTTTTGTCTCTTGGGCGGTCTTTTTTTACACCAAGTTACTGGTTTGAAGAAATCCCAAAAGGATGACGAGGATATAACATAGTAACGAAACCAAAATAAGCACTTTAGCATTAGACCAGACATGGTCGGCAACGCGCGAGTGATACCCCTGGCATAGTATAAAGAGAGGGAGTAGGGTATCTCCGGCCCAATTCGCGATATAATTGCCTACTGTCTTAGGGTTGTCACTTTTAGCTAAATATTAGGAGCGGCTGTTCGCGCTTCGCTAGCAACCGCATGAACAGCGGCAACGTCAAGTCGCGGTCCCGACTCGCCATGTCGCCGCTAGATGGTACAGGCGGCAACATACTTATTTTGAATTACGATTTTCTGTAAGTAGGTAGGTACTTATTTACTATACCTACAATACTGAGAAATCGGCATAACTAAACGTAAACAAAGAAATAGCGGCAAACCAATTGCCAGATCAAAAGTACCTAATACATTCTAGTAGGAAATTAGGCCTACCTACCTACTTCCTGTGTGATAGAAAACTAATACAAACAAAAAATATGTAAGTACGTAGGTATCTAATCATCAAGTAAAATTATATTATGCTAGAATAAGTGACTAACTTACCTTTCCTGTTCAATAGGTAATCTGAACAGAGACAGGTCTGGAATCGATGAATTATTAAGACACCCAAACACACAGCAATACGTTCTTCTGCGATTATCCGACATTTTGATGATGATATTGATGAATAAATCATTTAGCGGTGCCGAAAAGCCGTGACGCGCGCGCGAACCTTGTGCAGTGTTAGCCCCGACTGGCGCACTGAGAAACGGGTCGAGATTTTGTTAAAGTGTGCGTGCGTCGACACATAGATACAATAGCGCACACATACAAGCCGCGAGCGGTGCGTTTGTATGAAGATAACCTACTTCCCCTCTCTTTATACTATGCCCCTGGTGTTGCAAGCGTCCATAGGCTGCGGTAATCGCTTACCATCAGGCGGGCCGTATGCTTGTTTGCCACTTTAGTAGTATTAACGATAATTATTGAAGATTTTTCAAATATTAAAATGCCCCACAGTTAAACCTGGATAAAAAAGAATTTAAAGCTCATCTGAAATCGACAAATATTCCAGATAGTTTATTTGTGAATTCTTCGTTCCATGCTGTTTGTGTTTCAGGCCGTAAATAGTGCATACCAAGCTGCCTAAAGTGTTTACTACTGAAATGTGTGTTCAGCGAAGATTAATGGTGTTACGATTGCTTTTGTCTTGTGTGAGCTGAGTAGAAGTCGAGCAGATATTAAGTATAGAACTACTTCGTAAGAGAAGAGGTTCTCAAACATTTATTTCATAAAGGCCATTTTAAAAAAAAATGCAATCAGTGGACCCCTTACTGCTACATTTTTACCATATTCCCAAAACGCGTAAAAAATGTGAAGATTGAATCTAAGAAGATTAGATCTGACGATAGAAATTTGCGTCGCAGCTTAGTTCCACCCCAAATTCACTCACACTTTTCTTACTAAAATTCCGGACACAATTATATTTATCAAATGATAAGTACCGGAAAAAGTCAAAAAAAATTAAGAGTGGTAGAGCGAAATAGAATCTCTCGTGGGTTTTCCCATTAAAATTGAAGCCGCCCGACTGGGGACTGTACCTCCACCTTACAGAAGATAATACTGTATCAGGTGGGTCGTACGCCACCTTAGTGATATAAAGAACTAAGAAGACATCTCCACCGCATTCACGATTAGCCGGTTCCGCAATCTATCCTATAAATAAATAATTTCGGCCAAACAAGCATTCTAACAACGTCCACGTTAATTTTAACCTGCTATTAATCGGAATGGTTAGGACGATGCGCATGCCCAACAAAAAGAAACAATAATTAACCAATAAATTAACTCGGAGTTAAGAGCTTGTGTTCCGATGCGAGAATTGCATTGAAATAAAAATACAAACACTAGACGTGGTGGGTATAAATAACTAGATTTGTGGAGCATCGGGGGCGCTGTGTTTATAGCGAAGAAATATAACATTATACTCGTATATAGCGCAGATATACATATATCTTGGCCGAAATTATCACGAGTGTAGATCCGTACGCGTTCAGATGATGTCGTGCGCTGATGTCTATCGTCAAACTGCGGGATAGTTACAAGTGACGGCATTTAAAACTTGCGGGATACTAACGGATTTTTAGACACTAAATAAAGTTAATAAGGTTGTAAATGTGAATTTAAGTGCAGTAATGTACATACTCAATAATAACTTGAAGAAAGAAACGGTTAAATCGTAATCTGTAACATATTATTGTGATGATAATATTATTAGTGTGAATGCGTTTATTTATACCAAAGTTTTAAAGTCGTCAGTGATAATATTCTTAATTTAAACCTGATTTAAACTGAAGACATTAAGGAAAGACTGCTCATCAAAGTCTGATATACGATAAATTAAATGCAAGAGATTCGATGTTAATGGTTTTGTCTCTAAATACATCACAAACAAAAATGCTATTGTATCTTAAAGCACAAGATATTGCAGTGTTAAAACAGTGTGTTATGTGAGTTTACAATTCGTGTGTTAAAATATTGGAGTTTGTCGTGCCAAAAGTAAAATTGAGTGGGTGTCTATAATAAACGTAATTCTTTAAATAAGTGTTTATGCAGACGAAATGGTAGCTATGGTTGTAGCTGAGAGACCACATACCAATTACTTCAGCTCATTTTTACCTGTAAGTTTTTCATACAAATTTTAATGACCCCCAAATCTGAAAAACCTATAAAAGTGAACAAATATGTACCTATTGGGCATATATATATAAATTATATATATATAGTACTACATGTGTTGTTCTGATGTTGAATTACATACTACAAACGTAGAACACCCCTCTTTTTGCATAGGGGGTTATAGAAATGTATTCTAACATTTCTAATAATATTATAATATATGTTTAGGATGCCCTATTCCGCCTCTCTTTAGGGGTAGCTTTAAGGAGCGATGCGATGATTTTTTTAAATATTTTTGTAACAATGTTTCACTAAAACCTTTGAAGCCCTTTTCGCGCTACTGACAAACAAACAAAAACATCAAGTTATTATTTTATAATTACCAGCATGGTGACCCCGTTACCCTTTAAATAGTATAATAATTTAGTTTACGTTCTCAAAAATTCACGCGGATTCTGCTTTGTGAGATACTCCGGAAATGAGACGCAACGGATTGTGTTAGATCCAAATCTACACTCGTTAAACTACTTTTTAAATTAATGATAGTTTCACATTTCACTACATTAAACTTGTTTGTCAATAAACCAAAATAAAAAAGAACAATTATTCAGTTTAGGCCCTAATAAGGCACTTATGAAGGTCTAAATTACCACCAATTCGCAAAAAATAAATAAACTAGCCATTGAGAAGAACCGGCAAGAAATTCAGTGCTGTCTCTTTTTTCTTATAAGGATCATGATATAACAATATTTAACAAAATTCTTTTAGACAAGTAGTTAAATACAGATATCAATAAGATTGCTAAATAGATAGATAAATATAAGGTATATTACAAGTTACTAGTTAGCAAGTCGCACTCTTGAAGAGCGCCGACGCAGCACAGCGGACTTGTGTTTAATACATGATTCATCATCAACCTATCGCAATCCACTGCTGGACGGAGGTCTCTCCCATGGCGCGCCACTTATACATGATTGTCATAGTATAAGCACATATTTGTATTATTATTTTTATTACCGATCGCCGTAACGTAACTTACTTGAACATCTATTTTGTAAAATTAGCCAGTATTCCCTCCTAGTAGACCAACCAACATGTGTTCGATTTCTTCTTCCGATACATAGAAACAAATAGTATAATATTTAGGTTAAACTGTAATTTTGTACTATGCCGTTAGAATATCGATTCTTTGCAATATACCTATGTTAGGTCCCTAATCGTAAGATTAAATAAGAAATTAGTTTATTTAACAAGACCGTCATTACAGTCTGGAAATAAAAGATAAATCAAAATGATATTTAAATCAGCGGCCGAAATGTCTTTGAACTTTGACCTATTTATACCATACTGTGGTCTATAGATAAAACTCAATAAAATGCGATTAACGAGAGCTTCCGAATGGTTCCTTGGCTCCGAACAAACTTCATAATATATTTAAATGTTGACACCCAGCCAAACGGTCGTCCTTGGATCATCTGCAGACAGCAAGGCGATGTATATGTTTGTAAATCTTATTTTATTTGCTCTAAAATACTTTACGTTAGGAAATGTGGCGTAAATATTTAAAGTATTTGTCATCTACGCTAATTATCGTAACCTAAACATTGATGATTTACATAATTCCTTCTGAATTGTTGTGGACAAATATAATATACGTTTGAGAATAACTGATATTTCGAAAGCTAAACGAGAACGAATGCCTGAAACATAAATCTAAATTAACCGCGGTGGAAGTAGAACCGAGTAATTATGACGGAGTGGCTTCCTTGTTGTTTGCCAAATAAATCTCTTATGTAATGCGATTCAACTGAAATATTAGCGTTGGTTTTGTACCTGATTGATAAATACCAATTAATAAAAGAAACTAAACAATCATTTTTCTAAATTCCAGGCCGTCAACTCGCCTCCAGTCCCGCATCGGGATGTCTCAACGACAACGACATATCGTCCATACAATGAAGAATACGCCACAGTACAAAGGCGCGTGGATCGGCCCATCCAACCCGAGCCTGATCCTGAGCGTACCAAGAAAGACAAGAAGTGGTCCATCGGCAAACTCTTCAGAAGAAAGAAGAAGGAGGAAGAGAGTGGCTCTTCATCAGAGAGCGATGAAGGCGTCAGCACCCGATCCCCATCCAAAAGAAAGTCCAAGAAGAAAAAACGAACTCCAGCAGTCAACAACTTCGACCACATAGTCATCAGAGATTCCAGACGAGCTCAAAGTCTGGCTAAACCCAACATCAAAGACCTTACTGACGATGGAGTTTTGTCGGATCCTTCTGCTGGCTTCATCACCTATCGAACTAAGACTCAAGAAATATATGGAGCGTCGAAAGAGTCCCTAAGTTTAAGAGATGACAATTCAAGTAAGAACAGTAAAACAGGCTTGGACACACCAACAAAGAAAACTCGCAAAGGAAGACTGAAAGCTCGGGTTGAGGCATTGAGAAATAGTATGCGAGGCGAGTCAAGCAGTGATGAGGAGTCACTCAAATCATCAAATTCTTCGTCGATGGTTCGCTTCCGAAGTGACGACTCACTAATGCGTTCGAGAGACAGTTCCTTGAATAAAAGATCTCGTAATGCACGAAATGAACGATACATCAAACGATTATCTCGGGACGAAGAGAATCAACTAAATAAAGAAGCTGAGCTCCTACAGCAAGGTTACACGAAAGCTGAAGTAGAAATGCTAACAAGGACACCGACGAGCCAAAGCAGCGGTTACGGAACGTGCAAACGAGATCAATCTAATAAAATTAATCAAGAACAACAACAAGCACAAATTATCGACGCCAGCCGCCGTTCCACAAAGTCCGAATCAGTATCATCCTTCCCTTCGACGCAAAGTTACCCCTCATCTATTAACTTCAACGCGAAAGTTAACAATGAACATATTAACTACTCCATCCAATACCCAACTAGTAACACTAACCGGGATTCGCTTTATGCTAATAATAACAGAGAAAGGAGTATTAGCAATCACTACGAGAGCCCAGAAAACGTCATGAGCGTTAAGTTTCCCCTGGGAAATGTTACTAATGTCAAGAGGGAAGAAAAGGCCCCGCCTGTTCCTCCTCCACGAGACCTGCACAGAAAAGTTGCCACCCCCATATCCATGCACTATGAAAATAGCCCTATAATAGCCGATAGAATGGGTAGCAACCAAAAAGCAATACATGGTGTGCCAAATAACGATTTTGAGAGAATTATGAGAAGAAGTCAAGAAAGATCTGTAGGGCATGCATTTAACGGCTTACGACGACCTATATCAACCTCGGAAGATCATATAGCTATGCAAAATAATGAATATATGCAGAATTTCATACATAAAAATGAACAGCCTCGAAGGCCAGCATCGGTTTCCGCTGAGCCTAATCATTATGGGATGTGTATCAGTTCGCCTCCGTTTAGAAGATCCGTAGGACCCATTAAGATAATCAAACCCGAACCTGTCCAGTTACGAAATGACTATCTGTACTATGCTGATCAGAGTCCTAGATCTCGCAGACCAATATCCATTAAACCTGGTCAAAACGGTCATGAAAATCAATACCTCAGCGACTCTCAAACATCCCTCAGTGTTACTGAAAATGTATATCGCAAGCCGAGAAATGCATCAGAATTTTGGAAGAAAATAGATACCGCTGAAAGTCAGCGAAGAAAACAACATGTGTTTGCAAACTCTAGGAGTAACAGTGATTATTTAAGTAACGCATTGCAAAGAAATTCCTCTTTTATCGATCAAAATAAGTTTGTTAAGGAAAATCCTGATATTCTTAATAAAAATAATTTTAGAACTCCATCGGTTGATACTACAGATGGCGCTAAAATTTGGAAAGCTACTACTGAATATAAGAGATCTATGACTGTCGAACCACCTAAATCAATTACATCCCCAACTTCAAAGGCTCATGTACGACACAAATCAGACAACTATATTCCCATTGCTAATCAACTGCCATCTGACGATGAGAAGAATTCAGAAAGACGAAAATCTACCAACCTTGATGATGCTCTCAATGAACTGGAAGCTATATACAACAGCTTAGGGTTAGGGGACGAAGATTTATTAGATAGAGCTGAACGTCGGGAACTAATGACGCCTAAATTTAATGACCAATATAACGACTGGAACGGTAATGATGAAGAAGTACAGTTGAGAAGTCAACCTGCCACACCATTACGACGAGTTCCACGGAGGTCGACACTGCCTGATAAATTACAAGACGATATGGCATTCCGAAGGATGAACTCGATGACTAAAGATAAACCAAACTACAAAGAAGCTCAATCACAGATAAGTTACATGTTAGCGTCACCTGTTTATGTGCCCTACGCGTCTGATGATGACAGATATTCTGAACGCAATGAACCCGACGTAGTTTATGATGATGTTGTATACAGAAATATAAAGCAAACAAACAATCGACTGAAAACTATAGACCCACAACCACCTTTCGGGATACCTGTAGGGCCAGTGTCACCGGCGCCTCAGAGTGACTACCTCCATGCGACACCTGAGAATAAAGGACGACCAAGGTTCATCCCTAGAAGGTCACCAGATATCGTATCAGATGATCTAGCCTACAGAAGTTTAAGGAAAGATAACAGGAATTCTTCTTTGTTTAACGGAGAGGACTACAATGGTCCTATAAATAATAATCACAATGAATTTCCTTATGCAAAAGATTCATCAGCTAACTTGAAGAAGAAGCGGGCTGTAAGATCTTTGTCAGCTAACATTTTTACGATGATACAGAAAGAAATCGATGATGCGTTAAATATGAGCAAACTAGCTACTTTACAAAAGACACACAGCAATAGCGACGTAATGAAGCGCCTGCGTGATACATTCGAAAATAACGACAACGAACAGGATCGATACCCTCGGAACAAGGTAAAGCATAGACACAATACTGTCAATCTGTTTGTCAATAACATCCATGCACCCTCCCACCATTTTGCTAAAGATGATTCATTCATTCATAGTGATGATAAACACCTCGCTAAACCTCCATCTTGTGATAAGTCCAAAAGCTCATCGCCATCAAACAGATCGCCACAAACATCTAAACGTTCCTCAAAAGATGAATTCCAGCAGGTTCTCAGCATGCTTGCACAAGAAGCTATGGACACGAGTAATAAATTAGGAGTAGCATTGGCTGAATTGGATAAAAATAGAAATAATTCCGACAAACGTTCGGATATTCAATCTAGGATATCTGATAGCAGATTAAGTTTCTTGAACGGCTTAACAAATAAAGCCTACGATGATCCTGTAACTGAAGTAAAACATATGAATGTTAATACAGAGGTAATAAATGTAAGTGAAAAAAATAATGGTCAGCCAGAAGATGACGTATTTGAAGATTCGAAAGCCAAAAAGACCGAGGACAGTCTTTTGGCAATATCTAATCAGTTAAATAAAGTAGAAGACCAGCTCAAACATAGTTTTGAAAAGGAGCTAAAGTTTGAGGATGAAAGCATAAAGCTTTCAAACTATATTGAGAACACTGAACAACAGTTGAGGGCTCAAGAAACAACGGTGTTAGCTGAAGAAAGCAAAATCATACCCGACGTGGTTCCTATAAAAATTCAAGATGACGCAGTTAAAATTGAGAATGGGACGGTAGCTGGAAATATTAAAGAATCTAAGCCACCCGTAATAAATTCCCTTAATCCATTCTTGAACACTGATGATAAAATAAAAGAAATTAACGAAATAAATGCTTTCAAAGAATTAAAAGATGGCATATCTGATTTGATTGCCGGAATATCACAAGTCAATGAAAAGTTATTTGTAAAAAAAAATCCTTTGCCTAAAACTTGTACTGAAAATTCAGGAAACATTACAGGAATAAATGAAGCCAGTGAAAAACTGAACCAGGTCTCTCATGATGTCTGTAAACCTGATATTCATAATAGGGCTTCCGTTAATCTATCTATTTACGACGACGATATAGACACAAAAAAGGACACTGCTGATTCAACTGAATATAACTCGTCAGAAGAGTTAGCTACGATATTTAAATTAGACGGCAATAAGAGGTCTCCATGTAGAGTAGCTGAGAGTGAAACTGAGCCAGAAAGAAAAATTCGAAACGACCTGAATTCACCAAAACTTGTGAAGACAGTAAATCAGCACCTGAGGCGACTCTCAATAGACCAAACTGAAGATTGTACTCCTAGTCAAAGCAACTCGCTACCACAGAACGTAGTGCCGTGGAGAACTAAACGGCAGAACCATAATTCAGCTGACAAAGGTACGTGGTACATGCACGGTGTTCGGTTTTCATTGTAGGTAACATTTGCATCCAGCTTTTGTTTCATTTTCCAGTAATTTTAGTTTTAAATTCCCGTTTTGTTTACTAACGTGTTTGTTATAGTGCGTTGTGTTTTGTTGTTTCGGCAGGCGAAAGCACGCAGGCAAAGTGCGATTGGCACGACAATGGCACGTTGATGTTAGCTTGTTCATACACCCTGATGTTCTCCCAACACCTGGCAGAGCTGGACTGGCTGACGCTGCTCGGCTTGCTGTTGGCAATTATCACCATTATCGCTATGCTAATTATATAACGACTTACCACTAATATACACATTGAGCTATAGCACAATAGACTAGCAAGAGTTAAAACTTAAAAGGTGGACGCAGCTGAACCTCGCCTTTTGTGAGTCTGCCGCATTCTATATTTGATTTCCAAATTGTATGGATGTTCGTAATTTTAGTGTAGAAGAAATGAAACAGACTATCTGATAAGTGGCTTTTACGTGATTGTGATACTTTGGTATATAATAGACCGCTGTTTATTGTTAAAATTGTGTGATTTATCTTTCATTGTGAGGAGAAATATTGGACTTAATATTTTGGTGAAACATAAGTTTTGTTGCAGAAGAGAAACACTTGACTCACTGTGGTCTGTTCTCTGTTGTTAGCTCGAAAATTGTAGTTAGGTTTCACTGTCAAACGTATGAAGTTAAATTATGCGGATTCGGCTATTTTCCGGACATGTTTTATAAACCTTGTTATGTCTATTGTGTTGTAAGTATTAAGAATTGGCTGTAAAATAATTATAATAAAAGTTACTAGCTTGAGATTGAAATTGAAATTTACAAGTATTTTGTTACAGATAAAAGTATTTTATTTACACAAGCACTAATAAAATTTGCTTATTCAGTTTATAAAATCAGTAAAATTTTACGATATACTTATATTAAATTTCTCCATTTTAATATTGAATGGTGTAGCTGTGATGTTCATTTTATTATTAATCTAAGAATATTCGACCATATTATTTAATTTTTATCACGTATTGTGCCAAAACCAGAATATAGTTATATGTTTGGACAAAGCTATGATTTTTTTCAGCATGTTTATTACAAACTACCGTTCGCATGAATTTTGTTGTTTTTTTAAAATTATTACTCACATAGCGCTTAGTGTGATGATGGAGAATAGTAGGTACTATATTTAATTATTATGACTATCATAACGGGCACTCGACCCAAAACATAAAGAACCAAAAAATGCTTTCTTTAAATTCAATATCTACCTGTCACAAGTACCTTCCATCTAAGTATTTGATCCATCGCAGTTGATTACAGAATACTCCCAGTATGAAATGAATTCCCGTCTTGTTAAGTCATACAAAGAATCATGGACTTTGTGTACTGTGCACAAATATTTTGTTGTGTTTTTTGTATTACATTCATACATATATCTACAAATAGTAATACCTACATCATCTCCGACACCTACTATGTTGGTTTGAAAATTATACCAATATTATGTTTTTATTTATAAAGTATTGAGATTGTCATTTTTTATATTTACAATCACTTTAGGTAATTATTTAACCGATAAAAATGAGTCAGAAAATGTCGCATAAATAAGTGGTTTAAATTAAATACTTAAAACTTCTAGTACTAGTAGCGCCATCTATCAAGGATCACACAAAACAAATGTCCTTTAAAACTTTTTTGTATTAAATACGTTCCAATCTATCTTACTATAATAGGGGTTTGAGTGAGTGAAACTAGGAGAACTAAGTGTTTGTGCTTTTATAATGCTCTTATATTTTTCTAGGTGAAAACTGATCGCTGTCGGTGATCTACAGGCAATCTACGTTCAAAATATAAATTTGCTATATTTCTAAGCTAATTGTATTATTTTCTAAGCTACTTTCTGTATTTTATCATAGTTTTAATGTTGACATTTAAACTTTACTATGTTTATGTAGAGGCTTCCAGTTAAAAGGTTAAATGAGAGCGTTATTTATATGAAAGAGTTATAATTTAAATAAAATGTTTCAGTTGTATTGCGTCTATTATTATTTTCTACTCGATTTAAATAAAATTAACGGTAAAAGTATTACTTGAATAACAAAGCTAATGGCTCCTAATGCTGTTTTCTTGTTATCTCTTTACCTCAGTCTACACCTATACTTAATATCAAAAAAAGAAAAGATTGTGCTTTTGTATTTTTGTAAAGAATAAACTCAAAAACTACTGGACCGATCAGAAATTCCTTCACGAGTAGAATGCTATGTTATCACTGAACATGGTGAATTAGCGGGAAAAAAGCTCTGACATATACATTTCATGTACTGAAGTGAGTCGATAGCTATTTAAATGTCTATAAAGCCAAATTAGTAGTTAATAATTAATTTATAGAGGTCTGATATGAAAATGGTAACCTCCCTCTCCACTCTCCCGTCACTTATTTATTTATTATTACTAAATTAAAATATAAACGCGGTATATTATCTCAGAGTACATACTATACTGTACAATAATTATCTACTCAGAGTTATGATGATGCGTTTACACTACTTGTACGTAGTATATTATCTACTCTGAGACACAAGTGTACTGGCGAATAGATAGGTGATGACATCTGTGATTTGGAGTCCATAACTGCTACGAATTAGGGTGAGTCGAAAAATCTACAGCATAAGCTATAGATAGATCGTACCAATGCATGTTTTTTAGGCCTTTGTCTACTGTTAGAACTTATTTTATGACGCCGCTAGATGACGCTAGTCCACGTACAGTGTACTTGTTGTTTGTTTATTTTTTTGGGGGGTCTTTCATTACATACAAGTTTAATATATATGGTAATATTGAAAACTGTCTCATTTGGCTCTAATGAATCGATATTAAAAAATCTTTCACTAAGGACAAGTTACATAAACCACATAATACTTTTCCTGAGTAACATACACTAATTAATCAAAGTATGCAGTATATATACTCTGAGCTGAGGCTGCACTTAAATTCTGTTGTACGCGTGCGAAGTCGAAAGAAAAAACTAATGTACTACTCAACTAAAACAAACCGCCGCGCTACAAACTATAATAATAATATTCAGCAATAATTCAGGTAGGCAATAAAAGATGAAACATTTTTGATCATTTATATAAACGCAAATTAAATAAATAAATTTAAAATATGTCTAGGTGAAACTAGAATAACACAGGAAATAACGGTGCGTTAGTACTCTAGTCTGTCAAAAGCGTTATCCGTTCCATAGATAATTTACACTATAAGAAAATTCATTCCTAGCTGTCACTGTCAGTGCCACTTCTGATTGACTTTACAGCCAGAAGCCCAGAAACGAAACGTATGCATGTGAAGTTGTGTGTTTTATTTTGCTGGTAAATTTTTCATTGTTTTGGATAAAATTATAATTAATTGTTTGACAAAACTAGCAGTTATTGAATTTTAGAATATAGTGCTTTCGATGTAGTGAGAGGGTGTGTGCGTTTATGTGAATACTTATTCTCAACCTACTTTGTTCCTGTTGACCTGCCTCGAACTGTGATCGTTTAAAAGGTAACGGTTTTGTAAAAACAAACCTATTTATTTATTATTTAATAATAATAGCATAGAAACCTCCTGATCTTAGCTAAGCTTGATTATTCAATATTTTAATTCAATAATCAAACTTTGTTGACAAATTAACCTAATGATTCGTTAGTGGCGTGTTATTGTTTGTGTATTTTGATTACTTTTAATGTGTACTTTGCTCCTTATCATAAAATTAATCGGTATTTATTCATTCTATTTATGAACATGACAAACATACAAATATAATTTAAGTTATAATAATCATAAATACAGATAACTATTGGGAATTATTCTCTCACATCTATTGAAACATAACTAAATGGCAGACCTATTTATTAAGGATTAGAAATGTAACTGCATAATCAATAACAAAATCGTAATAAAATGTAAATTAATTACTATGTACATTTGTAACTTTAAGTTTTTTTTGTTAGATTCATAAATTTAAACAAATAAAATCTTTATGACATAACATCAGAATATTAACAAATAATATTTTATAAGCACAAAACAAATAACAATCAGGTAAAAAATGGATTTATAACAAAATGAATGTTCTGGACTGCATTTCAAGTGCCTACATTAAAATATTAATTCAAAAAAGAAATGATAGACACCTTGGCCTCCTTTTCCAAGCCAATAAGTCTGACAATTGCCCTGCCCTGTCAACAAGGAAGTGATAAATCTTGACCATCATTAGTTTGGACAAGGGACCTCGGCTAAATTTAGCTCTTGCTGGAGGTTTATTCTCAATGGGCCTGGTTCTGTTTAGATTTTTACTGGTGCAGACTGACAATCACTGTAAAAGTGTTCTATTAACACCAATGTGGTGTAAATCTCTTAAATGACTTTGTTTTGACATTATAATTCTGGATGGGCAAGTAGCCTTTAACATAGTCACTTGTCCAATAAATCATTACATTAAAAACACTAGAACCAACAGAAAATAAAATACATACCAATAAGTAGTTATACTAAATTCTATTCTATCTAGCCGTTGCTGTCCCACTGCTGGGCAAAGGCTTCTCTCCCCTCTTTCCAGTTGCCTCGGTGTTGTGCTGCGCTTAGCTTTGCTAAATATCATAATTAAAATTAAATGAATACATGGTAATCTGGTAAATCTATAAATTGCTTCCTACCCTACTACTAACAAGGTTGAATATATTTTGATGAGTATCCTCGTAGAGCACTGGCAACCTTACTCACCGCAGAAACAACATTACATCAAAGTAGTGTTATTTGACTGCAGCCTTTTGTACGTAGGAAGGTACAGTCCCCGGCTGGCCAATTCCAATTTTAATAGGAAATCTTAATATGCCTCTCTTTTTAAGTTCATGGTGTGATCAACTAGTGTACTTAACTTAGAAAAACTCATTGGTAGAGTTCGGAGTTTGAACCAGGGCCCATCAGATCTCATCAGACTCTCGCATCTTCTATACTAATATTATAAAGAGGAAAGATTTGTATTTTTGTATTTTTGGGGGTTTGTATTGAATAGGCTCCGAAACTACTGGACCGCTTTCAAAAATTCTTTTACAGTTGGAAAGCTAAATTATCACTGAGTAACATAGGCTATATATTAAACTAGCTGCCCGCCCAGGCTTCGCACGGGTAGATACAATATTTGATAAATATCTACCCGTGCGAAGCTGGGGCGGGCCGCTAGTAAGAAATAAATAAGATTGAAGTGTCTGTAATTTAACTGTATATTCCAGCTTTTTATTGTATGCACATGAAGTTAACCATTACTAGACCAAAAAATAAATTGTAAATTATTGGTCTCTGTTCCGGCTAATCATCGCAATAGCTGGACTGATTTTAACGGGACTTTCTCTCACTGATAGCTGATGTTACAAAGCCAAACTTAAGCTACCTTTATTTATCAATTCTTAGGATTTTGTACAAAAATATAAAATCTATGAAATTGTGAATATTATAAAATTAATTCCAAGCATTCGAAGAGTAGTTGCAAATAATTTTCATCCGAGGTCTTCTCAAACATATTGCCGTAATGGATGTAAAGTAATCAGAACCTAGATTCAAATAAACTTTAGTACCGATTACCAACTTTATTTGCGGTCCAAATACACGCCAGAGATTGCGAAACTATCACGGCAGCAAAAACGGCTTGGTGAAACAAAGCTGTTTTCCTATCGTCCACAGCGTAGACATGCACATAATAATTAAGTAATTTGTTGTAATAAATGCAAATATATTTGCAAGACTCGCTTCTAACTTTTTTTGAAACAGGGTCGGCATCATAATATGACATATCTTTCGAATTTCAAGAAGGCAGCATATAGGTACGCATTTTATGATAAAATTTTAATGTAGGTTAAGAAGAGATTAATAAGTTGCAGCCAAAAAGCTTTTAACCGACTTCTCTAATGCATTCATTGTATGGGCATACTTTTGGAAAATTTAGTAATTATATTTGGTCAGTGTCGTTTACGTACTGACAAGCTTTCTGTCATTTGCCGCATAGTGCGTAATCTCACGATAAATTGTCTACCTGACTGCCTGTACCTTTGAGGAACCCTCCTAAATACATGAATCATAACTTGGTAGTTAAAAAAACTAACGTATGTAGTTAGGTACATGCAATATTACCGCTTACATCGGCGGGGCTGCATGTCAGGTTAATCTGTCATAAGCTATTTAGTATTCTGGGCTATAAGTAGATTAGAGGAAACACATAACTTTTACCCCGCGAATTCGCCCGCGTAGCAACATAATATAGTATGTTACTCAGTGATAATAATATAGTATTTTGCTGTTGAAAGTTTTTTTTTTAATCGGTCCAGTTGTTTTTAAGTAAATACAAATCGTGCCTCTTTGTAATATTAGGTCCTTACATATGAAATTGGCGTTTTGTATGGGAGGAACAAAAAGTCGAATATTTTTTAATATAATATATTTAATTAATCAAAGTATGAACCATTATTTTCTATGCACTTTTGCCATCTCATAGGTAGTTCATTGATCCCTTTACTAAAAAAACCAGTCGGACGGGAATCAATAAAATCTTTGAAGGCGATTTGGACTGCCCCATCGGAGTTGAATTTTTTCCCTTGCAAGAAGTTATCCAAATTTCGAAAAAAATGGTAATCTGTTGGAGCAAGGTCCGGGGAGTACGGAGGATGTCTTAGACTTTCCAATTGAAGCTCTTCTAATTTAGTAGCCGTCTGTAGCGCAGTGTGTGGTCTAGCGTTGTCGTGAAGCAGCAGTGGCGTGGAGCGATTGACCAGCCTAGGTTGTTTAGCCGCTAGCTTTTCCATCATGGTTTGCAATTCCTGACAATAGACATCAGCCGTAATAGTCTGGCCAGATTTGAAAAAACTGTAATGAACAATACCGGCACTAGTCCACCAAACGCTTACAAGTAACTTTTTTGGGGTTAATTTTCGCTTGGGGCAGGATTTGGCTGGCTGGCCAGGATCTAACCATTGCGCTGAGCGCTTCCGATTATCGTAAAGAACCCATTTTTCATCACAGGTAATGATTCGGTTTAAAATACCTTCATTATTGTGCCGGTTTAGTAATGTAACGCAGCAGTCGACGCGCGTTTGCCGGTTTGTTTCAGTCAATTCGTGAGGTACCCACCTTTCAAGCTTTTTAATCTTCCCAATTTGCTTCAAGTGAATTAAAACAGTTTTATCACTAACATTGCAGCCTGCAGCTAACTCGGACGTGGTTTGCGATGGATCCGCTTCCACAATAGCCTTCAACTCTTCATTATCAACTTGAGTCTCAGGCCGTCCACGGGGCTTGTTCTGCAGGTCGAAATTTCCAGAACGAAAACGTTGGAACCAAAAACGAACTGTGTTTTCTTTTGCAACACGACCGCCATACACATCATTCACCCTTCGAGTTGTTTCCGCAGCACTAGTGCCACGGCGGAACTCGTACTCGTAAATAATGCGATATTTAAGGTTTTCCATTTTGTAAAATGAGTGACGCAAACAGAAAAAAACAGAAGAAAAAAAACAAATGAATGACGATCATCGAAGCACAAATACATGAGTCTATAGCTGTACAAATTTGAATTTGGAATTCCTTACCAAAGAGGAGAAATTCGTGATTAAAGTGGCCAGTACGAAAAACGCCAATTTCATATGTAAGGACCTAATATAAGTGTAGATGTAGTGTCTCGGAAGTGCTTCCGGCGGTCCGATCATTTCAGCGAATATTCCAGCTTCATTCCATTACCGGCTACTTTTTGCATATCCTACCTTATCTTTCGTGTTGAGATAAGTGAAATTTCCAAACATCCGTTTATCTTATCAGCTGTTGTTCCAATATTGTCCGCAGATTGGAAAGTGCATGTGATCGCCACTCCTTAAACGTCGGTTCATATATGTTTCGGTTTGGAGGCCATTGTTTGACTCCTAGCTATCATAATCTCAGTCTATTCGTCATCCATTCTTGAATATAAGCCTTCAATCTCATCTAACGCAGGCGGTCTTTGCGTCTAGTTATTCCTAATTCTCTTTAGAATATCCTCAACCCATCGTTTAGGTGTCCTGTCTGTGTTAATATTCATGCCCACATCGGTGTTAATGTTTGCATTCGAATAAAACAATCCGGTAATCTTTAGATTTATTCTCACGTAACCGATTTTGTAACGCGTTTTTTTTTCGAATCGTGCTAGATTTTATACACAGCCAAGTTGGTGACCTGATTTGTTGGTGATTGTGGGTTTCTTGTTATAAACAAAATTTCTGTGATATTATAATCAATGAATTAAATAAATTAGATATAAACACATTGTCTTTAATCCTTTTATAATCGATCATTTGTCAAAAATACGCAACGCGAATGTAATAGATAGTTGCGTGTTAGACAAGCTTGTTATAACGGTCAGAGCAACGTACGCCACGTCCGACGGACCGTGAATATTAGTACCCATACTGACCAATAATTGCTTTTTCCGTTCTGTTGCGTTCGTTTCTAGTGTTTCTACGCGAGAAATCGTACGTTACCTTCGGCTACTTGCGAAACTTGTGATAGTTATCGTGTCATCACCATTATCAGCATTATCACGTATCCATCTGTGAGTTCATTTGTCTGTAGTCGCTATAGATATAGGCTATACATCTATGATATATAATATAAATCCCTATTTCATTGGTCACGGCATCACACGTAAATGGCTAGGCCGACTACGCTAATTTTTTTTGTGTTTGTTATTGTCAGTAGAAGGATCTTATGAAAATAAAATTTTGAAAAAAGAATCGGAATATTTTTAATTTTGGGATAAAGTAAAGGGCCTTTGTTCTATGGTTTATTTGTCATATGAATTCATAGCTAAGACGGCAACGTCTGTCGGGACAGCTAGTCTAGGATGATATATGAAGCAATTCCATAGTTTCTACAGTTTTCGTGCAGTTTATTTGTGTTGGTCGCTTACCGGCCTAGAGAAAGCTTTTGCATACTAATGTTTTTATCGATAAACTTCGGCCCCGGATAAAAACAGGTTCAATAGTATTTGCTTTCCGCTATCATTATCAGTCTCGCGTCTTGGTGTTCTCTATGCAGCCTTAAATTAATGAATATTGAGATTTATAGACCATGGATTCACTTCGAGTCAGTTTTTCTCACACTTATAAATCTAAAAGTGGAATATGTATGTAGAATTCTGATTTTTGTAATTTTTTGTTTTTAATTAGAACTTTGATCTTTCGTGTCTCCTATATTACAAATACATATTACCAATTAAATATACGATCCATTATCCAATTAGAAATAACTTACTAATAGTATTTTATCTATAATTATTAATAATCGTTAATCACTGACAATTTATTGCGGAAATTGTAATTGATTTTGAAACAAACTGTAATCGTAGAGATAATTCTGGTTACTGGCGCAGCATATGTTATTCAAGAAAGGGTAACCGACACAGATTTGAATTATAACTTAGGAATGCGCAGAATGTAATAGAGCAAATGTTTGGCTGATATTGCCACTTAGGTCAGTGGACGAAGCGGTAATTTGATTCTTTTATGTCAAAAATGTACGTATCACGTGATGCGTCATCTTATACGGGATAGATAGATGATGCCTTTTGATCTCATATTTTTTTTTAGATAGTGACGTAGTAATATAAATTATTTATTTACGTCCACTCATAAGATTAAAACCCAGAAACTACAATCCACCCTTTTTGTGTTATCAATATTATCATGGTCCATCCTAGACGTAGCCACTGCCTTCCAGCAGGTATGATTAATCCAAAAGACTGTCTTAAATGTTAGTATAATTAAAGAACCCAACTATGAATTGAGACTCATAGTAGAAGTTTGTATTCATATTTAGTCTGAACTCGTGATATAACAACGACATATGTCCTAATCTAGCTTTTCGTAGGCGGATTCAGGTAAGAGGCCTCTAGACGATACATTGAACTAAATAATACAGTAAATGAATAAGTTTTGAATATGCTAAATATTTGGTCGTTAATGGCAGAAAGGTTTAAGCTTCAAGATGACCACGATTGAGCAACATTATCATAAAGCTATTGGCTTCACAGTTTCCTGGCACCAGAATCGTTCAACAAGTTGCTTTGTTGGCAGTATTCACCGTTATCAACATTCACTGATAATATATATATATATATAAATATAGTGAACCAAATCGTTACGAAACAATTACATCAACACAAGAACTAAGATTCGAAAGTGATAGGTTGAATGATGATCGTGAAGAAATTAAAATCTAATAGGATGAAAGATATGTTTTAAGCGCACTGTTGCTGCGAATTATTGACATTATTATTATATGAATCATATTTGCTAAATTATTGGTCTAGTTAAATAATATGTAAGTAACATGTTTCATTTTCTTTAACATTCTAAGTTCGGAGGTAAATTGATCATCTTAAATGAATTGTAGGTGAACCGCAAGCCGTCTTGGTGAGTAGCGTAAATTTCTTTATGCCATTATAATTTTATAGCGCTATAAAATTGAATACCACAATCTCCGATAGGTGAAATAAGTGACCCGTTCCACGTATTAATCGTACACTTTCACGTGATTTAACCAACTAGTTCGGTATCTCTTTGTTTTCACTCTTCATGTGTTTAGAATTTGTATACATTTTGGCCTCGTTCCATGGGCTCTATGGCTAATAAGGTGACCGCCTTGGTCTCTATTTACCGATGAGGTACGCTTCATCGTCTCTTGTTTATGCACTAATTGCTGGACACCAGAGTCCGTGATCCGTATCGGTGAGCCATGATTTTGGATAAAAAGATTTCTTTTTTTTTATTGACCCAAAACAGATTGAACTATTTACAAAAACATATCTTATCCTACCTACTTATAGATAAAATATCTGACCCAAACCGGAATCATGCGGGAGTGTGCCGAGAATGCTGGCAGCATTGCCACGCTGGATTGCCATTGCCATTGCCAGCACGCCTGTCACGGGAGGCCTCAACCAGCCGACGTGAGACCTCCCTGAAAAGCTGAAGATTTCTTGAAAATACTTTCGGTTCTCCGCAAACTTTATCACGTTTGGAACTTAAATATGTTCGGTGAGAAGTGGGTGTTGTGTAGACTGATGTCACACCCTTGTCTGTTCCTTGTGTAGTTTAGGGGGTATGGGGGGGGGGGTGATATGAATTCTTCAAAACTATTTCCTTTCTTATATACCGTAGTTACATAGTAATATGTAGAAATATTTATTATTTAGCATTTAATTCTCGTTTATGTGATTATGTTCTTTTTAGCATATAATAATTGATTTTTCTGGAATATTCAGTCACGTAGGTTTTTATTTTTTAAATTTAAATTATATATTTTTTGAAAAGAGTAATTGCTGGGTTATTTGCTAGCTTCTTCTCAGCAAAAACGACTTTCCGAATCCGGTTATAAATTCTAAAGATTTGAAGGTACTTATTTATAAGTCTAGTCAAAAAAGATGATTCTGAATTTGAATAAAACTCGAACATCTTAGTATTATGTAGGTACACGTTATGCGAGCGAGAAAAACAAGATGTTTCTTTATTTTGTCTTCAGTCTCCATTAAAGTCGGTCTGATGGTCAGATGTCATTCGACTCCGCTTGCCATATTTGTAGGAAACCTAAAAGAAACAGTAAACATTTGAAGATATAGAATTACGGTCTCGCTTCTCAGCTGCCGAACGGTGAGTCAACAAGCTATATTCTGTGAAATGTAGCTATAGGCAAGAGAGGACATGAGCTGACGTAGTAATGTTACGGATTTAGACCTGCATTTAATTAACCTTAAAACCTGCATTTAATTAGCCTTTATAAAAGTATTTTTTGAGTATTTTAATAATTTTATACATAATTCCATCAAATTCGAACATATATATATTTTTTGTCATTTATAGGCAAAGGTAATGTAAATGTAATATATAAATATACATTCATAAACGGTCATTTATATTGGAACTTTAATGAACAACTTATTTTAAATAACTTAAACAAGTGATATGCATTTTGACGAATACCTAAAAGTATTTTAAGAGTGTTCGAGGTGTGGTTCTATAATAGGTACATGATTGAAGCAAGCGTTTTAATTACATATAGAAAAAAATAGATTTATGCGGATCTCACACGTCTGGTACTTTATTTTATTATTTAGAGCTTTTAAAGTCTTTTAAGTTATTTTGTTGCAACAAATATAAGTTTTCATTGTAGTCGGTAATTAATTCTGGATCAGAACATTGCTCATAGGTCAAAGCTCTACTTATAGCGATCCAAATTCTTACGTCGAAGATACCTAACGGATAGTTAGTTAGATAGATAGGAATTCGACGCGAGAAATTGTCAGCTTCTAAGGCAACGAGCGGCGGTGATGGCAAAAGTAACAAGTCCCGAAGCACGTTAGATGTAATACAACAAATTGCTTCGGTCCCTAGAGATGTTGTTCCACGTTCCAATGTCTCTGCCTTTTCTTCACAGCCTTAAATATAATGTTATAGTTGGCATCTTGTTGAAGAAATAATGCTGTTGTGAAACAAGATTAAGGGGATCTAGTTAAAGATTATGAGTTATATACAGTCATAAATGTTTATCTGGAAATAACAGTTTCTGATCTTACGCGACTTAGTGGCTTTGTATCTCATTAAATTATAAATATGTTTTCAATAGAAATTCTTCTAAAAACTATGGAATAAATTAAGTTGTTCCTCTCAGCTTATTTTAGACAAGTTGAATAGGAAAACGGTGTGCTACAGTAAGTTACTTGTTTGTTGCTCGTTAATCGATGTTTCATAGATAAGTTTTCTCACAAATCTAGAGCATTTCAATCCATTCAACGAGTAAACGGATCTACTTAACGAGGTCAGTTGAAAGAGAGGTAGGGTCGTCTCGTGATCTAATTAAAATCGATAAAATACAAGAATATAAGATAATATCGATTCTTATTGTGTGTTAATAACTTAATCTAATAACATACTGAGCGATCATTTCATTTGAGTTTTTTTATCGTTTTGTGTTGATCGGCCCACACTAAAACCAGTATAATATGTTAATCAGTTGGCACTGTTATGAGAACATTGATGCCTGACGGAACAGATGTCATCCGGACTTTCTCCTTAATAAATTTGGATTGGTTTTCCTTATTTTTTTTATTTTTTTGCTGTTATTTTCAAAGAATTTGATGATATGGAATAATATATAGATTAAACAACCGCATTGCTTATGCACGAGCGCTAAGTTACTATGCACGAATGTTTCCTTACAGCTATCTATGTGTTTAGTATTAGTAAGCAATATACATACTTGTGTTCGTATTCTGTCAGAGTCATTTCTTGAAGTGACCTTATTTTACGTCATCCTTAAAAAAAACTGCATCTTTTGTCGCGATTTTGTTCGAAGGCATCGGGAACCGGCTTCCGTATGACGTGTTCGGAGTGCGACTAATGGGCCGAGTCGCCAGTCAGTAACGTTTCTCTCGTCGCGCCAACAGGTGCACTGCGATACCTCCTGCGTTGTTCTGTTACCCTGGTACCTGACAGTTCTGTTACAACATACTTTCGGACAGTGCTGTGATTGGTGTTTAGTGTTTTTGCGTTTTCTGGTGTTTTACACGCAGGTGAATCTTTAGTTATTTTTTAATATATATAATTTGTTAGTGTCCCGTTAGTTGGATTACCGTAACTCAATACGAGAGAAAGTTATCGATCCTGTGTCTGCATTATCGATCGATTATTTTGTTCTGCGAAATCATCGACAAATATTAATAAAAATCTCCATCTTTCAAACTAAGAATTTCACCATCCAAAGAGCTTGTTTTTAACTTCCATGCGGTCATTCTGCGTGCATACTTTAAAACTATTATACCTAATCGAAACGATTGCGTGATTAGCATTCTGCTTGAAATATCTCGATTAATTGACACTCGGTTCTCACGATGTAATTCCATCGGTTTTAATTTTATGCCAATGGTGCTTTGAGTGAGATCATGTCTAATATCGAAATGTGTATCTGTGGTCTGAAGGCTATGAATCAAATAAACAACAATTATACTGAGATGTTGCTGTACTTATACTTATAGTGGTGTCATTGAACTTGATTGTGTAGTATTTGTAGGTAGCCTGACGAATGCAGTTAAACTTGAGTAAAACAGCGCGTAAAATATGGATACCGGTGGGCCTATTGTTGTGGTTTTAAAAGAATTATGTTTATTAAAATGTAGTAAGTACATACTGCCTTTGGGTCGTTTTGAATTTAATTACAAT
Organism: Falcaria lacertinaria; assembly: GCA_951449985.1. Classification (NCBI taxonomy): domain Eukaryota; kingdom Metazoa; phylum Arthropoda; class Insecta; order Lepidoptera; family Drepanidae; genus Falcaria; species Falcaria lacertinaria. Next base: position 7,563,322 of record OX602120.1, on the reverse strand, counting down.
AGATTTCACGTTTTGAAAGTCAAATTGAAGCATTGGTGTTGTTTGCCGTAAACGCAAATGCCGTGGTAAGAGAGCTCGTTATCTTTTTTTTATGAATTGTAATGCAATGTTTTTTCAGCGTGTTCAGTGTCTATACTGTAGTACAAAATCAAAATAGGATAACATTATGAAATAATCACATATATTATATTCAATTTCTACGGGGTGTTGTATAATTACTTGAACTTTTGTATTGCATTTGTAAACTAAACAGCGCGTATAGATATTATGGTAACAGTATAACCTACCTAACACGTGTGCGATTTAAAATAATTGTCCACCTTACTAATCTAAAAATACGGATGATTCGCCTGTGTTGAATCATTATGTTTCACGCGAGATATACGGAAAGCAATGTGGAATTAGGATGTAATTGTGTGTTAAGTCGATTGTTTTTTAGGGTTCCTTACACGAAGGGTAACCAACGGAACCCTATTACTAAGGTTTCGCTATCCGTCCGTCCGTCGAGGTCCTTTTGAGGTACGGAACCCTAAAAACTGGAACAGAGCGTATTTGGCTGCGATGATCGGTAAAGCACTAAAGCAGCGTCCTAGCCTAGTCGAGCAACTCCGATTTTAACTTAATAAGTTTTTTTGACTAAATATAGCTATTTCTACGAGGAGCTCTTTACTATGAATACGACTAAAAACATTAAATCAGTTCAGTGTTGTAAACTTTATAATTTAACATTACTTAATTCTGGGGAAAGTCGGGTGGCTTACATTTTGAACGGGAAATCCCATTGTGCTCTTCGTCTTTCCAAGGTACTGCACGTCTAGCACCAACAGGGGTCATGTCCCTAAGGGACACGATCAGCGAACCCCCAAAATATTTTAGTTCAGGTACTTAGCTATGAGTTTATGTATGTCAAGTGATACAAGTTATTGTTTCATCGAAACATCACATCTTAATACATTAGTACAGTTATAATGGAGCCGTTAAAGACGCCCACGTCCATAGTCACTTTCTGGAATCGAGTTTAGCTATTAAAAACAACGCCTAATACAACAAGCACATCATAACATTAGCCACATAAGGCTTTTGATATGACTCAGGAAAAACAACGTAGGTATGTTAATAAAGTACACAGTTTTGGAAAACCTGTCGAAATAATTTATTATAGTTATCAGATAAAATTAATCGGCGCTTGAATATTTTTTCGTTAATTGACGTTGAGTTCGATACCTAATAAAGTCATCGGCGTACGGTGCTCAATGTCGTGCGCCAAAAAAGTCCAGTCCGCCTTCTTAGCTGTAGAGTATAAATAAATAGCGTGATTCTCCAAGGCGAGACAGGCTTTCGACAAAACCCGGTTTGGAATTACTTTTATTTGGCGTACCTCCCCCAGGTTATACGCGGCGCAATGCGCTCATTACGGACAAACACGAATGCGTAGCCATTATATTGATATTACTACGGATGAGAAACAATTAATATAATCAATACACTGGTATTTGTGAGCAGAATTCTGTATTGTTATGTAAGAACACCGGGAGCTTAGAACCAAGACGTCGAGATGACATTTGTTCTTGAAATGGAAATACCTCGAGCTGTGCTATGTAAAAGCGTCTAGTCTAGACGAGTTTTTCGATCTTCGAACCGGATAGTCTAGAGAATTACGTTTCTTGTTTTAACCATTTTTACTGTACAATTCGTTTAATGCATTTATAATTTATACTTTCCTTATTGAAAATACTTGCTCCCTTCAATCTTACTGATTCAAATGTGGTAACTATTTCGTCCCGCAATTGTTTCTTATTGTTAGTTCGGATCATATTATCGGGACTGTTAAAATAACTATGATTTTATTTTAAGGGCGGTTGGATTGCACGTGTTTTACATATATTTTGACTATACTCACTCATTATGCTTACACAACCTATATCACTATTGCTTGAATGTGCAAAATCTAACTTCCGTAATAGTTATTGCAAGTTCAATATCGTTTATTTTACATGTATCTCTCCGAACAGCTACATCCCCAGGGCCGAGTCTATTATGGTCTTATTTTCTCCGAGCAAAAACTAAAGCAACAAGTCGCTCTGACTCATTGCCTCGTTTTGCTTAACAACCGCTTTTTCCAACTAGGCGATCTACTATCTTTGGTGTATGATTTACATTCTACAAGATACAGAATATGCGAAGTTGCGTTGGAGGATGTTGTCACATGAACTTGTTGCAACATGAAAGTTAAATCATATCAGTTTCTAGATTTAGTCGTGTCTGTTTAGCAAGTGGGTTCACTCATCTGATTACTCTCAGCTTGGTCTCAATTTGGTCACCGTTTTGAAATCACTTGAACACAAAGCAGTGGTTTTATTACAAAGTGGAACATTTTTAGTTTTGAGAAGATATCGAATATCGTGCGCGTCTACCTTTGCTTTTATGAGTTGTGCAAATATTGACATCAAGAATTATCGTTCGTTTACACTCGCCGCGCTTAGAATAACATTACACTTTCAAATGGTTGGGAGAATTTTAAAATCTATCACATTTCACATGCTATGTAAACGGATAAAAAGTGCCCGAAAGTCGAATCAATTGACTACAATCAGAAATGGAAAACATTGATTCCTGATTAATCTAAATTCATCAACATATGTTACCTCTCAATAATAGCGTGATCGGTACAGTTCAGTCACATGCCACTTATCTACGCCCACTAAATACGACTATTTCAACGTATCAGTCAAGCTGTTTTCACAATCTCTTTATGTGCGTTGGAAATTAGTGCGAAGATGGATTAAATGGATGGATAGAAAATACGCTCCTTTATTTATCTGACACATTGGTAACGAAAATGGGTTGGCAATTGGAGATAAGGTAGACAAAAGACTAGGCGAGTATATGGAATGTGTGAAGCTTAATATGAGTAAAAAAATATTATCTTTTCGACCAATATAACAGATTAGGTGTATTATGGTGATCAGGAAAAACAAAAAGCTGTGCTTGTTTACTATGCGCTATGGTGACGTTCTCAAGTGAATGTTAACTTAAATTTGTTATCAGGAGATCCCAATCATTCAACCTAAGGCATCTAGAAGATTAAGTAAGATGCCAAAAAAGCAAGACTAATTCCATTCTTTATTAAAATGATCTGATCGGTAGCGTGTTTCAAAGAAACTATTTTTAACGTTTCGTACCTTAAAAAAGGAACCCTTATAAGATCACTTTGTTGTTCGTCTGTCTGTCCGTCTGTCTGTCAAGATTTGATATCTCAAGAACGCGTGGAGTTATCGCTATCGTGGAGCACTTGACCGGTTTTTGTTCCTAATGTTACTACTCTATATTTAGACACTGGCATAATATCCAGGTTGTACAAATTACTAGAAAGAACACGGACTTAACTCCCGGATACAAGGCCATAAATTTGACCACAAACGAAAGTCGATTCTCATAAAATATTTGACACATTCACGTGAATTGAATCAAATTTCTCTACTAATGCCATTAGCCATGCGCATTAGGGCATTTCGACGCACGTCCTCGGTACTAATAGACTGTAACACCTTTATTATCTGTATTAACACCGTTAAATATGCTCTGATCCATTTGACATCAATCGTTCATTAAGAATTCTAGCAAGTATTTAATCTGAACCACTTTTATTTTCTGCGCTATTAAGTCCATTATGGCATTTTTTATGCATTCGTGTCATGAACGTTCAACGGCCGTTTGCAATGCGGATCCGCGCGTGCTTTGTCGACATAAAACGACATAATAGTACTAAGTACTCATCTCCGTGTGAATTAGACTGTGAGAGAGGCATGCGATGAAGCTACTGGCTAGCTAACTAGCTATTCATAAAAGTTCCAGGAATCATGTTGGTAATTAACTAGCGTCTAGGTAGTTCTGTTCTGCCTGTTTTATTTCCAAAACTTCTAAAGCTTTTTGTTCTAAACGTTCACCGTATATGTATGATATTTGCTGTATATGTCGACATTTATTGCGTTTTTGATTTATCTAATGCGGTTGAGATAGATGACGTATGCGTGCGTGGGTACGTAAATACTAGATACGAACTTGCAAAGTGGTTGGAATGTATGGTCGCGATAAAGCTTGCAGCAAAACATCGGATGAAAAATAGTTCTTAGTACCTACGCAGCATGTTACGGTACTTTCTATCTTATCGGTATGAATGTACCGAAATTATGCAGTAAAAGATCTAATGTATGTTTTATCTTTTATGTATTAGCTTGTCTGATGGACAATGGCAAAGCATTCCAAAGGCGGACAGCCTGCACTGAGAAAGATTTGTGTTGTGGAGAGAATTAAATATTTATTGAATTTTAGATTTAAAAACTGGGCATCAAGCCCCGGTATGTTTTTATATACGCATCATATAACGGTTTATGGACAACAGTGACCTATCCAAGAATAAATGAAAGTAGTACATAACCTACGGAGCGACCTCCCCCATGTTTACTCGGTCCCTTATTCAATTATAAGATGTCGTACGAATCGTAATTCCGTCCATCCCTTCATATTCTTACGAACAGCTGTTACTTGGTTTACTTTGTCTCGCTTATGAAACGAAGTTCCCTCAAGTTATGGGATAATACGTAAGAATTTTAAGGCCATTTGAGATTAGGATTCAGTCCTTTAAATTGTTAGTATATTATGTGAATTGGTGATGCATTTTGAAAAAAAGAATTATAAGTTCTCTACGTCCCATGTTTTTTTTTGTTAAATTTATACTTTGAAAAAAAAAAAAGTTACGTCTTTGTTTTTAGTGGTAGATTTATCGAATAAAATGTACCCTATAGTACTTACTACCTTGGATTATCTACTACAATCCTAAATATAGTTTGAGTCCAAATATAATTAAAATCCTTCAATCCCCGTTCTTGCGACCCAGTAGGTAACATCTAAACCTTAACGTTTCTTCTTATTTAACTCATCTAGGCTTGGTTTGTTTGAATTGAAAAGCATGGACTTCATCATTAAGTAATCACGCGTTTCTTACATCGTCCATTTGCTAATACAACATGTGTGGCTGTTAAGTACATTGAACAAGTGTGTTTTTCTATCGACGTGACTATATTATTCAATAGTTGTACGTCTCACGTTCACTAAGTACAATGTCAATGACAATTATATTTTCTCGAGTATATATTACACTGTCGTTTCTAAGCCACAACGAGGTCGTGCCTCGCCAACTGTCTTCGCTTTTAAATCCCCACCTGTTTTGCCCACAAATCAAATAAAAAAGGTAGATGGGACTTGGCGAACAACGAAGTGACGCGGATTAAAACTACGCCCTGCAGTGTACATATTAATAATAACACGCACATATATACGACGAATGCACAGTGAGCCCTCATCAACAACATGGTTGGCAACCCGTTAGTGATACCCCTGGTATTGCTAGCGGCTATAGGCTCCGGTGAATGCTTACCATCAGTTGGGCCGTATGCTTGTGTGCCACCTTAGTGGTATAAAAAAAAGAATACAACGAAAACACGCCTTGCCCATGCACTAAATGTTAAAAAAACCGGCGTCACTTCGTGGTTTGCAAAGTTCCATAAACCTTTTTTATTTGATCTGAGGCTTCGCCAATCAATCCAATGTAGGCAATTTTTTTTATCAGAAGGTTTTTGATTGTTTACTCAAACATAGCATGGAATTAAGCGATCAGGTGCTATGAGTTTAAGTATTTAAATGATGGATAGAAAATATGAGTACATAGTGTCAGATGTTTTCACGATCTTTATTTTGCCAATAGAACAAAGTAATTGATACAAAAACCTGTTTTTATCTTGTTGAGAAAGTTATAATTTGTTTGAAATAAATGAGGAAGATCGTGCTGCTCCAGTTGTTTTATGTATCGATAAAATTGTACGATAACATATCGATCTATTATTATAATGACTCGCTATTGTTTTTTTGTGTATAATAATTTGAACTAGGAATCCATTTTTAAAATACTTTCATTACAGAGAAGACCCTATCAAATAGATTTACAAGTAGCTTTACAAAATCGCGTGTTATGCATAAATCACAACATAATTTAATTATACAGTTGTTTTTCTAATCTTAATGATGCATCTTGTCGATACTGATTGGAAATGAGATTGTTTAAATCGAGGCTGGTAGGAGACCCCTGTTGCAGAACTGTCGTATTAATCGTAATTAACGGTAATGACCATTCACATCAGGGTTACCACACAGAGCACCAATCTGATTTAACAGCACATGTGATGAACACATAAATTATGCCTGTGTTCGCAATTATTGCAAAATTAGCGGAATGTTTTGATAATATTTCCAATTAGATTCCGCTTAAATGCCTATTAATTGGAATTATCTATTTACAAATAATCAGTCTGTAAAGGCTTGTTGAGATCTTCGTTTCTCGTTCAGAGTAAGTACACGATGACGCAGGCCGATTCAGGATAATCAACAGTTGCAGTAAAATTCCCATACTTGAATCGACAATAGAACAAAGCTTGTTTCACTCACAACGCGCCTCTAGTTAACTGCAACTCGATTAATTTAAACATTATTGTTAGTATTCTGCGATATTGCCCTCGACCTTCCAGCAGCTCTCGTATTACTCATTCGATAATGTTTGTTATGATTTAAGACTTGTGACTCAATTTCACGTGTACGTCGTTTTGTTTTCAGGTTGCGACTGCATGCACACCTATCAAGCCTTAGCCTATATTCATCACTGCCAACCATTCCACCCTTTAATGCGTTTAATGCCGCAATGCTAGACAAAGTCATTTATAACACTAAGATTGAAGCTCAAGGATACAGAATATTGGAGAGGTTTTGGCGTACGTGACACCGTCGGGAACGAAGAGACGAAATGAGCCAGCCGCTGGATGAGGCCAGAGCGGCCAGAATACAGAAATATAAAGATGAGAGAAGAAAACAACTAACCGCCAAAACTGCTACTTTATTCTCTTCAAACGTTACAGAGAGGTGAGCTGCTACTTTACTATCCTATACTAATATTATAAATGTGTAACTGTAAGAATTGATGTATGTTTGCTCCTCAAACACGTAAAAACGGCTCAACTAATTTGTATGAAACCTGGATGAATTACATAAGATTTATCCCGGGAAAATGTAAGGTTCGTCTGGGATTCTAAACTCAATGGGGACGTAGTCGCGGGCAGAAGTTAGTGACTTATATTTTTTTGCTTTGCAAAACGAATAGAGTAATATTTTTTGTTGTATGTTTAATTCCAGGCGTACTCGAAGAATTGCCGAGCGAACACCTGAAGACCCTACTGCTCACCTCAAGTCTTCCTCGGAGCTCAATCTTAACACAGCGTCAACTTCAGTGCCTATTAGAACAACTCGTACGTCTCGCCTCAGAGCCACTGCTGCTAATCACCCAGATACTTCTACATCACCTAGAAAGTCTAACAGAAGCTCTTCAGTCCAGTTTCTACAAGAAGATAATACTAAGTCATCTAGAAGTTCCAAGGTAATACATAGAGATAAAGCAAAATCTGCAAGTAAAAGAAAAACTCATGAGAAGGAAAACGCTAAGAGTCCATCTTCGTCTTACTGTCCTGAAAAAGAAATTGGTGCTATCAAATCGAAATCTAAACATTCCATTGGTAAAAATGTTTTACAGAAAGACAAAATTAATTTTAAAGCGACTAGTCTTAAAGTTAAAAATGTTGACGTAAAAATCAGTTCTAAATTAGATGAGAAAACAAAGAATTCCATTTTGGCAGACACGAAAATAGATGATGTTACAAATGAAGATAATGTTATTATTACCTTACATGTTAATGGCGAAGAACTTTTTGAGGATATTGTAAATAAAGATAATAATTTAGAGAAGGAAAAAAGTGTTGAATTATTCAATGACCTCGTTGTTGATGACGAAGAGAGTGGAGATTGCAACGAACTTAAGATTAAGAAAGAAGAAACAGGGCTCAAAAATAGTCACAATAGTTTTATAATTCCTGTCGCTGGGAAATCAATAACTGCTAATAATGTAGAGTTAGAAGATAGTGTAGTGCCAAAACTTGTGAAAGATGACGTTGGTGGGCTGCTTGGAGCCTTGTGTGTTCGCAAAGTGGAAAAATTTAGTGAACTGCTCAGCAATTTAGGTTCGCCGTCTGAAACCGATGTATTATTTGAAGACATCTTGGTTGAAAATGGGATTAACAGTGACTCCAAGGAGCGATCACCTGAAGACCATACTGCTCACCTCAAGTCTTCCTCGGAGCTCAATCTTAACACAGCGTCAACCTCAGTGCCTATTAGAACAACTCGTACGCCTCGCCCAAGAGCCGCTGTTGCTAATCACCCTGATACTTCTACTTCACCTAGAAAGTCTAACAGAAGCTCTTCAGTACAGTTTTTATACGAAGATAATAAACCTAAGACATCTAGAAGTTCCAAGGTAATAGATAGAGATAAAGCAAAATCTGCAAGTAGAAAAAAAACTCACGAGAAGGAAAACGCTAAAAGCCCATCTTCGTCTTACTCCTCTGAAAAAGAAATTGGTGCTATTAAATCGAAACCTAAACATTCCATTAGTAAACATATTTTACAGAAAGACAAAATTAATTTTAAAGCGACTAGTCTTAAAGTTAAAAATGTTGACGTAAAAATCAGTTCTAAATTAGATGAGAATAAAAAGAATACCATTCTGGCAGGCACGAAAATTGATGCTGTTACAAATGAAGATAATGTTATTATTACCTTACATGTTAATGGCGAAGAACTTTTTGAGGATATTGTAAATAAAGATAATAATTTAGAGAAGGAAAACATTGATGAATTATTCAATGACCTCGTCGTTGATGACGAAGAGAGTGGAGATTGCAACGAACTTAAGATTAAGAAAGAAGAAACAGGGCTCAAAAATAGTCACAATAGTTTTATAATTCCTGTCGCTGGGAAATCAATAACTGTTAATAATGTAAAGACAGAAGATAGTGTAGTGCCAAAACTTGTGAAAGATGACGTTGGTGGGTTGCTTGGAGCCGTGTGTGTTCGCAAAGTGAAAAGATTTAGTGAACTGCTCAGCAATTTATGTTCGCCGTCTGAAACCGATGTATTATTTGAAGACATCTTTGTTGAAAATGGGATTAACATTGACTACAATGTGGTGAGTAATTGCTATTCGTAGCGGACTGTGTTGCTATTCTCGATTTTTATTTTCCATCGTAATTTCAAAACTGCTTTATCAAATGACCCCCTTACTGAGAACAAGGGTGAATAAACCCGATGAACACGATAATGTACCTGTTTATTATTTTGCTCTCTAAATATATTTAGCTATATTGGAAGAAATCTCCAGTTCTGTCTGACATCATTTCTTAGAGTAGTAGCACTCAAATTCTTTTTTACATTCCTTCGACAGTAACGCTTTCTTAGCTATTATTCTACCTGTGTTCGGTTGCCACAGCGATTCTATTGAAAACATTTTTATTGCTAGCTTTTAGGAGTTATCAATAGCATGTATTGTTTGTGAATTGGGTTGTAATAAGTTGATTGTGGGATACAAGGTTTTAATTTAGTTCTTTTATTGACGACTTTTATTGATACCGTAATTAAAACCTCAAATCGTCCACGATATTTTTTATATATGTATGGAAAATTATATTTGTGCCGTGAGCTATAAATACATTATCGCTTAATCCAGTTTACTGGTGCTCGGATATTAACCCTGGCTTAACAGATAAGCTAGTGAATCATGAGACTTATTGTGATATATTCAGATATTGATACGAAAGTGAGAATTGGCTTGTAATGTTTTCACAGAATTGTTTACATTTACCCATTTAATTTAGGATGAGTTCAAAATTTTCACTTCAATTCTTCTTTATTATACATCGCAGAGACAATTGAAGTAAAGCAGATGTAATTAAGGATGTTTTTACCTCCTCTCTGAGGTAAATACAATATGCTGGGATCTCACTTCTTTAACCATGTCTTCTTTCACATAGTCCACCTCTTAGATCTACCTTTTACCTTTGTACCACTAATAACGAGTGTTCCTTTCAAGCTTCCTCCAATAAACTCATTACTTACCTTGTCAAACGCATCGTGCAGTACTTTGATGTCTTCGGGTTTTGCAAATGAGACTAACAATGAGAATTGATCTACCGTGGCTGTATGCTAGAAGAAATCTTTTAGTCGTTTATGTCTTTATTTAGTGTTAAAAATACAATCGATCATATTATACAATTTGATACCGGACAAACACGCGATTACAGCGGGATGCAGGATTTTAGTTTTTGAAACTATTTATTTGGCAATCAGTCATACGTAAACTATAAACATAATGGACTACAGACAAACATAAAGTGCTCTGGGTGACTCAAAAATGTGCTCACAATTTTTCTGTAGTAGTCTTCCATTCTAGTCAAGACAATGACCTCCTATGTGTTATCTTCCATCTCGAAGATAAATGCAAATTACTTTGCATTATGTATGATGTATCAAGCAATTACTATGCTGTATTTTAGCCAACAGAGAGATATGTGTGTACGTACCTATATAGCTGTATTCTGACCGGCGTCTGTAACTTTTGATAGTCTGCTAACTCGATTTACATGATTCGTTTGCTTCTGAATGGTCGTAGTATTATGTTACGATGGTTTTTCAATTGAATATTCAGGAATATGTTACGTAAAATGTTTCTTTATATTACTTGGTTATGGTGTGTCTTAATTTTTCTCTCGTATGCTTTTGCACCTACTGAGAGGATTTTATTTAATCTGGGCATTTGATTCATTTGTGCGGTTACAGGGGTGTGAGTGACCTCACGATATTTCGTAAACAAGTTTTTTTAAACTGATATCGGGACAATAAATAAAGGTTAACCTTTGATACACGCACACATTTACAATGAACGAATAAAACTTCTTTTCTTATTACAAGATACATATTCCTAGTTCACGATGATGTGATTAATAAATCTAATACTCATCAAACATTTGTAATAGTATTAAACTATAAGAATTTAATTAAACTTATATACGCAACATCGTTGTAACTACCAATATAATCAATCGTACATACCGAACAAGCGCTTACGAAACCAAATTCTGATGTATTAAGGCTGTTTAAAATGTCAGAAAAATAAACAACACATAATTGTGTTTCGAACCATTTAACTTTCAGTTTCGTTATTACCGTCTTACGCAATCTAATCCAATTTAATGTAAGTACAATTAGGTATATGACGCTTTTTCGTGGTTAGTTACTCGGTGTGTGTTCACTAATTACTCAATTTAACAAGACAAAGGTAATGGATTATATGACACACCCACTGTGCTATATTGGACGGTGATTAGAGTTCCCACATCTTATTGCACTTAATCTAATACTGAGTTATCCCGAAAAAGTTGAAGTATTGATCAAGCATTACTGTGTTCTGGATTGAAGGGCACCTTTAATTTGTGAAATACTGGACTTAGAAGTAAAGTCTCGAGTGGCCAGCGCAATGTTGTGCCACGCCGTAAGCCTTGCAGTAAACCCAGCGGAACAACAAACATTTTGTTTTTACCACTATGGTAGCACACAAGTATGCACCAGTATGCTCACCAATTTTGAGAATCATACAATATCGAACTTAATATATACTTATATTCAAGTATAGATATTAAATTAAGTTAGACGGTCTTAGTTTTCATTTGCTTCTGTTATTAAAAGCAAACCTTTGATGTTTGACTGAATAAACCAAGTTTAAAGTTCAAAGCAGACGTAACTGTCTCTGTCTAGACGTAGTGAAATTAACGCCACTAGTAAAACTAATTCCTAAAATTACTATTCACAAAATTTAACTATAATGTTCGGACATTATCACATAGTGCCCTTCAGTTGCAAACTTATTATATTATATACTTACAACTGATATAATATATTCATACATTGATAGTTAAATATATAATTATAATCAGACATATTATAATACATGCCAGACATCCAAACTTAAGGTAAATAAATGTGGCGGTACCGTGGAATTCGCAAAACCTGATCCATCAATCCTAATATCAGTGAATTATGCTGCTGTTGGTGTTTTTCTTATAATTTAACTAACTGTTTTCCACGCGATTTCGCCCTCGTATCGATATAATATTATAGCATATGTTACTCAGTGATAACGTAGCTTTCTAACGGCAAAAGAATTCTTTGAATCAGCCCAGTAGTTTCGTAGCCTATTCAATACAAACAAACAATCAAATCTTTCCTCTTTATAACATTATTAGTGTAGATGTAATTTAAAACAAATCTATGCAATATGCATTCTATCTATCAGTTATATTGGTCTAAATATCGTAGACCTAAAGATACCAACTAACTTCCTAAACCAAGTAAAAGCTTTGCTAAGATTGGCCCTAGATGGCGCAGATAATGTCCAAACATTGTTATTAGCTTGATCAAAAGTTTCAACCATTATGGCGTTAGTGTAAATAAGATATTAGATTCATAAAGGTGGTCTTTTTAATCAAACCACCACACAAAGCGGAAATCTTTTGATCCTTCACCTTTGCGGTCAAGTCAAGACTATCGCTTCAAACGATCTTGATCCACAAACGTGACTTGTCATTTGTATCACTACACTTTTTAAGGCTTCGTACAATATCGGATCACATTAGTCTAATTTTTCATGATCGTCTGAACGTTACTAAAAACTGGAAGGTGACAGGCAAGCGCACGGCCCGTCTGATGGTAAACGGTCACCATGGTTCTATAGTCGCTCGCATGACTAGAGATAGCTTGGTTGCCAGCTGGCTTGTAGACTTGTCTGTTATATATGGTAGTGTCTGAACCTTATTGCATGCAAACAGGTCATGATGTCGAATATGGTATGGCGGTGTCGAGAAATTGCATTAAAATATTGATGATTCTGTTCTGTTTTAGGTGCCACCAAGGCTGTTATAAATATTGTGTGAACACAGGCTAGATAACTGTCTATAATTTTCTTCACAATCTATAATATAAAAAATAATCGCTGAATGTGTTACTAAGCGGAGAAAAATTTAAAAAATTGCCCGAATAAGTCTAAAAACGGGTAGATAAAATATTTGATAAATGCCTACTCGTGCGAAGCAGGGGCGGGCCGCTAGTATAGTACAAAACAAAGTCGCTTACCGCCGTCTCTGTACGCTTAGCAATTTTAACTACGCAACGGATTTTATGCGGATTTTTTAATAGATAGAACGATTCAAGAGGAAGGTTTATATGCATAATTCGTAGGTATTTCACCTATATGGCTAAAGCTGGCCGTGCGAAGCTGGGGTAGGTCGCTAGTCTACACTAATATTATAAAGAGGAAAGATTTGTATTTTTGTGCGTTTGTATTGAATAGGCTCCGAAACTACTGGACCGATTTCAAAAGTTCTTTCACCGTTAGAATGCTAAATTATCACTGAGTAATATGTTACTAGTGTTATGCCTATGGGCTATATATTATACTAGCTGCCCGCCCCGGCTTCGCACGGGTAGACAAAATATTTGATAAATGTCTATTGTCTACCCGTGCGAAGCCGGGGCGGGCCGCTAGTACTAAATAAAGTACGGTTATGTAAATAGTTAAGAAGTTTCAGACGCCTAAAAATAATCGCCTTGAAGTTATTGATATATTAGGTCCTTACATATGAAATTGGCGTTTTTCGTACTGGCCACTTTAATCACGAATTTCTCCTCTTTGGTAAGGAATTCCAAATTCAAATTTGTACAGCTATAGACTCATGTATTTGTGCTTCGATGATCGTCATTCATTTGTTTTTTTTCTGTTTGCGTCACTCATTTTACAAAATGGAAAACCTTAAATATCGCATTATTTACGAGTACGAGTTCCGCCGTGGCACTAGTGCTGCGGAAACAACTCGAAGGGTGAATGATGTGTATGGCGGTCGTGTTGCAAAAGAAAACACAGTTCGTTTTTGGTTCCAACGTTTTCGTTCTGGAAATTTCGACCTGCAGAACAAGCCCCGTGGACGGCCTGAGACTCAAGTTGATAATGAAGAGTTGAAGGCTATTGTGGAAGCGGATCCATCGCAAACCACGTCCGAGTTAGCTGCAGGCTGCAATGTTAGTGATAAAACTGTTTTAATTCACTTGAAGCAAATTGGGAAGATTAAAAAGCTTGAAAGGTGGGTACCTCACGAATTGACTGAAACAAACCGGCAAACGCGCGTCGACTGCTGCGTTACATTACTAAACCGGCACAATAATGAAGGTATTTTAAACCGAATCATTACCTGTGATGAAAAATGGGTTCTTTACGATAATCGGAAGCGCTCAGCGCAATGGTTAGATCCTGGCCAGCCAGCCAAATCCTGCCCCAAGCGAAAATTAACCCCAAAAAAGTTACTTGTAAGCGTTTGGTGGACTAGTGCCGGTATTGTTCATTACAGTTTTTTCAAATCTGGCCAGACTATTACGGCTGATGTCTATTGTCAGGAATTGCAAACCATGATGGAAAAGCTAGCGGCTAAACAACCTAGGCTGGTCAATCGCTCCACGCCACTGCTGCTTCACGACAACGCTAGACCACACACTGCGCTACAGACGGCTACTAAATTAGAAGAGCTTCAATTGGAAAGTCTAAGACATCCTCCGTACTCCCCGGACCTTGCTCCAACAGATTACCATTTTTTTCGAAATTTGGATAACTTCTTGCAAGGGAAAAAATTCAACTCCGATGGGGCAGTCCAAATCGCCTTCAAAGATTTTATTGATTCCCGTCCGACTGGTTTTTTTAGTAAAGGGATCAATGAACTACCTATGAGATGGCAAAAGTGCATAGAAAATAATGGTTCATACTTTGATTAATTAAATATATTATATTAAAAAGTATTCGACTTTTTGTTCCTCCCATACAAAACGCCAATTTCATATGTAAGGACCTAATATTATTACCACAAATAAGAACATATAAGAATATATGCTGTAGTAGCATTGTTCTTTACCTGCACTAGCCTACCTTGGGTGTAGACCTTCGGGAATGCGTATAAGATATTGTAATACCACTGAGAAAGAATATATTTGTTTTTTATTTTATTTATGATGCAATATGGAATCTCATTAAACTGCTGCAAACTGCATTTCAGGTCGGCAAAAAGAAGTCTTGAAATTCTTTTGTTGGTGTCGAAGGTTAAATATGGATGGATTTATGTGTAATTGCAACATTGGAGGCTTTTATGCAGCGGACAATTTAAGCAATGCCATTTTGGTCAGCGGCTGCAGTAAATCGATCGTATTGTACTGAGCTTATTGACATGCGGCTGACCTCGCCGCCACCCATCGCCAAGATAATTTCTTATTTGGATACGACCTCTTTTTATAATATTGCGAAACGGCCCGTTCAATTCATTCATGAATGCAGCGCAAATTTAGTCACACTGAAGCTCACTGCAAAATTATTTTAAGATTCTTGGCCGCGATTCATTAATAATAATAAATTAATTAATTAAAACATGCACAAATCCAAAGAACTAATTTTCATGTCTCGGGACACAAAGTACCGCTGATTTTCATCAAATATTATGGAATGTGTAGAAAATATAAGTTTGTTAATAAAAAAAGAGTTATGCCGCCAAGCAGTAGAAGTGAGTGAACATTTTTATTTTGTAGTAAAAAAAATATTGCATCCAGTCATGATGTTAAGTGGACTTGGACGCTTGCAACACCAGCGGTAGGTACTTATCTGGTATATGGTTTAGAATCTTTTTTTTATATACCACTAGTGTGGCAAGCATACGGCCCACCTGATGGTAAACAGTTATGGATATTACTAACGAGTTGCCAACTCTGTACTGTAGTAGCATTACTACTAGCGCATCCTCGTGGAGCACTGGCACCTTCCTTACCGCAGTATAGGTCGCGGCACGAAACTCTAGCGCTGACCGTTATTGCGCAGAAGTAAAAAATAAGGTGTCTTGGCGGGGTACAGGGGTGAAGGGCGAGCGTGCGTTGCGCCGATTGGCTCTCCAGTCGTACTCCGTCCCCCGTGCCGATACGACGCTCCGCGCACTTCCAGTGTACAGTCGCGTTCTGAATTGTTTTGTTGTCATCGTTAATTTTTGTTGTTGTTTTTTGTTAAGTTTGTTTTGTTGATTTGTTTGTTGTGTTTGTTAGTTTATTCACTGTTTGATTAAGTTTGAACAGTTTTTAAACAGTGAAAATGCCGAGGCCGAGAAGGAATACTGTTTTGAAAAGACAGGCACGGAAAATGGTGTTTGACGTGCATTGTTTTCTGAAAAGGGAATCGAATGATTTCATTAATTCCCTGAAACAAATTCAAAGTGAAATTGGCGAAGCTGCGAGTATTTTACTCGATTCTGACCGCAGCACTGTAGATATAAGTGAAATAAAACAAACTGCAGAAGTTATTCAGGCGGGAAATATAAAATTAAATAGTATAATTAGTGACTTACAGAAAATTCAGAAAAGGACAGCTGAATCTACAAAGACGTCCATAGCAACGGTAAGGAAAATCTCCACTGAAGCCAATAATTCCGACTTATTATCAGTATTTAGAACACCAGGCAAAAAACGCTCCAGATCAAAACCGGTCACAGATATTGATAACTTTGATCAAGGATTAATAAAGAGGTGCATACATAACTTTCATAGGACAAATAATGAACTTCCCACCGTCGGAAAGTTGAGAAAGAAGCTAGAGGAAGATATAAATTTCAAAGGCTCAGAACGAAGTCTTCGACGAATAATTAAGAGTTTAGGGTTTCGGTGGAAAAATACTGAAAACAATCGAAAAGTACTGATTGAAAGTTCAAATATACGTTTACTACGTATCGAATACTTACGCAAAATAAAACAATATCGCCAAGAGGGAAGGCCCATCGTATATACAGATGAATCTTACGTAGATTCATCGCACTCTGCTCCAAAAGCCTGGACCGATGGTACTACAAAAGGTCTCAAAAAACCTATCTCCAAAGGACAGCGGGTGGTCATTGTCCACGCAGGATCAGAGGCTGGGTTCATACCGAACGCACTGTTAACTTTTAAAGCTGGTGCGAAATCAGGCGACTACCACGACAATATGAACTACGACAACTACGAAAAATGGCTGAGGACACAGTTATTGCCGAACTTACCGCCTAATTCTGTCGTGGTAGTCGACAACGCATCATACCATAATAAACAATGGGACCTTGCACCCACTTCTAATTCCAAAAAAGCTGACATGCAGGGTTGGCTTACTGAAAAGGGCATACAATATGAGGAAACTCTACTAAAACCTCAACTATACAATTTAATACGGGCTAACAAAGATAGATTTAAAACATTTTCAATTGACAGGATACTAGCAGAGCAAGGACATCAAGTGCTAAGACTGCCACCATACCACCCAGATCTAAATCCAATCGAAATGGCATGGTCTGACATAAAGCAATATGTAGGCAGTAAAAATGTGAAGTGGAGTGTTGCTAAATGTATAGAACTAATTCAAGAAAAAGTTTTGCTGATGGGTGCTTGGGATTGGGGAAAGTTATGCCAAAAGGTAAAGGACATAGAAGAGCAATATGTCAAGAGTGACCATGTCGTGGATTTGGTTACAGAAGAATTCATCATTCGCGTTGATGGTGACAGTTCAGAGGATAGCCTTGGTGAGTCTGATGACGATGACGCTGTTAGTGCCGACGACCGAAGCAGCCCTGAGCCGGGGCCCTCAGTAAGCAAAAGGCCCTGTTGGGATACTATTGAAGGTGTAAGACCATTGTCTGATTCGGACTAGATATCGGAAAGGAGAATGCGGTGTCTGATGTCCACACCCTGCCGAACTCGCAGGTTTCTTCTATCCTGAGAAGAAACTTCAGTAGGTTCTTATGTAATTCGGACTTAATATAATTTTTTTTATTATTTGGTATTTAATATAAAAATTTACAAATCCGATAGTGTATTTATTTTTCTACTCCCCATAAACTTGTTAAAAATTATATTGTAGGTAACATGAAGTAATATTTGCGTGCGTGACAGTACCCATACGCAGTTAAGTTCCACATTTTGTTCACCGCTAGACTTACTATTTGACTTTACATTAAAACATTATTTTGCTGTTTTTAACTAAGCAATTAAATTACTAATTTGTATTGCGTGCGCGATGGTACCCATGCGCAGCTATCCCCTCCACGTTTCGCTCAGCGCTAGAGTTTCGTGCCGCGACCTGTAACACAACACTACATCAAAGTAGTGTTATTTGACTGCGGTCTTGTGAAAGGTGGAGGTACAGTCCCCAGTCGGGCGTCTCCAATTTTATTGAATGGTTTCATTATTTAAATAATTTATAGCATTGATCTATATTTGGCTCATGAAATTCAGCTTGTATATTATGAAATTATATTAACTGACAATGTTCTGCCAATTAACGCCAGAATAAACACCCCGTGTTTGTGGAATAAACTTTGTCACCGAGAAAGGGCAACATAGAAAACTTGATTTGCGAACAAATTACTTACTGGTGAACTCCCGCGGGATTAGTTTATGTGTAGATGATGTTGTACTATTATTTATTTTGTGAGTTGTTTCTTTATTTAATACTTATATATAATTAAGGTACATACATACATATCATCATGCCGAGTCCCTCACGCACGGGGTTGGCAAAGTATAGAGCGTTTCCCTCTTGATTTGCAAATCTATTTTGCTTCTTTTACCAATGACTTATCATGCATACCCGCCGGTTCAGTCAGAGTACTCTTTGGTAAATTGAAAGAAAGGTTTATAAATAATATATAAAAATGAATCCCTATTTCCCTTGGTCACGGCATCACACGTAAATGGCTAGGCCGATTTCGCAAATACTTTTTTGTTGTTTTTATCAGTCCGTATAGTATAGTAGAAGCTCGTATATATATAAACTTAAGGTCCTTTTTTTAGGGTTTATTTATTTGATATATGAATTCATAGTTAAGCCAGGTCACCGTCTGTTGGGACACCACTGTTACCAGTGTGTACCAGTGTTATTACAAATTATTATTTAAATTGTAAATGAAAACAGTCACGGCTATAAGATTAAAATTGACACTGTTTGCGTGATTCAATGCGCTCACTTTGATGCCCGCGTACTGTGTCTACACTACACTTTTTCTAAACACATCAGTAGTGCGAGCATGAATAAATGGCGACTTCGTTTTTGTGTCGCATTCGACTATTTTCGTATGGAAAAATTTGCCACGCTGCGCCGGCGAAAAGTGGAACTAAAATTTGTTAGACAATTTCAACATTTCGCGGGTGACGTTTTAGAATACGGTAATATGTTCTTGCTACCGGCACCGTATAGAGTAATAAATTGGCTTCAGCAAAATACTTTAAAATAGATATTTAAGTAGATATAATAATTATTTTATGTTCACATGCAAAATATTTTATCTGTCGATTATTACATTTTCAAGTTTTATTCCAGACATAAAGTGATTGAATTTCGTTTAGAATTTTAATCACTAAATACATCCTGGATATTTCAGCTTTACTAGTCTGTTAGTAAAAGGGCTGTGACATACAGACGGGGTAGATAGACATGGTTTAATCAAGTGTTGCTAGGTTTAATTAAAGAAGTACTTCAGAATCTTTTAAATGGACTGTAGCCGTAGCTAGTGTTTTGCACTTTGTGTTTGCTTCGATGCTCAGTGGTGGCTTGTGGATGTGTCAGGAAGGTGGAAATCAAATTTGTTGCACTGTTATAAGTTTATTTTAAATCACAATTACATTTCGCGTACCTGTCGACTTCACGGATACAATGGAAGGGCAGAAGTGTTGCCACATGGTAGAAACTTAAAAATTACCCCTTTTACATATTAATGTTGCCAACATATTGGGGGCCTCGAGAAAACGAATTTCTTAAAATTTACACACTAAATTTATATTACAATATGTAGGTATAACTAGAAACCCTCAATTTATTAACTATAACAAAATATAAAGTAAGTGCCCTTTGTTCTTGACTTCGTAACATAGGTAAATAATTAACATTACACATACACAGATGGCCTACGAACTTAAAACATATATATATTATATTAAGAACAAAAGTTATTTAATATTTTTTATTGACGTATATACTAGAAATAATAATTATATACTAATTTTAATCATTAATGGGAAATAAACAAATTTTTGTGATTGACCTAACGTGCTTCCGTCTGTTAGGTGTCATTACTTCGAAAGCTCTGACATTATTATCATTCCCAGGAAATATTTGAGTTATTCGAGCCATAGGCCACGAGAGAGGAGGTGTATTGTCATCGCAGAGCAATACTAAATCACCTATCTTTACATTAGAGCATTCATCTCTCCATTTTGGTCTAGATTGTAGGTTGCTTAAGTAGCATTTATGCCAGGCTTTCCAAAATGACTGGACGATCTTAGTTATTACATTCCAGAGCCTAAGTCTAGACATGGGAATATCGGTGATATCATGTTCTGGATATGACATCAATGCTCTGCCAGTCAGGAAGTGACCTGGGGTAAGGTATGTATAATCGTCGCAATTAGATGATAGAGATACTAGAGGTCGCGAGTTTAAAATAGCTTCTATTTGTGCGAGAACAGTACACATCTCCTCGTAGGTAAGTACATTATTTTGAATTACACGCTTTAAGTGATATTTTGTGCTTTTCACAGCTGCTTCCCAGAGCCCGCCAAACACAGGAGAGTAACTGGGAATAAAATGAAAGCGTATGCTGTTCTGTGTAGCATAATTTTGTACTTGTGCTTGGTGACTCTGAGAGCTCACCAATTTATATAAGTCAGTTAATGTGTTCCTTGCACCCCTAAAATTACTAGCGTTATCACAAAATACGTCATTTGGGAGACCCCTTCGCGAAACAAAGCGTTTGAAGCAGGAAAGAAATGTTGCGGTTGTCAAATCCGATGCGAATTCCAAATGCACCGCTTTCGTTGTAAAACAAACAAAGAGACAAATGTAACCTTTTGATATAATAGACCGTCTTATCCTGGATTGCTTTACATTTAATGGTCCCGCGTAGTCAATACCGACTTTATCGAATGGGTGTGCTTGAGTTACTCTCTGAGCAGGTAAGGAACCCATCAACTGCTTTGAGGCTTCTGCCTTCAACTTGAAACAAGTAACACATTTATAAACAAGTTTTTTAACATGTCTCAGGCCATTAATTAACCAATATTTTTCATTTAATGCAGATAACAATAATTTTGGACCTGCATGCATCAATCTTAAGTGTTCGCTATGAATGATCATATCTGTCACAAGTGATTCTTTTGGAAGAATAATAGGATGCTTATGAGCATAAGGAATTGAAGAATTCTGTAAGCGACCACCTACTCTAATCAGTCCACTTTTGTCTATAAAGGGATGTAAAGCCTTTAATGAATTGTTTGAGTTTGAATTATTTTTTATTAAGTTTATTTGTTTAGAAAAATATTTATTTTGTTCATTTTTTATTATCAAGAATAATGAATTTTGTATTTCATTACTATTTATGAAATTACTTGTATTTCGTTGAGCTTTATCTTTTATTTTACAATTATTATAAAACCGTAATATATACGCTGTAACTCTGATCAATTTATGAATATCTGAATATCTTTCGAATAAATCAAATCTACTCTGAGCTACAGGAAGAGCAATGGCGTTGGAAACCGTGGTATCGACCTCTGAAGAGGCTTTCATCTCAGGTAAGATGGCAGGTAAGTCAATTTTATTATCAAATGTATACTCATGATTTTGTAGAAATGTGGGACCGTTCCACCACATAGTGTTGCCTGCTAGCTCCTGGGGGGCGACACCTCGCGTAATGCAGTCTGCAGGATTATCATGAGAAGGGACGTAGTGCCATGTCCACCCGGCCGTCAACTGTGCTACGACCTGCACTCTGTTTGCCACGTAAGCGTTAAGCTGTGTTATCTTAGTCCCGATCCATGCGAGGACTATCTTAGAGTCAGTAAATAAAAATACATTATGTTTACATATATTTAGTTTGATACTTATAGCTTTGTATACTTTAACCATTAACTTAGCAAGCAGAAGTGTGGCATTCAGTTCGAGTCGGGGCACAGTTAGTGGCTTATTAAGCGGGTTAACACGAGACTTGGAGCAAAGTAAATATAAAGCTGTCTTACCTCCATTACAAATCACTCTTAAATATATGCAACAGCCGTAAGCCGTCGTGCTTGAAGCATCAGCAAACCCAATAAGCTGTATTGACAATGCATGTGCAGTAGGAATATTTCTGTGCAATGTTATAGGCTTCATATTATCTAAGCTTTTAGCAAACAATAACCATTCATCTCTCAGATCACCTGTCAAGGGAGAATCCCATCCTATATTTGCAGCCCACAGTGTCTGGAGGAAGCTTTTTGCAGTCACAATGATTGGAGCTACAAACCCAGGTGGATCGTAGAATTTTGAAATGAAACTAAGTATTTGTCGTTTAGTTACTGGCCTGTCACCAAATTTCTCAGGACAGGCAATTGTGAAATTATCATCAATTATATTATAAACAATGCCTAGTGTTTTTAAATTGAAGTTTTGCTTTTCAAAATCAAAGTTATCAAAATGTTGCTCATTTTCTGGTATATTTTGCAGAATATGGGGAACATTAGATGCCCATTTATGTGTTTGAAAGCTGCCCCTTTCCAACATTTTGACTAATTGCTCCTTTGCTTCTATAACCCTGTTTAGATCATTATTTGCATGTAATATGTCATCAACAAAGGCACAGTTTTTCAAAATAAAAGATGCAAGAGGTAGCTCATCTTTGTAAATGCAAGCAAGCTCATCCAGACACCGCGTCGCGAGAAAACTGGAGCTTTTGAGACCATAGGTGACAGTATTCAACTGAATACATTTTATCTCCGTGTTGGGATTCTCTCTCCACAGTATGTTCTGTAATGAAGCATGCATTGGATTTAATTGTATATATCTGAACATTTTTTTTATGTCTGTGATGAACATATGCTCACCAAAGCGAAATAACAATAGTATATCAAATAAATCTCTCTGGACAACTGCACCATTAAGCAGTATATCATTAAGTGATATCTTTTTATTTGTTAACATCGAACCATCAAAAACTACCCTTAGTTTTGTTGATTTACTTTCCTCATTAATGACCGCATGATGTGGTAGGAAGTAAATAGGGTCGTTATGAAAATCATAATTACAGATGTCAATATAATGGCCATGTCCCATTTCAATAATTTCATCTATGAATTTTTTATAATGCTGAAACAATGTTTCATTTTTATGCAGTTTTTTTTTCTAAATTGACAAACCTATTGAGAGCTAAATTGAAAGAGTCACCTAAATGATTATTAACTTGCTCTAGAGGTACCTTTATTGGCAAATCTACTTGAAATTGCTTATTTTTTAATTGGACAGATTTTGAAAATATATCCTCACATAGTTCAGACTCTGTGAAGCTTTCATTAAATGTTTGAGGTACCTCTTCAGTTTGCCAAAACTGCTTTAATGTTTTGCTGATGCTTGTGTCGCAAACAGTACATAAAAGTGATACCTTTTGTGATGGAGTGTGACCAGGTATGGTGCCACCTATTACATGGTTCGTATTAGTAATGGATACTATTATAGTTCAAACTTAAAACGGAATTAACTTAAAACATTTAACTTCTTCAAAACTATTATAACAACAAAATCAACTACGATACAAAATGGCCACCTTTACAAATTTTTAGCTCGGTTCTCAAATGACATACAAAGAGAAACAAAATGGCTGCTTATATGAATGAAATGAACATCGAATGATAGAACGAACGTTATTGTCAATCTCGTTTCCGTAAAGCTAAGTTGTACACCAATCACAAAGCTGGAAATCACTTTGCGCCTACGTTTTTGATGTTGTCCGGTTGGTAGCTCTGCTCGCTCGCCTTTTCTCCCTTGTGTAGATGTATGAGAGATGGTTTGTTGACCGGAAATTCGAAGCGTTTATGTGAAGTGAAGCTGAAGACTGACGATTCGATGCATATTATGGCTGCTTTACAAAATAAGATGGCGCGAATTTTTTTTTCTGATTTATAATGGTGAAATTAATTTGATGCTGACCTTTAGGTATCTTACTCAAAAAGGCTGGAATTTTATGCTTATAACACTGTGTCCACACTGGAGCGTTGAAAATGCTTGCAGTTGCACTCACAAAATTTTTGCGCTCTGTTCCTGCACACCCGGCGGCCTGTTTTTCGTCGCTGTATTTCATCTACTCTTTCTCCGAAGGACCATGTTCTGCACTCTGTGTTTGCTTCGATGCTCAGTGGTGGCTTGTGGATGTGTCAGGAAGGTGGAAATCAAATTTGTTGCACTGTTATAAGTTTATTTTAAATCACAATTACATTTCGCGTACCTGTCGACTTCACGGATACAATGGAAGGGCAGAAGTGTTGCCACATGGTAGAAACTTAAAAATTACCCCTTTTACATATTAATGTTGCCAACAGCTAGAACAACTATCGACTACTTACTCTTATCGCTTTCAACTATTTTTGTATGGAAAAATTACCAGCGCTGCGCCGGCGAAAAGCGGAACTAAAATTCGTACGAAAATTTTGACCTTTTGAGAGCCATGTTTTCGAAAGATGTTCTTGGTTGTTTTTGATGCCCGCGTACTGTGTCTACACTACACTTTTTCTAAACACATCAGTAGTGCGAGCATGAATAAATTGCGACAGCGTTGCACAGTACCGAACTCTAACGTTGAAACTTGAGATTACTATACTAATACATTTGGGATAGGCTAGATGCTTACGTAATTTTGTGTGTCTAAGGTAAATACTTATTGTTCAAGCCACAATAAGAAATAATAATTTGTCCTTAAATATTTAAGGTTTCATTTGAACAGATTACGTAAGCAGTCTAAAATAGTTATCTATAGCCAAGCGTATGAAATTTCCAAATAATATGTTTTAACCTTGTCTTCTAAATTACCATCGGCTTATTGTATACTAGCTGTGCCCGCGATTCCGTACGCGTAGAATTTATTGTTTACTTGTAAAGCTAATAATAACCAGTGGTTTTCTTTGATAGGACACATCAATTTGGAGATATTTTTGGATTCAATGTGAACTATCCTAAATAAATAGTTGACAAATAAACGAACAAGCATCCAAACGCAGACTTATTGGGAGAATATCTATTGCATTTAATTTTATTATTACCTCCTTTAGTTTTCCATTTACATAGTAATCGTCAATCCAATGTATTATTGTATAGTGATGCCATTGTTACACCATAATGATGTGGTGATTACAATAAGTGGTCAGACAAAAACAACAACATGTTTTAGTGGTACATCGACAAAAATTAATAGTAAACAAATTATACCAAAACTATTTGACCAAAACGTGTTGCGGACTGGTCCCAAACTCTGGTCCCAAAGAACTTTCTTGGAGACTTAGTTTATCATGTGAATTGTGGACGCCTAGAGACTGCAAGAAAGTTGTGAAGAAAGTTTCGATTATGATTAACAATGCCTGAATGATAACCCTGGTGTTGCCATAGGCTACGGTATCCGGTTACTATCAGGCTGACTTATGCTTCTTTTCCACCTTCTGATATCTTGTTAACTGGTTAATTTATAAATTATTTTATGAAACCCAAGCATTGCTTTATTTTCTTACTCTTAGACGAGACAGACTTAGACAAGATGTCGAGGTACTTATTAACCGGCCAAGTGCGAGTCGGACTCGCGCACCGAGGGTTCCGTACACACTTGTAGGTAAGATTAAAAATAGGCAAACTTCAAATGAGGTCATTATTCGTCGATGACTCTCAACAGCGCGATTCAGGAACATTATTTAGTAAATTCGCATTTAAAAAAAGTGATCCTATAAGGATTCATTTTTTCCTTTTAAGGTACGGAACCCTAAAAAGCAAAATAAACAAGCTCTTGACTACAGGCTACATTCGAATTCATTTTGAATTCGGAATATTTACCATTCTTGATGCAGTGTTCTGGGCCTTATGTGGTTTTGGTTACTAATGTCAGAATTTTGATCTAAAAAGACGTCAGTGATTGAAATGCGATGAAAATTTTCATACAGAATAGGGGGCTGATTTCATTTGTATCATGACTTACAATTTTGTTAACCGATGACGCAGATAACACGAGATTTTAAGACAGATGACAATAAATAAAATATTAATTATATTATTGTAGGCTTGATAAATTTGAAGTGTCATCCGTCATTAGTCTAAAAAGGAGGGGGACAGGTCGTTCGAGAACGATGGATGGCCCTTAAACTGTAAACTATCAACGGATTTGGTTCAAATTATTTGTAGTATACGTAGGTGCTAAACACAATTATCGTAAATTGTGTTCCAATTTGTTATGACAGTAAAACTGTCAGTAAAGCTGGTGTTCCAGTGTAAGGGAAAAAAGTAAAATATGCATCAATAGGCCTATGTATCGAGTCGATAAGAGGGTGAAACGTGCTTATTGGTCAGATTATCTTTGGCATTTTTACTCGACATACGTGGATAGCCAGCCTTTCTAACTCTATATATAGACACGTCAATAAGTTTTTTGAACTCCAATAAAAGTGAGGCTTTTCGTGATACGTGATATTATATTATTACGTCATATATAACAATGAGTTGGAACAAAAAAGTCCAAATAATCGGAACAATGACATTAACAAGTCTGTCCTCAAGTAAAGACCTCGTTTTCTTCCTTAAATTTAATTCACAACGACCATTCTATTTCACCTTTTACATATCTCCAGACAAGTTTCTATGAATGGTAAATGCGACTTCAATGAGTCAATGGGTGTTTAGTCTCGCGATGTTAGTGAAAGAAGGCCGTCAGTGTCCTACATACGATGAGATTGCGCACGCGCATCTATAGCGAATCTATTCAGCAGTCTGTGTTGTGCATTTGTTAGTATTTGTGTGTGATCAATCTGTGTGCTGCATGTGGCTTTAATTCCATTTTGTGTTTTATAATCATCAGAAGTTGAAAGTTTTAAGTATATATTTGATTTTGTGGTATAGTTGGTCACAGTCACCTTTGGTGTTGTGTGACATATGGGGAACTTATCAAGTGTTTAAGCTAAATCAAGTATTAGCGGACATCAATAACTCATAACTAATCCATTTACGTTAATAACTATTTATATAATATCTTAATTGTATATAAATAATTTGTTAAATGTAGCTTACTTTCATGTATTTTTTATTAATGTCCGTATTGTGTACTAGAGTTCCTTTTTTAAATAAATTAAATAACAATAAAAATTATAATCACAATTACTATTTTTAAAGTGGTCAGATCTAATTCAAGTTAAGTTATTAAAGGGTCACGTTAGCTTTATGTTATTACAGCTGCTATTTATTATTTTATTATAGGTACGGAAGTCAAAAAATATTCCTCAGAAGCGTTGTGGTTCTCATGTCATTCCTAGACTTGTATTGTTCAAGGTCTGGGTAATTAATATAATAATATAAAAGGAATGAGTTTGTGGGTTGGTCCAGCCTTTTCTCTAGAATCACGTACCTACTCAGTACTCACACCCACTCATGGTTGTAGTGGTAGATAGCCCTTGGTCTGCATATGTTAATAAGGGTGAAAAGTATTCTCTTGGATTTTTTGGTGGCAAAAAGTCTTGCGGCCTACGCCTTGTTGCTAATTATTTCTAAATATTAATAACCGTCAATAAATAATAATTTCTTCACAGAAAGGAGTTTATAAATATATAGAAATCTTAGTCGGTCATCTGTAATCTCCTTGTCTATTTATAACTCAAGTCCCTCGTTAACAGGCATTACCTTATAAGTACAGGACTATTATCTAATTATCCCATCAATTTTCCTTGAACTTTCCTGTTTCCGGCCAAAGTATTCGTAACATTAACATGCGCACGAGTCGCTCGGCATTGAGTTGTAATATCTAAGTATGGGTGTGATTGTCGGAAGTAATATCCTACCGAGTCAATTGCTTCGCCGTGCTCTAACGCCTTGTATGGCGAATTTAATCCATGTTTGTTTATGTGAGTATTGTGATTGATGACAGGCGTTATTGTATTCATGGAACAAAATTATGTTTTATTGTTCATTTCATATAGTACTACTGGTTGTCCGATTATTTATACTGGATCTCACTGTTTGAAAGATTTGCTAGAATATTCGCGATGTTTTCTTATTGATCTTTCTTATAAATAAAGCGGAGGATCTATGTTTAAAATTCCAATGTCATATGTTCAGAGGCACTAGTTCTGAAAATAATCAAAAGTTTGTGTACTTATCGGTAATGCATGCTGCATTATGGAGTTACAAAGAGTACTCAAACTTTATACTGGATCCTGTATTTTATATCCCGATGGGATAAAGTTTTAAAACGTAAGCAAACTTGGCTAGGATTCGTGACTGAGAATGAAAATTCTTACAAATTGTTAAAGTTTTGGATATCTTTTATATAATTAATTCCATCGGTTTAATGCGATATATATTGGATAACAACGTTGTGAAATTAAAGTAGATACACGTTGGCGTCTTCACATATTAGCTTAGGATTTTAATTACGCCCTCGAACCCAGATAAAACCATGAGTCGAAGTCTTCTAATATTGCAAAATAGAATGTGCGTTGTAATACACGTGTTGGGATGAGTTCAATGAGTTTAATGCCATGAATATACTGATGCTCTTTTGTGAAAACAAGATTCAGTTTGGAGTAAATACGCAATTAGTATGTTGACACGAAATTAAAAGGACATTTGCTAAGTCAGGTGTTAGACTCGGCTCTTTTAATTTTGTAGTGCCTCAGGGTTACTAAAGGTAAATCTGATTATCTCGGTTAAATCTGGCGTTAGATCAACGTCTGGCATATTGATCAGCTGATAAATTCAAAACTACGACTTACAAAGATACATCAGAATTTTCTGCATAGTTACATGGAATATTTTCATCAATAACTCTCGGTCATGCATGAAATGCTTCAATCATCGCGCCAACAGTAAATGCTCGTGTCATCGTGTGATTTTCAACTATCGTTTTTACTTCAACTTGTGTATTGTACTGTACCTCGTCACACTAACTAGATATACCCTGGATACTAGGTACATACTTAAAGGATACAACCTCAAAATGGTTCCACAAAATTCATGGGCACAATGTCAGCTTTTTCACTGTCTGAAAATTGTCTGCCCATAGTGAAATTTGGCCCCATCGTGCCAAATTAGTATTTTTTTATGTAATATGTCAAATACGTAGTCTCCATCACAAGTGATTCGGCACGATAGATTTGCAGTTCTCTCGTGTTACTCAGATCGGACATTCTATCTGTGTGTGAAGGTTGTCCTGCACTTAAATCCACTAGTAACTGTTGCCACATAGCAATTGATATTGCTAAAAGTGTTTAGTTTATTCACTTACTACCTAGGCACTGAGTTGTCGTCCTTGCCAACCGCTTCCAAGCCGTCTGGTGAAACATTTCGAAAATCAATGCTTTCAAACGAACGTGCGAAATTTTGAACCAGAAACTTTGTTCAGCATTAAACTAATATTATTATTATGCCCATTATCTAAAGTAAACCAATTGCGTAGCAATGCCCATTCGGCATTGAGTTACTAATAAACTACTTAGTAATTCATATTTAAACTGTTGTTGCGGCATGTTTAACTACAATGATAGCCGGCCTTTGATACCTCACTAATCAAAGTCTTAACTCCGAATTTGAAAACAAGTCTTGAAGACCAACACTGCGGATGGTTTTAATTCTTTCAAAGAACGCAACTTATAATACCGTCCGTACCGTGTCTTAAGAATTCAGGCTCCAAGCTATTCGCTTGCGTAAATAAAGCTTAGCTCTTGTAATAGTGTACGGAGTGCAAACACTGGGGACCGTAAGGAAGCGAAGTTAGTCTTAACTCGAGTGCTCGACTATACCACAATATCGCATGCTTATGGGCTAATAACTTCGCAGCGCGCTGCCGTTGCGGTTGTATAAACTTGTGATAGATTGTCCACACTATCCATTATTAACATCGAGTTTATTTAATCGAATCGATCCCTTAACGAGTTTTCCTGCACGTCGGACGATCTCTCTGGTTTTTATGTGACGTCATAAATACACGTGAGCTTATCGTCGACATGAGAATTTACTTCAAGGATTACAAAATAAAAGCGGTGAGTAATTTGGTAATATTAAAATTAACTGCATGCTTTTAAAGGTTGATGCTATTAAGAGGAGTTAATGTCTTACGATTTATTAAGTAATTAGTGGACTAGATAATAATTAATCATTTAGTCGAGTTTATTTGTGTTTACCTACTTACGTGCTCTCGTGAAAAAATATTTCGGTGCTTCCGATCGATTATCTTATTGAAACAGTAAATAACATTTTCATGATGTAACATTTATTTTCTAATGACTGAGTTTGGATTGCAATTTCATAATGTACTTTTAAGTCCCTAATTCAGATCATATAAAAAAGGGAGTCAGAAGTTTTTAAACATTTAGTGCGTGGGCATAGTTTCATTGTATTCGTTTTAGGTGTGGCGTGTCATTGTGTAAATTATGATTATTTATTTATTTATTTATTTATTCAGGAACAAAATGCAAAATTATACAAAATCAATTTTGCGATAATATCTGCAGTAGTTTAAAACTGTGTCGCAGATATTAACACTCAACCCCAGAAAGAGGCGTTAATTAATTAATTAAATGTACACTGCAAGGCGGCGTAGTTTTAACCGGCGTCATATTTGTTCACAAAGTGCCATCTACCGTTTTTATTTGATTTGAGGTCTCTAAGTAATGAAATTTACTCGCCACATAGCCATTTTGTAGTTCTATGTAACTTTACCATTAAATCGACAGTCCTATTCACTCACAACGAAGTGAAGGCAAATATAATTTACTTGGCTTCGGCATCTACTTAGCAAAGTAACCTTAGTACGACTTAATTAAGTGATCAAGAGCGTCTTAGACTAACGTTAGTAGACATGTAATTGAAAATACTTATTTGAATGTCGTGAATATGTTACAAGTTGAATTGTTTTGATTGTAAGACTTTTTCTAACACTAGTATTTCATAGGTTAAACGTAATCAATTCGTGTGTTCCACCTGACTACGACGATGTAGTGTTGTTTTTCTGCGGTAAGTTAAGTTGCCAGTGCTCCACGAGCATACGCTGCGCTAGTAGTAATGTTGTTAGCACAGAGTCCTCATCAACAACAGGGTTGGCAACGCGTTAGTGATACCCCTGGTATTGCTAGCGGCTAGAAGCTACGGTGACTGCTTACCATCAGGTGGGCCGTATGCTTGTGTACCATCTTCGTGGTATGTAAAAAAATACTACTGACTCAAATCTCATATTATTAAAAAAAGAATCATTTTCCCACTCATCCACATAAGGTGGTATGGCTCTATGGAAATTATACTTAGTTATATTCAACCAGCGACTCGCCCCGGCTTCATATAGGTGCACTTTCTCTACTATAATAATGCAAGTAATATCATCATCATCATATATTTAAGAGCTAGGCTCTTGTCGGTGGAGCAATCGCCAAGCCGTTCTATCATTAGCCATCTCTTTGACCTCTTGGTACGACATAACGTTAGCCTTCGTCTTTATCTGTTGCAGGTAACTTATCCTTGGCCTTCCTCTGCCACGCTTTCCTTCGATCTTTCCCTCTATGATATTTCGTATAAATGCGTCATGTCGTAACAAATGGCCCATCATGTTGCCCCTCCTATTTTCAATCGTACTTATAATCGTTCTTTTTTCTCCTACCTTCTTCAGAACGTCCTTTGTTGTTACCATTTCTGTCCAACTTATTCTCTCCATTCTCCTCCAGCACCACATTTCAAATGCTTCCAACCTTTCTCTGTCTCTTTGCGTCAGTGTCCACGTTTCACATCCATATGAAACCTTAATGAATTAGAGATAATAACCTCCCGCAGGGAACACTTCATCTATTAATTAAAACCGCATTAAAATTTAAAATTCGTTGCGTATTCGGTCGAGGGGCTTTCGGGGCCGGGACCGCGGTCCCAAAAGCCACCTTGAACTATGTTAAAATTAATACAAAATATCTTTTTTTTTCAATTTTTTATGCAATAAAAAAAAACGGTATTGTGACCTCAGTGTCAGTGTAAACAAAACGATCTAACTTTTAAACACATAACATTGATGTGATTCCCGAATACTTTAGAGACACTGATTTAAACTACCTACCCAAATCATTATTTTATGGCGTCAATTACGAAGTTAAAGGAAGTTCTGCAATATATGACTAAATATTTCTAGCTTTGCTTATTACCTTTAAGTATAAAGATAAATGTATAGATCATAAGAAGAACATTCTGTCTTAACTTATCTAAATTAGAAAACAAGAAACAAGTTCTTTAGATCCTCAAGGAAGTAAATAATAAGTGTAGGTATTTTGCAAAAAAAGGAACTCGGAGGATGCGAGACACTTTTAATAAAACTTTCTCCTTTATAAAGTTCAGTGGGCCGATATAAAGTTAATTATATTGGGATATCCTTATAGGAAAAGTAATTTTGCCTAAAGAATTTTTACGAATTATGGTAACTTCTACGCTTGACTCATACCTACATAGTTAAATAACCTGGCAGGTGACTAGCACAGAGAGCATGATGGAAAGTGATATATTCGTCGAATATATTTACTACTTTTTTATATTATTGTCATGATGAATCAACCGCAGCTTTTTTAACCAAAATTTGTGAATTACTCTACTTATTAACTGGTTCTGTCCCGTAAGTCAACACCACGGCCTGCTGATAAATTGAATTACATTTCCCAACAGAATCCACTTTCGTTTAAATATTGTTAAGTCCAAACGATAATAAAGCCTATGCTCATTATTGTAATGTTTCTATTCCAGCGCACGGCGGGTCCTGAGTGCACGCCGCCATGCCGTAGATTGCAGCCGTCACTGCGCACCACCAGCAGTCCGAAACGAACCCCAACTGCTGCTCCAACAACCAACGATGTTGGTAAGTGTTAGAAGTATTACTTTCATAATAATATATGATAACTGGCTAATAGATACACGATCTAAATACCAACAGAAGAAAGTGGACACCGCTTAATTGACACCTAACCGAAGTTTCTTAAAATTTTAGGTTCCGATGTTGCTAAATTGAGCTTCATTTTTTAATTTTAGATATAAAACAAAAAGCTACTAAAATAATTGTTCTCGTCATACAAATTATAAAATGCGGCTCGTCTTCTATAATTCGGGATTATTCAAATCGTGTAGGTTGAAGAAGTGATGTAACGAAGAAATAACAGCTGCAATACGGGATCTGAATTTCAAATGAAGGAGGCGCGATATATATTGTGTTTCTCCGGGAATTTAGATACCACGTAGAAACTTTAAAGTTATTCTAGTACTGAAATTTTAAATGCTTAAAATACGATAGTGTTCAGGCTGTAACCAAGCTTTAATTTCGTGGAAAATTTCTTACTCTTTGCCCTTTAGCTGTTCTAATTGTTTTTACACTGGATAAATATATACTACTGGATACCATACACGTGCCAGTATTTTAAGTAGTAAGCTTTTGATTAATTTAATTTGGAAGATACTTCAATACCGAATGTTTTTAATATTTCCAGTCCTTAAAGGACCCTTACTTAATGTCAATGATTTGCCCTTTCAAATACGTCTGATGCTAATCAGTGCTCCGCTACTACTATCTACTTTCTTTAGCTTATGCAAACCACATGTGTTTTAATTTTATTGTAATAACAATAATAATAGCATCTCAAGACGTTCTTGATGGTTGGGTCAAGGGTCGGTTCAAATCGGTCAAGTCTATCAATATTATTTGCAATTATTTTTTCCTTGGAACTTTTTCTCGTCTGTGGGCACCAGCATCGGCAAAGTCGAAGTGGCGTCACACTTTTCCGTCCCGTGTCAATCTACTTTATTGACTTACCTTCTTTACTCCTCCTATCGTTATAATGTTGATTAACCTTTGGGTGGGTGATCTACATTGCGGTCGTTTCGCTTCTCTCAATCAACATCCTGTTTACGATTCTTGTTAGCGTTTCGTCTAGCTGTTTACTGCAAATCTTTACCTTAATCCTAATCTGACATTGCTAAAAGTACACCAAAACAGCTGGTATTTATGTTATTCCCTTAATTTCTTGTTGTTTGTTTTACTCATTAGATATTTCCTTTCTTAAAGCTATTTGAGATTCATCTACATTTAATTGTATGTCGATTTTGTTGTTGAGCCAGTGAATCGATTGTATTAATCAAAGGCGGCTTTTATTTCGCAATATATTTTTCTATCGCGTGCTTTAAATTTCATGAAGTTATTTTCTTTGGTTGCTTTGCTTGGGTCGATTCAGCACTAGGCACGTAATATTGGAATGGAGAGGTTTTTGTTACTTTGATAGTAACAAGTTGTTGGAACTTATCGTGTCAGTGGCAAAGAGAGATTCTTTAATTGAATAGAAATTGACCTGAAGCGTGTTCATCAATTTCACATCGCTAAACGTACCGATTAGAATTGGCCAATTAGAACGTACAACATTTTCTTCTAGTAAATTTGCAACTTTTTTACTTCACATTGCATACATAATTATATTCAACTTAAAAATATATTTATATTTCTTAGTATTTTTCAAATTTTGCAATGTTCTGGCAATGCCGGTGCATATAGCCGACCAACTGCTCATCTTTTACAAGACGATTTTTTTGCAATTAGAGTGAAACCTTTACCAGGCAAACTATCTTGCTCATCGATGTATCTTGTCTGATTTATTATTTATACCTACAATTTATAAGCGCAGGTAGTCCCTAAAAGATGAACCCGTGTACTAGGCGCGCAGAAATGGCCTGGAGTTTTCTCCAAGTCACGTTGGCAATATTAATTATTTAGAAGTTATGTGTAACGTGAGCTGAAATATAGTAAGGTCTCGCTAACCGACTTCACTATATAGGACAAGGTTAGTGTACAAGATATCTTGCTCACAACTTATGCACTAGTTTATGGTCTTTAGGGTTCCGTAAAAGGAAAAAAGGAACCCTTATAGGATCACTTTGTTGTCCGTCTGTCTATCTGTCAAGATTTTTTATCTGAAGAACGCGTGGAGTTATCAAATTGTAATTAATATGAAATACCCGGGTCTATGGTCTCTTGCGGCTGTAAAATCATCAAACCTGTAAGTCAGTATGAAGAAAAGATATGACCGTTTATGTCGCAAATTTTCGCATATTTTGCGATTTCACAAAGGAATCAAAACCTACAGTGTACTTCCCGTAAAGAATAATATATGAAAACCGTAAATATGTAGTTTATTTTATTAAAATGCGAATTTACTAAAAAATATTCCTGTTTCGCGCTGTTGAGAGTCACCGACTAATAATGACTTCATTTGAAGTTCGCCTACTTTTAACCTTATCTAAGCCTTACAAGTGTGTACGGAACCCTCGGTGCGCGAGTCCGACTCGCACTTCGCCGGTTTTTCTCATATCACGTCATTCTGCTCAATATCAAAGTTATAAGTAAAATGATAACGGTATTGTGCATATATGGTGTTCGTACAGATTGCAGGTCACTTTTTGCGTCATGGCCACTGAGGTCGGTGGTCATGGTCATGGCGTAAAATTTTCAAATCTCTGTCCTACCACGCTGATTGATAATCTTAAATAACTATATATCATTAAATCAAACCAAACAGTGATTAACATATTCGAGAGTAAATCAAGTATTATTAGTGTAAGTAAATTGCCAGATCAAAGCAATGTAAATTTTGCTTGTAGAATTATCGCAGGCGCTACGTGGCTTGAAATAATAACGCAATCTGTAGCCCCCGTAATTCGGGATATAATACTCAGAAGTGAAGAGCTCTTATGAAAATACAGTTGAAACATAATCTGTATGTAAAAGAAAACAAGATTCTTGTTGCTTAGTCTGCCAAGAAAGGGCCAAGTCTGATTTAAGACCTGGTTCATCTTATCAATTTCTTCATAAGAAATTGGATTGTTTTGGATTGGTGTCTAAAGATCTTGAATAATGTTTATTATAATTCTGGAGAAGGTTTAAGAGGTCATGATCCAAATATTGTACCCCCGGAAGCTTTTAGGTGCTGCTTATATAAAATGAATCCAATATATTCGCCATAAAATACGACCGTCGGGTGACCTTTTACGAGGTATAATTTAATAGCTCCATTGCAGTTAGCTACTTCGGATAAGGACGGTAATATATCCGAGCCCCGAATATTTATTACGACTTGCATTAATACCTCCAACAAAGAAAATATGTAAGTACTGCTTTGTCCCCTATAAATCTTGATTGTATAGTGTTGTGTTTCTAAACTGCAAATTTCCGGGGCTTTTCGGTGATTCAATGAGCTGGCCATATGGAAATCATAATATGCTGCACAGGGTGTGCTCTCAATAATAAAGTTGGCATCGCGCGAGTGAAAGATTACCATCAGGCGGGTTGAACGGTTACTGCCTACCTTCGTAGTGAATAGAAGTGTGCGTGTGTCAGCCCCGACGCACGCCTGGAGTTTACTGCTTTACCGGCAAATGACTGTTGTCTGTGTCGACAACGCAAACATAACGCTTTTGAGTTAACACTTGTATTAATTTCACTCCTCATTAAACTTCTTACTCCAGCTCCAAAAACAACAGTAGCAGCATTTTAATATCCTCACTTTACTCCCAATGTGCTTTCATAACTATGCAGTTAGGAAAAAGGGATCCATGCTCGTGACCTTATCCTTATTGACCTTGGAGTCTCGAAAGGTGGTCATGAAAGTTAGAAAATGGAGCAAGGTCGAAGTTTACTCGGCTACCTGTTTGCGTAAATAAACATACAATAGTGTGTGAACATTTTAATGCTCACTGCCGACGAGGATTACGGTGAACGTTCTAGAATAAGGAATTAGCAATAATCGACTATAATGTTAATCCATACTAATATTATAAATGCGAATGTAACTCTGTTTGTTTGCTACCTTTTCACGACTAAACAGCTGAAATTTGGCAATGAGATAGATTATAACCTGGCAAAGGACATAGGCTTTCTCTCATCTTTATCTAGAATCACACAGGCGAAGCCGCAGGCAAAAGCTAGTATTAATATGAATGAAAGATTAAAAGTGACGGTTGACGGTAGGAAATTAAAACTACCAACATTCGTTTATGTCAATATTCTACTATTCGGGAGCTTGGTACGAAAATGATTGATAATAAAATTAAGAGCCTACGAAAACAAGGGACTGTCAGCTATACTATTAGGTCCTTACATATGAAATTGGCGTTTTGTATGGGAGGAACAAAAAGTCGAATATTTTTTAATATAATATATTTAATTAATCAAAGTATGAACCATTATTTTCTATGCACTTTTGCCATCTCATAGGTAGTTCATTGATCCCTTTACTAAAAAAACCAGTCGGACGGGAATCAATAAAATCTTTGAAGGCGATTTGGACTGCCCCATCGGAGTTGAATTTTTTCCCTTGCAAGAAGTTATCCAAATTTCGAAAAAAATGGTAATCTGTTGGAGCAAGGTCCGGGGAGTACGGAGGATGTCTTAGACTTTCCAATTGAAGCTCTTCTAATTTAGTAGCCGTCTGTAGCGCAGTGTGTGGTCTAGCGTTGTCGTGAAGCAGCAGTGGCGTGGAGCGATTGACCAGCCTAGGTTGTTTAGCCGCTAGCTTTTCCATCATGGTTTGCAATTCCTGACAATAGACATCAGCCGTAATAGTCTGGCCAGATTTGAAAAAACTGTAATGAACAATACCGGCACTAGTCCACCAAACGCTTACAAGTAACTTTTTTGGGGTTAATTTTCGCTTGGGGCAGGATTTGGCTGGCTGGCCAGGATCTAACCATTGCGCTGAGCGCTTCCGATTATCGTAAAGAACCCATTTTTCATCACAGGTAATGATTCGGTTTAAAATACCTTCATTATTGTGCCGGTTTAGTAATGTAACGCAGCAGTCGACGCGCGTTTGCCGGTTTGTTTCAGTCAATTCGTGAGGTACCCACCTTTCAAGCTTTTTAATCTTCCCAATTTGCTTCAAGTGAATTAAAACAGTTTTATCACTAACATTGCAGCCTGCAGCTAACTCGGACGTGGTTTGCGATGGATCCGCTTCCACAATAGCCTTCAACTCTTCATTATCAACTTGAGTCTCAGGCCGTCCACGGGGCTTGTTCTGCAGGTCGAAATTTCCAGAACGAAAACGTTGGAACCAAAAACGAACTGTGTTTTCTTTTGCAACACGACCGCCATACACATCATTCACCCTTCGAGTTGTTTCCGCAGCACTAGTGCCACGGCGGAACTCGTACTCGTAAATAATGCGATATTTAAGGTTTTCCATTTTGTAAAATGAGTGACGCAAACAGAAAAAAAACAAATGAATGACGATCATCGAAGCACAAATACATGAGTCTATAGCTGTACAAATTTGAATTTGGAATTCCTTACCAAAGAGGAGAAATTCGTGATTAAAGTGGCCAGTACGAAAAACGCCAATTTCATATGTAAGGACCTAATATTTCAACAATTTAATTTACTCTTAATTTAACAGCAAAACGTATCTGTATTAAAACAAAGCCATTAGTTCAGCTAGCAGCCCGTGGGATCTGTTAGTTTATAAAGGAACACTAATTTACGCAATTAGAATAAGAGCACGCGGTAGGAATTTGAAACGATCTAATGCTATTAGTATACCTACATAAATGCAGATACATATTTCAGGCAATGCCTACAAGAATTTTATCTGAAATTACGAACAAATTTTGAATGGTTGTAATATAATAATAATAATAAGCCTTTTTTATTTCCATAACATAAAAAACATATATACAAACTATGTTTAGCAAGTGTAGTGTAGTGTAGGTATTTCAGATCAATATTTGTGTCATGGCCCCTTTCGGGTATAGGCCTCCTCCAGTTGTCTACATTTTTTCCTGTCGCTAGCTGTTTTCATCCAGTCTCTTCCTGTCAGTTGAAGTATGTCATCTATCCAGCGAGCTTTTGGTCTGCCCCTTGCTCTTTTGCCTCCAGGATCTGTCCATTTTGTTACTCGTTTAGGCCATCTTTCTTCAGGGGAACGAGCGATGTGCCCTGCCCATTTCCACTTCAAACGCTGTGTATGTTGTAATGCGTCTATCACTTTAGTTTTGTGTCTAAATTTTGTACTATATACTATCCCATGGTTGTAATATAGCAAGTCTAAAATAATGCATTGTGGTGCGTCGTCTTAAATGGGGTTCTCATGGTAAACATATTGTTGAGACATTCACGCTAACATGTAATTAATTTAAAAAATCCATCTATTTGTAAATCTTGTAATGCGAATCGTGAGTACAAATTGCATATCAAAATAATTACTTTCCAAACTAAATTACGCATAAGAGTGAACAATATTTCAGTTTAATAATACATTTGGTACGGTATATTACTTTAAGTAATAGTAATGACCCTTTAATAAGTAATTAGAGGTCAACGATTATAATTAATGAAATGTATTATTAAGGTTATTTTTCTAGACGACCCCGTTTATTGGCGGGCTTATGGCTGCCTACTGTCGAACGATTTTAGTATTGGTTCGAAGGAAGTTATTAAAAAAAAAACAATGCTCGAAGAAGTTGCAATGGCATTATAATTTCAATATATTAAAAAATATCTAAATGTCATGTTCGCGTATGAGATGGGGTACTGGTATAATGTCGAGCGGGGAGAGGGCTGTCACTTGTGTCACGTGTCGTTTGAGGTGTCCCGCACCTGACATCAAAGGAGGGGTCTTTTCACCGTCAAGTTGAGTGGAACTAACGAATTCAGAGGTGGTTTTGTTTGTAACCCCCCGCCGTCGTGATTACAGCGAGCCTCTTTCTTTAATTGGACGCATTTACGCGTGAACCGAGTCTAAACTGGCTTAGAAATTTCGGACGAGAATGCCACTCAAATCGATTCGCTGCGTCGAATATTAATCGGGTATCTTTGGTTTGGAGTTTTGAAATTTCTAGCCAACTTTGAAGTTGTTCTCTTAGTGTTCCAATTTTGATTGTATATGTACAAATGTAAACATGAAATATATTCTATTGAACTCGTAAATGGTACCACTGATTCTTAAAAACTCGGGGTTGGTCGAGATTATAGAACGCCGTGTCATTCTTGTCTTTTCTTTCCGTGTCCGCGTAATCTGTTGATTTGAGATAGAAGATAAGTCAAATGTCACAAAGCTGCAGATTATTAAAATAAAGGTTTCCGTCACGTATTATGTAACCGCATGTACTCATCTATTGAGTTGCAAATTCATCCACGTATTATAAGGGTAGTCTCAGAAGTATATAATTAAAACGGTTGAGCTCCAATAACTATTTTATTCGTCACAATTTTTACACAACGCGACTTGTCCGCGATATACCACTCGACACACGTGTACATAATCCCACGTTTCACTCGACGCCCCGCGCCCAAGTATATAGTTGCTCTTTTTAAAAAGCAAAAGAGCAACTACTGTTCGAAGTCAATCACAGTACTCTTTTTTAACAAGATGGCCGCTTCTATAGCAACGGATATCAATACATTGTTTACTTAATATTTATACCATCAATTAAACGAAACATAATAAGTTACTGGCTTGAATATAAATAATTAGGTAATCAAATGGTTATAGGCTTACAGCTCGGCCTTCCTGTTTAAAGCGGGTCCTCTCGCGTTAGCATGTAAGCACTTTGATAAATAGATAGTTACATTATTAATAATTTTGAATAAATAATGCTGCATTTTAAAATCATGTACTTATTAAATGTAATCATTACTATGATTTACTATTAGAGAAATAGGTATTGCAAAAGTTGCTTATTTCTATATTCTTAATTTATACATATTAAATTTATAATTGATCTAATTGTAATCATTTGCATGAAACATTCTTTTTTCTTCAAATTTAACCTGTCAACAATTACAAATGTAAATTTTTAAAAATATATATTTAGTATATTCTGACTATTGTAAGTAAGCAGCAATATCAGATTATTAATAACACATAACTATTTTTTCACACCATTACTATTTGTTCGGTGTTATTCCACCGAACACTTTGTCAGCAAATTTCCAGTGACTTCCTGTTCGGAGTATTAGATGAACATTTCGCAGAAAGGTACACGCAAAACATCGAACTGATAAGACGTAATGAAAAACATTCAGTGGATTTATGGAAGAACCAGACGTCGATTGTTGAATCCGAATACAATTTACTAAAACGGACAGAAGAAATTATGGTCTCTCAACACAAAATTATTAACCAACATATCATGAGTTTAGAATATATAACAAATCAACTCCAAAAACAAGTAAACAACATAGCTGTACAACAGGAATTTACATTAACATCACTCGTTGCAACAAACCTATTACACAACCTAAGAGGAACTCAGGATATTTTATTGGATATTCTGACCAACGTTCACCATGGACAGTTCAACATCCACTTACTCACTCCAGAACAGCTTCAGAAAGAACTAAATATTATTTCAAGATACTTACCGGATGACTTAGCACTACCGATTGAACAACAGAACATTAAAGACTTGTATTCTCTATTAAACATAAAGACCCGAATAACAACTCAATATTTTCTCTTTAAAATTACATTTCCACTTGTCAGCAGAGATCGATATAAATTGTACAAATTACATTCAATTCCTCATTCGAGTGGTAACAAGATGCTAGAGTTGATCCCGTCGACAGAATTCATCGGAACCAACTTAAAAAGAGATTCATATTTTGAACTCACCTCAGAAGAAGTGTCGTCATGCCTTCATCAAGAAGAAACATTCTACTGTAATTTTCAAAAGCCAATTTATCACCTTCAGGCCAAAAACAATTTTTGTGTGATTGATCATAACACCGGAAATTGCAAAGTTAAGCTCTCCAGATGTGAAAGCAAAATGATATCCTTAACAAATCCGACGCTATACCTATTTTACTGCTGCGAAAAATGTGATGTTAAAGTAATCTGCGGGGATCAGATCCAACTAAAACAGTTGAATAACACCGGCTTTGTATACCTGGAACCGGGCTGTTACCTTAAGAGTCTGGATTTCACTATACACATTCCAAAAAACAATGAAAACAACATGGAGCTCAAAACTCACATTTACATACCACCAATGGATCAGATAAATAATATTATCAACAGCTCTTTGCCAAAAACAAATACCTCCAACATCACCGAGACGGAAAGTCTACAAGACGCCTTCCAGAGACTCCACCAAGGCATCGAAGATTTAAAGAACAGTTCAACAGACTTAGAAGTCCCATTGTCGTCCCACGACATCCACCAATATGTGGTGACATACATCCTGGTCGGCGCTGGAGCGTTGGTTGCCGGGGTGCTGCTGTGCCGGCGGCGGCGCTTGAGTGCTAACCGCGCTCTCATTTCCAGAGACATCGAGCTTCAGCCGACGTCGTCTAGTGCTAGTGTTGTGAATATCCAAAGTGCGGGTCCAAGTGTGCGTCACAACATTGCGGCCAACCGTAAGCCTAGTGATAGTGCGTGTTCTAATACGGCTGACCGTCAGCCTAGTGCTATGCCCATTTATGCAAAGGTGGCAAACAAAGCGTGCTCCCCCTTACCAAGAAAACCAGTATGGACTCTAAGCTCTTAAATTTTACATACTAACATTAATTGTTCCTCATCTTGTAATCTTCATTTATCAATCACTTTCTAACAAACTTCATCCCAGCATCCTCATCTTTGGTGCCCCGGAATATGTTCGGTGTTATTCCACCGAACACTTTGTCAGCAATATTCCAGTGACGCATTTACTTCATTCGGCAATGTGGCCGTCAGTGCAAACTCAACAAGCGTATCACCCGGGTGCATTCAAACTCATTTAACATTTGATTTATAATTTTTAACATTTTGACTTTTTAGTAAATAAACATTATTCTGAACATTTAAACAGTTTTTAACACCAGTAATCACCGCAAACTTGCCCCGCACCCGACACTATTCGAATGATCTCAGTACAATTTATTAATATTTTATAAATATAATATAACAATTTTTAAATCAATCTTCTTTGTCATTATCAGAACTATCACCTTCCCCACTACTTTCAAGATCTCTAGTGAAATTTAACCACGGCTGTATCTTGTCCACTGCTACTACGGCTTCGTATCGGCGATTATTTTTG
The DNA here is from genome assembly GCA_951449985.1 of Falcaria lacertinaria. Lineage (NCBI taxonomy): Eukaryota > Metazoa > Arthropoda > Insecta > Lepidoptera > Drepanidae > Falcaria > Falcaria lacertinaria. The sequence continues at coordinate 7,520,181 of OX602120.1, read as the reverse complement.
CGCGTTAGTGGCGTGTCTTCAATGACGTACCTGTCGTTTGGCAGTGCTTTCACGACACGGTACGGGCCCTGATACTTGACTACCAGTTTTTGCGACTGTCCATCGTGTGGCATCTGTCTCTCTACGCGCACTAAATCTCCTTCTGAATAACATTTGGCTGTTTTCCTGTGGCTATTGAATCGGTCTCTGTCCTTGGTTTGTTGTTCCTTAATTCTTTCACCAGCTTCATCCCGATGTCTACCAGTTCGTCTGTAGCTATTATATTAGCGGTATCATCCAAGACATCACTAAGGATGCCTTCACTTTTGCTTCTTATATTGAACCCGAAAAGAAGTTCAGATGGTGACTTTTTGGTTATCTTGTGAGTTGTAGTGTTAAGGCCTAACTGGATATCAGGAACTTGCTCGTCCCAACACTTCTCGTCTTTACCGTGCGTAGAAGTGGAAAGTGCATCGAGAATGGTTCTATTAAACCTCTCTACTTGACCGTTTGCTCGAGGGGTAGCTACGGCGTTGATTATGTGCTTGATGCCATAAGTCGTCGTGAACTCCTTAAAGGCTCCGCTAGTGAAGCTCGTACCTTTATCCGTTATGAGGCGCGTGGGAACACCGAAACTGCTGATGTGATCCTTAAGAACCTTAATTGTAGTCGCTGATTTGGTGTCCCTCACGGGTCTCACATTTACAAACTTTGTAAAGCCGTCTACGAGGACCAGTACATAGCAGTGGCCCTTTTTGCTCTTTATAAATGGGCCCGGGTGATCTGCGTGGAGTGTGTGGAATGGCACACTTGGTTTGTCAATGGGGTGCAATCAACCTTCACGCTTCCCACCGGGTGCTTTGTGATGTGCACACTCTAAGCACGACGTAACGTATTTTTTTACGAATTTCCGCATCTTGGGGAACCAGTAATTTTTGCGAATTCGTTGTAAGGTTTTATCGTAACCACAATGACCGACATCGTCATGATTCATCTTCAAAACCTGCCAACGTACACCCTTTTGCACAAGCCACTTTATATCGTCGCCTTCGATTCTGTAAACTCGATTGTTTTTGAGTTTATAGTTTTTATGAACATCTATAATGTGTACCGATGCAGGATCAGCTAAAATGTCCTTAATCCTTTTAACCTCTTCGTCAGCTGACTGAACAGTAGCAATCCAGTCTTGGTCACAACTTTCGGCAGCAAAGACATCGAAACACTTCTCGGCTTCAACCGCACATGCATCAACTGGGTTACGACTTAGCGCGTCCACATGAGTCATACGCGATCCCGGTCTGTACTCGATCGTACAGTTGAATTCTTGCAACTGTACCCACCACCGTGCAACTCGAGGGATCAGATCGCGCTTGATCAGCGTTGACCGCAACGCGTTGCAGTCCGTAAATATTTTGAATTCGATGCCCATAAGGTAAACTCTGAATCGGTTAAGTGATGCCACTACTGCCAACGTCTCGAGGTCGTACGAATGTAGTTTTTGCTCATCTGCGTTCGTTTTGCGACTAAAGTATGACACGGGTTGGAACACACCATTAGAATTGGCTTGTAGTAAGATGCCTGCTAGGCCATCTTTGCTAGCGTCCGTGTGGACCTGAGTCTCAGCGTCGTGATCGTATAGTGCTATAACCGGCCTGTTAATCAACATTTCTTTAATTTTATTGAAAGTCTGGTCCTGAGCTTCACCCCAACACCACTTTGCGTCTTTTCTCAGCAAGTCTGTCATTGGCGCAGCTATCAAGGCATAGCCTTTGAAAAACCGTCTGAAGTACCCGGTCAACTTGGGCAGAGCGTAGTGAATAATCTCTCTATCTTCCCATTGGTAAATTTCAGCACACTCTTCCACTTTTGTCAACCACGTCAAAACAGACTGTTCTTTCGACATGTGATCAAATTCAGGTACGATATTAGTGTTAAAAGTTAGCTTGGGTCTATCTGAACTCTTGACCGATTGCAAAATAGACAAAACCTTATCCAATATGTTGTCATTACAATCATTAGGCTTATACCGCTTAGGACTAGGTGGATGTACATTACCGCAATATCTTGACTGGCTGCGGCTTCGCCCCCTTTCATCCCGTCTGGATCTTGGTCCGGTCCTGTGCCGACTCGAAGCCCTCTCGGATTCGTAGCGCGAGCGCGAACGTGAGCGGCTGCGCATCTCTCTCGCCGGCGTCCGGAGTGACCTCTCTCTACTAGTGCGTGATCTAAGTGCTCTTCGACCTTGATGCTCTCCAACAGGCCTGCCATATAAATCAACCTCAGCATCGCGCACCCGCGATGCCCCTGGTTGCTCCGAGTAATGTACACGCGTTCTTGCCTGACCGTCAGACCTGGGTCGCCCTGGCCACGTCCCATTACTCGCTTCGCGTTGCCGAAAGTCTCGACCCTGAACCTCAAACCTGGTTCCTCCTGGGTCAGGATTAACCATCGCATCATTTGATTCTCCACTTTTCGACCAGTTCATATTGAAACCTGAAACTGACAAGCGGCCGCTTAGTAAGCCGTCTATTTTCGACCAGTGAACGGTTTTTATTATTATTATTATAAATAGCGATAATGCACCACACAATAATATTCCTTTTTTTTTTTTTTTTAAGTTAATGTTGTTTCTGTTACGCGAAAATTTTTCGACTTTAATATTGAGTTCGTTTCTGCACTTGTATTGGTCTGCCAGGATACTAATTACTTTGCACAACAGTTTCGTCTCGTATTCAAAACATTTATACTAGCAGTAAGTGAATAGCAGTGCGCAAATTACGGCGGTAGTTTATTTTCTAATCACTCATATAATAAATAAATAAAATGAGCAATAATTGTCACCTTTTATTATTTTAAATAATTGATCTTACTATTTTCGAGGAACAACGAGAGAACGACAGAGAGGGAAAAAAACGAATGCAAGAGAAACTCTTCACTCATCTCTGGTTTCTCCACTTACCTATTTGTTGTGATAGGTAACACTAAAATTAGTATGATTCGTGAGATTGGTAATTTTAAGCAATGCATTATGCTGACGAACATACGGAAATACGAAAGAAAAATTCACATTAAAAGGTAAACAACAATATATAAACTGGTATTTTTCCGCTTCTTACCGCTCACAGATGGCGAAACGTTACGTGCTATTTTTTTTTTTTTTAATATTTTATAACATGGTAAAATTTCAAATAATTTTACTAAGTTTGATGTGAAACAGAGGAAAAAGATACGAAGTCGGAAGAAACTTCAATTTTTCCATGCAATTACAACAAAATAAATATTTCGCCATTTGTAAAAACCATTTGATGATATGATGCAACAATTTTACTTACGTTTTTTTTTTGTTCTCTTTTTGTAGGCGTAGATCGAAAGGAATTTTCCTTTTCGCCGATCCCACTTCTGAGACTATAAGGGTAGTCTCAGAAGTATATAATTAAAACGGTTGAGCTCCAATAACTATTTTATTCGTCACAATTTTTACACAACGCGACTTGTCCGCGATATACCACTCGACACACGTGTACATAATCCCACGTTTCACTCGACGCCCCGCGCCCAAGTATATAGTTGCTCTTTTTAAAAAGCAAAAGAGCAACTACTGTTCGAAGTCAATCACAGTACTCTTTTTTAACAAGATGGCCGCTTCTATAGCAACGGATATCAATACATTGTTTACTTAATATTTATACCATCAATTAAACGAAACATAATAAGTTACTGGCTTGAATATAAATAATTAGGTAATCAAATGGTTATAGGCTTACAGTATCTTATATTGGATACGTTCACTCGATTTGCGGGGAATAAGCGATTCTTATACGCAAGTTAGAAGGTTGGATAGATCGTTCTGCCTTTAGATGGATTTACATAATATACAATATGACGATATAGTCGCGGCCGAGTCGGGTGTGTGTAGTGACGATTCCGTATTACTGATAGCCGACCACGCTTCGCTGCGACAATGTGAAAAATATGTTTTCAAAAATATAAGTGAGTAGCGGCCCGCCCCGGCTTCGTACGGGTAGATATTTATCAAATATATTTTGTCTACCCGTGCGAAGCCGGGGCGGGCAGCTAGTATAATATATAGCCTATGTTGTTCAGTGACGATGTAGTTTTCTAACGGTGAAAGAATTTTTGAAATCGGGCCAGTAGTTTTGGAGCCTATTCAAACCCACAAAAATACAAATCTTTCCTCTTTATAATATTAGTGTAGATAGTGTAGAAGTGTAGATGTAGATAAAAGAAAACTGTCCGTAACTATTATATATCTATATTTAATATTTTATTCTGTAGTTAGTTTAGTTAGTAATATTTATGTAAGTCTACATGATTGTTTCGTATATGCTTCTGTGACTTCATTCGACTATGTGAATCCTTCATTCAATCAATAGGTTTACCAATGGTATAACACAGATCCTAAAAATACAATATATACCATGTGTTACAACAACGACGGTTTTGCTAGATTTTTAAAATTTCAGTATTTCGGAGATTACCACATACATACAAACAAATGTTACCGCCTTGCAATATAAACTACAGGTCGCGGCACGAAACTCTAGCGCTGAGCGAAACGTGGAGGGGATAGCTGCGCATGGGTACCATCGCGCACGCAATACAAATTAGTAATTTAATTGCTTAGTTAAAAACAGCAAAATAATGTTTTAATGTAAAGTCAAATAGTAAGTCTAGCGGTGAACAAAATGTGGAACTTAACTGCGTATGGGTACTGTCACGCACGCAAATATTACTTCATGTTACCTACAATATAATTTTTAACAAGTTTATGGGGAGTAGAAAAATAAATACACTATCGGATTTGTAAATTTTTATATTAAATACCAAATAATAAAAAAAATTATATTAAGTCCGAATTACATAAGAACCTACTGAAGTTTCTTCTCAGGATAGAAGAAACCTGCGAGTTCGGCAGGGTGTGGACATCAGACACCGCATTCTCCTTTCCGATATCTAGTCCGAATCAGACAATGGTCTTACACCTTCAATAGTATCCCAACAGGGCCTTTTGCTTACTGAGGGCCCCGGCTCAGGGCTGCTTCGGTCGTCGGCACTAACAGCGTCATCGTCATCAGACTCACCAAGGCTATCCTCTGAACTGTCACCATCAACGCGAATGATGAATTCTTCTGTAACCAAATCCACGACATGGTCACTCTTGACATATTGCTCTTCTATGTCCTTTACCTTTTGGCATAACTTTCCCCAATCCCAAGCACCCATCAGCAAAACTTTTTCTTGAATTAGTTCTATACATTTAGCAACACTCCACTTCACATTTTTACTGCCTACATATTGCTTTATGTCAGACCATGCCATTTCGATTGGATTTAGATCTGGGTGGTATGGTGGCAGTCTTAGCACTTGATGTCCTTGCTCTGCTAGTATCCTGTCAATTGAAAATGTTTTAAATCTATCTTTGTTAGCCCGTATTAAATTGTATAGTTGAGGTTTTAGTAGAGTTTCCTCATATTGTATGCCCTTTTCAGTAAGCCAACCCTGCATGTCAGCTTTTTTGGAATTAGAAGTGGGTGCAAGGTCCCATTGTTTATTATGGTATGATGCGTTGTCGACTACCACGACAGAATTAGGCGGTAAGTTCGGCAATAACTGTGTCCTCAGCCATTTTTCGTAGTTGTCGTAGTTCATATTGTCGTGGTAGTCGCCTGATTTCGCACCAGCTTTAAAAGTTAACAGTGCGTTCGGTATGAACCCAGCCTCTGATCCTGCGTGGACAATGACCACCCGCTGTCCTTTGGAGATAGGTTTTTTGAGACCTTTTGTAGTACCATCGGTCCAGGCTTTTGGAGCAGAGTGCGATGAATCTACGTAAGATTCATCTGTATATACGATGGGCCTTCCCTCTTGGCGATATTGTTTTATTTTGCGTAAGTATTCGATACGTAGTAAACGTATATTTGAACTTTCAATCAGTACTTTTCGATTGTTTTCAGTATTTTTCCACCGAAACCCTAAACTCTTAATTATTCGTCGAAGACTTCGTTCTGAGCCTTTGAAATTTATATCTTCCTCTAGCTTCTTTCTCAACTTTCCGACGGTGGGAAGTTCATTATTTGTCCTATGAAAGTTATGTATGCACCTCTTTATTAATCCTTGATCAAAGTTATCAATATCTGTGACCGGTTTTGATCTGGAGCGTTTTTTGCCTGGTGTTCTAAATACTGATAATAAGTCGGAATTATTGGCTTCAGTGGAGATTTTCCTTACCGTTGCTATGGACGTCTTTGTAGATTCAGCTGTCCTTTTCTGAATTTTCTGTAAGTCACTAATTATACTATTTAATTTTATATTTCCCGCCTGAATAACTTCTGCAGTTTGTTTTATTTCACTTATATCTACAGTGCTGCGGTCAGAATCGAGTAAAATACTCGCAGCTTCGCCAATTTCACTTTGAATTTGTTTCAGGGAATTAATGAAATCATTCGATTCCCTTTTCAGAAAACAATGCACGTCAAACACCATTTTCCGTGCCTGTCTTTTCAAAACAGTATTCCTTCTCGGCCTCGGCATTTTCACTGTTTAAAAACTGTTCAAACTTAATCAAACAGTGAATAAACTAACAAACACAACAAACAAATCAACAAAACAAACTTAACAAAAAACAACAACAAAAATTAACGATGACAACAAAACAATTCAGAACGCGACTGTACACTGGAAGTGCGCGGAGCGTCGTATCGGCACGGGGGACGGAGTACGACTGGAGAGCCAATCGGCGCAACGCACGCTCGCCCTTCACCCCTGTACCCCGCCAAGACACCTTATTTTTTACTTCTGCGCAATAACGGTCAGCGCTAGAGTTTCGTGCCGCGACCTATACATATCCGAATGAATTCTCAACAACAGTATCGGGAATATAGGGCAATAACAAGTCTAGCTTTTGCCGTTTCATGTGTGTGTATGTGTGTGTGTGTGTGTGTGTGTGTGTGTGTGTAGTAAACAAACAAAGACGGTGTTCCGTTTTCGCATTGTACGGAACACTAACAAATCTCGTTTCGGTGGCTTGTTAAATCCGTATCTATGATCACCTGAGCTATGGATCTACATTATTTATGAGCTACGTTTTATATGATAGAATGTTGTGATTTATTTTTATGCCGTGACTAAACTGCACAGTGGGTGGGTACCAGCCAACCGTATTGTTTCATTTCAACTTTGGGTCATTTAATTTTCCTGGTGGACCGAGCAGTATCGCAATATTTATAAGATTTGTAAGGATGTAATCTTTATTTATTTATTTATTAACCATATAACACCTTTACAGGATAGCCTAATGCGATGTTTATGTATTTACACGAGTATCTATAGAATGACTTAACCTACTTACATAACGAATTTAACAACAAAAATAAATAACTATCTTATATTATTCCTAAATTAACAATAATGGTTTTCTATATAACTTTTCTATTACTTTACATTACTTTTATCTATATCTATACAGTATAAGCTTATATTATTGTACGTTTCATTCCTAATTACTATCCAATTGCTGACATGTTTACACAAATAAAAACATATCAAAACGTGGTCATAAGACCAACCACAATCACGAATTCACGATTCCATGGGGATCATTTTTTAATGGGAAAGCTACGAACGCATCATAGACTCTATTTGCTTTTAAATGACATATATGTATGTTTTTTGGCCACGTTTTATTAAATATATATGTTTTTGCTCTAGACTTAGCTTAAATAATTCAAGGTGCTACTACTTAGTAAAAGAGCTGAGTCGGCTAGTCATTGAATATTTTTTTGAAGATGTTTAAGGTCGCTGTGATGAAAATTGTAGATAAGATAAAAACTCCGAGATAATCCATTAGTCTTTAAAGTGTAAAGAAAATTTTCTTTAAAATAATTCAGGTCAGACTTTTTTTTACTTTACTTATCTTTTATAAATGGTATCTTTCGTAATAAAAAAACTAATAATAGTTTCAAGTGCTAATTTATTTGTATAAGTTGTATAACACAATTTAAGGTATATACAGTTTTAGATTCTCATTTGCATAGTTCATTGACACCACGTTTGATCTTGATGTATTAAAAAATCCTTACGTTATTTTTATGAGACGAGAATAAGACGAGCTTTTTCTTAGTTTGTCTGCTTGGGAGATGGTTTTTATTTTAGTTACCTATCATCCACGAGAGTATTGTAGTACCATCGACAGTTCGACACATGTTTGGTAGAACGGTGCGTGCTCAGGCGCAGGTCAGTCGACGCCTCCTGCCCGGTGCGCACGCGCTTATCTGATCAAGTTCTAAATATTGCTCAATGTACTATTAACTAATTAGTTACACACGTTTGACCTTATTTGGACATATTAGAAAAAAGTTTACATAAAATATTTCTTAAAGTTCAATTTTAAATAATATGTGTTGCCGCTTCGTGTACATACGGACAGGAATCCTATAAAAAAAGAACAAAGTATTTTTCCGAAATCAACTGTTAACTGAATGTAAATAGTGTAATAACGCCGCCGGTTGTTTGGACGGCGTCGCACGCGCATGTGCCAACCGCTCGGCGATCGCATTACTTCAGTGTCGACCGATGACATCGACCCGTGCGTCTACCCCACATTTTATTTTTTATTCTCCATCCAGAAAATAAACTTAGTGCCGTATTACTGTGGGTCTCGCGTATAGCTGATAGCTTCTCCCGAGAATAATCGCAGTATTCACCTATAATTGTTAAAGTGAAAACAATAATATTGTTGACAAACAATATGGAAACTTTATTGGTGCAAGATGGGCCGATAGTGATCTCGTGGTTTGTCTTCTTGCTCTTGATATGCCGGTGTTATTATCAAATTGCAACCATCAAATGTAGTGGTAAGTGCTATAATTCATTGACAGTTTTCTCTAATAATTAATCTGCTTCTTTCCTTTTAATATGTTACGGGGTCGGCGGTCGGCACTCGACCTGACCTGATATGACTGTTAGATTTCCTTTACAAGAAGTGGCTTACATCAAACTTTCGCACGCCACTTTCCTATAAATTCTGATAACCTAGCTTATTGATGATATCAGTTACCAGACTTTCTTAAACTTTGATAGGTTTATTCTCTGGAATTTTTGCTTCAAAATTCAATCGGCAGTTTTTTTGCACCGTCTTCGCATAGTGATAGATAATGTTATTACTTAGTGGAATCGATATTGTGTATGCAAAATCTAAATCATCTTTATTTTATAGACCTCCAAATAGGATCGACTCGAATTTCACTGAAATATTTTATCATTCCATACCTATAACATTTTTCTAAACTGTTTCTTTTTTATTACTCTAAGTATTGCTCTGAATAATTTGATCAATTTAAATTCAGTTGTCAATGTTAAAAAGACTGCCTGTGGTAAATTGAAATTGTCTATACTTTAGTCTCGAGGAATGATTGAATTTTTTATTGCGATTATTATATGGCCACCACACTAAGGAGGACGGTCGTTGGCAAAAAAATGATAACATAAATGGCTATCATTCCTCAACAATTAACAAATGGGATGTTTTCTTAAAACTTCAACGCAGAATTGTTTACGTTGAAACATTGAACGCAGGTCTACAGAATTTGTGTCTGACGGCACTAGATATAGGAATTCGTATTTATATGAATTGAATATTTTACCGGAAATAGCTCGTGTCAACAGACCGACAGGCACGCGTTTCGTATATCTATAGTATGCGTGCAACCGACCGACGACGTAGGCGATATCGACATGTCTGTGTTTACAATATTATACACAAATATACCGAATACATTATCTATTGAGGCAAGTGTAGCAGTTTGGTGTACTATTATTTTCGTTTTCTTTCTTTATTTCTTTCTATTTGAAAACTTGTTTTATTGAATCTTTCAGTTCTGTTTTTATTATAGGTTGTACTGATATCTTAGTTAAAATGTCCTACAGTACAGAGTACAGCTTGAAAAGTATTTGTTTTTGAATCTGGCATATTGCTTTGAATAATTTGTGTCGCAAATTAATTTATCTATACACATATAAACGAGCTTTTTGGTTTATCTTTGCCAGAACATTTTCAAGCAAATTGATTCGAATTACTTATTTAGTTAAATATCGTGTCTTCTCTGAGAACTCACCTCCAACTTTTAACGTTTCTCTATTCTCTTCGCCTTTCAGTTTGTCATACTCTTTTGTCGAGATCATAATTTAAATTTTCATGAAAGGACTTACAACATAAACATACTCGATCAGAATTAGTGGTTCTAATTTTGAACAAACCATTCGTGGTTGCACCGTTAAATTTTGGTTTCGTATGTGGATTTCAAAACAGTTGATTTTTCTCAGTATTTGACTACGGAGTTTAACCAACAGTGAAAATAGATAGTTAATGCTTATATCTATTGTTTTGTAGGAACTTTTGGCGGGCAGATAGGTCGGTTCTATTCGTGTTTCCTGGTTATAATTAAACCGTATCACGATGATCTAATTTGTTTGACATTCCTGAAACCGGGTATGACGCATAATTCGTGCATTTTATACTTAGGGAAATGGTCAAAGTTATGTGCTAAAAAACAACACGATTTTATCGCTAGCGTCCACACAATGATCGGGAGCATGTGCTACAAATTTTAGCATAATATAAAACAAAGTCTCTTCCCGCCGTCTGTACGCTTAGATCTTTTAAACAAAGCAGCGGGCTTTAATGCGGCTTACAGAAATCGACGTAGTGATTTCTGAGGTAGGTTTTTATGGATAATGCACCCGTTCGAAGCCGGGGGTGGGTCGCTAGTTAATAATATAACGTTGTTGTAAATTACGATTACATAGCTCTGGTTGGTATCCTCTTTGCGTGGCAGAGCCAGTGAATGTAATATAATTATTATGAAAAGTTGGATGTCTAAGTACTGGGAAAAAGCTTTTTAAAATAAACTTGAAAACTGAATAGCTCGACATAGTTTTAAGACAAAGTCTTATATCACAAAAGCTTTATCCTATTATCGTTAATGCAGCTCAACATACTCCACAGGTTTTATTCTGAAACAAACACGCATTCAACTGAAATTAATTCCGTAAGTCGTGTTTAAATAATGTTTTTCGAGAAAGTCGTTGCATGAAAGCTGCAGCAAATTTGACTTTAAGTTCAAGCAGCTAAGGTATATAATAAGATTTAAGATGCAAATTGACGGTGAAGCAGACGTCTCGTCTATTCCATAGAGACCACGGTATCTGGGTGACCTGGTTCTCGGGTGGTTGCAAGCGATATGTATTACAAAACTGAATACTTTGACGTTGGATATGTTTAAAACATAACTCGGTCCCTCACTAGTGCATTTTGACACGGCTAAGTGCAAGGAGCGGTTTTAATTCTAAATAGCTGTGCTGTGTATTAGATAGAGTAACCTAAAAGTAAAGAGTTCTGTTTCTAGACCAGTTGAATGATATATATTTTTTTATTCCACTATGGTGGCAGACGAGCATACGGTCCACCTCTTGGTAGGCAGTCACCGTAGCCTACAGCCTAGCAAGGGTATCACTAACGAGTTGCCAACCCTTTTGTTGATGAGGAGTCACTGTGCTAGCAGCATGACTACCAGCTCATGCGTATCCTCGTGGAGCACAGGCAACCTTGCTTACCGCAGAAACACAACACTACATCAAAGTATGTAAGCTTAGAAAAACTCATTGGTACTGGCTGGGGTTTGAATCTGGGCCCATCGGATGACAGGCCGTTGCTTCACTCCTAAGGCCACTACAGCTTAAAAATCTACTGCTTGCTTGCTTTAAAATGTACGTAATAAATACAAATATATTTATTTTATCCATATCGCTGCATTCCCACGGTCTCACGCGTAGTTTTCTTTAACAGAATTTGGCAGCACATTTCATGCCTGAGCTGTAGGGTGCTATTACGGATTCGGTCTTTAGAACTAGATTTTGTAAAATGTGCTTTAATTTTGTTGCTTTTGTATTCAAATTCAAATACATCCGTTGGCCGTTTGTTATAGCTTAATTGAGGACAAAATAAAAAAAAACAATAATATGCATTTTTCATATCAGCAAGCATTTATGTTACAGAAAGAAATTAGCATGAACATTTTACCCACTTCACTTTGCCTGGATTTAATTATAGCATCAATCAATCCGATTTAAAAGCTATTTTGAACCAGTAGTCGCGCTCTAGGGGGCAAGTCCATAATGCAGTGTGGAGCTACTGCCGGCATCAAGTGGCCAAATGTCTCTCTAAAAATACTGGGTGCATTTTATACGTGGGGTACAGTTGCGCACGTAACTGTGTCGCAGTTGAGAATAACTGGGGCGGATATAGTGAACTCCGTGGAGGGAGTTGGCTGGAATATAAATGTAGGTGGTTTATGTAGATTATGACTTTGTGTGATTAATCACACGTATTTTACAAATAGCTTTTCGTCGCGATTTCACTCGCGTAGCAATACTGGTTCAAAATACTGTTTGCGACTTTGCGATAATCCTATCCTATCGCTTGCTGCAATTGCTCAGAATCTAAGTGGGTGTCTACGATGAGGAAGGGATAACTATTAAAATCAAAATTAAAATCATTTATTCAGTTTAGGCCATAATAAGGCACTTATGAAGGTCTAAATTACCACTTTATTGTTCTACTAGCGGCCCGCCCCGGCTTCGCACGGGTAGACAGACATTAGTTTCGGAGCCTATAGACATTTACCAAATTTTTTGTCTACCCGAACGAAGCCGGGGCGGGCAGCTAGTATAATATATGATATTTTAGCTTTCTAACGGTGAAATAAATTTTTAAAATCGGTCCAGTAGTTTCGGAGCCTATTCAATACAAACTCACAAAAATACAAATCTTTCCTCTTTATAATGTTAGTGTAGATGTAGATGTAGATATTTCAATTCAATCTGGGGTGCAGTATTGAAGATCTCAGTCAGTCAGCGAGTGTTATTTCGCTCAGGTTTATAAATATTAATGAAAGCCAACAATATTATTTCATCGTCAATCTTTTATTTGGATTCGCCGTACGCTACTCAAACCTGTAGCTCAATACCAAATGGCGTACTCACTCACTCACTCGCCCCTTTACGAATGGCGAGTGTTCATTGATTAATTATTTTAAGATCCACTCACCCCGTCCCGTCTGTAGGGCATATGATTGATGTTATATTGAGTGTCAAACTTGAGTTACCTAAGCTATAGTAGCTTGTAAGCTTACAATTCAAATTATTTTCCGTTTATGGGTTCAACAATTTAAAACAAATTTTGAATCGATGTTCATAACTGAATTATAGATCTATACTAATAATATAAAGAGGAAAGCTTTCTATTTTTGTGTGTGTTTGTATTGAATAGGCTCCGAAACTACGGGACCGATTTCAAAAATTCTTTCATCGTTTGAAAGCTACATTATCACTCAGTAACAAAGGCTATATATTATAATAGCTGCCCGCCCCTGCTTCGCACGGGTGACAAAATATTTGATAAATGTCTACCCGTGCGAAGCCGGGGCGGGCCGCTAGTACTCTATAAAATGAACTAATTGTATAGCTCAGCCTGAATACGTAACTTCACAAGATATTAATATTAAATTCTTGAGTTAATGAGACTGCGACGCCACAAATTTCTGTGTTCGATTGCAAGATTGAATTTGCGTATTGCGAGACACCTTGTTTGGCCGGGTCACGTCTCGGGCATAGTTTATGAAATTAATTTATATTCTGTGTAGTAACAGCCTTGATTGTCCCAAGTACAGGAGCACCGGCCTCTCTTTTTTCAAGGACGGACGGGTTGCAGCACTCGGGTAGAGTGCGGATTGTTGAGTTTTCAGTGGACCTAGTAATGTGATAAAATGATAAATCATACATTCCGAAATTGGTCCTCATGAAACCCTTTCTTTTGGTTGACAAGCGGGATATCTTCTAAGGGCACTTGTTTAAGGGGATCAGACGGGCTATGTAAGATTTTCACTCACTAAAACTCGTCCCTTCTGGCCATTCTCCAAACTCCGTGTATAGCGTTGCCATCTCTAAAAATCAAAAAGCCAGACTTTTGGACTGCTTACCAACAGGTGGGCCGTATGCTTGTGAGCCACCTGAGTGGTATAATTTTTTTTTTATTCATGTTTATTCTCATTTCAGAATTTTATGGTTTGACAGTAAAAATCTGTTTTCATTATAAAAGTAAGGTATACTTAACAGTAAAACCATAAGGATAGTAAACGTAAATTGCTACATTGTATAAAACAAGGTTGCTTCCCGTAGTCTGTCTGTCCCTATGTATGCCTGGATCTTTAAAACTAAATAACGGATTTTGATGCGGTTTTTTCTAATACATGAGAGTTATTCAAGAGGAAGGTATAAATAATTAATTTAGGTTTTGTTTAAGCCCGTGCGAAGCCGGGGCCGGTCTCTAGTAGGTAATATAAAATAATGCTCGATCGAACATAGGACATTTTCCTATATATTTTGTATAGGTTAAAGACATGACGTACTGTATTATCCCGGAAATGTAGTTCGCTGACACTAGTGCATTATCCGTGTTATTATTATAACTCCTAGGCTGTCTAGGCGTACGGTGACGTCACTCGCCCATCGACCTTCGCGGTCGGTTGTTGACCCCGTCGCGCCTGGCCTACCGTTAGCACAATTTACAAAAGCACATGCAAATTCTAGCAATGCAATATATTACATATGTTTCGTAGTTAATTGTAGGCAAATATAAATATAATATAAAATTCTCGTGTCACAGTTTTCGTTGCCATACTCCTCCGAAACGGCTTGACCGATTTTGATGAAATTTTTTGTGCTTATCCGGTATCTATGAGAATCGGCCAACATCTATATTTCACCCCCCTAAATGTTAGGGGTAGTCCACCCCTATTTTTTTTTATTTTTTTTTAAACCGATTTCAAAAATTCTTTCACCGTTAGAAAGCTACATCATCACTGAGTAACATAGGCTATATATTATACTAGCTTCCCGCCCCGGCTTCGCTCGGGTAGACAAAATATTTGATATAAAAGTCTACCCGTGCAAAGCCGGGGCGGGCCGCTAGTATAAATATAATTATGACGCCTTCTAGTACCCAAGGGTTGGCACTCGGCATAGGTGTTGTGAGATTTTGGTCAACAGTCAACACCCACGACCCACGTACCTCCGAAGATATTATCGTTCCCGCCATAACATCAAAAGAATCAAATGGTCTCGTACTGTGCGGCTTCCAAGGACTTTCCTCCAATGCACTCTTAGATTATGGAATAAGCTGCTATAACTATATGTAGGCAAATGTATATCGGAATCTCAATGGACAATACATATGTATCGGTTGTTTGTATAAATACCATCAAACAAATGTCATTATAGTATCCTCCTATCCCGTGGGAAATACAGACCAAAATATATCACCGAAAGTTTTATTATTTCCTTTGTGCCACAACTTCGCCAACCATTTGAATATTTTCTTTTCACCCTCCTACCCAAAAAAAATTGAATAATGTATGAAGAGACCCCATAGCCTACATTCTGTATATTCCTCAAGAAATCTACTTAATTGGCTACATTATCGATACTAATATTATCCTATAACCTTCACCAAATAATTAGGAGGTCTCTGGTAAAATTGACATATATCCAAAAAAGTACCCAAAAACCATACAAACTAATTTACTTAATATCTACATCTATATATATCAGTCACTATATAGAGAGTTTCGTTGCAAAAATTACACTAAAAACCACTATAAGCACAGTTTACGAGAGATGGAAACAATCCTAATCAAATTGCTAGATTTCCGCTAAAAACTGTCACCTCGTCTCGTCCTACACTAATTGTGTATCTGTTATATTCTATTGGAACTGTTGACGTTGACTTTTTAATGATCGGAAAGACTGCTGCTAACAAAAAAATGAATTTACAATATATTGGTGCCAGCTAGTAGACTATCTACTTTAAAAGGAGGATGGATTGGACAATGGACATCTCTGTCAGGCGTCGGTAGTATTTTTTCGCACCAGCTGACAACTACAATTTTTAAAATAACTTCTATTTAAAGTATTCCACTATTCTGTATACAGATTCAGTCGTATTTTATGCTTATTTTATGATATTCAAGCAATTGATCTTCAAGATGTGTGTGAAGAGAGTTTTGCAGGGTCGACAATGCGCAAGTTATTCTCTAGGTGTTGGGTAATTGGGTTATCGATTACCAACACCTTGGACGTGTAAAAAAATCTGAGTCGGGGTGCGATGCTTACTTATTTATTTAGGCTAACAACAGCAATAAACTTATAATGATCTTATATAATATAAAAATGAAACGCTGAATGTGTTGCTAAGCGCAATTTCGAGAGCAGCTGAACCGATTGCCCTTTTTTTTTAGAATATTCCTTGAATTTCGAGGATGGTTCTTACGGAGAGAAAAATTAAATAAATTGCCTGAAAATGTGTAAAAACGGGTAGACAAAATATATGATAAATGTCTACCCGTGCGAAGCCGGGGCGGGCCGCTAGTAATAAATAGATTTCAGAATTTACATAGCAAATAACAGTAATCCACGATTCACAATGATGACCGATACAGAGCATAGTGACGTGGATTATAAATGCTAGTGAAATATATGTATATGAAACACGTTGGAAAACAATTGTGTCCACACACGAGAACAATTATGTTTTCCATTATTCACAATCTTATAGTAATACGTATGTACCTTCGAGTATTGTTCCACTCTTAACAACAGTAAACATATTTGTGGCCTGTTAGATGTTAAGTTTCAGCGTAGTTAAATATTATTTGTAATTCCAAGAAATGTTAGGATTAGTTCTTGCCAATCTTAGATCTTGTTAAGTCTTGTAAGTTTCCACGGCTGGTCAATGCTTTCTTTCTGGATATCATAATATTTGGACACGTGGATTTGTGAAGCTCAATTTACTGAACCGTTTACATGTGTTTACTAGGAATTTAAGCGAATTCCTATAAATGTATCGGCAAATCTTTATTTTAGTTATTTTCGCTGCCGTTGCGTTGTTTACTTAAATCTTAATAAGTATCATCAGTATAACTCGGAATATAGTTAATATTAAGTTAACTTTCAAACAACTATTCTTGTCTTTTAACGAAATCTGTACAATTAGCTTTTCGTGTCCTATGACACATATGTACAATTAATAGTCCTCCGAGAATTGGAGATTATTATTATCTCTACAAAAGCTTGCGTATATAACTAGTGTCACTTCATTCTATGTAAAGCGTTGCACTATTGTGTTACAAAGAGATACCACCAAACATTCTGTAAGCGTATATATGTTTGCGTCTGTACCGTTTATTAAATTCATATCTGTGGAATAAAAATGTTGACTTTAATTATCATCATCGTTGCATATATTATCTTTATACTTGATGTAGTTTGGAATTCTACTAACGCCTGATGTAAAGTTCTTAGCAACATTATATTTTGTAACATGGTTTTCTTTATTTACATAATTATTATGCCTAGTATTGTGGCTTTAAAACTTATGGAAATCACAAGTTTGTTGATAGAATAAAAAAGTTAATTTTTTAATGAATTATTTAAACTGTGAATTAGGATGACATTGTTCGTTTCCTTAAGAGATGAATAAAAAACTTTGCTGCAAGCAGTTTTGGTTCATTTGTGCCAACGAATGCGGCTCTTAAAGCTCCGGTCTAATTAAAACTAAACACTTGGGCGCGCCTTTATGTCACTTCAACTAATTTAATTCATACCATTTCATAGTAATTTACCTCGACCATAATTGATACAGTGTACGCGATATTTTTACTTATTGTAAAACTATCACAAGGTTTATTTCGGTAAAGACTTAGTTTAGTTTAGAAAAGAAATAGTTTACAGAAATTTATTCATTCATTATATCTGATTTTGAACGTATTTTGGTTGTCAAGTTATCTAAAGTCTTGAATGTTCATGTACGCATTTGAATTGATTCTATATTTATAACTCGCTTCGACGAATTCTGGTTCTCTTTTAATACTTTTTTTTTATAAATGCCCATCTCTTTTAGTAGGTGATTGAAAACAGTGCCGCTTCTGTTGCAAATACATCTTCACCGACGATATCGCGTACAGAACCCTGAATAAAATGTATTTTGTTATTTGTGGGATCATTTTTGTGAACAACCTACTTAATAGTGATTTTCAAGCCATGTAGGCCTCTAGAGATTAATATTGCAAGCGCGTGATGAAAAATATTTTATTGCGTTGCTTCATTCCCACCTTCACTTATAATAAATCTGTAACTTTACAGCAGCAGTTATCCTACTTACTGTCTTAGCCATGAAAAGAAATGTCCATTAACGTGTAGTAATATATATAATAGGATTTCTTTGTTTGTTCAGTTAAGGCCCTGATAAGGCAATATTATTCGTTAAATCTTCACAGTTAAAGAACACTTGTATAGAAACCGTCGGTTTGATGATAGAAATGAATTAAACTTCTTGCTTCTAGAGATTATTCGCATGAAGTATTTTCATTTTGTAAAATCAATTACTTGGATTTTTGCGGATCGTGGAGGCACGATTCATTGGCCAGAAATATAAAAATTCTCTATTTCATTTAATGACATTTTCTTCTTTCGTCTAGACGTTGCATTCCTCCCCTTAAGGCAGCCATAAGATGTCAAGTTGGAAAATAATAACTAAATTATAATTGTTATTTTTGAAAGAATAGTTTGTTCCCTACGCCAAAACAATTCTTAATTATAGTTATAATTTATGTTGTCCGCTTTTGAGACCTCTATAAAAATATTTAACAGCAATCATGTACACGAATAAAGGTCAGTATTTTAAAATATATGATTTCGCAAGCATAAAGCGGAGCTAAGTTGGTCAGTTCACTTCCCAAGACAGATAAAGGTCTTGTGTGAAAATGGGTAAACTAAACATGCAAAGTCGTACAATTTGATGTAATTATTGTGTAGTTATTTACAAGGCCTTTGTTTGACTGGCTGTAAATGTATCAGGTTAATTCATCACCACGCTTTGACACCGATATGAATTTAGTAGCCCCAAGTGTAATAGCCTACTATTACACTTGGCGCTTATTCCAATAGTTATAGAGCATGTAACACTTTTAATTGAAATTAATACTCACTAAATATTAAACTTCATGAAGCGTATACTAGTTACTAATAGTTAACCAATATCAGAAATTGAGTTTGCGATCAATTTTCGTATTGGCCTAATATACAATACTATACTTACTTTTACCTGCGACTTCGCTCGCTTAGCAATGGAATGCGTTATAATTAATGATACTCAGTCAAATAATACGTAGCTTTCAATTAGTGAAATATTTTTAAGGAACGGTTCGGTAGATCCATTGATTATACCGTACACACAAGCAAAGAAGTTTAATGTACCTCTTTATAATAATACTAGCGACTGGCCCCCGCTTCGCAAGGGTTACAAGACCTAAATGAGTTAAACGTAAAATCCTTTCTCTTGAATCACTCTATCTATTGCTGGAACCTGCATCAAAATCCGTTGAGTAGTTTAGAAGATATCAGCGAACAGACAACGGAAGCGACTTAATTTAATACTATGTATAAAAATTACCATCGAAATGTTCGTCCACTTGCATTTGTTTAAATTGTAGGCTTCGTTGTCTCCTGAAACTTTTCTCCTATCAATTTGATCAGATAAGGTATTACGACTGCAGTGAGTTTATTCCGAGGTCCTAAGCGTGTCTATTACAGAATAGATAATTAGAGTAGCGGTTATATTGCACTCCTGCATCGTCCGTATTGCCCTTGGAACGTGAGCAGCAAACACGCTCTTGTAACTTAAACATGGCTGTGTATAATATAAACAGAGGTTAAGGAATTTTTCGAACGATTCTTGCCTTGTCTTACTAGTAAAAAAAAAAATTATACCACCTAGGTGGCTGTTAATACGGCTCGTCTGATGGTTAACGGTTACCATAGCCTATTTATTATCTTACTTACCAGTTCCCTCAGCGTCTCGCTCTCTGTTAAACTCTGTATCCCTTCATTATACTGTACTAGCTTCTGCCCGCGACTTCATTCGCGTTCAGCTTAGAATCGCAGAGGAATCCCATTTTCCCGGGATAAAAATTACAATATGTGTTAATCCAGGTTATAAACTATCTGCGTTCCAAATTTCATCCGAAACCGTTCAGTATTTTTTGCGTGAGAGAGTAACAAACATCCAACCAT